>CM052887.1:49381276-49463971 GCA_028534135.1 Potos flavus
AAAAAATTGGAAGTTGGCCCAGTTGAGGTGCACGTCTGAGCTGTTTAGCGTGGTCAGAGAAGGAAGGATAGTGACCCACGGGGACCTACAGTCCAGCAGGTCCTTTTACCTCTTGGGTGGGCTCTGAATCTAGCCAGAGGACCCTTCTAGACTGCATGGGGCAGTTGCATTCAGCACATAAGAGCACATGTTAACACCACTACTCCCCAAAATACGTAGTAAAGTGAGTCCCCACAATGTGAGTATAAAAGCCAGACACCTTACTACTCTAGATGTCTGAGAGGAAGCGCGTCACTGACTGCATCAAACATATCCAACACGTCATTACCTTTTGGCAGTGTTCCTCATTTCTAGGTTTCCTGAGGACATTGCAATTAATTCTGATATGTTTATGTTCTATTCCAATACCCCGCACATACTACCCTGTTTATTTGTCTATCTGTATGAACGTGAAGATTTTGGTAAAGTTGGGAAAGAAGCAAAGTAAATTTGGGGAGATTATAAGGCAGAAACATTTTTTTTTTTTTTAAGTTTTCCTTTCCGATATTGAGTCAATTGGAGAATTCAATCAACAAGGTCAAAACTAGGTCACACATCCTGACTTCCTTACACCCACAGCTTAATAATCTAAAAATAAAAATCAATTCGTGTCTGAGAGTTGTGAAGAGATCATAATTGCTTCAGAGCGAAGCTCGGAATGACTGCACCTTCTCCCATCTTCCACTTCTCGGAGATGAGAATGTCATTTTTCAAGTCCAAGGCACTGTCAGCATTAGATTGCGTGGTAACCAAGTAGAAAAATCTGTTCAAGATGAAATGATTCTCCTCATTATCCTCGTTAGGCAGAAAGGAAGGCCCCTCTCTAACGTTGCCTATAAAGGTGGCAGAGAAGTGATATGAATCGATTGTTGGTTAGAAATGTTTTCCTTTAAAAAAACGGTCTACAGTTGTTTTTCTTCCTGCTATCACTGTAGTATTTTGAATCGAGAACTCGCTTTGATTTTTATAGAAAACTTGTTGCCTCTTTGCCAACTACCGCAGGTTTCTTTTTAATCTCAAGACCCGGATGTATTCCGAGCTCTGTTACAGCCCCACGTTAGCTGTGAGCCTGGCCGGGTCGAATTTCTGATTTGTTTGCTTTCTTAGATTTTGTACCATTAAATAAACCCTTGGAATTCTAGAACGCTAATGAATTTCTCATCATAACTACACCTCCATTTGCATATGTGGTCATTGTAATGGGGATGGCTTTCCGTTTTTATTAGCACCTTCTTATAGAAGTATTTAGCCTCCCAACTACCCACAGTTTTTCAAAACCAATTACCGGAGTTTTCATGAAATTTTAAAGTACCTATCAAGAGTCTTTAACTGTAAAGATCAGCCATAAGATGGAAATGAAAGAGTCCATTAAATTCTCATTATAGGTAGAGAAATTCTCTGCCACTTTTTCTGAATTCTACCCCACAGGAATGTAACCACCCTCCCTCCCCTAGCTATCTCTAGCCATGGCTCCCTATTAAAATCCAAAAGCTGGCGTGGGAGGTGTCAGTGGAGACACGGGCAAACCTTCCTCGTCCTCAGTCTCGGTCACAGGTATCTGTGCGTGCCCTGGTCTGCTGTCCCCCATCCCTGCACACGACCCCAACCCTACTTTACCCGGTCTCCATCTGGCCACCATCGCAACACAATGGTCTCCCCAGCCTTGGAGAAGCAGAACATTCCTCCCGAGTCTCCCAAACACGATTTTTAATCAAAATTTAGACATTTCCACAACCTGATTTCTTTTAGCCCAAGCCAACTTTCTTTTAAGCCCCGTCTGTTCTGCGAGGCCAGCTAATTAGCCTGCCTGCACCAGAAGTACTCGCTTTTTATTACCTTTGGAAAACAAAGCCAGGTTTGAGGAAGTGTGTTGGATGTAAGCTGTCTCCAAAACCTCAGGAAGGGAACCCCCACCTTCCAAACCCCCTCCTCCTCCCCAGCAAGATTTGTGGTCTGGTTAGAAGGACCATTTAGATGATGAAAGGAAGCAGTGGACAGCCCCTGATTTATAACCGGTGTGATTTTTTTTAATATCCACCAAATTAATATTTTTATGTCCATTCCCCCATCAAGTTGCTTCGGTTTGAATTTCAACGAGGGGAGCCTGCCAAGATCATGTAGTAAAATGGGAACTGGATCATAAATCCCAGCAGGGGTGGGAGAACGTAGGACAGATTGCTCACACCTTTAAAAAAATTTAAACAACAACAACAAAAGGGCAGGAATTTGCTTTCGGGCATACCACGCCCAGGAGGGACTGAGAGAGACACGGAGGAGGCCGAGCGTGGGTGCTGGTTTGCCCTCCTAGGGCTGTTTCTCCGAGGACCTGAACCCAGAGAAAATCACTCTGGCAGGTAAATCAGGCCCCCGGGGGCTCTTCGTCCAAAGCCCGTGATGTTTCTCTGGGATGTGTGTCGGAGATAAGGCAGAAATGCTCTCAGGGGAGCACCTTCCAGAAAGCAGAGACTCTCCGCATCCCTCCCTCTGGATGGGCCACTCACCCGGCTCATCAAAGTCTCCTTTCATTAGTGCCAGGCCGAGGGAAAGAAATGCAGCCGGCAAGACGGAGTTTGAAGCTGTAAGAAGAAGCCATGTGTTTCCTTCCTAAGACCAAAATCATTTCCCTCTGAGGAATAAAGAGCTTTTACGAACTTTCTGGATGGACATGTCTTGGAGGGGAACGCGTTGCCGACTCCCGCACCCTCCCCGTGTACCAGTGGGGGAAACGGAAGCCCTTGTTGGCTTGGTTTTAGAACAGGTTTACTATATTCGAGCGTATATATGGAAAAGTAAATGCTCTTATAACCCAGCTTATTACGACCCCGATTCGGATAAACCACAGGTCAAATCATGTCGGCTGAAACGTAACTGCTACCCACAGGCGAGGCCCGATATAACTCAGTCCATAGCCTATAAAACAGATGCTAGTCCCGTCTGTCAGCACCGGCATTATAAAGGCGTCCCACTAATCCTTGTCGGTGGACAGCACTAAATCCTTGGGCGATGTTGTTTTTTCATCCTGTCACTTACCTATCTCTGGGTCTTGGACACACAACGTGATCACGAGAGCCAGATCACCTACTTGTCGTAGCTCCGATGAGGGACACCCCTCCAGTGTCCCAGCTTTGTCAGGAGCTGAGTCTCACAGAAAGCCGTTTACAGACCGAAGTGCCCTTTCTCATAACGCTTCGCCGAAAAACCCTTTTGGACCTTCGTTTTGCCCACTCTGGGTTCAGAGCGAGACATTGTGGAAAGCTTCAAGAAGCCAAAGGTGCAGATCCCCAGGGGGACCAGGGGCATATATAGACTTAACACTGAATGGGAATGCACAGAGGAGCCTAGAATCGGGCTCTAGTTTTTGGTGCAAGGATATAAACATTTGTAATTTGTCAGTTATGAACATTTAATTACAATGATAAGGGGGAATTTTATATGTGTGTGTGTATTTATACATATTATCATATATATATTACCTTACCTAAATATATATATGTGTGTATATATATGTGTGTGTATACTTTATGTATATATATATAAAGTAATATTCAGTTTTTAGTTTAATAGCCTAAAACTTTAGCAAACTCACACAAGTCCCCACGAGTGTGACACAAGTTTCACACAAACTCAAAGTAAAACCAATTTTTCTAGAAAAACCTTAGTAGGACAATTCCCGAAATTGGAATAAGGTCTGTAAGTTAGATAATAGTACTGTAGTAATGTTGATTCCTGGATTTCATAACTGCACTCTGGTTGCAGAAATGAATTTAAGAAATAGACACTAAAATATTCAGGAATGAAGAGGAGGCATGTCTACAACTTAGTCCCAAACCATTTAGAAAAGTATTAACACACATACACACACACACACACACAGATATGCACACATAATTCACACAGGCACAAAATGATACAACAAACATCATATAATACTAACTCTGGAGGAATCTGAACAAAGAGGATACAGGAATTCTCGGTACCATTTTTGCAACTTTCATGTGGATCTAAAATAATTTCAAAACTGAAAGTTAAAAAAAAAGTCTTCCTATTGAGGTCTCCAGAGTTACTGTCTCTTTCTAATTTTATTTTTTAAATTTTATTTTTTAAACGGAGGTATAGTTGACATATAACATTATGCTAGTTTCAGAGGTACAGCATAATGATTCAATATTTGTCTAGCTTGCAAAGCGATCACCACTGTGAGTCTAGTCAACATACATCACCATACATAGTTATAGAATTTTTTTTCTTGTGATGAGAGCTTTTAAGATCGACTCTCAGCAACTTTCAAATATGCAACATAGTATTGCGAACTAGAGTTACCACGTTTCACCTGACATCCCCAGGACTTACTTATTTTATAGCTGGAAGTTTGTACCTTTTGATCCCCTTCACCTATTTTGCCTCCCTCCACTCCTACCACTGTCTCTTATCTAAAATAAAAGTCCAATAGAGTGTATTTGTAAGTTTTTTTATTTGTTTCCCCCATCAATCTAAAAACAGATTTGATGACAGTTCTTATTATTTTGGATATCATTTAGGACCCTTAATCTTTTATTTTTTTAGAGATTTTATTTATTTATTTGACAGAGAGAGAGATCACAAGTAGGCAGAGAGGCAGGCAGAGAGAGAGGGGGAAGCAGGCTCCCTGCTGAGCAGAGAGCCCGATGCGGGGCTCGATCCCAGGACCCTGAGATCATGACCTGAGCTGAAGGCAGAGGCCTTAACCCACTGAGCCACCAGGTGCCCTTAAGACCCTTAATCTCGAAGAAACTAGAGGATAAGAGAGCTGGAGACAAGACTGGCAAAACACAGGTTGCTACCAGTTAAGAAAACGTCTGGAGAAGAGGAATTCTGGAAGCAGAGGACCTGGATTCTCTATGACTACAGAATTCGGAACTATGAGATAGTTACCTCTGTGCCCCTTGCTTTCTTCATCTAAAATGCGCAGAAAGGCAGGGCTGTTTTAAGGATCCACACAAGATGGTCTGTCTTGGTCGGGCCTGTCACTTACAGAGTGACAAGTGGTGTCTAGTCTAGCTCTGCCCCCCACCCCCCCCACCCCCCCCCCCACCCCCGCCTCCCCGTGAGTCTCCTCTTCTGGAGCAATGGGATGGCTCCCCACGGCCTGTGGTAGGGGTCATGGTGGGCCCCGTGTTTACCGAGTGTAAGTGCGCTCGCACTGAGAAAGGAGGGGATCACCGAGGCTCTGCACCCCCTTAACACAAGCCCTTCCCTGCATTTCTTTCTTTGGTAATCAAACCACCCCAACCATACTCCTTCCTGCTAATCAAATCCCATCTGGGCTGAAGGCTTGCTGACATTTATTAGTCCAAGCCTGCTTTTCAGAGATTTCCACTCACTTTGAGCTAAACATGTGGGCCGCAGCCCCGAGCTGAAAGGAAAATCGTGCTTTCTTCTTTTTGACCAGAAACCCCATTCTGCTGCCATTGGAAATGGATGCGTCCGAGTAGGAAGTGTCTGTTCCCCGCACACTTCAAATGAACACGGTCCAGGCTCCACACACGCACACACAAACACGCGAGCGCGCATTCTCAGCCCATAAAAGTCAACCACACCAGTGCATGTCCAAAACCCACCACTCAGCAAACACTGTCTCCCTTCTGGAACTTTTGGAGATGCAGACAATGTCCTGTCACGGAGCATGTGTGCGGCTCGAGCCGGCGATAAATTCAGGCGCTAATCCTGGTCCCAACGACACCTGCAGTAACAGGGAAGAGCGGCTCAGCAGACGACACACATATAAATCACATTTATTTTCATAGCACATTTAAATAACGTTTTGGCCCTGGGGATTTTCCGCCAAGTAGTGAAGCATCACCCAATGAGAGTCCGCAACGTCGCGCGGATCCCGTAATGCCCCTCACCGCAGAGGAATAAAACCTGTGATTTATGTGGATGCCATCGGGGCGCGGGAGGGGCTTCCTTTCCTTTGCACGAGACATTGCTCTGCATCCGGATTAGAGATGAGATTTATCTGCAAAATAAACAAAGAACAGGCACCCCCTCCCCCCGGCTCTTCTCCCTTAATCACATCCAATGAGATGGAGAATCCACACGGGCACACACGGGTGCTCCCTCAACAGCAGGCACCCACTGCTACACACGCACACACACCCACACACCCACACCCACACCCACACACTCACACCCACACACACCACGGGCAGGTTTATTACGAGATAGGAGAGTGAACAATCTTGATCAAAGATGATGATTTGCACACTGATGAAGATCTGTTCTGTCAACAGTTCCTTACACTGGTGTCTAATGTGTGGGCTTCCGCTGCGCCTTTGCCGTGACGTCCCCGCCCTGCGAGCATGGGCGCCGGAGACCCGTCACACCGTGGAGAGAAACCAGGTTTCTCCCCGACACTGCAAGGTCATCGTCCAGTGCCAGTTCCCCTGCCACTTTCTATCTTCTTGTTTGGAGGGAAAGTATGACCTCGTTCTAACAAGATTTTCCTATGGATGGTCATATGGGTGGTTGTCCCTGACTACTTAGGATAGCCTGCAAACTGGTGTGTTGAAAGCATCATGGGTTCTTTCTCTCTCTCTTTTTTTTTCTTCCTTCTCATTCTTTCTTTCCTTGGAAGTTATTTATTCTCTAGAGCTCAATGAGATTCCATCTATGTCTTCATCTGAGGCTACTATGTACCCGCTGAGTGTACGGTGCTCATGACAGAGAAATATGTAAGCTGTGTTTCAGTGGAGCACAACCCTGTGCAAACATGATGCATTATGCGTGGATTTGGATATGCTACAGTTCATTCTACAACTGCCAAAATATTTCAACTTCATCCAGAAAACACTGAAATGAGAATAATAACTCATGTGGTTACGGTGTTTTCCAGTTAGCAAAGGACATCCATGTACTATGTGTCATTATCATAGCTGGTCTTCACACAAGCCTGGGTGACAGGTAGGGCGGTAGGCAGGGCGTAATCTTAGACGTAGTCCTTGTGCTCGGAGAAATCCCTGCTGCTTCGAGGATCCAAAGGAGCTTTATTTATTTATTTATTTATTTTTGCCTAGGTTCACTGTTTCAGGATCACTGGAGAAACCAAAAGCAGAAGGTCTCATGCTTTAATATGGAAAACCCTACCTTGGCTAGCCAAGGGTGGATAACGGATGGCTGGTGGCAGCCTTGAAGGCAGGGATCCTAAATAGTCAGTTTCACTTGAGTCAACCTGGAGTTGAGGTCAGAATTTCTAGATGCCACCTGGCTGTTTCTAAATGAGGGCTGTTTCCCAGGAAAACACAGTCTCATATTTACTGATGTATAGTCCATTTTCGAGCCAAAGGGTGAACGTTTGCTCAAATCTGATTTTTGTGAAATGGAGAGGGACTGTAATATTACTTTGTGCAAAGTTTCCCACGCCTCGAGGGAAAGTCAGTACACTTGCATATGTTGGTCCGGGTCACGAGCTTGGAGTAAAGAAACGCTACAGCCCAGATTTCCCTGTACCCTTTGCCGCGGTCACCCTAAAGAAAATCCAGAGCAATCTCGTATACCTGCATGTAACTATACTCTTTGCTTCTTGTCATTTTAATTCCTCAAATTTGTTCTGAAACTGTACAGTAGCCATCCATATAGAAGGGATTTTTAATGCATAAAGGTGATTGCCCCAAATTAACAATTTAAAAAAGACAATTAGGAAAATATCATTGCCGGGCAATAAGTCATGACTGTCGGAGAGGGTGGCTTGCCCCCATAAAAGTAGGGTAACCACCCACGGCAGCTTGCCTGGGGCAGTTCTGGCTTATGTTATCATCCTGGCCTAATTATTAATGGCCTCTCTTTCAGCTTCGTGACTGTCCCGGTTTGGATGCTAAATTGTATAGTTGCCCTGCCTAAGAATGGTAGGAAAAGCCAGCTGAAATAGGTCTTATTTTTTTAAGGGCTTGGAAACAACCTGAACAGGAAGCCGGGGGAGTGAAAAAAAAAAAAAAAAAAAAAGAGGAATTTGTGCAGTCAGTTCAATCGTTCAGGCATAGAAAACTTGGTGAGATTGTATCTGTTTTGCTCCTGTAGTTCTAATTATGAAGCAATAATGTGGAAGAGAACTAATTTCATTATAACCACTGGTCTGCAATAAAGCAAATGCACAAAATAATTTGTTGAGTCATGAGGCTCAAATATCCACAAGCTCCGGTGTTCCTGGGGGTGCCGAGAGGAAGGCCATCCCACAGGATCTCATCTCGCCACAGCAAGGGCACCGGGCAGGTGCTGGAAGCTTCTCTGTGCCAACTCTGGTCAGGAGATGGAAACGCTGTCCTAATTAGGTTCTAGACAGTGTGAAAGCCAGGCCCGCGGGGCTGAGCCAGCAGTGGCCACAGCACGCCTCCTGCCTGGGCCACATATGCCCCCAGCGATGGATAAACCCTGGTTTTTGCAGAAGAAACAGGGGCATCTTTTTTATTTTTAATTATGGAGTTTGGTCTCCCTTGAGAAAAACAAAGCTGTGTCTTTTCACTCCTGGGCGCATTTGTTGCCTTGTTTAAGGCATAGGTTTGCCTCTATCCCGGTTATAACCACGTGTGGAACCAGTGCTGACGTCCCCCAGGCCTGAATCTGAGACTCCAGAAGCATCATCTCTGCCTGGCCATCTTATTCTCTGAGACAAAGTCCCCAAACCTTCCTAGAACCTTTACTGACCCTCCCTGTCCTTTATTGACATTTCCGCCCCAGGGTGTCCCCACAATAAGCACTCAGAGATTGTAGAGCTTTTCCTCAGAGTTTCCATATCCTCCCAGTCACATCCCGCCCAGAGCACTTTACACCTTCGGTTACCGCCATTTACTCCTCTGTCTCCCTTTCTAGAGCCTTAGCTTCTTTTTTTTTTTTTAACATTAATATTTTTTAAAGTAATCTCTACACCCAACGTGGGGCTTGAACTCACAACCCCAAGATCAAGAGTCGCATGTTCCCCCGACTGAGCCCGCCAGGCGCCCTGAGACTTAGCTTCTTGAGGTCAGTGACATTGTGCCTTGCTAGAGCACCATTTGAAAACAGAAAGAAGTGTGTAATAATGGGTACAGGATGTGTATCAAGCGCTTAGTGCCTGGCATGAGATAAATGTCATATATATATCAAACATCGGTCCAAGTTTCCAAAACACACCATGAAATTGACCCCCACAACTCAGTCCCTCCTTCTTGTCATGTATGCATAAAAATAAATTTATTTCTATAGAAAGAAACACATTAATTTCTCTATTTCATGAAAATACATATACATATATACATATATATTCAAAGAAGGCCCTGTGAAACCTGAAAACAACACACAGTAAGTGTTCACTAATTACAACTCTCTATAACTTCCATCTAAACACCGACAAGTTTTGATATGAATTTAGCGAAGTTATTGTTGGGGCGCCTCGATGGCTCAGATGGTTAAGTGTCTGTCCGCCTTCGGCTCGGGTCACGGTCCCAGGGTCCTGGGATCGAGCCCCGCGTCGGGCTCCCTGCCTGCTTAGTGGGGAGACTGCTTCTCCCTCTCCTTCGACTGCTCCCCCTAATGTGCTCTCTCGCTCTGTCAAATAAGTAAATAAAATCTTTAAAACAAAAAATAAAAATCCTTAAAAAGAAGTTATTGTTTTTAAGAGTTTCTTTTTACCGTTTAAAGCTGAACCCAGGATAATTTGTCTTCACTGCAGAGAATAAATGTGGGCACTACAGAGCAATGAACCAGAATCTGAAAGATTTTTTTTTTTATCAGTAAATTTGATGATCGATGATAACAGATGTGAGTGTGTTACGGGTTTTGAATGGATTAGCTTGTTTAATCCTCAGAAGGATTCTGCTAATAAAGCATCTTATCCTTACTCTGCTAACGAGCAAAACGAGGGGCGGAGAAGTCTGTGGCGACGTTGGATCTCCAAGCCAGGTCTTCCTGCCCTGGAAGCCAGCTTTCTCGGCCCTGCTCTGTCCTCCCACCTGACCGCAGCGAGGATGCCAACGCCCCTAATTCGACTGCAGTTTCCAAAGCAAGTTATCAACCCCAGGATCATAGGGTTCTGGGAGATATTGCCCCAGGTGGAGGATTCCTTTACCATTCTTTAGTTTTTGTCATTGCCTTGCAAGATGGCTCTCCTAACATTCTTCTTCGTCCTTCATTTGATGGTTATTTTTTTTAAGACTTTAATTTTTTAAAGTAGTTTTAGGTTCACAGCAACATGGAGAGGAAGGTGCAGAGATTTCCCATGTTGCCCCTGCCCCCAACAGACATGGCCTCCCTGTTAGCAATGTCTCATACCAGAGAGGGACATTCGGTACCATCAGTGAACCTACAATGACACATCATTATCAACCGAAGTCCACAGTTTCCTTTGCGGTCTAGCCTTGGTGTACATTCTATGAATTTGGACAAATGTCTAATCAATGTACACATCATGATAATATCATAAGAATATTTTCACTGCCCTAAAAATCCTCTGTGCTCACCTTATTCGCCTATGTGCCCCCCAAGCCGCCGGCAGGCACTCATCTTTTCATTGCTTCCACAGTTTTGCCTTTGCCAGAATGTCATCTAGTTGGACTCATACGGTGTGTCTTTTCTGATTGGCTTCTTTCACTTAGTAATAGGCATCTAGGGTTCTCCGTGCCTTTTCATGTCTTGAGAGTTCATGTCTTTTCAGAACTGAATAATAGTCCGTTGTTGGGATTGCCATCTTGGTTGCTTCCAAATTGTGGCAATTATAAATAAAGCTGCTATAAAAATCCGTGTGTAGGTCTTTGTTGTAGACCCCATTTTCAACTTCTTCGGGTTAACACCAAGGAAGGCAATTACCAGATTGTGTGGTAAGAGCGTGTATAGTTTTGTGAGAAAGTGCCAACCTGTCTTCCAATGTGGCTGCGCCATTTTGCATCCCCGGCAACAAGGGCTGGGAGTTCCTGTTGCGCCACATCCTCACCAGCATTTGGGGTTGTGTGCTGACAGATCTGGGTTGACAGTTAATTTTAGCACCTGCAGGACATCTGAACCGTGGTGACCGAGTTAGCCCCTGCC
This sequence comes from Potos flavus, assembly GCA_028534135.1. Taxonomy (NCBI): domain Eukaryota; kingdom Metazoa; phylum Chordata; class Mammalia; order Carnivora; family Procyonidae; genus Potos; species Potos flavus. The sequence continues at coordinate 49,392,347 of CM052887.1, forward strand.
CTCATGGGGCTTACAGGCCAGAAAAAGGAACAGACACAGATTGTATAATTATATAGATCGACATAACCGCACACTATGGGATGGTTTCAGGAAGCTGTGAGAACCCCCGAAGCGCCCTGGCTTGGTCTGGAGGCTTTATGACATGACTTGATTTCGCTTTAACTGAACTTAAGTACTTAATGGTACTTAATGTAAATAGTATTTAAGTACCATTTACAGGACGCCTGCAATGTGCCAGCTCCTAGGCCAATCACAGGTGGGCGTTATGCCTAATTTACTTATTTTCTTATTTTCTTCGCCCTGAACTCCCTCTTCAGATTACAAGGATCCCCATAAACACTGATGACTGTTCTCGCGGGGGAAAGAATTGGAGGCACCACACTTGTTCCAATGAACATCCGTCTTCTGCCTCAGCTGGTTCCCCTCCAACCCACCTTCAATGGGCTACCAAGCTGCTCACGTCCTTCTCCTGCCTCAATCCTTTGGAGCACCCCAGGACTCTCGGTATAAAACTCATTGGCTTGGTATAGCACGCCAGGGATCCTCTCGAGGCTTATCCCTTATCCCTCCTTCCCCTGCACATCTTTGCTAGACAGAAGTGCCACGCTGACTCCTTTGCCCATGCCCATGCCTGTTCTTATCGTGCCCTTGACCCTTATTCCCATCTAGCCAATTCCTGCCTTCCAAGGTCATGTCCTCCAGGGAAATGTCCCCAGTTCCTCCATCTTTAGAGGCCTGTCCTGTGTGCTCCCTCTCTAGCCCAGCATCCTTCCCATAGATTGGGAACGGTGAGTGTTGCCAGTGATCCTCCCTCCTGGGTCTGAAGTTCCTTAAAGGTCAGAGACTCCACTATGCCGGGTCAAGCAACGCGGGCACCTGGAGTTACACATTACATATCTGCAAGCTGAATTCAACTGACTTCATCATTGCCAAGAGGGGTGGAAGAAGAAAATTCATTTTTTTCATTACATTTCACAATTTTGGTGCAGCATTTAGAGTTAAGCCAGATTTATCAATAGATCATTAACAACTTCAAATTCACCGTTTTTCACTTGCCAAATATGTGTAATTTAGCTGGTTTCCTTATTTTTCCTTATTTCCTTATTTTTTAAAGATACATACACACATACACACACACGCATATATTTTTTTTAATTTTAAGTGAGCTGTATGCCCAACATGGGGCTTGAACTCACAACCTTGAGATCAAGAGTAGCATGCTCTACCAACTGAGCCAGCCAGGTGTCCCTGGAATAAATTTCAACATTATAACAAAAATACTGCCTTTTACAGTATTTTAATTTGGTCTACAATCTTCATTCTCATTTCATAGACTAGCTTTTATTTGAATGAATAGGTCTTGAGAAAAAATAAAGGATGGCTCAATTATTAAGTGGATAATTAATCTCTGAAATTAAAAACTATCCTCTGTCCAACTGATTTACAAAGAACCTTTTAACGGGCAAAAGAAACTGCTTAAAAATCTGCCTTCTGAAAAATAAAAAAAGCCAATAATTTTTTTGCAGGTGAAAGAGCTTCTCTTCAAGATAACACATGGTTCCAGTATTTAAATCTTATATGAGGGTTAATGCACTAATTATTTTTGACATTGTGGTGGTAACCCATTTGAAAAAGGGTTGAAAGAATTTTCCCCAGCCTCCTGCGTCTTCCCCTTCCCCACCAAGTAGGCCTGGCCCGCAAAGTCCCAGACTCATAAATAAATCAAGAATCATGTTAACGGCTCTAGCGGGGCACAATTACAGGCTTTGACAATTCCACCAAAGAGACACCAGGGGGCACTCTAGGACCACGTTTCGCGATTTTAGGCGCCATTTTACCCTTGGACTTGGGGAAAATAATTTCTTGAAAAAACTGTTAACCTTCTGAGCCCCGGATGTCATTTTATTTATTACTTTCAATATGCTATTGCCACTCGTCTTAACTAGCTGGGCTTGGAAGGTTATTTTAAAGGACTGTGCCCTAAAAAAAGATACAGTCAACCTTCTTTGTTTTACCTCTCTGTGGAATGTCTCTCTGGGGGTGTGTGTGTGTGTACGTTTTATTGTTAGCTTTTCAGTTGAAGAAGAAACCATTCAGATAATCCATAACTAAAATGCAGGGGATTCCCTCTCCCCCACAAAATCTTGATGTTTCAGGCAAGGGTTTTGTTGTTTTTTTTTTCATTGTTATGACCTCTGTAACTGTCTTCACTCACTTATTGATTTAATATCAGCAAATATTCATGAAAGCCCTTAGTGTGCCACTCCCTGGGCACACCAGGAGACAGGAGCCACATCCCATCCCTTGGGGTCTTAACCATGATGAGAAGGCGATTCTCTTCACTCCTGTGAGCCCGATTTGGTCTTAGAGGACCAAAACAACGTAAAAGGGGACACGTTCATTTAGATCATTTTTCTTGTCACCGCTTTCCAGAAATATATTTTTTTCATGAGGAAATAATAAAATCACTGCTTTCTATAGGTGACGGTCTCAGACTGAGCATGACGGATGAAAGCTCTCTTTCTGGAACTGCGTGCAAAGTGACTGAATTTTTATTAATCAAATGAAATGGATGATTGTGGTTTTTCTGGATTTTTTTCCTTTCAAAGCCCCCTGTCGATTAGAATGAATTACAGTATTTGGAAATTCAGCAAGAGACCGAGGAAAGTTCCCCCGCTCTTGGCATCTAATGGAGCATGTTTTCTGGACTCAGCTGGGCCCTGTTTGGCAGCTCTGGCACCCAGGCTTGGTCAAAATGGGATACAAGAAGTCTGCCTGTTTCCTCCTCTTCCTGCTCCATTTAGTTCCAATGGCTTGTAAAAACAAGGGGAGAGCACTGTGACACAGACATCTTGCCTTTCTTATCTCATTCGATGTTCACAGTGACCCCACAGAATACCCCCATTGCCCCAGCTGAGCAAACTGAGACTTGTGCCCAAGGCCACAAAACCAGTATCCAAACCGAAGTCTTCCACCTCCCAAGGTCATGTGTCCTCTGCTACTAAATATAAACCTCCCAAAGCCTGAAAATGACACTGCTGTGTGCTTTCACAAATCTATTTCCTTGCTTTGCACATAGCTGGACTACATATCCCAAGCTCCCTTGCAGTAAGGTATGGTCTTGTGAGTGGTTCTAGCCAGGGGAATATGGGTAGAAGTGAGGTGCCCCACTTCCAGGCCTGTCCATCTCCTACACCATCTTTCACTCTCCCTCTCTGCCTGTCTCAGTCCAACAACTAACTTCTAGGCTGCCGGGAATGAAAGAACCACAGAACAAAAGATACCTGGGTCCCTGAATCACCACATGGAAGGTGCCCACCTAACACTGACATTAAAATGGGTCCACAAGCAAGATATAACTTCTGTCGCGTTAGGGGACTGTGATTTGGGTTGTTTGTTGCATAGTTAGCCTTCAACACAAGATATGCAAGGAAAGATGATGGCATCAATGAAGACTTCCACTCACCCACATGGCGGCCCTGGGGCCTTGCTGTAGTTTTGTGATAATGAATTTATCACCATCTTCCTGCTCATTGTAAAAGAAGGGCATAGAACCAAGTGACGTCTAAGACCTTATCTTGATCTGAGAAAGTCTTATAGTTCCCCACCCACTGCAGCCTCTGGCCTCCCCCACTACTCATCCTTCTTTGTAGGAGCGAAGTTGTCTGGACCAGGAGAGACTTGGCCCAAACTTCTCCCCACCCAAGAGTTTTCCTTTTCATGTAACACCTTTCCTCCACCTGCTGGGCAGCTGTAGACAAATACACCCTTCTCAACCACGGCAGCGACGTGAAATGTAAGTTGTACCATCAGGGGGACGGGTGTCTTTCAATGGCTCGAGCCTGGCATGTCCTAACCTCTCCTGAGCCCTTGTGGTCTGCAAGGGAATAATAAGCCCCTTCCACCCAGAGTAGGGCTGACTGCAGCCAAGACCCTGAAAACTGCTGGACATGAGGAGAATGAATGGAAGTCCTACTCTTTCAAAGCACTGATTCCTTAAATGATGTCCCTTTGACAGCTAGGAAACTTTATGCTTAAGACGTCAAGCATATCTTCAGTGGTTCATGTGATATCGTTTTCTGTCACTGAACATGATGTGCTCAAAATGAAGGTAATGTTAATATAGAGAAAGATGGAACTGGAGAGTTTTCACCACACAGACCCCCAGCCAAATCAGGAAAGGAGTGTGTTTGCAGCTGTGTGATTATAGCTGGGTCCCCTCTGCTGAAACTCATTCCGCCCTCTTCTGGCCTGCCCGGGCACTTCCAGAGAAATCTTTGGTGTGCATGCCCACCAATTACTCTGCTGACTGTGGAGTCCATCCCTCCATAAGCTCCCTAACGGCAGGGAACTTGGCCTTAGCATCCCTGTGGCCTCATAGGGCCCACGGCAGGCATTTGTTGCACTGGGTACTATTAAGGTTTCTAGAAAGCCAGTGAGGGTCAAAACCTGGGTTTTTGAGAGTTGCGACGAACTAGGGGTCCAGATGTAAAAATCCCAAACTCGGTTACATACAGTGGCAGTAACTGGCTGCTCTGGATGTGTCAGAAAAGAAAGGGGCAGAGCACACGCTCTTACTATTAAAATGCAAACATTTAAAATAAATTGGAGGAACTGTTCTGCCGGACACTGTTTGGGGCTGGCCACTGAGTTTCCTCCTTCCCCTCCTCATCTGTAATAGGTTCTTCCTTCTCTCATCTCAGGAGGAAGAACTGGGGTGAGTGGGGTGGCTGCCCAACTCCGGTGTGGCCATCCAGAAGAATCCCTCCTTCTCCACCACACTCATTGGCCGCATGAAATCCATCCCTGGGGATTTTCTTTCTTTCTTTCTTTCTTTCTTTCTTTCTTTCTTTCTTTCTTTCTTTCTTTCTTTCTTTCTTTCTTTCTTTTTTTAAGATTTTATTTATTTATTTGACAGAGAGAGAGAGATCTCAAGTAGGCAGAGAGGCAGGCAGAGAGAGAGGGGGAAGCAGGCTTCCTGCTGAGCAGAGAGCCCGATGCAGGGCTCGATCCCGGGACCCTGAGATCATGACCTGAGCAGAAGGCAGAGGCTTTAACCCACTGAGCCACCCAGGCGCCCCAATCCCTTGGGATTTTCTGCTGAGCCACATCCCCTGTACTTCTACCCTCCCATGTTATTTTTCTGTCCCTCGTAAACAGAAGAATCCTGCCTCCTCAAGCTATTGACAGCACCCATGATCTGTACTGCTCTCAGACGCTGGCACCTGGCTCAACCCAGCTTACAAATTACCATAATTACCAAGGACAAAATCCAAGGTTAATGATGATACAAATTAATGCATCCTTAAAATACATAAAAGTGTTCTCTAACTACTACAAGATGAAATAAGGTTAATTAAAGTAATTTTCAAATATTAACAGAACCATAGTTCCAGCAAGTACAGGAACATTATCAGCACATTTGAGTCATTAAAGGATTTAAACAATTTATAGAGCCGTAGATAGAGCATTTATATTTGTGAAGGTCAAAGAAGGATAAACCGGTTAGCTTTCTTTGGTGTGTGTGAGCCTGTTTTGTTTTTCCATGCTGTGGCATTGCTCTATATAAGATTTAAACTGCTCTACTATTGTTTGTAGATTTCTATTTAGGAAAAAGGGTATCTTGCTTATAGGAAAAATAATTGATGAAGTTTAACCATTCACAAATGGACAGTTATTTGTAGGTATTTAAACATGAAGATCTATCTGAGCAGGGTAATTTGTCATTTTTAGTGCTGATTTGACTGTCCATAAGAACACAACCGAGTCCAAAATGGCGACATTTCCGCGGTCCTGCTGCTACTTTGATTGATACTGAGAAGATATGGCTACTATTTTTAATTTTTAAAATGCAAGATTATTCTGGAGTAAATTAACCTAATCACACAGCTCAAGTAAATTAATGTCAGTTCATTACCTAATAGCAAAAATAATATTAACCTAAAGAATCTAAATCCCCTTCTGACACATATTCAATTTTTATAATGTTATGTTGACAGTTGTTTTCTGGATTATATGTGGTGGTTCCCAGCCTTAGCTTCTCTGCTAATTGGAAATGTTGAAAGTGAGAACACAAATATTCCCATGGTGTTGAAGAAGGTTGCTTCCAGAATTGATCTAACTATATTACAATCCGGACACCACATCGCTAAAACACCATTGGGCATTTTGCATGGCAAGCCGGCTATAAATTCACCCGGCCAGCAGGTCTCGGAGCTTTTGCTCCTGTGGCCTAAGTGGATTTTTTCCAAGGCAGCCGGGCAGCTCTCGTTTGGAGAATTCAGGTTTTCCGGCCATCGTCCCGCCCCCCTCCCGCCCCCGCTGTCTGCTCTGGGAGAGCCCACAGTGCTGCCACTGTCCTCCCCGCACCCAGAGGGCTGCTACCCTAGATTCTCCCAAAACGGGGCCACACGTGGGGCGCACAGACTGGAGGAAAGGCCCTGAGCTCACAAAATGTCTCCTCGGCGTTAACAGCTTGCACAGTTGGGAAATTTATGTTGCAACCTTGAGAAAGGCAGAGTAAATACGGAGCACGCCAGCTATTTGTTTTCCTGTGGGTGAACTCGGCGAGTTCAGACTGGAAGCCCTCCAAGGACTCAAGGCTCCTCAAAAAGCGAAGTGTTAACCCTGAACGCTGGGGCCGCTCTTCCCGCCCGTCCTGTACTTCTTTCTCCCCCACCTAGAAAGTTCCAGAATATCTCCGCGCTTTTTTGCTGGCGATGTCTCTGGCTCACTGAGGAGTCTGTTCCTCTGTATGGCCAGGGCCAAAGACAATGAAGGAAGAAGCCAGATGTCCACAGGGTGGAAGAAGGGTGAAGAACGTCTTGCACAAAGGCTGCCTCGAGCCGACGCGGACGTGCTGAGCACAGCTTGCGTAGACCTGGCAAGTGAGTCAACTAGTTAGGGCCGGACTTTTCTAGCTTTAAATATTTGCCACACGATCCACTGCAAGTGTGGTTTTCATCACAGGAATCCTTACTTTTCTCCTTGGAAATGTAACAAGTTAGCCCTGCTTTTATTTATGGGGGTTTTTTGTTTGTTTGTTTTGTTCCTGTTTTCCCCCTGAACAGGAGACATGCAGGTTATAGACCAGGCTAGGTAAAATGATGATCTTAAATCCCTTCATCACTCTTTATTTTTAAGATATAATCCACTGTTTCTACCATTTTACAAATTTTTAAATATGATCTTTTTCTAAGTATAAAATTCCTAGATTCTCTATGAGGAACTTGGGAAATGGGTATAAAGTTTTAAAAAATATTATATGTCATCTCATCACCCACACTTAAGCATTGCTAACATTTTGATGTATTTCTTTTTCTTTCTCTCTCTCTGCCAGTTACACGATCTGCAGGCTGATTTTTTTCATTTGATCTTATATCATAAATATCTTCTCAATATTTGTTAGCAATAATCTTCAAAAATGAGATTCTTGATGACCTCGATAATATTCCATCATTGGAATGTACTTAACTAATCTCCTATTGGTGGATATTAAAAGTAGCATTCCAGCAAACTCATTTCTGTGGAATTCATTGGCCACAACTCTCAGTAATTACTTAGGTAGATTCCTAGAAATAAAATTATCGGGTCAAAGTATAAGAATAGTGCTAAGTTTCTTTTTTTTTATATATATATTTTTTTTAGTGCTAAGTTTCTTAATACATTTTGCCAAACTGCTTTTTCTAAAGGATGCCTATCAGTTTATGTTCCCACCAGTAGTGACTGACATGCCTTGGTTTGCTGGGTTCTCATCCACACGGAGGACTGCTGTTTTTCATCTTAGCTAGTGTAATGGATACTTCTGCTGTTGGCACAGGTGGTGTGGCCCAGCGGTTGGGGGGGGGGGGGGCGGGGGCGGTAGACTGGTAGTGGGAGACCTGGGCTTGAATTTTGGGTCTTCCATTAATCACCTCTGTGACTTTGTGGAAAACCTTTTGCAGGAAGGATAAATGTTTGGATTGGTAGTAACTCCCCAAATGAGACAATAGATATGAAAATGCCCTACAAATGTAAAATGTAATGTTTTCTTATTATTGTAATTTATTATTCCTAACCATTGCTACTAGTACCTAAGAAACATTATAAATAAAAAATGAAATGTATGGTCGTGTTGATTTAAGGTTTTCTTTTAAAAAATAAGAGAAAGTTGGGCGCCTGGGTGGCTCAGTCAGTTAAACGTCTGCCTTTGGCTCAGATCATGACTCCAGGGTCCTGGGATCGAGCCCCACGGATGTGGTGGGTTTGGCTCACCTGCTCTGCTTCTCCCCATCCCTCTGCTCCTTCCCCTGCTTGTGCTCTCCCTCTCTCTCTCTTACTCAAATAAATAAATAAAATCTTAAAAAAAAATAAAGGGTGACTTTCTCATTAGCATATTTTGTCACATTTCTTTATGAGCTCACACACAAAAAAATTATGCGGTTTCTGAAATCTCAGATGAGCCTAACTGTAAGGTATGAAATAAAGCCGACTAACTGTCTTGGATCATGCAGACTAAACCAAGAGTTGACACGTTTACGGAGGGCGAATTCAGGCGTCAGTGGTCCTGAGGTGGAGATGGCAGAAACTCAAGAAAATTTTCAGTCTTAAGGGACACAACTCAGTATGAAGCCTTCCCCCTAATCAGGTCACTCTGCTCCCATCATTCCAACATGTGATCTGCCATTCACATTCTTTCCCTCTGCTCCCCATTGATCTTTAGCTGCTTATCCCTTGAGATTTGCCCAGGATCCCCCTTTCTCCTGAAGTCTTTCCCCAGCTACCCTGGGGTGAAAGCTTTCTCTTTTCTAGATTCTTCCCTGTGAACCCCCCAGGCCGGTTCTCGATTGCCCACTGCTTTGTAAACTCCTTTCATCGTTTCTAGCGTGTCAATCTTTCCTCCCTGTCTACACTGTCAATAATTTGAGGAGAGAGATTTTTCCCTTGCATTGGCAGCTCTATGCATACTCTTGGCCCTAAAATCAAGTTGCCCCTGAGGTTGACAAAGACAGAAAGTTTTCCCCGGGGCCAAGAAGTCACTTTCCCAGTACCTCCCACTGGGAAACTCGCTCTAGACCTTGTCTCTCTTGGCGTGAGGGGCACAGAGGGCAGACCAGTGCCTCCAGCCCATTGCTTCTGAGGACTATTTTTCCCTCATTAATTGTGCTGACAGGATAAGAATAGCTCACAACCCAGCAGCAAAAGTTAATGTGGACAGTTTTATTCTTTCCTCGTTTTTTCCTCGCCCTACTCCTCCTGAGTCACCTTCTCCCCTCCTTGCTAAATATATATCTCCTTTCTGATTAAATGTCACTGTTTTTGTTTTTTTTAAACAAAGCTAAAGGAGAGGCTGCCTTTCAGTATAATCATGATTCCAAAAGAAATATAAGTGTTCTGAAGGCAACAACGTCATATTCACATTTTTGGAGAGGCGAAATGTGATAACATTTCAGTGTCAATTCTAGATACGTTCCAATTTCCAAAGGCTTAGTGAAGACGTGTGATTATAAGAAACAGAAAGCCGCCCCAATTATTCCAGTCAGAGGACAGAATAGAAGTGAAGAGAGCTATACCAGCCTTTCCAGCACATCAAGCTCGAAATCTGTGAGTTATGAAAGAGAGCCCTGGTTTTAAAGGCACAGAGAAGGACCATGCTGGATGAAGGAATTGCTACCATATAGAGAGGTAAAATTTTTAGCTTCCCGTCAGGCAACTGGTAGTGTTCAGAGAGCCTTTCTAGCTTTGAAGAGCTGTGAGAGAAGGCTGCTGGTTCCTGGCTTCCGCTCTCATGGAACATAAAGACTGCAAGCATGGATGTCTACAATCGGGGCATTAGGTCCTGGGCAATGACCCAAGACAACTTTCCTCAGACTTTACAACACAGTTACAAAAAGAGCATTTGGCAAGTGTCCTGAGAAGAGAAGAGGTTCTGAGAAAGAGCTCAGCAACCCAGCCAAATATAATCGCCTCCCAAAATTAGGTCAAAGTTGTCAGCATTAGTTGAAGACCTGGAGGCTAAAGTCAGAGAGCGCTGACCAGTCAGGAAACAAATTCATTACTGGCCTTCTTCAGAAACCAGTCCGGGGGGGAGAGGGGGTTCTCTCTGCTTTACCGGCAAGAACGTTTGAAGAAAACGTATGAGAAGGACAAGTTGAAATCTTAAGTTGGTCCTCGCCACACCCACAAAGGGAATCGTTCTGTAATCCAGAACTTCCAGCTACTTCTTTCTTTCCATGTCATTGCACATTTTGCTTTCAGTTTAGTGCCCTTTTATTTTCAGAATCGTCTCCTAAGTTTTTTCACAACCCCCGCACCGAAGACTCTAGATAAGGGTGTGAGCAGCGCCCAGCACGTGGCTCTGTGCAGTTTGGGGAGCAGGAGAGTTTTACCTTGGCCCCCAAACTCAGCCGTGCCAACCCCATGCCACCCACCTGGCCAGCCTCCCATCCTCTCAGCTTCCTCAAACACAGGTGAGGCAGAGCCCAGCCTGTTGCTGATGTTGCTGACTGAGCAAGCGACGCAGTGGCTGTTCACCAAGGCCTAGTTCCAGGCGTAAAATTAATACTGCCTCCCCCTCGAAGCCGGTGCGGGAGACCAGTCCCGGGGGCTGAGCTAACACGGTGTGCCCTCCTTACACCGTAGCCCTTGCTTCCCAGGTCCCACAGCTGTCGGACTGCAGGAAATGGAAAGGAAGTACAGCAGCCCCTTTGACCGTCAGAAATTCTCTTGCTGTCGCAATCCCGTGAGATGAAGTCTGGGACGGGACTTTGAAAATAATACAGGTCAGGAGATGTGAGGCCGGAAAAGAGAGACGACAAGGGGTAGCATGGCGCATACTGCAGGCAAAAGTTGACTACATGCCGTCACTAACATTTTGAATTCAAAGTTGAAAAGAGAGAATTAAAGTCAAACCCAGATCGGCAGTGCTAAGAGGCAATGGGGCTGTCCAAATGGCCCGGGCGCTTGCTGACGTTTCCAGCCTCTGATAGTTGGCCTAGGGGACATGGGACTACCTCTGGCCAAAAGCCTTCCAGGCAGAAGGGCTGACAGCGCGTCCATCACTGTGGCCCTCGGCGCTTATCCCCAGAAGGGAGTCCCACCCCGCCCTCGCCTGCTTCCTGTTTCACTGCCTCCCCCTCCCAGTATTGACAGGGAGGGCGCTTGGGTCCCTGAGTCCCTGGAGGGAGGAGCGTCCTCCTGCCTGGAAGGCAAACCTTAGTCTGGGGGCTAAGCCACTGATTCTAGTGATTATTTATTATTTAGTACAGTAAAGCCGATCCTTTAAAATACATTGATTTTTTTTCTTTTTAATTACATGTGTTCAGGAGCTCGGCGCTCTTCAGAGATGCTCATGATGAGTGTAAGTGACTGTAAATAAGTGGCTTTTGCGCTGGTTCTACACCGCCAGAGACCTAGGTGTTAAAGAAAAACGTGTCAATCCTAAATCGGATGATGCTTTATATAGTGAATAAGCTCCTAACCTAATGGTTCAGTGGATTAAATAAAACGGCTGACTTTGGCACTCAAAGGTCTCACTCTGATACGGTCGTTTATTTTCTCCAAGACCCTAAGTAATTTCATCTCTTCTCGGCGTTGGTTTTAAGATGGAGAGAAGGACCTGCCTCAGAGGGTTTTGGTGGGCAATAAAAATACCTGTAGAGCACTTTTCCGGCACAAAGTGCTGCATAAATGCTTAATGATTTCCCTTAATGATATCATGGATAGGGGTGCCGTACTTCTGGTGAAATATTTTCGTTTGAGTTATAGCATGTAATACTCTAGGTGTCGAGGCCTGATAGATGGCTCGAATAAGGATCTTTTGTTTTTCTGGAGTCTGGATAATTTAATCATTCTTCTTTATCTCCAGAAATTACATCTAATTAAACATATGCAGGCCTCGGCTCTCACAGAAGAGGCTAATGATCGTGTAGAGAGGGAGGACTTTGTCAGACGCCACGAATGAGGCAGTTTTCAAACCATCGGTTTTGTTCGCGAATTCTGCTTTTGAGGAAAAATATGCACTTGGGCACTTTTTTTTCTTTTAAAGATTTTATTTATTTATTTATTTGACAGAGAGAGTGAGATCACAAGTAGGCAGGGAGGCAGGCAGAGAAAGTGGGGGAAGCAGGCTTCCCGCTGAGCAGGGAGCCTGATGCGGGGCTCGATCCCAGGACCCTGAGATCATGACCTGAGCCGAAGGCAGAGGCTTTAACCCACTGAGCCACCCAGGCGCCGCACTTTTTTTTTTTTTAATAATTTACTCCAATTTAGAAAATCATAGCCTTGGATTATACTGAGTCCAGATTAGAGTCTCAAAGGGCAGGCGTGTCCTTTCTCGCACAGGTGGGCATTATGTTCTCTAGAACCGGAAAGAGAGCATTTGGCCAAACACACCCGTCCACCGAGGAGCGGCCGCCTTCTTTTCTGTAATTGTTATCCAAAGCAAAAAGTCTGAAGGAAGAAAGGCAGTGACATTTTTTTTTCTTTCTTTCTTTTCTTTTCTTTTTTTTTTTTTTTACAGAAATGTGGTTACAAGAGTGCCTGGCTGGCTCAGTCGGCGGAGCGGGCGAGCAATGGTTGATCTTGGGAGTTGTGAGTTCCAGCCCCGTGGTGGGTGCAGAGGTGACTTAAAAATGAAATCTTTTCAAAAAACAAAACAAAAATGTAGTTATAAAATTCTTTTATTATTTTCTATGCATGTCATAATCTCAATGAGTTTGAGAACCTCGACCCTACAGGTCGGTTTGCACACTTTCAAGACTTCATTCCCCTCCATGCTTCCCAACTCTGAGTTATGCCGATTTTCAAACACCAGCTGTGCCTTCTCCCCTTCCCACGCGTCCTCTCGCGACAGCTCCCATCTACCCATGGGAACCTTGTGCCAGATTTTGTACAATGCAATACACGTGATCTCGGGACGCCTGGGCGGCTCAGTTGGTTAAGCGGCTGCCTTCAGCTCAGGTCATGATCCCAGGGTCCTGGGATCGAGTCCCACATCGGGCTCCCTGCCGAGCAAGGAGCCCGCTTCTCCCTCTGCCTCTGCCTGCTTGTGCGCGCTCTCTCTCTCTCTCTGACAAATAAATAAATAAAATCTTTTAAAAAAAAAATACACGCGATCTCATGTAACGCATTCAATGGTCCTCTAGGGTGGGATTTCTTGATCCCGTTTTTCAGATGAGATAATGATGCTCAGAAAAGTTAAATAATTAACCCCAAGTCATGCAGCTAGTAAGAAGCAGATTCTGGATTCAAACACGGTCTAGATGCTCCCGCGGTTGGGTGGGAAAGCCCCCCACTAATGTGTCTTTTCACACAGCTTCATCCTTAGATGGTGAGGAGAGGAAGGCAGAGGATGGAGAAAAGAAGGGAAGGAAGGTGGGCAAAAATACTGCTCTTTCTTTTTCTTAGAAAGAAAGAAGGTTTAGCGCTGGAAACAACCCCTCGGATTTTCCAGCTACTTTCCACGCTTTTTAGGAAAGGAAACAGATACTCAGACAAGTGAAATGGTTTTTACAAGGTCACCCCCCCATAACTTGAATAAATAAAAACTAAACACAGTATGTGGGGGCCAGATTCAGTATCCAGGATTTTCAACTCTCGGGTCTATTCTCTCCACCATAGTATCCCCTGCCCCATTCCAACCCCTCATTTAAAGGAAAACAATAATAATAATTTAAATGAGTGAATTTACCTCTTAGTAAAAAAATACATATGTAAATAGCTTCAATTGTTTCGATGACCTGGATTAGCCTGCTGTCATGTACCCTTGTGTGGAGGGAAAGGCCAAGCCCTGGATTCATTCATTATTCATTCAACTCATGTTTTAGAACATTTCCCATGTACAGAGCTCTGTGTCAGGGTCAGAAGACGGAACCAAACCGGGCTGATTGCTCCCTGCAGATATGAGCAGTTTTCAGCCTAATGAATGTAAAATCTGAAAGATTTGACTCTTCTATCGCACACCAGGGGTCAAGAAGAAAAAATAGTGAAGTTGATCCCAAACGTTGATTCTTATCAGAGTACCCTTTCAATACCTGAATCCTTTGCCTATTTCTATAGTAACTGATCCATTTTTAAATATGGTGAAGGAAAGTGTTTCATTTATTCAATGAATACTTTTTGCACACCCATTGTATGCAAGGAAATTTCCAGGCAGTTGGGATGAGATGCTAAGCAAAATAGACAAAAATATCTACCCTCCTGGAGATGACATCCTAATTGGGAGAGACAGGAAAGAAAGAATGACCACAATGAATAAGTAAATTATGTAGTATTTTAGAAGGTGATGTGGGTTAGAGTAAAACAAAATGTCGACGGAGAGGCAGAGTTTGGAATTTAGAGGGGAAGTGGGGCAGATTGCAATTCTAAATAGGATGGCCAGAGCAGGCCTCGCTGACAATATCTGAGCTTACTGGAAGGTGAGCCTGTTGGGCTTGTGGATTTCTGGCAGGGGGAGAACATGACAGCAGAGAGAACAGTAAGTGTCAGTCCCTAAGGTAAGAGCAGTCAGCAGGCCGTGTTGCTGAAGCAAGGTGAGCAAGAGGGAGAGTAGAAGGAAGGGGGTCAGGGAGCTAAGCAGAGTGGGCGTCATGGCTCATGCAGGGCCTCGTAGCCCACTGTGAGGACCTGGCTTTACTCTACATCAGATGGGGAGGCCCTGGGGGACTGTGGGCAGAGCAGTGACAGGAAGACACTTGGGTTTTCAAGGACCGTTCTGGCTTCTGTGTTGGGAATAGACTTCAGAGGCAAGGGTAGAGACAAGGTGACCAATGAGAAGATACTAGAGCATCACATGGAAGTAATCCGCTGAGAGACGAGGGTGCCCCAGGCCAGGGGGCTAGCCGAGGAGAGGGCAGACATGGCTGCATTCTAGGTAGATTCTGAAGAAAGCCACAGATTTTCCTGGCAGCCTGGCCGGCGTGGGGAAGGGATGAGGAAAAAAGAAGAGTGCAGGCCAATGCCAAGGTTATTAGCCTGAGCAGCTGGAATACCATTTCCTGGTTGGGGGAGCCAGAGGGGAGAGCCAGTTTGCAGCAGTGAATTCAGGAACCGAGGTGTGGCCATGTGAGAGGTGTGAACCTGTCTTAGGAGGAGGGTGTTAATTTTGGAGTCAGCCCCCTGGGAAATCCGGGAGACTGGACAAGACCACTAAGGGGCTTACGCTATCTGGTAAAAGCTGATGACAGTGACCCACTCATCTAAACAGAGAATTTCATTTTCCCAACGATGGAAGAACAGGGAGAGATGATTAAGAGCAAAAGGATTGTTTGACCATGATTTATTTTTTAAACAGCCCCTGAAAGAAAAACAAAACCAGGGAAGCACATTTAATTTTTAAATTTATTTTTCTCTATTACGGTCACAGCCTTTGGCCGGGGGCCCCAGGCGTCTGTACAGAAAACTCACAAATGTTTGGGCGAGAAGCAAGCATGGAATTTCTTGCGTGCATGAAAATATTGGCATCAGACAAAACCAGAAAGTGCAGTAAAATCCCAGAGCCCGCTTTCTTTAGTTACTGTCACCGGAGGACTAAGTTTCATGTCTGCAGAGCTAGCCCTGTATGCAAAAGAGAGAGGGCACACACGGGTCCTGAGAGGGACCCCTAAGGGAGCGCCACGTGCCCTCTACCGCACCGGCAGATGCTTACCTAAAAGTTTCTACCCTTTTGAGATCTACCACCGTTACCATCATGCATGAGAGGCTGGAGGCTCTCCCACTAGTCTAGAATCTCCTCAAAATGGTAAAAACAAACAAACAAAAGTTTGGATTGTGAGGTTCTTGGGCTTTCGCGCCCCCTTCCCCCCTCCCTCCCCTCCGCGTCCCAGGGAGAAGCGGGCGCCCCCTGCAGGCCGGGCAGCTGGCACCTGTCCCGGGGAGGCTGCTTGCTCTCCTGCCACAGCCAAGGAACCACCTTCTCAGGCGGCTGCCCACCAGCTTCACCTCTGCGTCCTTGCCATCCCACGCCCCCGACACAGCCAACCGAAACGTTTTGGCAAGGAATCTGGCAATATGAGGTTTGCCCTCCTAAAGTGAATGTGCACTCGGGAGGGAAGTCACTCTCTTGCCACAGTTAGTTAAGAGCCACTGGGGTGTGTGTGTGTGTGTGTGTGTGTGTGTGTGTGTGTGTGTGTGTGTGTGTGTGCGTGTGTGTGTCTGCCTCATCCCGGAGTTGCAAGCACGGCAGTCCGCGGGATTCCAAGCAATTAGAGCCCGGCGTTCTTCGTCCCACGCTTCCCCCAAGAGCACTTCGGTGTTTCCTTCCCTCTGCAGTGCCCCAATTGCTACATATCGAAACGATCTCTCTTCTTTTTTTGGTCAAATTACACAAGCCCAAGTCGATGAGTGCCCAATAACCCAGATGTTGTGTGACAGGCACCGATCTCCTCTCGCTTTGTGACTTAAAATTCTCCTGTAAGCGATAGATGGGAACCCCGTGTGTCTCTATTTCCACAAGCCAGTCCTCTCATTCCGGGCCATCCTCCAAGGGAATTCTTACTCTGCTGGCATCAGTGCGGATGCTGTGATTGCTCATAAAGCCATCCGTGGGACTTTGAGGCAGGCGCCTTTCCTAAGCTCTGTAATTAATTCTTGGAAAGTCATAGAAGAAGCTTGTTCAGAGCTCTGTTAAATCAAAAGCAGGCTTCCTGTTAGCCCGCTCAGATGGAGCCCTCCTAGTTCAAAACAGATAATGAACCAGGCTCAAGAAATCTCCTAACAACCATTCATTCTCCAGCTGTGGATGGAGGCTACGTGCCACCCAAGACAGAAAGAGCGTTTGCGAGCCATATGCTGACGCCGGGATCCCTGTCATTCTGGTGCCCAGGAGACCTTGGGGGCATGAGCTTTAACTATTGGCCAGACACTTGTTTGCTTACACTGTTTTCTTTAACCCATTGGTTTGCTTGTTTGTTTGCTCGTGGGCACTGAGGTGGTTTCGATAAAGACATTTTAGAAAGCGGTGTGGGTGGGGCGTGTCTCATGAGCTGAAGGGGCATACTAGCCAAGCTGGCCGATGGGCCCTGGTCTGTAGGCATGAGCTCAGACTGGATAATAATAGTAAAGCTCCAGTTTACTGAGTGACAGCGACGTCCAGTCTTTAACCCTTGTGCATGTACTCTCCCAAGAGCCCAAAGGAGACAGAGGGATTGCCTCTATCATACAGATTAAAGCCTGGTGTTAGTTACAGTGTTCTTGTGTACCTCTGGTGATTTCGTGAGAGTAAGGCAGATTATAGCTTTCTTTCTCCATGCCTAAATAAAACTGCTTAGGTAAAAGCACAGTGTCTTACACACATTAAATACTCACTAACTGTGAGTATTACTGACTCATGAAACTCACACGTAGTCACTAGTTTTAAAAGGGAACGTGCCATTTTTCTGTAGTAGTGGTTCTTCACAGGGGTTGACCTTGCTACCTAGGGAACATTTGGCAATGTCTAGAGACATTTTTAATTGTCACAGTTGGGGAGAGGGGCTTTGCTACAAGCATCTCGGCCAAGGATGCCGCCGAACATTCTCCAAGGCACAGGATAGCCTCTCCCCACACCCAACAAAAAACTATCCAGCTCAAAATGTCAGTCGTGTTAAAGTTGAAAAATCCCGATCTATAGCTAAAGCCAACCAATGGATCAACAGTTGTTGATTAATATTAAATTATAAAATGTCAACCCTCACCCACCAAAATGGTTAATCCCATGGGCTTTGATGTAGAATTGTATACTAGAACTGACCAAAGATATGTCCTTTACATTCCAAAACCTAGACAAGTATCTAGCACAAATATTAAAGCCATATGCCTTGGTTTGGGAGATACCTGAGAAAGATCAGGATGCCAAGCCCAATCTTGTATATGAGAGTTAATTTTGAACTATCATGTAAAATGAAAACCCAGCCACTATGCCAGTATACAAATTGGCCTGCCCCTAAGACCCGTACCAACTCAGAAGAAAATTTCAACAAATTCCAAAGAATCAATAACATAGAGACCAGGTTGTCTATCCACACCAATAGAAAAGCTATAAGCCAATGATAAACGGGAAAGTAATAATTTTAAAACAATATTTTTAGAAAAGAAAAGATACACATCTAAATAATTCTTGAATTAAGGAATAACTCATACTCCTTCTATCATTTGCTTTTGTCACTTAATAATCTATCATACGCGTTTCTCCCATACCTTTTTTAAAAAGATATTACTTATTTATTTGAGAGATAGTGAGAGAGAGTGAGAGAGAAAGCATGAGTAGGGGGGTAGGACCAGAGGGAGAGGAAGAAGCAGACTCCCCACTGAGCAGGGATCCCGATGTGGGACTCAATCCCAAGACCCTGGGCTCATGACCCGAGCCAAAGGCCGACACTTAACCTACTGAGTCACCCAGTCTCCCTCTCCTATACCTTTAAAATCTGTTCTAAAATATGACTTTTGGGAGGCACCTAGATGGCTCAGTCGGTTAAGTGTTGACTCTTGATTTTGGCTCCGTTATGTATGATCTTAGGGTCGTGAGATTCAGCCTCATATTGGGCTCTGTGCTCAGTGTAGAGTCCGCTTGAGATTCTCTCTCCCTGTCCATCTTCCTCTCCCCTGTGTGCTCTCTCTCTCTCAAATAAATAAATAAAATATTTTAAAAAATAAAATAAAATATGACTTTTCAGGGTAGCATGATATTCTAACACATGGATGGTGTATAATTTATGTAACCAATCCCTTATTTAGGCATATTTACATTATTCTCTATTTTTAGCCATGATAAATAATGCTATCATGAACATGAAACATTAACATTTTTACTTCATTGGTCACAAATACCATTTGCACCATTCGGTTCTTCTTACATTGCTTAAGTAGAATATTCCCAGTTGGAGGCCAGCTGTACAACAAATTTATCTGAAGGAAGAGTAACCATAAAAGAAAGAGAGAGAGAGAGAGAAGGAGAGAAAAGAAACCGTACATTCTAGATCTTTCCACAACTATGATTGCTGAGGAAAACATCCAGCCAGGTGCTAGGGGTCTGTGTCACCATTTGAAGAACTAGGCACAGGGCAGTAGAGACACCGCACTATCAGATGCCGTCGTTATAATCTGTAGATCTCACACGTTCATATGTAAATAACATGTCAAGCGATCTCTTCCACCGGCTGCCTCTAAACCGAACTAGAAACGCAATCACCGAAGCCAGGCAAGCTAGAAGAGCAAGGACAATACATCAAACAATGATATGAGTTCCATTTAACACCGGGAAAACAAGCGTTTCTAAATAACTACAGACCCTGTAAGACACAATTCTGGAAAAGGGGAAATAGATGGGCAAGACAAAACTAAAAGGAAGAAAACGGGATGAAATTCATCAGGACGAGCAGCAGGCAGCGCCTGTCAGGAGACCACACTGCCTTCAAACTGCCTTGGCTCACTTTCGGTGGTAGAGCTGGGTGGCCTTGGCCAAGTTCACCACGCCTCGGTTTCTATAATTCTGAAGTGGCTGTAATAATATCCTCTACCTCATAGGGATGCTATGAGAATTAAATGCAAAACACCATGTCAATAAAGGGTTTAGCATACTGCCACGCACATGCGTATGTACTCAGTAAGCAGTCGCCATTATGATATGTACTTAAAAAGATTAAGAAGTGCATGGGGCGCCTGGGTGGCTCAGTGGGTTAAAGCCTCTGCCTTCCGCTCAGGTCGTGATCTCGGGGTCCTGGGATCGAGCCCCGCATCGGGCTCTCTGCTCAGCAGGGAGCCTGCTTCCTCCTCTCTCTCTGCCTGCCTCTCTGCCTACTTATGATCTCTCTCTCTCTCTCTCTGTCAAATAAATAAATAAAATCTTAAAAAAAAAAGAAAGAAAGAAAAGCCAGATGGCCAGTTGACAAACAGGAACAGGAACTAGATGTTGTTACTATGTCTCTGTAGTAAACTCCGTAGTTCTTCGTAACACACGGACATAAATATAGTTTTACGAGCCGCTTTGAAAACATTCTAAATTCTAAATTTGAAGTGCCGTGCAATCCGTGTGCGGGTTTCTACTACACTCTAGTCATTAAAATAGATATTTAATTTATCTTGGCAAACCTGACTCTGGAACTGAGACCATTAGGGCAGGAGTGCTGGTGGACCAGCGACTTTAAGGGACACGAGCGAGGTCAGGTCGCCTGGGGTCACCTCCCATCCACTGCCTCTGATTGGGGTTGATCACATTCTTTCAAGTGGTGAGGATACAGACCCATGCTCCATCATGTAGGAAAAAAATAATAAAATTTATCTATATTTGCCAAATGCATTCCCTTGATAATGGCTGGATGCCAAAACACTGTTTTCTGTTTTGCTTTTGTTTTGTTTTTTAAGAATTTGGCTTTGAAATATGGAAATTCCCATAAGGAGCAGCCACTCAGTGAGAAATGATGATCCCAAAGAATTATCAGCTATTGAATGTTCCTCTCCACCGAGTCCATAAAACCCTCCAGCTGGACATGGCTTTAGTTTCCTCTCCATCAGAATGCAGCCTGGGGACGCCTGGGTGGCTCAGTGGGTTAAAGCCTCTGCCTTCGGCTCAGGTCATGATCTCAGGGTTCTGGGATCGAGCCTCACATTGGGCTCTCTGCTCAGCGGGGAGCCTGCTTCCCCCTCTCTCTCTGCCTGCCTCTCTGCCTACTTGTGATCTCTTTCTCTCTGTCAAATAAATAAATAAAATCTTAAAAAAAAAAAAAAAGAAGGGGCCTATCTATACTGGACCTTTTTTTGATGTCATCATTTCCCCAGGTTGTATTTTAAAGCATCTTATTCCCTTATGAAATTAACCAACAGGTAATCATCTTTCCCTTTTTAAAAGCAAGTCTCACTTCTTTGTTCTAACAATCCTAGAAATCATATACGGGCAAGACTTCTATTCCCAGAGATGTTTACCTTCAAAAAAGGGGAAATGTCTGACCCCAAATGCTGCTTCTGGAGCAACCATCTCCTTGTGAAAGGAGATTCCTTTCCGCATGCAAGTGAAGGGGCAAATGGTTCGTCTAGGGCTTTCTCTCGGTTCCCTCGGCCCGGTTGGGTCCGTGTTGTGCCTCTGCTTAGTGACTAGATGCTTTGTCTTGGCAGAGAATGTATTGTCTATTTTAATGCTGACCTGTGATGTTTTATTCACACTTTAAATCTTTTATGGCCTGTGGTTCCCATGAGATTTTCCCTTTTGTTAGCATTTTTTCCTGATTGGTATTGATTCTCTATTTTGCCAAAGGGTTAGGAAGGCTACTGCCCTGTTGGCATGATTGCAAAGAGTCCGGCTACTGTTTTCCTCCCCACAAAAGCGGTATCTATAGCCATTTAATTATATAGTTTATTTTTAAAGCAAGAATGAAAGAACTGGGGATCATCTTTCACTTAAAGT
Source organism: Potos flavus (assembly GCA_028534135.1). Classification (NCBI taxonomy): domain Eukaryota; kingdom Metazoa; phylum Chordata; class Mammalia; order Carnivora; family Procyonidae; genus Potos; species Potos flavus. The sequence goes on from CM052887.1 coordinate 49,413,699, forward strand.
CAGCTTAGTGTGTTCACAGAACGTCAAAAATTCTCAGTTCCTTCAGTTATTGAAATGGGCGTCCTCATCTAAAAGAAAATCAGTACATCTGGTTTTACCCGGCCTAATGTCACAAGCTTTTATTGTATACCACTTTCTTCCTTCAGATAGAAATAGAGTCCATAACCTCAAAAACTGTCAAAGAGGAATGAACACACTCTGTGGGGAAAAAAAAAGTAACTCTAGACATTCCAGTTGCAAAATAATTCTCATACCTTCCATCAGACACAGCCTGCCTATAACAGTGGCCCCACACTCCCTTAAACTCCCAAACTGGGGGCGCCTGGGTGGCTCAGTGGGTTCAAGCCTCTGCCTTCGGCTCAGGTCATGATCTCAGGGTCCTGAAATTGAGCGCCGCATCAGGCTCTCTGCTCTGCGGGGAGCCTGCTTCCCCCTCTCTCTCTGCCTGCCTCTCTGCCTACTCGTGATCTCTCTCTGTCAAATAAATAAATAAAACCTTTAAAAAAAAACAAATAAACAAACTCCCAAACTGAAGCTGTTCTTGTATTTTATATCTGGAGGATACCAAGGTGTCCTCTGGCAATTTAATTTTTATGAAATAAAAAGTGTTATTCATAGGTATGATCAATAAAGGATAGGCTGGTTATGTCTAATAATTCGTTTTTTCAAAGGCCAAAATGCACGTATCCAGAGACAGTTGATTGTGTGGATTAGAGAGATGGAATCTCTCACACTTCCTTATTTCAAAACTTACTGCAACGTTACAGAAATCAAAACAGTGTGGTCCTGGTCTAAAGACAGATGTATGGATCAACAGAATAAAGTAGCCCAGAAATAAACCCTCACATTTATGGTCAAATGATTTTTGACAAGAATACTAACACTGTTCAATGGGGGAAAGGACAGCCTTTTCAACAAATGGTGTTGGGGAAACTGGATATTCACATGAGAAACAATGCACTTGTACCCTTACCTTGCGCCATATATAAAAATTAGTTCAAAATGGATTTCTTAGAGGAAAACATACAGGAAAATCTTTATGACATTAAATTTGGCAATGAGGAAAAGCTCTACGACATTGGATTTGGCAATGATTTCTGGCACCAAGAGCGCAGGCAACAACAGCAAAGACGGATAAACTGGACTGCATCAAAATTTAAAATTTCCGTGCACCAAAAGGCATAGTCGAGTGAAAAGGCAACAGGAAGAATGGGAGAAAATATTTGCAAGTGACATATGTGGTAAGGAGTTAATATCTAGACTGTGTAAAGAACTCCTAGAACTCCACAACAAAAATCAAACAACCCGATTAAAAAAATGGGCAAAGGATTTGAATGGACATTTCTCCAAATAAGATATACAAACAGCCAATAAGCACATGAAGAAAGGATTAAGACCACAAATAATGAGGAAAATGCAAATCAAAAATGCAATGAAATACCACCTCACAACCATTAGGGTGACTATTGTCCAAGAAAACCCAGAAAATAACAAGTGTTGGCAAGGACGTGGACAAATCGGACCCCTTTGTGCACTATTAGTGGGGAAATGAAATGCTGCAGATGCTATGAAAAACAGTCTGGCAGTTCCTCAAAAAATTTAAAAAAAAAAATTAACGTATAATCTGCCAATTCCACCTCTGGGTGCACGCTCAAAAGAATTGAAAGCAGGGACTTGAAAAGATTATTTGTCCACTCCTGGGTACAGCAGCATTAGTCACAATAGCCAGGGGGTGGGAGTCAACTCAAGTGTCCAAGGACAGATGAATGGATAAATACAATGTGAAATATACATGTAATGGACTATACTATTGGGCTTCACAAGGGAAGAAAATTCTGATGCATGCTATAATAACGATGAGCCTTGAGGACACTATGGTCAGCTAAATAAGCCCATTGCGAGAAGACAAGTACTGTATGATTCCACTTAGTGGAGTTATCTAGAATAATCAAATTCAAAGAGACAGAAAGCAGACGGTGGTTGCCAGGGGCTGAGGGGAGGGAGGATAAGGAAATACTGTTTAATCAGTACAGAGTTTCAGTTTTGAAGATGAAAAGATTTCTGGTGATGGGTAGTGGTAATGATTGTGCAACAGCGTGAATGTACTTAAAGCCACTGGAATGTATACTTAAAAATAGATACGATGGTAAATTTCATGTCAGCTGTACTTTATCACAATTTTTTTAAGGCTCAAATGTTGCTAGTCTTATAACCTATAAGACTCAATCATCGTCATTCAGTAAGCCCATTTCAAATACTAACTTTGCTTTTTATCTTGACCCTGAATCAGAGCTAGCACCCCTTCAAAATACAAAGGCACCCATACAAGAACCTTTTACAAACACCATGGGGAAGCAATATAGCACCCAAACCTGGGTTGTTTTCTCAGGAAAATCCCTGATTTCCAGTTCATCCACATCTCCCTCTTTATACCCACATACCTTGTTCAATCAACATCTATTTATTGGGGGCCTATTCTGAGCTGGGCATCAGGGACATAAGGAAAATCAGAAGCCACCAGGTCTCCCTCCAGTAATAACCTCCACTTGAGCTTGAGCTTGAAGGGTAAGTGGAATTTGCCAAGTGGCAAAAAATGGGGAATGGTATTCTCAGCAGCAGAAAGAGCACGTGCCAAGGCGTGTAGTTATGAAAGGGCAGGACTATCCTGGGAAACTGGAGACATTTCAATGTGGCTGAAGGGCTAGGTGTGGGGCATGGAGATTTGGAGACATGAAACCAGGGAGAATAGTTTTCCTGCTCTCTGCCCTTCCATAGTCTCACTTAAAAAAGCTGCATTTCTTTCCAATAATGAAGAATTACTTCCGGGCATCTTGCATGCATTTCAGCAACAGGAGAACTAGAGAAATCTCTGTCGTGGTTAAAGGCATGAGGAAGAACATCTCAGGTCAGGCAAGGAAAATGCGTGCACACGTGCCACCACCCCCTACTCCCAACGCCACATCAGACATGACTAATCGATGACTGCACTCTTTCCTTTGAAGCCGCACACAGTCCTGGTCTCCTTGACGCAGCTCTCAGGCAGGCGCCACCGACCAACAGATCAAGATGATATATTAGATGAAACCTATTTAACATCCCTATCCTGGGAACAACATTTTGCATAATTTGGCTGAACCATGTTGAATACACAGCAAGTAAAATCGTTGTCACTCATTAGCTCTCAGGAATTTGTGGTGGAAATCTAGACTACATGGATAAATCAAGGCTGAATCTTCTCATGCTAAATCTTACCTTGACCTTCGCAGACTTACATTTTCAAGTACCTTCTATGTGTCAAGTATATGCGAATGCCATATATATTTGCTGCGTGTACTACTCAGAATAACCTAGCAAATCAGGCATCTGCATTCCTGTTTAAGAAAAGGAAAATTTGGAGTGCCTGGGTGGTTCAGTCGGTTAAGCGGCTGCCTTCAGCTCAGGTCATGATTCCAGGGTCCTGGGATCGAGCCCCACATTGGGCTCCTTGCTCAGCAGGGAGCCTGCTTCTCCCTCTGCCTGCCGCTCCCCCTGCTTGTGCTCTCTCTCTCGCTATTTCTCTCTGTGTGTCAAATAAATAAAATAAAATAAAAATCTTTAAAAAAAAAAGGAAAGGAAAATTTGACACAAATAACTGAGTAATATCTTAGATTTTCTAAGGTTAGATATCTAAGGTTAGACCTAAGGCTAGATCTAAGATCTAAATCTAAGATCTAAGCTTAGCTCTAAATATCTAAGGTTAGAAAGAAGCAAGGTGAGGATGTGAACACCTATAACCTTTCTACCACATCATATTGCCACCACATTATGCTAATTAATTACAGAATAGGTATCCCTTCCATTGCCTCATTTTGCATTTACAGCGGGTTTGGTCAAGAAGTCAAGAAATTGCTCAAAAATTCAAGGATGTTTACAAAGTTAAAACACAGAACTCAAAGGGATATTGGCCACAAATCCTAAGGATATTTTTATGCATGAAGTTCAACAAAATTCAGTGTGAAGATCACACATGACCCATAATTGTTGGTCTTGAACACTTCTGATGGGGTCACAGAAGTTATGGGATTCCATCTTGTTCTAAGAATCAGGTGTTCACCACGATATCGATATTTTTTCCCTCTGCGCCCAGTCAAGTAGGGACGGGGTACCCTTTCTAGTGTCTGGCATTCAACAGCCATTCAGATCATTCCAGGGGACAGCTTCTTGTCTGGAAAGGGAAACCACAGAAGGTTCTTGCCACCGACGGATAATTGCTGTAATCCGTACTTGAGTCAAACTGATTTGAGTTCCGTACCTGTCCATTACTCTGGGGAGAATTCCCCTCTGAGTGAAGGATGTGAAGGAGGTTCTCCCCTGAGGTCTGACTCCAGGCAAATCTGACCTTCCTAAGGTGCCTATCCCAACGTGTGTATTCATTGGACAATAATAATATCTGACTTTTTAAAAGTGTTTATTTTTTTAAAAGATTTATTTTATTTGAGAGACAGCAAGCACGATGGGAGGGGGAGAGGGAGAGGGAGAGAGAATCTCAAGCAGACTCAGTGCCGAGCATGGAGCCCCACGCAGGGCTCGACCCCACGACCCTGGGATCATGACCTGAGCTGAAACCACCAGTCAGTGCTCAGCCAACTGAGCCACCCAGGCGCCCCTAAAAGTCTTTCTTTTGAAGATGTATTTTATTACAGCAAAATTATTTTATAATGCTTGCATTGAATTTTCCATTCCTAAGACAGTATTTGCCATGTATTACTAATGAGGACACCGTTAATATAATTTCTCTAAAACTGGATTATTATCTAAGTAGTTTTCAAATTCTCATTTTATATAAACAGTCATCACCACAAATAAATAAATGCATCTCTCAACATTTCTTCTTACCATGAAGAAGCCAATGAATGTTTGGCGGGAAAGCCATACAACTCACATCACTTTCCCTTAGGGCTTCACGGGTAAATATTTTCCGCTATCAATATCTACAGTCACAAATGACAACCAGGAATCACTAAAGCCACATTTCAGAGCTGATTGAGACACACTGGTGAAGTAGCAAAGAGGACTGGCTTGCTTGCAGAGGTGATGAAAATGATAGAAAATTCAGGGAGTCGAAGTTATAAATCGGTGGCTACTGGCTCACTCACACCAAGGGCAGTGGGAGAGGGTGCCCCGGGGGTAATAGGACATGCCTTAGACTGGGAGGGGAAGGATTGTGTTCCAGTCCCAGCCCCACCTCTTGTGACCCATGTGACTGTGGACCATGATCAGTGAAATGGAGATGAAAATATCGCCTTGCTTTCTCCTCCATGGGATTGTTACGAAGATCAATGAGATCATGCGTGTAACGTGTTGGAAAGCTATAAACTCCCCTACTGAAGGCGGGATTATTTAGACCCTTGCAAAGACTGTTAGCATTCTCATTACATTAGGAATGCTAGAACTTTATATATTCAATTAACCTTTTAATACTCTGCCATCAAACCTCTATCTCGGCATACCACAATATGTTCTAAAGAACATCTCAACTTAGAAGCTGACGGAACATGGAGATAAAGTCACAAAGGACCTAAAAGCAAAGTGTTACATTCCAGGTCTGTAAGTCCTCCCCTCCCCCTTGCCTACCCCCTGCCTTCCTTTGCACAACAGATTCTCCCCCCGCAAAATAGCCCACAGGAGGGATGCCTTAAAAATCAAGTCACACTTTATATAAGATTAGTTCATTTTATTTAATTTTTTTAAAAAGATTTTATGTATTTATTTGTCAGAGAGAGAGCACAAGCAGGGGCAGCAGCAGGCAGAGGGAGAAGCAGGCTCCCCACCGAGCAGAGACACCCCCACACACGGGACTCGATCCCAGGACCCTGGGATCATGACCTGAGCCGAAGGCAGATTTTTAACTAGCTGAGCCACCCAGGCATCCCAGGATTAGGTCATTTTAAAAGAGCGTACAGTGGTAAATGCTCTGGAAAGTGAATTACCCTTAATCTATCTGTCGTGTAAATACAGATGTTTATATCCTGAGTTGGCTTCAACTGTATAGACGCTGGAACTGAATGGGCCCTAGGTGTCATTTAGTCCTCAACGTCTGCTAACGAACCGCTGTGCTCGATGCACAATTGTTGCAGCAGCAGCAACTCAGAACAAGAAAGGCAATGGATCAGCCCCGCAGTACCACGTGTGGCGATGACTCATTCAGGACTCGAATGCACTCCATCTCGGCTCCCGGGGAAAGGATTTCTTTCTTTTTCAATGAAAGGCGACCTCAGTCACCTAGTATATAATATTAGTTCTAAATAACATAGTTTTCTTAACTACAAGCTCCCAGGAGCCGATATTTTATTTCTTATTAAGCATCTAATTTACCTGCGTAAATGTACCCTATGCAGTTTATAAGTGTTACGTGAACATGAATTAATGAGCGAATATTCAGAGAAGAGAAACAGTAAGCACCTAAAGGGGTATGCAGGTACTTACTTTAAGGATTAAATAACATGACTTTATTGATAACGAATGATGCATCAAATCTAAAACCCAAATGCTCAGCAATACTGAATCATCACTTCGATAAAGCAAAGGCCATGAATGGGAATCAATCAATGAACATCATTTTCTCAGGTCCTCCCACTTTTGCATCTTTCTCTTTCCAAAACATCTTAACCGCGGGTCCCCATGAAGAATCGTACGCTGGTCCGTCTGCCTGGGAAATCAAGGCACACACTGCTTTAAGAGTACCTGGGATTTGTTTGAATTAGGTATGCTGAGACAGGCAGACACAGAAAAGACCTGCCATAAAAAAGAAGTTTTTTATACCATCAGATTCCTAGAAACAGAAGGCTTAGGGTGCCATGCAGGAAGCATCAAGGTCAGTAGGAGGCAGAGGGAGAGAGGGGAAAACATGAGCAGGAGCTTTTACTGTGGTTTCTGCAGGAAGGAATGGACAAAGCAAGGTAAGCAGGTTTAGTCCTGGCGAGTTGGAATAATTTCAGTGGTCTCTGGTGTGTAGGGACGATCTCTAGTTGGCTGGTATGCTGGCTCTGGTTTGGGCAGGCGGACAGTGGCTCGATGAGTAAGAACCTCCAACAGAGGAGATGGGTGGAGGCGTGGGCCCCGGATTGGTTGATTTGCCTACGAAAGGCATGCTGCGAGAGTTGTCTGCTCTCCCTAGGGATTATTAGCTTGCTCTGGAAAGGAAAGTCTGTCCGGGGTTCGCAAGGTTCCAAGAGGACCTGACGAACAGCACACCGGCTGTAATTCTCTGGGATTAGACAGGAGGTGAGAAGTAAGATCCTGACATGCATTTCACCCTATCCTTGAATTCCCCAGGACCCAGGAAGATTTGTTCTGAGAATTCGGTAGAAATGAAAACCAGAGTTACAGAGATGAAATCTTACGTGTCTAAGATTTTTCATTGAATAACCATAAAACGATTTATTTGAGCCGATAATACTCGAAAGTCCTCAAATGAGAGCATGTATCAGTCCCACAAGTAATGTGAATTAAGTAGCATGAGGTTCACTGATGTGTGACTGAAAATCGAATTAAAAGTAGCCTCAACAATATAAAACCTTTGTTTTTTCATATAAGAGAAACCTGGAAGCAGGCAGTTCAGGGTTGCCGAGCCCGAACAATGTAGTTGTTATTTAGCTTAACTAGAAATCAAGGGCTCTATTGGTGCAAAAGAAGAAAAGATTGAGTTCAAGAGGCAATGAATGGTCACCATCCTCGCATTCTGCCCAGAACCGTTTTTCTGTCACCCATCCTTCCAAATTCCCCTCTCTTTTGTGTCCCCACCACCATCTCCCTATGTGGTAAGCCAGAAACTTTGCAAGCCAGAAAACTATCGGCCTAAGCTTCGTTCTTTTTCTTTTACTGTCCACATTCAGGCCGAAACTAAGTTTGGCTTAACCTCTGAGGGTCCCGAGCAATTGCACAGGATTACTACCCTTACCTCCCATCTGGTCCGCCATCTCCAGACTTCCTGCCCAGCTCCCCTGCCCAACGCCCCACATGCCCGTTCCAGATCATACCGCTCTCTGCAGTGGGAGCTATTTTTCAAAATGTTCAACTGACCGCACCTCTTCCTGCCTACAGTCCTTCGGAGGCTCCTCATGGCATTCAACAGAAAGTCCGAACCCACCGGCATCGCATACAGAGCCCATCATGACGTGTGGTCCGTGCCCACCTCCCCGCCTGGTCCCGGGCCTCCAACACTTATAAGATCACGTTACGACAGCCATGCGAGATCCCGATCCCACGTGCAACTCAGTGACGCCATATGTTTCCGCAGGCCGATATCTGGAGTGCTTTTCTCCTTTCTCTCCATCTTCGGGTTCCTGTTTATCCTTCAAGATTACCAAAGACGGGGTGGCTTATGAACAACAAAATGTTTCTCAGAATTCTGAAGGCTGGAAAGTCTGAGATCAAGGTGCTGACAGATTCAGTACCTGGAGAGAGCCAGCTTCATGGTTTAGAGACAGTGGTCTTCTTGCTGTGTCTTCACATGGTGAGATGAGAGAACGGATCTCTCTGGGGTCTCTTTTATAAGGGCACTAATCCCATTCATGAGGGCTCCACTGTCATGACTAGTCCCCTCCTTCTAACACCATCACACAAGGGATTCGGTGTCATTACATATATTTTGAAGCACACAAACATTCAATCTATAACACCAACTTTGGGCTGTATCCCCAGACCCTCGTTTCTCAAACTAGAAGGACCCTGCTTCCTTGGTGTCACCCCAGCCTTTTAAATACCTATCTGCCACCGTATGGGAGAGGGACTTGTGTACACTTTTTTTTTTTTAAGATTTATTTATTTATTTGAGAGAGAGCACACATGGGAAGGGCAGAGGGAGAGCGGGAGAATCCCAGGCAGATTCCACAACGAGCACGGACCCTGAGTGGGGCTTGATCTCAGGACCCTGAGATCACAACCTGAGCCAAAACCAAGAATTGGACGCCTAACCAACTGCACCACCCAGGGACCCCTGTGTATCTTTTATCTGTCATTTCAGGTTGCGAGTTTCTGTAGGGCAAGAACTGCATTCTACTCATCTTTGTAGGACCAGTACCTGACGGTATCTGGTGAGCAGCAGGTCCTTAATAAATGTTCATAAAATAAACAAATCCTTTGCCGAGAGGGAGATGCTTCCGAGCTTGGAGCCCCGCGGCGCGCCAGCACGCCTGTACTTGTGTGTGTCCCTTTGCTCCTAAGCCGCGGTTGGCTGCTTCTCTGGCCAGGATCACAACCGTGAACTGTGCTAACCACTGCTTGAACAGCGGCAGACCTCAAAGATAGCAGTGGGGGGCGGGGGGGAACACCTCTATTTATCGTGAGGGCTCATTGGTAGAAACAAGCAGCCAAAAGTCATCATCTCATACCAACTGTTTCGAAGTCAGATTATGACCCGTGTAGCAGAAAGAACCAGCTTTAGTTCTTACCCTGTAGTTTGATGATGACCCCATCCCTAAAATGTACCATCGTGAAAACAGCATCATATCCGGGTTTGCGATAACAGCTATTAAGATTCAGACTCCGTGTGATTTCTGTACCTCCTACCCTGATCACTAAAGCAATGTTGGCACTTTTCAAATCCTCTGTTCGGGAACAGTGACACTAAAGGCGTTTAGGGCGAGGCAGTTTGAAGTTATTTCAGTGGTGTGTTGAGACACTGTGGCAGCTTTTTTTTTTCTTTTTTTTTTTGAGAGAGTTGGGGAGGCAGGGAGGGGCAAAGGGAGAGGGAGAAGGGGAATCCCAAGCAGGCTCCAAGCCCAGTGCGGAGCCCGACCAGGACTCCATCTCACAACCCGGAGACCATGACCTGAGCCAAAATTAAGAGTTGGACGCTCAGCCGAGCAAGCCACCCAGGCGCCCCATGCTGTGGCAGCTTCTGATGGCGGGTAAGCAATGGGATGAAAGGTGGCCGGGGGGTCCCAATGGAGGAAGCCCTGAATTAAGGCCATCAGCTGCAGAAGCACCTCTGGAAAGGAGCTGCTACGGGGCTCCAGAAGATGGGCTTCCGGGGATCTGGATGGGATCCTCGCTCCACATTCTGGTTTTGCCATTTGCCAGCATTGTGATCTTGGTCAAGTTACTTAACTGCCTTATGCCTCCGTTTCCTTGTAAATTAGAGATAATACACCAGAGTTACTTTACTGTGAAAATTAAATTAGATAATTTATGTAAAGTGGCTAGCACAAGGCCTGATCCAGATTAAGTGCTCCATAAATATTAACTCTTAATTCTATTGTGATTAAGAGGGAAGAGTGACTATCGTGGAGCAGGACTGCCTGGGATTGAGTCCAGGCTCCACTCCTTAATAGCTGTGTGCTCTCGAGCAAGTAATGTAACTTCCCTGTGCCTCAGCTGCCTCATCTGTAAAAGGGATACAATAATGTCCTGTTGGAAGGAATACATGAGGTGAGGTCTGTAAAAGTGTTTAAAACAATGCCTGGGGCATAAAAAAAACAAAACAAAACACAATGTCTGGTGTATAACCACCCCCAAGCACAATGCCTGGCCCATAGTAGGTGCTCGCTTAATATTAGCCACAGGCGTAAAGTACAACAGGTTTCCATGTTGGACAACACAGGGGGCTGTGCATCGTGAGCAAGGTTCTATCCAACTTGACTGCGTTCATGCCAGTTCCCTGGGAAGGGGGCTCTATTCCCTTCAGGGAAAGCTTTAGTACGATTCTGCCAAATGTCAGTCACAACCAGGCTGTGTTGTCACATGTGTATCGTGCCACTCACCTAGCTATTCGCTTTCCAAAGCACAGAAGCTCTGGTTTGCTCTCCACAAGGTCATTTACATGGCCCCCTGCCCCACTCCATCTCAGGATCTTTGAAAAATTGTGTGCCCTCAGCACAAATTTAAGTGCTTAACATGTTTCCTAAGTTTAAATAATTTCATAGGATGCATTTTCTGGTCATTGTAAATATTGAGATTTTAAAATAAAATTGTGACACTACTCTTTTATATAGATCCAGGGAAACTTAAATGTCATAGCAATTTGAAACCAACAAGTTAGCCATTTAAAAAATATATGAACAAGCTCTTTATTTAATAATTGGAATATTTATAGTATTCTCTCTCTTTTGTTTTTAAAAGTGGCCCATGCTGGGCCCAGCCTGGGGCCCAGCGTGGGGTTTGAACTCATGATACTGAGATTAAGACCTGAGCTGAGATCAAGAGTCAGACACTTAACTGACTGAGCCACCCAGGTGTCCCAAGTGTTCTCTCTCCCTCTCTCTCTCTCTCTTTTTAGGATTTATTTATTTATATGAGAGAGAGAGCATGGGGATGGGAGGAGGGGACAGAGGTAGAGGGAGAAAGAAACCCAAGCAGACCCTACGCTGAGCGAGCAGCCCCATGCCGGGCTCGATCTCATGACCCTGAGATCATGACCTGAGGGGAAACCAAGAGTCAGATGCTTAACTGACTGAGCCACCCAGGCACCCCCATAGTTGGTATTTAATAAATATATGTTTATATATATACACATATATATGTGTATATATATGTGTATATATATACATACACATATATATGTGTATATATATGTGTATATATATACATACATACAATTTCATTGCCCCTTTGTTTGATATCTCAAAGATCTTTATACCCCAGGCAACACACTTTAGAAAGATTTGAGATGGGTGAGGGTAAGATAAAGAAAGAGCCTTTCTTTTGTAGAGTGGGAGAAGAATGCTAGGAAAAGAAGAGGTAGGAGAAGAGAAAAAACCAGAGCCCACAGGATCCCGAGGCAGGTCCGTTTTGGAAAATCACCAATGAGGACACTGAGGATACAGAATCAATTCTCACATTTCAGTGCCCCAGTATCCCTCTACAAAGACTTCATCTACCCCCTGGGATGTGCAGCCCCCAGTCTGAAGATCCCTGGGCTTTATTACATTAATCCAAGATGTAATGCTATCATTTTAAAAGAGAGAAGTGGGTGTGTCAGCATCAGGAAGAATAAGGAAAAAAAGTTTCTTTGAATTGTAATCATTCCAGGCTGGAAACTTCTCCATCCAGGATCAACCCAAAAAGAAATGTTGGAAGAGAAATATAGGCTTTAACTAATTCCACAGGAGAAAAACTTGGCAAGCACGTATGTGGAATGATGTGGTGATCTCACCTATCATCATATCAAACATCTGAGAAGCCAATATCAGTACAAATTGAAATTATATTAACTCTCAAAGTAAAGATACTTAGACACACCCACACACCCACATACACAAAGCTTAGGAGCCACACACCCACTGACACATTCAAATATTTATGGAATGGCTACAATGTGCCAGGAGCAGCGATAGGTATTGGAATGTAGCAACGAGTCAAGGACAGATAACCCCTGCCATCACGGAGCCTAGAGTCGAAGCCAGCGCGGCCCAAGTTCCCCGCGTTGTGTTACGACTTATTTTCAATAAATCATATTTCAGAAATAAAAAACCCTTCATGATTTGCATCAGAGAGGAAGAAACAGTATAAGAGAGAAAAAGTTTCCTACTAGTTCCCGTTTTTTCCTATTCAAATTGTATTCAAGTTTTTCAGGGTACGTTATCCACCACTCATTTTATGGCGAAGCGCCTCCGATGATTTCAAATTCACCACTTGGAAGCTAGAAAGATGAACTAAATTCCATAACGGGGTTTCACAGGGTACAGATAAACCCTGGCCAACGGTTAACATCACATGGTTTAACAGCCCAAGATGATCTTGCTTAACCATCCTCTTCGTTTTCTCTGATCCCCAGACACGACACCGGGCCACCCTAACAAGCCAGTTCTCAATGGCCTTTCAAAAGCTGCATTAGCTGTCTTTTCTCTCCCCTAGGGCGCGCGCGCACCCCCCCTTTCCCTCCCTCTCTCTCTCCCTCTCTCTCTCTCTCCGCTTAGAAAGAGTGAAACAAAAAAAAAAAAAAAAAAAAAAAAACTGAAGGCGTATTTTCCATAGCACTTCAGCTCATGGTAATAACTTCAATATAAATGTTGACTCAGAGGGAAACAGTAGCCAACTGGAATTGTAGAGTAAGAAATGAAATACGAAGCAAGACCTTATCTGCAGATAGCAGCTCTCTTCTGTGCTGCTGCAGGGCTTTATTCTCCCCGCTGAAATGGAACACATCTTTTTGACAGCATGCAGCAGCAGCAGGAAAACAATTCTAAAGTTTCTCCGGCAAAGGATGCCATTTCCGCCAATGAAAAGGAAGCGAGTCCAGCCCGAGAAAATGTGTCCGACGCAAGTCCCGTCCCAAAATCATGAGTGAAACGGCACCTCCAGCCTCCTCTCGTGCATGAGCCTCCTTCATCACTGTCTACGGTGACCCACATGCTTTCCTACAGACCCCCTCCCCCCAGGCCAGGGGTATGTGTAACTGAACCTTTAAGCGGAGACATATGATGATTTTCAACTTTGATTAGGAGCTCTTGAAGATAATTGTCTCTTCCTGCTTCATCTTCGAGCAAGAGCTCCCCTTCTTTAATTTAGTCACAAGTGGTTTCCTTTTAAAAGGACTATCTGACTTTAGGAAAACCCACAAGAAACTGAGAATACTCGCACACCATAGAGAATGGGTACTCGGCTGCTGACATATTTCATTGCCTTCTCATCTCCAACCTTTCCTTCCACCATTGGAAAAAAAAAAAAAAGAGAGAGAAAAGGAAAAGAAAATTCATGAGAAATCTCAAATCTTATCGTCCTTTTGAATCAGTCAGCTCTTGTTCAGAAAGGGAGGAGAAAGGCGAGGGGTGGGGGGGGCAAGGACGCCAGAGGGAGGGTTAACCACTCGGTCCTCCCAACCCCCTAAGAAAAGGTCACTCACAGATTAAACACTGAGGAGCAGAAGCCTTGGGATGGAGCCAGGCTCAGACTCTGCCCAGCCTATTCCAGTGAAACGGGGTAGCTTTACTTCGCTTGTCAAACCTCGGTTTTAGCCATAAGATAAAGGTGTGAGGACGATGCCCAACACTTAGTTAAGTGTTCAGTCAATGTCGGTAGAAATGTTCCTAAAAACAGTTATCACAATAACAGGAAGCTTCACTGACGATTTACTATGTACCAGGCACCGAGAATTTTAATCTGCTCCACAGCTCTGTGAGGTAAGTCTCATCGTCATCCCTGTTTCAATGCCTAGAAAGGAAGAGAGATGTTAACTCACTTGCCCAGCGCCGCATGGCTCCTGAGAAACGAAGCCTACACTTGAACTCTAGCAGCCAGGCTTGGAGTCACACAGCCCGCGGGACCTCTGCAGTGAGTGACACCCTAGAATCTAAGCCGTCCAGCGTGGCAGCCGCTGGCCACGCATAGTTGCTGAGGCTTGAAACGTGGCTAGTGTGACTGAGCAATTGCTTCATTTCATCGTCGTCAGTCTGAATGCAAATAGCCACATGTGGTTAGTTGCTGCGGGATTGATCAGTCCGCTCAAAAGGCTACACTGTCCGCTGGCAGAGATAGACGCCTCCGGTGTGGGCATGAGGCTTCCAAAAAGAAGTAATAAAATAGGGATTGATTGATTTATACATGTGGCTGTCATGTCGGAGAGGAGTATTGTCTCGTTACTGAGTAATACGCTATTGCCAGGGTCGCATTCTATCTGCCTTCTTCCCCTGTGGCAAACTTAACTTTTTTTTAATTGCAAAAGTATTATATTGAGTTAACAAAAAGTCAAACAATCGAACGTGTATAACCTGTTAAGTGAGAGTTCCTCTTTTCCACCACCCCCATCCCCCATCCGAATCCCCTTCAGATCAGAACTCACAAACTCTATTTTGGGTATTTGTGTACGTGAGTGCACATAGGAGGATCAAACCCCCTTCCCTGTTCTACAGTTTGTTTACTGAAAACTATATCTCACATCCTTCCCCGTTGATTGCACACATATCTCCCTCACTCTTTCCTATTAACCATTTTATTCTATGGCTGTACCATCCCTTATTATCAGATCCTCTACTGATGGGCAGCTTGGTTAATTCTAAACGTTTGCCTTTAAAAATAATACTGCAGTGAGTGTACAATCATCGAGGAGTTGCAGCTTTGGGAGACGGCTCCCCAAAGGTGGCCCAGCAGACACTTCCCTTGGCCTACCCAAAAGACACCCCGCCCTATCTCTTCTTTGCTAACAGAATTGGTTTGGTTCAGGGTCCCCCTCAACAGCCTCTTGACTCAAATTAAGTTCTGGTTGCTCTAGCCAGTCATGTGGTCCCACTGCCATTGGCAGTCATCGGTGAATACCTGGGTACCCAATTCCATTCTGGAAAATAGCAGAAAGAGGCTGGGGGTCTTGAGAATACAAGGGGCTCGAGGACATTCTTCTGTCACATCTGGAGTTGCTGCAACCTTTCCATAGACAGGAGAGGACCTAGCCTGGAAACGAGGCGAAGAAACCAAGGAGGGCAGAGGGGAAACCTGGGTCCCTAATGCACCGCAGAGATGCTCAGCTGACCAGCCCCAAAGCCTCCCTCCCTCTGGACTTCTTCTAAAGTGCGAGGTGAGTTTGGGTTTATATGACTTAGACTCAAAACTATCCTAACCAATACAAATGCAATTGCTGGTTGAAAGCGTATGCACGGGTTTGCTTCTGATAAGGACCCTTAAGTCATTTCTGTTTGACCTTTCCATAGCATGAATGCAGAAAGGATCTCAATGGCTTGAATGTATCTTCTATCCTCTGGAACAGGGTGTAACTTTACTGCTACGTTTGTCCAAGCCTATTTGAACAGCTTTTCCATGGGTATCCCCTGCCTCGCCTCCTGACACATGCAGATGATCCTGTAGTGAATGTAAAATCGGAAATCCAGCCAGACTAAAGAAGGGAATCTTCCAGAGCTGCGCTTCCTAGCCTTTTCCTATCATGTTACATAGTAGATGGTAATAGTTTAAGGGCACATTGGGGTAAATGCATAACAATACTTGAGGCCAGGGTTTCCAGCCTTAGGGTTCCAGCTGCCCTAGGCCTTGCCCGGGTGAGAGCAGAGGAGAACAATATTTTGGCTCACCTGAAACCCATTCATGGAACACAAGTCGTAAATACTATTATAGGGATTCGTCAGGTTCCATTGATTCCAACAACATATTTTTCCACAGTTGAAGATCTCTGATATTAGGATGCATCTTACAATGAGCCATACCTTATAAATGTTGTCAGCCGGGCAGCAGGTATCGTCTTCCTGACATTTTCTACCTTTGCACGAATTCGATCTGCAAGTCTTCTGTTGGCCCCTGCTGGTAAGGTCAGGAAAGTCCCGACATCATGGAGAGTTATTGTTTACCGGCTACGGAGTTTCAGTTTGGGGTGATGAAAAACTGCTAAAGATGGAGGGTGGCGATAGGTCGCACAACAGCGTGAACGTATTTGATGCTACGGAAGAAGCGCTTAAAAATGGTTACAATGGTAAATTTCACATTTTGTCACAATTTTTTTTAAAAAGGCCCAGCAGCAACCTTGCAGGGTGTCAGTGGCTCAGATGCAGAGACGATCGTGGGGCACCCTTCTAAGAAACACTGCGCCTTGACTTCTGCTCTTGTTCGCACAGGGGATGATGTTGTGTGAAAAAATTACACATTGGGGATCCTGAATATGAACTTGGAGGCATACTTCAAGCAATTATTTCTGAGAGTTTTCCTTGGTATCTATACACAGTGACAGGAGTTAAAAAAAACTTTGTTCTGTCAATTCCCTATTTGACTCTCCAGATGTACTCTCCATCTTTTGCTATCACTGGAGGCTGACCTCTAGGGACCGTGGTGGCCAGGCCCCTTGCGTCTGGCTTCCAGTTGGGGTCAGCCAGCGGGAAGCAATGGCGGAGCCTGGAGAGCAGAGGAGAGAGGTCAGGGTACTCAGTCCCCTGGCTCCCTCCATGCCGGGCAGTGGGTTAGCCATGAAGGCACCCCTCTGCAAAGCCACAGCTCCTGCAAGCGACTATAGTCTATACCCCCCCACCACCATTCCCTCCCAGATCTGCTCGTACCACGTGCAGCCTGAGATGATACCCGCTTCCCACTGTCACCAGCCCCTGGGGGCCCTTCACTCCTCCCTGCTCGCATACTTTGCAAATATCCTTCTCATCAAACCTTCTTTAGTGCTCCCACCTTGTAAGGGTGCTCTGTTTCCTGCTGGGGTTCTGACTCATTTTTAAAACTCGATCTCCAAATAAATCTAGAAGAGAGCTTCTCAAAAAATGAAAAACGAAGTAGATACATAAGCGCCATGTCGTAGTATCAGTGGCAGCCTTTTTTTCTTCTTTCCTAATGGAACACAAATAATGATGCATCTCACAGCCGTCGACTTCTCAGATTTGACGAACTAGGGTAAAATCTCCAAAATGCCATAGAGGGTTAAAGAGATGTTTCCAATATTACACTCCCAGAATTAACTTGGGATCATAGCCAAGCATGTTTAATATTTCGAAATATCATACACGATGCAGTTTAGTGCCAATTTTATTCCCCGGGTGAGTACCAGCAGCGATATGTAAGGGCCTCGGGGGCAGGCACTCTCGGAAGTTCTTCTGGGTCGCCCCAGGTCAGCTGGTCTGAGCCCCTCCACACCCCTCCTGTGCACCCCCCGGGCACTCGTGGTATCTCCCTGTATGACTCCGACGGCTTCTAAACTTGCTAGTCTATCTCCAAATAATCCACTCTTCCCTTTGCTGCCAGAATACATTTTCTCAAAAAGCAGAGCTGATTAGGCCATTTCCCTACTTAAGATCCTTTAGTTGCTTCGCTTGGTTTTTAGGATGAAGTTCACATTTTTAAACATACCACACAGGGCCCCTCATGGTCTAACCCTGCCAATCTCCTTAGCCTCGTTTCCTGTCGCTGACTTACACGTGATGTTTCTGCCTGCCACACATAAGGACTTGCTGATTCCCAAACACATCTTACTGCTGCATGCTTCCATGAGTCTGTTTTTGCTGTTCCTTTGAACTAGAATGTCCTCCCTGCCCTTCATTCAGCTACCTTTGCTCATCCTTCAATATTCAGCTCAGTTATCACCTCCTCCAGGAAGCCTTCCTGGAGAGTCTGGCTTGAGTTAGCAGTCGGTCCCAGCGCCCTGTGCATTTCCCACTGCCCAAAACCGCTGACATCAGGGGCATTCACATGGTAGGAACTCAAAGTCTGTGGAATGAATGCATTAATGCAATTTAGTCGTTTTCTGCTTCTATTGCATTTCTCATACCATATCAACCGGGACATTTATTAAAGAAACTGCTATTTTTTTTTTCTCAACATTCAATTCTGCCCAGTGGCAAAAGTGACCAGTAGACTCAAAATAGTGCATTAATCCCCAAAACAGTGCTATCTCAGAGTTCTGTAAACCAACCACACCTGCTAAAGACAGATGTGCATTGAGCTAAGTCCTAATCATGTTCAGTGCTTTTAGCTTTAAACCTAGACTCCCAGGCTTTGTACTATGCTGTAACATGTCAAACAACGGACTCATACCCAGTATGGCATAGCTGCTGGGACCACAGACCGACCCAGACTGCCTGGGTCCATACCTCACTTTGGCTATTGACTAGCTGTGTGCCTTGGGCAAGTTATTTAAACTCTTTATGCCTCAGTTTTCTTCAATATATATATATATTAAAGATTTTATTTATTTATTTGACAGAGAGATAGAAAGCACAAGTAGGCAGAGCAGCAGGCAGAGGGAGAGGGAGAAGCAGGTTCCCGCTGAGCAGGGAGCCCGATGTGGGACTCGATCCCAGGACCCTGGGATCATGACCTGAGCCGAAGGCAGCTGCTTAACTGACTGAGCCACCCAGGCGCCCTATGCCTCAGTTTTCTTATCTGCACGAGGGGAATGATATTAACAGTACTAACCTCAGAGTAAGTGACTTAACATATGCCAATGATTATAACAGTTTTTTTGGCACACATTAAGTACTGCTTAACTACCAGCTATTTTTTTTGTATTTTCCTATAAATGGCAACAAGAGGCACAGCTGAGGAGCAAATCAGTCATTTCAGGAGTGGCTTTTTGCTGCAGCGAAGCCACTCTTAGCTCTCCTAGTGCCCATTTAATAAATTCACAGACCAGAATCATGAGACCTGAGTCTTGGATGGGGTCTGTTGACGAGACATCATCTTCCTTCCATCTGGTTCCTCCAAGGCTACCAAAGTGACACAGATTTTTATTTCTTACACGTCACATATAGCAGTGTGAACAATGAGTTCTGCCTTTTTCTTTTCCTGCCCACAGCTTTTGTATTTGTAAGGTTTCTCTGTGTCTGTAGTGATTATCTTATGAAAGCTCCCTGTGTGTACTGCCCATGAGTAAGAAAAGTTCGAGTCAAATAACAAGAGATTAGCAAAAAAGTGGTTCCTGAAATCACATGTGGACTAGACGGTGGATTCCCCTGGTTCCTGGGGATCCCAAGAAATACATGCCCACCCACCCTCAGCCCCCCACTATTTGAAGGACATTTGAGAGCGCTGGGGGTTCTTTGGAATAAACACTCTTAGAGATGCAAGGTTACTTAGAATCCTAGAATTTTGCTGCTGAAAATTGGGATTAGACAGTACATATATGAGGAAAGTGTCAGTGATCTGATGATGCGCTTCCCCAGCTCTTCATGGAAGATTTTCTAGCAGCCCCCACATTTCCCAACCTTTGCACTTGGGGGAAAAAAACGTTCTTTTAAAAAAAAGTGGAAAGCCACCAACGTTTAGTGATGTATGCTTTCCAATATGCCTATCGTTTGGTTTATTCACTTCAAATGTTGAAAGTAAAGACAGGAGGGCCCGGGCCATGCAAAGTAGGCTGCTGGTGATGATGTCCTTTGGGTCGGCCACCCCGGTTCTAAGAGCACCGCGCCTCCCCAGTGCGCCCTGTTTCCCCTTTCTTGGCATGCTTCCAGCTCTTTTAGTTTATATTTTTATTGTCTTCCTCCGGCACAAGAATGACCTCCAAGAAGACCGGGAATTTGGCTTACTTTGCTACTGCTACATTGGTACCATCTAGAACAACACTTGATATTCCAGAGGTGGCAATACACGGGTTGCTGAATGACTGACTGTGAGGCAAGGCAAGGCTTACAGGAAGCACCCCTAGACCGCCAATTGTCCTCGTTCCTACTCCATCATTGCCAGTGCAGGGTAAGTCTGAGCCTTCCTATCTGGTCAGTCCTCTTCCTCACCAGTAGCCACAGGCGGGACACAAAGCAGATTCCTAAGCAGAGCATTTAAGCATCAAGTCAAACCAGACATCATCATGTCAGGGACTCGAAACCTTACCCTTCTTTGGAGGAGACTCTGACCTCATCTCTTTACTTGGATGACTGGTCTCCCTTCAACTACTCCTCCCCACACCCTCAAAGAGCCACACGCATCCTCTTACAAAGTTGGTTTTACGTTTTGTTGGAGGTCGGGATTTTCAGAATATCTCATGGACACAGTTAGCCACAAAAATCAGCGGAAAGAATCCTTTTCACAAGTAAGCATATCCTACATCTCAAATGAATACAAGCACATGAGTTTGAATCACTTTATTTTACTGCACAAATATAACTCTGCCACCTTTTGGGCAAAGGATTGAAGGGCTGAGGCAAAACAGTCAAAGGGAAAGGTGGGAGACTGGTTCCCAGCCACGGAAAAGAGCATATGGGCTGCCTTAGCATCAGGACACAGCATTCCTATTAAAGCAACTGCTAAGTCCCGCCATTAAGCTCTTACTATCAAGCAACTGATTACTGCCCCCTACCCCATTGATCCGTCCTCCATTATCACCCCTCTCCCACGAATACGCCAGCGGGAATATAACCAAGTCAAAAGTGGCTTTTTTAAAAACAAAAGCCATTTTTTAAATGTTTGTGTCTCAGGGTCACACACAGGCAACCCCAAGGATTCCGAGGCATCCCACAAATTGTATCGAATGGGAGTCACTCCTTCACTTGACTGTCAGCAACATGGCACAGAAAACAACCAATCCTCTTTTGCTCACCACGCTGTGCCTGCCACCCAGCAGGCACTCCATGAATATTTGCTGGATAGATGCCTTTACTAATAAGGAGTTTTTGTGATTCCTTGGATCAATCAGCTCCAGCCAAGAGCTCCAAAAATCAAAACAGGGCAACAGGACTAAAATCCGGTGCCAGTCACTGGCCCATGGCACAGAGGAGGCTATTGATAGGAACTCACCAACCAAAACCCACATTCCGGCAGGGATGCAAAGAGCAGCGTCTCTGTGTAAAGTATCTCTACCACCCCAGAATGTAAATACCGCCCCCCCCAACTGTCCTTCAAAATGCTTTTTTGGCAAAAGTGCTTCCTTTCGATTAATAAAGTCTATTTTAAAAAATACAAGTGTATTAGACCTAAATCAGAAACAGAATTAAGAACAGATCACCAAACTCAGTCCTTGCAGGATCTCATTTATCTAGCAGGCCACTTGAGTAAAAGGACTATTATCCATGGGTTTTGTACAAATACATGTCCTTCTTCAAGGGTAGAGAGTTTAAATTCCTGTAAAGCACTGCACACCCACAGACCAATTAATAAACCTGTGGCTCTCCCCTCCTCCAATAAGTGAGGCCAGTCTTTTGAACACCTTTTAAATAATCTTGCAAAGCCCAAAGTTTTTGTTTTAAACACCAAAACTCTGCCGTCAGGAGTCCACCGGGGTAAAATGAACTAAGGGAGACCTGGGAGGATTTTGTTCCCATTTAGGTGGTTTAACCCACCGGCCTCAAAAGAGTTGCCAAGTTCCTGAGCAGCACCGGGACCCCTCTCTGGCCTCGCCCCTCCCCCAAGGGAAAGAGGCAGCGACGTGGCCGGCCACCCGGGCTACCCGGCCCAGCGTCCGAAACCCTAGCGGCGATGGTGGTGGCGACCACAGTCTCTAGAGACAAAGTTCTGTAGTGCACTGACTTCTATCATATTCAGAGTCGGAGTGTCTCAGAACTTTGCCTCAAAAGACCAAAGAGGCTGTCTTCCTCCAGAAGTTTCTTCCTGCAGGTGTGCTCCCCACCCCCAACTAAGACAAAGAAGAATAACTCGTTAAAAGCAATTTAGCTCAGGATGCGACCGATAATGGAACGGGTCATTAATTATGGAAAGTTACTGCCGCAGTCAGCAGGAGCAAATGCCCAACAGAAATGGTGTTTTAACAGCCCGGGTTCGACAAATTCTGGTTGCAATGTCACAGCAAACAGGCTGCAGTAATCACACACCCTCCCCCTCCCTCCCACCCATCCCAGATTAGAACTCATTCCCGGCCGAACCCTACCTCCTCCTCGGTCCTGCTATTTAAACTTTTGCCAGCGGCTAACTCAACTCCATCCAACTTGTGGCAACTTTTTACCTTCCCATCTGGAAAGTCGGTGGGGGAGGGGACCGCACGAGGACGAATTCTCAGAGCTGAAAGAGTTAACGGGGGGCGAATATAGGCTCGGGAAATGCCCCACAGATGGGATGTCCCGGAAAGTAAGCGTTTGCGGAGCCGCCACAGCGTCTCCCCTTCCCACCACTTTATTCCCAGTCTTCCCGTAACCCGCGCCCAGCCCCAGAACTCGCGCCTATGCAGTCTTCTCCCCTCCGCTCCACCCACCCACTCTTTGGGATTCTCCCTGCCCCATTAGGCAGAAAGATTCCCGTGGAACCCGTCTGCACACAACCTTTCCCCTGCACACAGCCCCCTGTTCGTAGCCCCCGCCCTGCACCCCCCGCCCCGCAGTATAGACCACTCTCCTTCCCCACCCCGACAGCCCCCTCCCCCTACATACAGCACCTGAACAGCTGTTGCACCCGTGCAACAGGTCTGGAAAGTGTCTTCCCCACGTCCCCCCCCTCCCCCGAAACCTCCCGCCACTGTCCCCTCCGCTACATCCCCCAGAGCCAAGGCCGGAGGTGCAGTGGGCTGCGTCCCCCGGGCCGGGGTGCACGGGAGGCTGGCAAAGTGCGGGGCTCCCAGAGGCGCCCGGGGCTGGGGGCGGGTGGTCGCGCTCCGGCCGAAGGAGGCCGGGGTGCCCTCCGGTGTGGCCTCTTCCGCGCCCGCCGCAAGCTCCCCAGCCTGGCACTCCAGCGCCCGCCGCCAGGCATTCCGGGCGGGCTCCCCCCTTCGCGCTCCGCTCCGCTCCCTTCCATCTTGACTTTTGCCGACGTGGAAATTTTGGGTTTGGAGACGACCTGCGCTCTTATTGGCTGCCGGCGGGCGGGGTCGGAGGTCACGGCTGCTCTAGCTATTCCGCGCCAAGGGGAGCCGCACAGCGGCTCGTGTCAAGTCAGCAGGTTCCCTCCGCCTCCCCCGGGGTCACGTGCGCCCCGGGCGGGCCCTGGAGCCGCCTCCTTATGCAAATAAAGCGGCCGAGCGGGGTTGGGGGCGGGGGCGGGGGCGGGAGTGGGCGGGGCGCGCGGGGCGGAGGCGGAGGACGGGCCGGGGAGGGGCTGCGAGGGGCGGGGCGGTCCAGGTAACCACCTGGCTCGGCGTCCTGCCCCGCCCCCCTGACCACCCCGCTCCGCTCGGCTGCTGCTTTTGCGTCCGGCGGCAGACTACCGGCCCCAGTTCCCCGCCAGCCTCGGTTGGCCCAAGGATCCCGCGTTTCGCAAGGTGCCTCGGAATGCTAGCTTCCTTTGGAGCCCCTTCCACCAGACCAGACCTGATCCCAAACCCAGGTTGGGCCCCGGGTCTTTCCTGGGCTGGGGAGGAGGAAGCCGCGACGCTGCCTGCAGGGCAGAGAACGAAATGGAAACCTCGGAGAGGGCAGTTTCCTCCTCTCGCAGGGAGTTAGAACTAATAGCGAGATTCCCGGTAAGAGAATTCTAGGACAAAGCAAAATGAAAAATTCATCGGGGTTAAAAGTATTCCCTTTTATTTAACTACCCCCCCCCCAAATATAAAGACGCCAAAATGCGAACTAAAAGTGCCAGTTCTGGTTTTGTTTTGTTTGGGTGTTTTTTTTTAAAACATGTCTACAAAGACTAACCGAAAGGCCCGTCCCGTCTCCACCCCGCCCTCTGCTCAGCACCGGACACCCAGAGTGGAACCTGGGACACGTTCTCCCCACGTCTGGGTAGAGGTGACTGGAGAGCTCCAAATTCCCCGAGAAGTCCCGGGGCATATAAAAGGAATCCGTTCTTTACGTGGTTCCCCAAGCACGCCAAAGGTGCTCTTCTAGAAAGAAAGGGAATCGATGAATGGCCACATGACTGGGATGTCTTCCCTGCCTCCCCCTTCTCCATGGAAAAGAAAGGAACAGCATTGCAAAGGTAGAGCCCATATTATAAATACTGACTCTTGGATGGTTATTGCAATGTCTGCCAGCTTCCAGTCACCAAGAAAAAGGAAAGGAGCTGCATTTTTTAAAATATAAAGCCTTCTCACGGTTGGCCTAGTTTTTACCCTTTGTGTAAGGAAATATCTGTATTATCTTTATAAGGGAACCCTCTAAGTCTGACCGGATGATACAGAAAAGCAAAAAAAAAAAAAAAAAAAAAAAAAAATTCATGGGAAGATTCTTACCTGTAAAATTCCTCCCATCCTCTCTTCTTAATTTACTCTGTCCTTCTCCCCACCCCGCCCCCCTATGGAAGGATAAATCATTGCTCCTTCCAACTGTTTTATCCTCAAGGATCTTTGTCTCCACTCTCCTCCCTCTGCACACTTGGTTGTTTATCTGACCTCTCCCGGGTTTGCGGGGGCCTCTCCCCCGGCTTTGTCTCCTCCAACCCCCCACCCCCCTCCTCGGCCAAGGCCTGCCGGCAGTACTCGCTGGGCCTAGGAGTTGGTCCGGGCTCTGCCGCCTCTTCTGTTGTGTGCACTGGAATATTGATTTTTCAGTGTGTGCGCGTCGGCTCTGTAAAAATCAATATTTCAGTAGCTCGAGCACAGCCCAGGGCAGTGTAATGGAGCGGCCTCCTGATGTAATGTGCGGGGTCCACCCTCGGCGATTGAGGTCAGTCAGAAAATGGCAGCGTGTTTTCCCCTTTCATTGTTTGCTTCACAGAGAAGGAAGGAGGGTGCGACGGGTTGTGTTCCTCGACTTCCACGACCGAGTAACGCAGTGCTGTTGGGGAGCACACAAGCCATGTTAGAATATGATTCACTCTTAAGGAGAAAGGAAAGGATGGAGAACCTCTGATTATCCGCTCTCAAAACTCCTACATAAAACATTGGGGAGGAGGAAGTTATTGTCGGCCATCAATCCTACCAGATTTCACAATGAATAAATAACAAGCAGGCTCCCTCCAGAAAAGGGCTAGAGTTTATTTTTTCTTACTAGGTATACAGATCATTATTAACTGGCAGCCCCTAAAATATGCTTCTGATTAGTGAGGACAAGAGATTTCTGGCATGACTTGAAGGAAAGAAATCAGTAATGATACTGCATTAGGGCTTTTCATGGAGTTTACTGCCCACGTGGAAAGACACTGAAATTGGGGCCAGGCCAGAGGGTGCTGACTACATGTGCCCCACCAAGGGAAGCTTCTCTAGTCCAGGAGCTTTGTCTATAAATTAAAGGATTAGACCCAATATCTCTAAAAACTCACTAGGTCTAACACCTATGATTGTACAGAAAAAAATAATATAGGTAAAACCTTCAAAAAATGCGATTAAGTCAAGCATATAGCATGGATAAGAAAAGTGGATTACCACAGGAAGTATTGCAGAAGTGGTAAGTGGGTATTCTCCTGCTCTAGCTGTGTGTTTTATTTCTTTTAAATTATATTCCAGTGCCATCTTACAGAGGATAATTTGGCCATTTTTAAAAAAATGCACTTCTTTTGACTTAGCATTTCTAAGAGCTTTTCTTAAAGAAATTATTAATATCACTAGAAAGATGTTTATCACTGCCAATTTTAAAATATAGAGACATTAGAAACAGCCTAAGTATCCAGTAATAGGGGACTTAGGAAATATCATAGGGTAATGGTATGAAACACAATTATTTAATATGGTAGTGCTGAATGGGTATTAAAATAATGCAAAAGATTTGCATTTATTGCCATGTATGCATTATTTAAATCTCTATCTATAAATGTCTCACAGTGGTAAAGGATATGGGCTCTGGAGCCAGATGGCTTGAGTTCATAGCTCTACCATTAACTAGCTGTGGGGCTTTGGCCAGATGTAAACAATGTGCATTTGTTTCCTATTGCTGCTATAACAGATTATCACCGTGGCTTAAAACAACACAAATTTATTGTCTTGCAATTCTGAAGGTCAAAAGTCCAAAATGGGTTTCACTGGGCCAAAATCAAGGCGTGGACAGGGTTATGCTCCCTACAGAGGTTCCAGGGGAGAATCTGTTTGCTTACATTTTCTAGAGGCCACCTGCATTCCTTAACTTGTGGCCCCTTCCTCCATGTTCAGAGCACAGTACTCCAACCTCTGTTTTTGTGGTCGCATCTCCTCCGTGAATCCTACCTGCCTCCTTTTTAAAAGGATTCTTGTGATTTACTGGGCCAACCTGGTAAATTCAGGATAATCTCCCCATCTCCAGATTCTTAATCACATCTGCAAAGTTCCTTTGACCCTGTAAACTGACGTTCTCGTAGGTTCCAGAGATTAGGATGTGGACATCTTTGCAGCCATTATTCTAGCTACCATGTTGGGCAAAAATCAAGATGTCAGCAGGGTTGTGTTCCTTTCTGAAGACTCTACGGGTAACCGCCTTCTCACCTTTTCCAGCTTCTACAGGCTGCCTGCATTCCTTGGCTCATGTTCCCTTCCTTCAAAGCCAGCAATGGTAGGACAAAGGCTTCTTTCTTTTTTATTTTTTTAAGATTTTATTTATTTGACAGAGAGAGAGAGAGTACGAGCAGGGGGAGCAGCAGGCAGAGGGAGAGGGAGAAGCAGGCTCCCCGCTCAACGATGTGGGGCTCGATCCCACGACCCTGGGATCATGACCTGAGCCGCAGGCAGACGCTTAACCGACTGAGCCACCCGGGTGCCCCTAGGTCAAAGGCTTCTCACTCACATCCACACTGTATCACTCACATCCACACTGACTCCCTTTCCCACATTTAAGACCCCTTGTGATCCCATTGGACCTGCCTGAGTAATCGGGGACACTGTCCCTATTTTAAGATCTGCTTCTTAGCCACTTTAATTCCATAGCCTACCTCGATTCTCCTTTGCTGTGTAACATGACATATTCATAGGTTCCGGGGATTAGGACGTGGACATCTTTGGGAAGCTGTCATTCTGTCTGCCGTACTCAGGATAATGGTGACAATCTGCGTCATGAGGTTGTGAAGAACATCAGAGAATCAATGCGTGTCAAGTGTTTAGTACAGTGCCTGACATATAGTAAGCACTCCAAATTAACTAGCCTATAGTAAGCATTCCATAGTAATTATCTATTATAGTCACTATCTGGAAAGGAAAGACAGGCTGTAGTTGCATCTGGAAGGTGGGATTAAATTTTTACAGTCTTCATATTGCTCATGTTTGTTTTTCCTTTTTCTGCCACTAACACGTATCACTTGGGGCACTTTAAAAAAAATTTAAAGGAAAATGAGACAAATGAGTAAAGGGGGGTTTCATAGTATAATGAGAAAATAATTTAATTTGGGCTCAAAAGGTTTAGGTGCTCCTCTCGGCACAGCTGCTAACACAAATTGTGACTTTGGGCAGGTTACCTTACCTCTCTGCATTTCAGTTTTCCTCATCAGTCACATGAGGGAGATGAACTGTATATTTTGCAAGGTCCTTCCAGTTCTTAGTGTATAAAGAATGTCTGCAAAATCAGTAAGAAAAAAAGACAACCCCACAGGGGAAAGAAATGGATACAAAGTGTAAGCAGGCATTTCACAGAAGAAGAAAAACAAAGGACAGATAAGCATAGGTCAATATGTGAAGTCTCATTAGTAACAAGGAAATGCAATTTAAGTGAGATATTTAGTGAGATACCATTTTATACACACTAGGCTGGCAAAAATTCACAAGTCTAACAACATAAGCAATTGGAGATGATATCAATGAATTGGAATGTTTGCACAGTGCTGCTGGGAGTATAATTTGGTACAACTACTTTGGAAAACAATTTGGCATTACCTTGTATTGTTTATCACGTAAAGGTGAACTTTCCCATAGTCGGTGTCCAGTGTATCTACCCAGAGAAACTCTCAGACACCAGGAGGCGTGTATGAGAATGGTCAAAGGAGCCCTACTCAGAACATTGAAACACTGAGCACAGCCCACACAGCAAAATGGAAAAATTGTGGTCTATTCACACAATGGATTATTCTACAGTCATAAAAATGAATTAACTACAGCTCCTGACACAGCTATGAATGAACTTAGAAACGTGTTTAGTAGGAAAAAAACAAATTCCAGGAGAGTACAAATATGATATCATTTTTTAAGTCAAACACAAGCAAAACCAAACAATGTATTTTTTTTAGGGATTCTTAATAAGTGATTAAAAAAAATAAGGAAATGGTAAGTAGAAAATTTAGGATAGTGACTACTGGTGAGGGAGTGGAGGGAAGGAAGACAGAGGGGTTCATGTTCTAGTTCTTAAATTGGACAGTTGGCTCTTAAGTGTTCATTTCATTATGCTTTATAACTTGCATACATGTGAGATGTATTTTTTTGTATGTACAAACATTAGATTAAAATGATTTTTTTAAAAAGAATAGTGCAGGGGCGCCTGGGTGGCTTAGTCGTTAAGCATCTGCCTTTGGCTCAGGTTATGATCCCTGGGTCTTTGGATCAAGCCCCGCATCGGGCTCTCTGCTCAGCGGGAAGCCTGCTTCTCCCTCTCCCTCTCCTGCTCCCCCTGCTTGTGTTCCCTCTCCTGCTGTGTCTCTCTCTGTCAAATAAATAAATAAAAATCTTAAAAAAAAATAATGCTCAGGGTCTTCTGTATTCTGGCCCAGGATGCTTTTTTCTCATAGTTGATGCTACAACTTAGATTTCTCACAAACCCATGAAAGCGAACTCCGTTGCCAATCTGCTATTTGTAGCCCTACTGGTTAAACAGACTTCTTCACAGCCACCTCGACATGGGCTTGTGCAACAGTTGTTTTCAGTTTTCAGTTTATGCTCTCAGTGAACTTCCTATTCTCTGAGATCCATACCCTAAAGGGGGTTTTATGCCAGCAGAAGCAAGACCTCCAGAAGTCTCTTGCAGCTCGTCTTCCTCGGGCCCCCAGAGCCGGCCGTGTTTTGCACACCTTCTGCAGGAGGGACTGAGCTACGCGATCGTAAATTTCCTGTCCAGCCCAGGGGAATTTGTTACCGCCCTGATTTCATTACGGTTTTGATTTCAGCGTTGAAGACTCCCATTCCCCGTTCCCTCGACTTGCCCTGCGTCACTTCATACGGTTTGTCCATCTAGTCATGGTCCCGAGGGGCTTGGTCTCGTAGTCCTGCGGGATCTTGGCATTCACGTTATTTTTGACTTCCATCTCTGATGCCGCGGTCTCCAAAGCACAAACCAGCTGTGTTGATTTGGTTTTTTCTCTCTTTCGGTGAAACACTGAGGAACGTTTATCAGGACTCAGGGGTACCTTAAATATCAGCGTTTCCCGTGGGCTGACTGGCTTGCTTTGGGTTGGCCAAGTGAAGCTGGTGCCAAGTGTGTGTGGGAGGATGGCTGGGGGAGGTCTTCGGGGCAGCGGTGACACGTGGCATCCGAACATCAACACTTCCATCCATTTTTGGACGTTGGACACTAGAGACACGTCAGCTGGGTGGGGTGCTGCTGCTTAAGGCTCACTACCTTATGTGAAATGGCCGCTGACTCATATACTACTCTGTGACGTCTTCAGTTTGGGAGGCCAAGTTATTTTTTGTTAACTTTTTGTCATGAAAAATTCCCCCAAAATACACAAATGGAAAAAGAATACCATATAAATACACTCTACAAAATAAATCTAAAAATTATATAAAGAGTGTAATGGAATCTATTATCTGTCACCAGTTTTGATAATTACTAACTCATGCATGGCCTTGTTATTTTGCTCCCCATACCCCCTTCAGGATTATTTTGAAGCAAATTCCCAATATTTCGGGGTGTAGATGTTGGGAATGCATCATCACGATAAGTGAGCTCGAAGATCCCAAGAGAGTATTATGAATGGTAATACTCAGCATAATTCCTCTTTGCCACATGATTACAAGCTATTTATTTTCAGCAGTTAAATAATGAGAGGCCAAAGTTCTTCACACTTAAGACCACCTTTAACTTCCCAGGGAAGGCTCTTGGATAAATTCAAGATATGGAAAATCAATGCAGGACTTTATATTGGGGCAATGGGGAGCGATAGAATGACTTAACTGTTCAGATTTCTGTTTCTTCAGTCTCACCAACAGACAATTAAAAAGTCAACGAAATAACTTGAGGTCTATTACAGTAATCTTAGCTGGTCTCTATAATCCATCCTACCTAAAGTTATCTTTCTAAACTCCACCTTTGCCTATCCTTTTAGTAAATGTGGGTGCCTATTATGTGCAAATGACTAGACACCAGAGGGAATTCAAAAGCAAATCAGATACGGCTCCTTTTCTATAATGAAGGATTTGTCTGGTCTTTGTCTTGGGCTCATGGGAGGGGTTTCCAAGTCCTTGGAATTTTCCGAGAGTGACTTTGTTAGTCATGGTGGACCTCAGGATGACAGACACCTGAGTTTATGATAACAAGATGACTCAGGGCTGGCTGGTCATGAGGGAAAGACCAACTATGTAACTAGACGGTTGGGTCTTTGGTCCACATGGTGTCAACCTGATCTCCAGGGAAGAAAGAAGAACTTAAGATTCAATGATTGAGTCAATCAGGCTTGAGTAATGAAAGCACAGTAAAAAATTTTGGACACCCAAAGCTCAGGTGAGCTTCCTGGTTGGTGAACACATTGGTGTGCCCAGAGGACAGTGTGTCCTAGGCCCTGAGAAGACACAGAAGCTGTGTTGTGGACCCTTACCCTATGTGTCTCTTCATTTGGCTGGTCCTGATTTACATCCTTTTTAAAACTGTAATCATAAGCAGAGCACTTTCCTCACTTTCTGTGAGTCCTTCTAGTGAATTCTCAAACCTCAGGGGCTCATGAGAACCCCTGAATTTGTAGCCGGTTGATCAGAAGGGCAGGTGGCCTGGGGACCTCCTACAAGGCAGCTGGTGTTTGAACCTAAAGTGAGAATAGTTTTGTCGAGGATTGTGCCCTTTAGCTGTGGAGTCTGCAGGAGCTCAGAACCTCACTGCGGTATTGCAGCGTCTGCCTTCAAAAATTCACAGATTAATAGAGAAGGTAAGATGTAGATGTGAATAAAATTAAAAAGGTCACGCAATGGTGGGGGGTCCTGAGTCACTCAGTCGGCTCAGTGTTCGACTCTGGTTCTCAGCTCAGGTCTTGATCTCAGGGCCATGGGTTCGAGCCCCGCGTGGTCATGCAACATTTACAGATGTGCTCCGAGAAACAAGAGACCAGAAAAAGAACTCAGAACTAGGAACACTGGAGGAGGTGTTGGGGGAAAAGATGGCCTTTGCCTGGAACCTTGAAAGATGAGTGAGATTGGGACTTGCAGAAATTGTAATAAACATTTATTGAGTGCTTACTCTGCATCGAGCTTTGTTCTAGTGCCTTACATAGAATGAATTATTTAACATACACAGTCCTACGAGGTTGCATTGATACTATCTCTCTTTTACAGCGGAGTAAAGAGAGGCGCCCAGAGATCAAACACCTTGCCGGAGATTGCATAGCTAATAAGTGGAGAGCTGAGATTTGGACCCGAACCGTATGAGTCTAGCAACCACGCCTGTAACAACTACTCTTGACTGCCATTCAGGTAAGAGGAAAGAACATTCCAGGAGGAAGGAATAGCAGAAACAGATGGGAAGACAGAGGTAAAAACAGAAAGGAAAAGCAATAACGTTGGATAGGTACCTTGAGCACCAAACTAAGGGCTCTGAACTTGACTCAGGAGGCATTGGGACACCAAAGGTTGTTTTTTTGTTTTGTTTTGTTTCAAAGTTATTTTTTAAAAGATTTTATTTATTTGACAAAGAGAGAAAGAGAGCAGGCACAGACGGGGAGCTGCAGAGGGAGAGGGGGAAGCAGGCTTCCTACTGAGCAGTGAGCCCAATACGGGGCTCGATCCCAGGACCTTGAGATCATGACCTGAGCCGAAGGCAGACGCTTAACTGACTGAGCCACCCAGACGCCCGTTTTTTTTTTGGAGGGGACACCAAAGGTTGTTAGGGATGGGGCTTTAGCATGAGATTCTGTGGACTTGTAGGCACTGCAGTCATGTAGGGAATTCCCATCGAAAGCATGGTCTGCTTTTCCAAACCGGGAGGCTGCTCTTCCCTCCTAAAGAAGAGATCGCTTTCTACCCGATACCCCAGTTGTGATGTATAGACTAGAGGCTCCAAGGGAGAGCCTCTCCTTCTCATTTTTTTTTTTTTTAAAGATTTTATCCATTTATTTTGACAGAGAGGAGAGAGATCACAAGCAGGCAGAGAGGCAGGCAGAGAGACAGAGGGGGAAGCAGGCTCCCTGCTGAGCAGAGAGCCCGATGCGGGGCTCGATCCCAGGACCCTGAGATCATGACCTGAGCTGAAGGCAGAGGCCTTAACCTACTGAGCCACCCAGGCACCCCCCGTTCTCACTTTTTAATCTTTCCTGGCAGTTGGCCTAATGTACACCAGAGGCTTGCGAGTGTTTGCAGAGCGAGTAGATATTATACTGGGTCGTACCATATCCAGTTGCTGATAGTTGACCCATTTCAACCTACAAGAGTGGCAATTCATTATGGTTTCAACTTATTTTAAAACACTGTATTACAGTTATTCACAAAGACTGACCAGTGTTAAAATTCAAGTACATTACTGCTGAAGGCATTAAAGTAGGCGTTAGAAACTTCGTAAGGGACTATTGTTTGGTTAAGAACAATGTTGTGCAGAATTTAAACTAAAACATATATGTATATGAATATCGTAGTATAGTATGTATATATATAGGTACACATATTGCACCTATATGTATAAATAATATACATATATTAGCATATCATGGAATATATGCACATGTGTATATACATAGAGAGACACGCACACAAACACACACACACAAACACACACACACACAAACCTATCCATAGGTTATTTCTACAAGAACTATTATCCATGCAATCTGATCTTGATGTCAAATCAGAAGGGGAAATGCCCTTCAAATCTGGTTTATAAACGGGAGGTAAAGCTCAGTACAGTAGATCAAAAATGAAGAGGGGAAAGAGAAACAAGAGAACTGGATAAACTTTATCTCATAGTTGATGTTGGATACAGTGTTTCAGAGAGGATTCTTTCTCAATGGGCACGAAGAGGTCATTTTTAGCTGCCTTCAACCAAGAAGTTAGGAAATTTTAAAAGGTAGGTGTCCCATGGGAGATGATACCATCAATCAAAGAAGAAAGGCGAGCTGGTGTCAGTGACCCTCCTAAAGCAATAGAGACCTGCTCACCCACGGACCCTCTCACTGAGCTCCTGGCCGCTTCCGCAGGGGGTCGGGCATCCAAGCTAACCCCCAAGGATGGCTGCCATCTGTGCCCCTTAACCGACAGGGGCGAACTAATGACTCAGACGGCGCGTGTCAAGCCTGGAGCAACCCAGAATTTGCAGCCACCTCCAGCCTTCCAGAGAGGAAGTTTATACATATACGAGAACCACAATTCAAGGAAAAGGGGAATTACAGTAGATCTAAAGTAGAATTAAAGTAGAAACCCAGCTCAAAATCCAGTCCAGCTAGTCTGTCTTTATTCAGTGTGTTTGTTTAGTTTAATTGAACGGGAGACTGCAGAAGGCGATTTATTCCCCAAAGCAGGTCAGACCTGCTTGTTGCTTGCTGACTCTCCTGGAACAAACCCACTGGCGGGAAAGATTTTTCCTAAAGATTCTCTGCAAAACAAAGTGCTCTAAACTAAACATTAATAGAGATCGTGATTTCCAAACCAGAGAAGTAGAGAAGCTGGATCACATAGGTAATCATCTGATTTTCATTTGCACACAAAGGTGCTCGCTCAGAGCATCTGCAGGGAAGGCCAAATTAAAGTGCAAATGCCCCCCCCATTAAAAAAAATATGTATTAATCAATGGCATCAGGCGTATCTCACATTTACAAATCACTGGGCAATTCTGTTACAAATTTCAAGCTATTTAACTTCTCTAACACCATAGTCAGAAAAACCCCAGCTTCTAATCGTTAAACTTCAGAATCGGTACTGATTTTGTCCCTCAGATGCTGCTCCTAAAAAGGGAAATCTATCACGTAGCTTCCTAATACTCCGCTAAAGATGTACAAGCCCCCTTAGTAGCACGTTTTGAAAATAACCTCCCACTATGCCCGCCTCAAAGAACCGCACGTGTAAGTACCCTCAACCTCTCTTGAAATCCCTCAGTTTTGTGTCCCATGAAAGTAACAGTGCATTTCTAGTAGATTCGCTCTTCTTTTTCTCCAGGTTCTCAGTTTTCTTTATGAGGGAGGAGAGATTTGAGGAGTCAGTTCTCCAAGCTGGGATGTCCTACAGGGTCTTGATCGCAATCCTACAAAGCGTGGGGGCCCCTGATCAGCATCCCAGGTGCCTACTCTTGTGTTGTTCTCTCCCCTCTGTTTTGTTCCCTTTTTTAACATGAGGAAGAGCCTGTTTTTCTAGAAGCCCCTCTTGCCAGGAGACATAAAAAAGCCCAAGGACTCAGGAAAACCGTATAGCACAGACTTCTCCAAAGAGAGGCTAATATTACGTTCTGAGAACCTTCTCCCCTGATTTTCAGTCCACTTAATACCTCATTCCCATGGAGGCTAAAAGGTCTGGACAAGTGATAGCTTCCCTCCCCTCTTGCTTCTCTCCATTCTGTGGTATTTTTCCTTTTTTTTTTTTTTTTAGTGGAAAAAAAAAATGGTATCGCCACTCTGCTGGAACTCTACCCCGAACTAGATGAAATAACTCCCCCACCCCCACACTCGGAGCTACCCGCCCCCCCCTTAGCTTTCCTCTGACCATCTGACATGCTTACTCAATGATTCGTCTCCTCTCTCTCCCGGAAACTGTAAGCTCCCTGAGGACAGAAACTTTATCTTTCTCCCCAGAGGGTCTCCAGAGGGCCAGCACATGCACATTGTCAGCATTCTATAAATATTTGTTAAATGCGTTAATAAATGTGCTTAGATTAGGCGATATAAAGAAAGACAGTGTAGGACAAATTTGCATAAAATAAATTTTCTGATACTTTTTCATGTAACAGTGTGTTGAATATCTAGCAAAGAATTACCCAAAAGGTACTAAAACTGTCAAGAACATTCTGAACCTGCCCCTAAATATAGTAGGAAAAAAGAGGACTTCTGCTTTCAGAAATACATTCTTTGTGGGAATTTTTTATTTTTTAAAGAAACAATCCGTTGGTCAAAATATGTGAAACCTTTTTATCCAAAGCGTATAAAATACAGTCATATCATCAAATTCAATGAGTTTTTCTTTCTTTGTATGCCTCAGTCACCACCAACCTGATATGCCTCTTAAAGTAATTTTATTATTTTTGGAGAAAAGTCACCTTCACCAAAGATCACATGAATGGCACGTATGCCTTTTAAAGCAATTTCTTTTAAAATATTGACTACGGAGGGACACCTGGGTGGCTCAGTCAGTTAAGCATCTGCCTTCGGCTCAAGTCATGATCCCAGGGTCCTGGGATGGAGTCCTGCATGGGCTCCCTGCTCAGAGGGGAGCCTGCTTCTCCCTCTGCCCCTCCCGCCTCTCATCCTCTCTCTGTCTCTCTCTCTCTCAAAAATAAATAAATAAATAATCTTTAAAAAATAAAAATAAAATATTGACTACAGAATCATATGGTACTTTCTAAAAGCCTCCAAACCGGTCAGAAAGTTCATTTCTCTAGAAAAATGAAAGAAGGGGAAACAGAAGAGACTACGCGGGAACCTCATTTAATCTTCCAGGTTGATTCACTTTTTATAATTTTATTTCTCCATATATGGTCAATGTCACAGTATAGTGTTGCATTTCCTCAGGCTCAAGGAATCTCTTGTTAAAGCAAAAGCTGATGAGTGTATTGTAAATGCAGCGCCGTTGAAATTGACCAACTATACAGCAGGGATAACTCTGCTCCTGATTCGGATTTGTCTCTTAAATATGAGTTGGGCTGTCGGAGTTGGTACGGACGCTCAGGCTTACTTCTACTCACTGATGGAATTGGGATTGCAAGACTCAGGGGCACCAGCGGAGGAGAGCCTTTTGCAGGATGCACACCACCACGTGGTCCAGCGTTCTGCTCCTCTCGCTTGGAGTTCTGCCTTCCTTTTGGCTGACCAGGCACCACTCAGTCGCTTTCCCCTTTATGCTTCAGTAACACTTCCAACCAATCTTCCTACAGCATCTATCAGAGTTTTGCAATAAAGAATTAACTCCCAAGGGGTGCCTGGGTGGCTCAGTCGGTTAAACATCTGCCTTCGACTCAGGTTGTGATCCCAGGGTCCTGGGATCGAGCTCCCTGCTCAGCGCGGAGCCTGCTTCTCTCTCCCTCTGCCTGCTGCTCCCTCTGCTTGTGCGCTCTCTCTGTCAAATAAATAAATAAAATAAAATCTTAAAAAAAAAAAAAAGAATTGACACCCAGGACTATTGCTAGCCCATATGGCACCTTTGTGTAAATTAGAAAAAGACACCCCCTTCCTCTGGGGGAGTCAGAGAAGGGTGGGATATTACCAACCACATATTTTCATCAAGTTGAGGGAGAATGACAGGGCAAGGATAATCATCTTCCTTCCTCTTCAGCCTGCACCTGCACCACGGAATGGGAGAGGGATAACATTTTTTTGTTGTTAAGTTCAGTTGCGAGATAGATCTTGTTAACAGGAGTGAGGGTTTTCCTGCATAGACCAAATCTCTTCCAGAATAAATGAAACCAGGGCAGCATTTTGTGTGAGAAATTTTTTTTTTTTTAAGAGACAAGGCACTTGATTTTCAAGTGCATGCTTTGCGGGTTGTCAGCCATTCAGTGATCTTTTACTTCGTTAGTGGCGGTCTTGTACTTTGGCTTTTCAAAGAGAACAAGAGAAGAAATGCAGTGGTGCTTTCTTCTTGGGCCTGAGACCATTCCAAAAATAACCTGATCATTTCTCCCTCCTGCGAGCTCTTTGGGGAAGGAGGGAGACTGCAGGGGAGAAGGGAAGGGACGAAGTGTGAGAAGAGGGTGCTAGAGGAATCTCCACAGTATCCTGGCGAACCTTCTGGATGGACTGGCGCACT
Source organism: Potos flavus (assembly GCA_028534135.1). Taxonomy (NCBI): domain Eukaryota; kingdom Metazoa; phylum Chordata; class Mammalia; order Carnivora; family Procyonidae; genus Potos; species Potos flavus. The sequence goes on from CM052887.1 coordinate 49,450,894, forward strand.
GGACGCTCCTCTCCTTGGTCTTGGCCAACAGGGGGTACTCTCTCTGGAGAGAGTCCTTCTCTCAGTGAGCTAGAGGCTCATCCTGATGGGGGCAGCTACACAGGCCTTTCCACTCCCTTTCTCCCAGCCACGCTCTGGGTACTTGGAGGACATGCTTTGCTCCACATAACAGGGTGGCTATGGGGGCCCATTTCAGGGAGTTGTAGGTTATAACCCTAGAGCTAATCCATTTCGCATCGCATCCCTGTATACACATGACTATATAAACCTAGATTTCACTGGAACAAAAATTTTTGGAAATAACATTTAGTATTCAACATGGAATGCACTCTAATATTTTCTAGTCTAGTCTTTTTTAAAAAATGCTGACCAGGGTGCCTGGGTGGCTCAGTCGGGTAAGCATTGGACTTTTGATTTCAACTCAGGTCATGATCTCAGGGTCCTGGGATCGAGCCCCACGTCGGGCTCCACGCTGAGCATGGAGCCTGCTTATGATTATAAAAATGCTGATCACAACTCACTAAATGGATTTCATAATTCACATAGGTCATAGAACAGGAAACCCAAGTCAAAAAAGGTTAAGTGATCTTACAAGGTTACACAGCTACAGCCTAGTGGTAGAACCAGGATGAAAATCCAGGTAGTGAAACTGTCTAACTCAGCTAATTATTAATAATAAACACTGTTCTTGCAAAACAATGAGCAGATGCTGTGCTAGTCCTGTGAAGTGTGCCCTATTACAGAAACACATAGATTTTGTGTTCAGGGCGGAAAATCAAAGTCACTCAAAGGAGAACTAAACGGAATGTCATCCCTCAGGGCGCCTGGGTGGCTCAGCTGGTTGAGCTTCTGACTCTTGGCTTCCGCTCAGGTTGTGATCTCAGGGTCGTGGGATCGGCCCCAAGTCGGGCTCCGAGCTCAGCGCGGAGTCTGCTTAAGATGCTGTCTCTCTCTGCTCCCCACCTCGTGTGTTCTCTCTCTCTCATTCTGTCAAATAAATAAATCCTTAAAAATAAATAAATAAATAAATAGAATGTCATGCCCAAATCCTCACACACAAATCGTTTTCAGTTGCGAACTTTAGTGTCTAGAGGGCTGTCTTTCTGTGTATATAAATATGTACAGAAATATAAATATTGCATTTATTATATATACTATATATTTATTACAAATCTAAAAATATAAATTATATATATAATTATATGTTTATATAAATTATACACACACACACACACACATATATATATGGCATGTTTGTTTTATGAATGTTTGAAATTACATCTGCAGTTAGGCTCCAATTTGCTGGTTCATGTAAGCTCCCCTGCACGGACATCTCTAATGCGATAGTAAAAAACCTGAGCAACCAATCCTTCCAACGATCTTTAGGTAAGCCTAGTCCGTAAGGGCTGGTGGGCATCTCTGTGGCGAAAGGGGGCCTCTCAGTAAGACACTGGGGGACTCTACTGAGGTACGAACTTGAGGCTGAGGTCCCCCTGAGATAAAGAGCCATCCAGCAATAGTGTGAGACTGGAACGGCCTCGGCAAAGCCCAGCCACCTCGCAGCCCATCATTCCTGGAGGGTTCGCCCACACGGGTTGCACCCTTAGTAACTGCCATTGACTCTGACCTTGTTACCCCGCCAGAAGTAGTATTTCCATTAAGATAACTTAGTCATTAAAATTGAAGCCCTAAATTTTAGCGACCAGCGTATTTTCCTTCAATAAAAGCTTGTGTGTCTTCCTGTTCCGCCCAATTTGATCCTGTTTAAAAAAAAAAAAAAAGTCTGCTTCAGCCAAAGCAAATACTGTCTCTTCCTCTCTCCCTCTCCGTCCCTGTGTCTCTCTCACCAGCAGCAAGGCTGATCTCCAGCCAGCCCAGGACACAAAACTGAGGATGCGGCATGCTGCATTTGCCTATGGCTTTTTTTTTTTCATTGATAAGGTACCTTTCGCCGGTTCATGTGTCAGCTGATGAAGGCAGCAATGACCTTTTCCAACAATTGGCCTCTGTCTTTACGTTGGCTTTCTGCACTTGACTGGGAGCCATGAAGATCACCTTTAGGGCACCTTTCAACCTATTCCTGTGAAATGGCAACAGAACAGAAAATGAACCAGAAGTAAACGGACATTTGTGGCTACGCTGAGGAATAGATATGGGTGCTTTTCGCTTGTGAACGTGAAAATGTCATGGGTTGTTTCTGAACATGTTCCAACTGGAGGCAAAAAAAAAAATGCTTTGGGGGTAAACATATGGGCCACATGTGCAGAAGCACTGAAAATTAGGTATGAAAGTTATATATGCAAAATTACCATGGAAATTCCTGCTGCGATCATTATGAAATTGCCTTGGAGTGTGGGTTTCTGGCTCACCTTCCAAGCTATCCAATTCCTTTCATAAAACTCTCGGCGACATTATCCCCTCTTCCCTTAGTCTACCTTACCTCAGCACAGCACTGTAAATGTCAGGCCTATTCCAAGCCCTCCCTGCCGGGACAACTGTGTAAGAAATTATTCCTTTCTTGGGGAAACAGGGAGAATAAATCAGAAGATTTGACTATAACCTTTAAAAATCAATTTTTAAAAATTCGTACATTTCAGTGCTTTCTAAAGACAGACCTCTTTAATAGAGCCTAACTGTGTTTGCTTTGGCACATATATGTTGACTCTTGCAATGGACGGCTTCCATCCATATCCGTATTTATGGCAAATATGTCAGAATGTAATCTATCCCTGTGTCTGTGAAGGGATCAACAATTACAAGTTCTTGTTTCCCTCTCATTATATTGCTTTACCTCTTTTCAAAGAATGACATGGAAATTGCCATGAGATAGAGACTAATCGGTCCTCAGAAGAAAACGGTAGAACAACTCTTATAGCTGAGTGGAAGGGTGGCGTATGTAATGTTTGTTTCATTTCTCATTTCCTCTTTGAGTGACGCAATGTAACAGCACAATTCAGTATTATTATCGAGGAGGTGGCATTTCACAGGAATGACTACTAGCATGGCGGATAGAAGGTTCCACAAGCCAGATTTGCTGCTGATGACACTAGCAATTCGGTGACATTAAAAGAAAAAAAAAAAAGTCAAGTATTATTTCCAAAAAGGATAGGCACCTTTGAAGAAATAATATTGCCTTTTCTTTGACTTTCATGCTCCAGTTCATCCCCAACAGATGGATGTGGGGAAGAACCTGTGTCCACACTCAAAACAATATGCTTCCTTTAATGTCAGTCCCAGATGAAGTAAAACCAGCCAGGAAGAACATGGCAACCTCTCTGATTTTAACAATCAATTGTTCTCAAAAGACCAGGCCTGTATTATTATTATTCCAACCAGTTGACCATTTACAAATAGATCATCTCCAAATTTTTCATTTGTATCTTTGGAATAGAGAGTGTCCTGTCTAGGCACCCATATATGCAGTATAAAAATGATAGGTTCCCAGACCAACCATAGACATCTATTTCATTCGTTACGGTGATGGTGTTGGAAGATCAAAGAAGTATGAGGGATTCAAAGAGTAGTAGTCTGCCTTGGGAAGACAATCTGTGGCATAAAATCCAAAGATAATCCCCTTATAATTTCTGCTATTTTCAGGAAGGGAGTGAGGGAGGAAGGGAAGAATAATTAAATCAGCAACGGTCCAGCCAAGAAACAGAAACCATGTTGAGTATTTTGGTTTCTGAGCAGCTGCTAGAAGGTGGCAAGGCAACCCAGAAATTAACAGTGGCAGGAACTTACTACCACCGCTAGGGTAGAGGGGCAAAAAAAGGAGATGATGTTACCAGAATCCAGAAGCCATCTCACCCTGTGGAAGCGGGAATCACAGTGTGCTGGGCAGGGAAGCTGGGTCCATGAAGGAGAGGCCATAGATGCCATCAGGGAGGCACCTACGGATTCAAGGAAGGACAAGGAGAAATACCATGGCTGCTCCCTTCCTCCTACCATCCAGTTCCCATTGGTGCCTTCCATTGACCAAACTCAGCCAGAACCCAGCTGACACAGGACCCTAGGACACTCGGCCTGCAGGGGTTAGTCTCCTGCAATATAGAGCAAAGCAGGGAAGGGCAAGAAATGGATCTGAGGGCTCATAGACCAGGCCAGGCACACTAGCCAACTAACAAAAGAGAAGGAGGGGAATAGAATCTAACCTCAGTGCCAGTAGATTCAACAGGAAGAGGTTGCTCATTAGCTCTGAGAACAAGGACCATGCGTGATCTACAGGAAAAGTCAAATCACAATACAACTCAAATAACGCCGCCAGGCATCAGTATGAAAGATGCTGCAAGAGAAACCGCGACCCCTCCCATGAGCTGGGAGAGACCATGTTTGAATTGACCCGGTTCTGGTTCAGAAAGAAGGGAGGTCAGGATGAAATCGAGGCTTCTGGGACAGAGCAGGCACCATCTGCAGAGACAGACAGGTGTTGTACTGGGTCAAACACTGCATAGTCCTGGTCAAAAGATAAACTCGAGGAAAGGCAGTGGACTCCTCGGCGGGGAGGGGCGCAGGTGTGACCCGGGCTCTTACCGGAAGGGCGGGCATCTAGGCAAGAAGTCACGCTGCAGAGCCTTCAATGACTAGGTGCAGTCCGGTTGTAAAGTTTGACAATGAATGGAAAGACAAGCTCGCTGTGGCAGCTTTCCGCACAGGATCTGGTTTGAAAACAGAGGGAAGAGCACGTAGAGACTAACACCGAGGGCCAAGAAGCCACGCCATCGATCTCCTGCCAGGCTCCCCCGTAGCCTGCAAGCTGCTCACGGAGGATTTGCACCTCGTCTGTCTTAGTATTCCCCGGGCTTTGAGCAGTGTGTGGCACACAGTAGGTGCTGCTGGCATGGTGGTTGAATGAATGAATGGGCTGACATGAAACCCCAGTCAGCTGGGGTGGCACAACCACCGAGCATGCGTGGAAAACGATCCGAAGTGATGTGGCAGCGTGGTGGCCCGCCGGAAACCCCCAGCGGCAGCCAGACCCGTGTGGGCAGCTGCAGGCAGAAAATGAGACGGTTCTTTCTGAGCGAGTATGAAGTGTCAGAAATAGTACAGGCGATGCAAATGGCCACAGCTGCACAGCAAAGGATGGAGGGTGCGCTGGGCACAGAACACGCTCGTGCCCACCCGGGTCTTCCCAGCTCTAGCCTCAGCTCCGAGCGGGCGGGGGCTGCCACCCAGAGCCGAGACCCACCGAGTGGGCACAGGACTGTCACCGCGGTCCCCACCGCGGCTGCTCCCGGGGAGTTTGCCCTGAAGAGCCTGCCCTCCCCATATTACCTGGCTGGGAAAGCGTCCCAAGCACGGAGCTGGTTGCAAGAAGAGATTAAAATACCATTAAGAAATGACCGATATGTCACATGGTCATATAATGAATGTGCAGCATCTTTCATGCAGGAATTTTGAGCGTGACCCTCCATCTCCAAGGGTACCAGACTTTCTCCTTTAGAGAGGCGCTTTAGCTTTAACGGTCACACCAGTGACAGGGCAGGCGTCACTCTCTGATGCGTGTTGCCTCCTTAAAACCTCTCACCAGGACCAGAAGGGAGGGGCGGCTCCTAACAAAACCAAGGACTGGGCTGATTATTAGTGTTTTGACAGAAGGAGCCACACCCGATTCCTGTTTGTTTGTGTTTGTTTGTTTCAAGTTTCCCGTCCCCAAGTCAGGAATCCAGCCCAGCTCCTCCCTGATGCAGAGACTCAAAGATTGAGGTGGAAGAGTCCCATCAGGGAAGCTATGAAAATGCTCCAAATTAAATTTTGAAAGAAATTGAAGAATACCAGATACATTCAGTTATACTAACAATACTACCAACAACTAAAATGTACCGAACACAAGCTAAGCTCCAGGATCCACACTGAGCGACCACACAGTCCCCGCCCGAGCCCGCACACCCTCCAGCAGTCAGGACACCGCTGCTGGGTGTAAACAAAACCTCCAACTTACTTTTATTTATTTTCCTCCTTCTGCCCTGAAAGATTTGAGGTGACCTGCAAGAAATACACACATCAAAAGGAGAGTTTGAAATCGTTTTCGTGGGTGCCTGGGTGGCTCAGTGGGTTAAAGCCTCTGCCTTCGGCTCAGGTCATGATCTCAGGGTCCTGGGATCGAGCCCCGCATCAGGCTCTCTGCTCAGCAGGGAGCCTCCTTCCCCCTCTCTCTCCGCCTGCCTCTCTGCCTACTTGTGATCTCTCTCTGTCGAATAAATAAATAAAAATCTTAAAAAAAAAAAAAAAAAAAAAGCGTTTTCCTTTCCCGGGGCCGCCATCACAAAGCACCACAAGACGCGGGGCTTCAACAAGAGAAATGTGTCGTCTCACAGTTCTGGAGGCTACAAGCACGAGATCGGGTTTTGGCAAGGTTGGTTCCTTCTGGAAGAGCTGGGGAAGGATCTCTTCCAGGCCTTCTCCTTTTTTCTGGAGGTCTCTTGGCTTTTCACAGCATAACTACAGTCGTCACATGGCATCCTTCCTGTGTGCACATCAGCATCCAAATTTCCCCTTTCTCAGAAGCACACACGTCATATCGGATGTGGGGGCCCCCCTTACTCCGATAGGATTTCGTCTTAACTAAGTTCATCTGCAATGACCCTATTTCCCAATAGGATCACATTCTGAGGTACCGGGGGTTAGGACTACAACACAGGAATTTTGAAGGGATTCAATCCAACCTATTACAGAAAATGTAAATGAAGAAAGCGTGGAGGAATTTCCAGAAGACAGAATACACACTTCCATCCACTCACCTTCCTAAAATCTCAGCAAATGACTCAAGTAATAATACAAAGTTATTAGGCCACAAGCAGAAAGAGGCTCCAGGAAAGACAACAGTAATGGATGGAGGATGGTTAGCAGAGAGAGGAGAGGTAGCTGCCCTGCAGAAAAGAATGAATAAATTATAAATACAGATTATAAATATAGTACAAAGGATAAGTACAGTGAAGAAATGTTGAGATGAGTTTGTAAAACATGGTCCAAAACCATGGAGCGCGAATCAATTACGTTCTGCAAACTATTTGTATCTTTATAGGCAAGGATTATTTGCATTACTATCAGCTTTCTGTAAATGTTTTAAGGAGTTGTAAAGTAAATCCACTCAAAGATAAACAAGGATGCACATTCCTAGAACATCACATAATCCCAGAATCTTTAACATTCCTTTGAAAAGATGTTTAGTAATTGCTTTTGCCCATTTGAAAGTCTCAATAATTTTCCTTGCTTGTAGTTAAGGGCTCACTAACCTCTTGAATATTGTGTCATTAGGTCTTTGTGATTATTCAGTAGTGGGATTCAGATTTGGTTAGAGAAGAAAAAGCAAAAAGGGAAACCAGTTATACATTTATTGGGGTGCCCAGTGGGGCTTCAAGTACTTGAAACTGAAGAAGTTTCATTTCATTTTTAATTGCCGGCAAATTTTTTTATCTGAAAAAAAGAAGAGATCAATTTGCCTTTGTAGTCAGCTTCCATTGGGCAAAAGTTTTCAAAATGATCCGTCTATTAGTACAAATGTAAAGCAATATCCACCCATTGTCTTAGAATTCCCTATGAGGTCATCATGAACTCTGAATGCAGTTAGGTTAAGCAGTGTGTTTAGAAACAGAAATTTTGAGTAAGATCATGTCATTGGAGAACTTTTAAATTCTAATTTCTTTCTATATGGGTTTAGACTAAACCATCTCTGAAAATTCGTTTTAGCGGTAAATGTGTGACTTTTTGTCCAAGTATTTGCTCCTATGTGAGATAAGTCTGGACTTTTCTGAGAGGCCAGAAACTTTCTGACCTTCTTTTTATGCCAAACTGTGAAAAGGGACTAAACACACAGTGTTTCTTAAAATGACCCAGATTTGGGGAACTCTATAATCAATTATTGGAATTTCCTTATTCAAGCCAGAAAAGCCAGACATATACTACAGGTCTATATTCCTGTTCCTATCATTGGTTATCCTGGGACAGGAAACAAGCACACTTCAGTCTTTGTGAGCAGAAAGGCAGAAGATGGCCAAGCCTCCCCCTTCCCAGAACAAACCTCAGGAGTTGTGTTCTTTTTCATATGTACAAAAAAAAAAAAAAAAAAAAAAAAATTAGAACTTGAATGTCCATCAATGAAGAATTGGTTTACAAAATTCAGTTACAGTATATCCAAAAAATGGAATACTATATAGACATTAAAACAAAAGTAGAAAGTATCTATAAATTGACAGGGAAAGTTGTTTGTTTGTTTTCAACTAAAAAAAGGTAGGCAGTGCAGAGCTGGTGTAGTTGCTCAACAAAACAACCACCTGCTAACTTCCCAGACCGCCATCCTCCATGTTTGGTCACAAGATGGCCGCCATCCTTCCAGGATTTGCGTCTAAGCTCCAGGCAGAGTGAAGAGGGAAGGGCCAAGTACAAAAGGCAAAGGCCAGTTGAATCCTTTTTTTTTTTTTTTCCCTAGCCAGGAAGATGATCGTATTTCCAAAAGGCCATACTCATGAACACTTCTGCTTAAATTTCATTGGCCCAAACTGTGTCACATGACTGCAGTGACAGGATCTGCTGCAAGGGGACCTGTGCAATTTGGTTTTTCAGTCAGACACTGTTGCTGCCTTACATGTAACCCAGGATATAGATCAGCTGCCTGGCAGTGTCTGCCCCATGAGTGTATCAAAGACTAAAAGAATGTACACTACACAGTTAACAGGATTTGTCTTTATTGATATAGTATTCTAAGTGATCTATAACCATCTCTTTTATGTTCTTCTGTACCATTTGGAGCTATCATTCAGTGTTATTAGAAATCCAGAACCTCGGTTCCCATCTCAGACCTACTGAATCAGAAACTCTGGGACTAGTAATCTTTCTCTCTCTCTCTCAAATGAAAATAAATCATTAAAAAAAAAAAAAAAAAAGTCCCACTGTAGAGAACCATTTGAATGTCGGTAATACCAGCTAAGAAATATCTAATTACAAACTAATCCCTTTTGCCTTGTAAATTGTTTATGCCTTTTTCTGTGATTTGAATGGGCTAATCATTCATGAAAAATAGATCAGTCCTAAGGAAAGACTGTGGAAGAGAGAATCACAGAGAAAAACGCTAGCGTTGTCCACATTAATCCTTTGAGAAGCACCATTCCAAAGGCGGACAGTCAAGCTTAACAGTTAAGTGTATGGGTTTTGCCATCAAGCAATCTTGTGGGGTCAGAAATTTGAAACTCTTGTTTCTTAGCTCTACCTTCAGTGTGACTTTGGGACATTTCCATTGGCCCCTCTGTACCTCAGTATCATCATCTGTAAAATGGGAATAGTAATAGTTCCCATTGCATAGGTCAGTGGTGGGGCTGAAATGAGATACTATATACTACACTGTTTTGGAATGGTGCTTTGCACGTGGTCAGCCCTTGATATCAGCTATGATGATGACGATGATGTCTGTATGGCTATTTCAATATTAAATATTGCTTTTTCATAGATGTTATTTAAATGTTGCATGTAAATACTTCATATCATTAATCATTAATATTTAATATTAAATAAATATTTAATTAATAATATTAATTTAATTACTATTTACTTAATAATTTAACTTAACTCTTTAATTTAATTTAACTTAATATTAGATGAAAATCAATTTAATTTAATTTTTTAAATTACGCTGTCTTGAGGCCACTAGAATCTCTTGAGCACGACCCCCTCTCCTTCCTCCTCCCCACAACCCTTGGCAGATTTTGATGAATCTGTGAGATGGGAGCAGAACAAAGCTGCTTATGGGCAAGTTGGGAGACCCAAAAAGAAACACACCTACTGTGACCCAGGGGTCACCTCCCCGTATAATCTCCTGTGACTTGCTTATGATGACTAGAATATGGCAGTAGAATATGTCATTCCCATAACTGGAGAAAGGAGGAGAGAGAGAAAGGGAGCATAGAAAGGGAGTGACTTCATCTGGGGCCCCAGAGAGAGACTCTCCCCTACAAGGTTTGACCAAGCAAACATCCCCACTGTGAAATGCCTACAGAGAGGACTGTGTGGCAGGGGATGGTAGGCAGCCTCCAGCGGGCAGGCAGTAGGAGGCCAGGGCCCTCTGTCCTGCAGGACAAGGACAGGACAAGGACAACCTGAATGGGCTTGAAGCAGACTCTCCCCAAGCCTCCAAATGAGAACACATTCTGGCCAACATCTTGATTGGAGCCTTGTGAGAATGAGCAGGGGTTCCAGCTAAGCGGCATCTGGACTCCTGACCTATGGAAACAAGGAGATAATATGTGTGTGTTGTTTTAAGTTTTTAAGTTTTAAGTTATATATATGACTGACATTTTATTTCTAGGAGATAGTGCACGTTCAAGCCAATCATGGTGGTTTCATTCCCTTACCAGGTGAAGGATATAGGATATAGGATGGTATGTGCATGTAATGCCATTATGACCAATGAAAATGGGGGGGGGGTTGACGGTAAGGCTTCTAGAAGGTTTTCCTCTCTCCTCAGATGGAACATACATAAAACATGGAGAGACATTCCCTTTTCTGCCGTGGTTGTTGACATCACAGTGTGCTGCCTGGAGCAATAGCAGCCATTTTGGGACCTAAGAAGAGCTGGCTTAAGAAAATGCATCAGAGTAGAAAGACGGAGAAAAACTGTGTCCTTGATGACACAATGGAGCCTCTGAATCCACAGAATTTTTATGTTAAAATCGTGGGTTTCATGTTAAATAAATAAATATATTGTTAAAGTCAAATTTAAATGGGTTTCCTATTACTTGCTGACAAAAGCATTCCATCTCGTGACGACAGTGTCAGAGGCTGATCTCTGGGTATGCTATCCCTCTTCTTCATTTATATTCAAGTTTTTCTCTGAAAAATAAGGAGAAAATCAGATAACTATTTAGATAATTCTTTTGTGATCCATTTTAATGTACCATCATCTATTGTGAAAAGATGATGAAAAAAAAATCCTCTGTGGCTATAATGGTCTTGATGGGAATAACACTTTTTCTGAGTAAAACTCCACTTTCTTTTTTCTTTTCTTTTTTTTTCTTTTTTCTTTTTTTTCAATATGTGACTAAGGAGGTCAGGCAATACAGAATTGATTTGTTTCTGTATTAACTCATATGCAGTTACCCTGAGTTCTATACATGGGGGGGAGGAAGCCATTTTTCTGGCCAGCTGTCAGGCTCCAAACCTTGCAGAACTTAGTAGTTATTGTCTCTGGAAGTCTCTTTCTGGAGCTTCAAGGAGAAGGCGGCTTGATGTAATCATCACAGTCTGCTGCATTTTGGGAACCAGTATTAAAAATCTAAATTTCCAGGGGCGCCTGGGTAGCTCAGTGGGTTAAGCCTCTGCCTTTGGCTCAGGTCATGATCTCAGGGTCCTGGGATCGAGCCCTGCATTGGGCTCTCTGCTCAGCAGGGAGCCTGCTTCCTGAACGCTCTCCTTCTGCCTGCCTTTCTGCCTACTTGTGATCTCTCTCTCTGTCAAATGAATAAATATTAAAAAAAAAATTCATTTAAAAAAAACCCCTAAATTTCCCAGATTTTTTCTCTGGCACTTAACTATATAGCAATATGAAGATTTTAGTGTACATGACTCTGACCCACCAATCCATCTCTTTATCTGTCCTTCTCAAGGTCTAGAAATAATAAGCAGCCAACAGCAGAAGGGAGAAACTGCTGGGAACTCTGCTCAATGCCCAAAGCACAGGAGAGAGGCAAGGGAAAGAAAGTGAGTTTTTTTAAACAGGGTTGGCTGCAGAGAATCTGTGAGCGTGAAGCAGTAGAGAGAAAACAGAAGAGGTGTGGGAACCTAGTAGTGTGGAAGCTGAAAGGGACCTTTGAGCTCATTCAGTTCAACCCCTTCCCCGAAACATGAGGTAATGGGGCCCAGAGAGGTACTCTTGGCGCCTTCCTTCTCCCGTCTACACGCACTGAATGCCATGGCCGCTCCTCCAGGAAACCCAGGGCTGTGGGGACGGGAGACGCAGGCAGCCCTGCCCGCCGGGGGCTCCAGGCACCAGCTGCTACAGAGTCAAGATCAAACCCAAGTTAGGGCGATTTTGTTTTTGTTCCTCTTCTGCTTTGTTTTGCTTTCCCGCTAAGTCACGGCCTCCCTCTCTCCCAGATATGAATCAGTACTGGCTCTCAGATGACTTCTGCTTTATGTCTGTGCTGGTGGGGTTTGGTGACCATTAGATTAAGAAAACAAAGCGGGAAATTCTTGTTCATGTGTTATTCTGGGGAAGCTTGCCGTTACTCTCTCTTTCTCCCTCCCTTTCCCTCTCTTCTTTCCTCTCTTCTTTGTTCCTCCTTTCTTCCTTGCTTCCTTCCTTCCAACATACATTATTTCCTTGAGCAGATTTAGTTACCGTTTTTACATTTACCCTTCCTCTTAACCTTGGTAATGACAAAGAAACGTCTTGGCTGGAATCGTGGATCCAAACAGAACTATCACAAGCCTAAGATTCAAGGGACGAGGGCACCCACTGACCCTTTTCTCATTCTTGTCTGAAATTTTTACTTCAAATGTAGCTGTTCTTTGGAGAATTACACAAAGGGACATGTTCGCATCTTTTGTCCGTTCCTCGAGCCTGGCGTGATAGATTGAAGTTAGAATAGCGGAAGGAAAGGAAGACCCAATACATTTAAAATAACATCTAAAAGATGAGCCAAGAAGAAGCTAGGCTGTGGGGGAGGACTCCTTCCTCCCCCTCCTTCCCTGCCTTTAGAATCCCAGGCCCCCTCTCCCCTCCCAGCCCCAGCCCCGAGCAGCAACAAAAGGCAGGTCTGGAACTCACTGAAAACCTGGCCCGCACGCCAGCAAAAAGCAGGATCTGGAAGGCTGAGGAAGGCAGGGGCACAGCCAGTGTATAAGGGAGAATGGAAAGAATAAAGGGGAGGGGCAAAAAGAGAGAAAGAGTTTTCTCCTTGAGAAGCTGAAGGAAATCACCTGGATCCTCTGTGTGCCTCACCCACGACACGGTTCTCCAGCAAGGCTCTCCGACAAGTTCCAGATCCATCTGCCCTTTCCTCCACCCTCGGGGTGCATCACCTCGGTCCAGGAGGGCACAGCCTCCTAAATGGCTTCTGAGCCTCCATTCTTTCCTCCTTAAAATACA
>CM052887.1:49464471-49497875 GCA_028534135.1 Potos flavus
GGAACAGGTTGGGTCAAGTCCCTCAACGCGGTGCAGGAAAGCAAGACGCGGGTTTCTCTGCTCTGCGCTGTTTAAAGGGTTGCAATGCCTTGAGTTCATTCCTAGAGCCGTAAACACTGAATCTGGGGGCAGCCCAGAGTCTTCATGTGTCTTAACAATAAATCTCACGTAATTGAAAAATATCTTTACTTAATGCAAAATAGAATATTGTTAAATATGTACCTATGAGGGCTTTCTTTTGTTTCGAATTGGTTAGGGGCCCTAAGGGCAGCAAATTAAGAACGGTATTCTGCGAACTGATCCCGTCGGTTGCAAGGACCTCAGAGTTGCAAGGTTGCAAGATAAGGTTGCAAAACCTTATCTCACCTTCCTCACAATGATTTTTGATTTTGGTATTGACATCCTCTCCTTGCAATTTTATGGACAGGGCGGATGCCTGACAAATTTAGTGATCTACCGTGAGTTCAAAGCAAAAAGCCTTCTCCTCCCCCTGATCACGTGCAGATGGAAACCAATCCATTCAGCTGGAGACTGAGGGAAATACAAAGGTGATTGACCCTCATTCTATTCACCTATCAACCATATTCGACATCTGCCCTTTCCCCATGCACAATATCATTGCACATTTCATATTTATTTTTATTTATATATCTCATCCCCCCCAAAAAAATCTGTGCTGGTTGTACGAAACACAAAGGAAATATATATATACCTTTTTTAGTATAAATATGTAAAATATACAGATACAAAAAAAGCACCTAATACTTTTCTGATCTTGGATCTAAATACATAAAACTCTCTAGAGCACGGACTTGATGACGGGTTACTCTATAAAATGCCAGATTAGTACACTGCTCAGGATTGAGAATGGGGACCTCAAAAATCAGGCCTTCGGATGCTAGATGAATGATACAAGCAGAGAACAGACACATCTTAAAAGTAAGACTTTGGAGTGCCTGGGCTGCTCAGTCGATAAGCACCTGCCTTCGGCTCAGGTCATGATCCCAGGGTCCTGGGATCAAGCCCCACATTGGGCTCCCTGCTCAGTGGGAAGCCTGCTTCTCCTCTCCCACTCTCCCTGCTTGTGTTCCCTCTCTCTCTGTCTCTCTCTGCCAAATAAATAAATATTTATTTAAAAAAAAGTAAGACTTTACAAATATATACAAACATGTACTGTTTTTTCATTGCAAGAAAGATCCACAGAGCGTGTCTACTCTGCAACTTCACAGATAATTGAGTCTGAGCTTCTGTATTCCCGATAAAGCGGTTTGTTACCATTAACTCATCTCAATTTTCTCATGATGTCTAGCATTTTCCAAACCCTTCTTCTGGTTAGCTCCCTTGGATAAATGGTATAAGTATACCACAGTGCGAAGTACATTCCTTGAAAAATTGTCAGCCGAAATTTTGTGAGTTGAAATACATTTTAAATACGTTCATTGAATTAAAGAAGAAGGAGTTTGGTAGGGAATCTACCATTTAAAGAAGCCCTTCGGTGGAGCCTTTTTAATCTACATATCATATAATGTTTTATGTTTTATTTAACATTAATTTTCTCTTAATTTCATAAGTAACACACACTTGTTGCAGTAAGTCAGAGAACCCAGAGATTTACAAACAGAAAGCAAAAAATGTCTCCGCCAACTCCCGCTTCACCCCGGGTAATAGATACTGACCATCCAATGTGGATCTTCCCATGCTCCACTCATAAAAATATATACAAATACACACCTACGCTTACTGAAGGGTGGCAGAATTTTAGTTCTTGTTTTCATCCTTCTTATTAAAACAAATTCTATCGTACCCATTATCCTTTCTTTTTTTCCCCACTGAATTATATAGCATAGGGGCTAGCTAATTATGTTTGATAACAGCCAGAGTTACCAAATATCCCACATGTAAATACATAATGATTTGCTCAACCATGTCCCTTCAGGTGGACATTCCGCTTTTCCCTTGTCTTTTTTTTTTTTTTTTTTTTACCACCGCTAGCAATGCAAGAGGCATTCTGCTGCGGCGTTTGGAGTAGTAACTGCTGTGCTTTCTGTCCAAGTGCAGATTTTTCTATATCAGTTTTCCTTAAAATAATTAGAACTAACTTAATAGAGCATAGAAATACCTTGGAGCGAACTACTATCTCTCCCTTTTCCAATGCGTGTTTTTACATCAACGGAGCGGAGTGCCAACAAACTGCCAGCCAGCTTTGTGTCTCGAGCTGGGACAGCAGCTGCTCCTTGCTGGAGGCAGGAAGTGTTTGTCCTGCAAGGCTTTGATCATCCCCTGGCCTTTCCGCACTGGGAACAATTTCCCCCCATGCATTGCTCTGTAACCGGTTAGTGAACTTGCACTCCTCTGGAAACTTACAGAGATGGATGAGAGGTCTGAGGACTCAGCCTCAAGATCATGTTAATAACTGAATCCTTCGTAAAACTACAACCTATTTATGCAGACGGGAAGGTGAAGCTCTGGCAATGGTCTGTATGTTTCTTGTGCGCAAATACATACGCTGTCCGGATGCCAGAGAGAGCTACGTGGTCCAAAACTCCTGAGTTTGAACTTCTAGCACCCTAGAGAATAATCATGTTTCTTACTAGTCTGGCTGGGATAGTAGAGTTGCGAGATTTAGAAAATAAAAACACAAGAGGACGATTTACATTTGAATTTCAGACAAACCACAAAGAATTGTTATTTGCTTATGTATATGTACTATATAATACTGGACAATATTGCACAAGACATACTTATACTAAAAAATTATCTGTGGTCTATCTGAAACGCAAACTTAATGGGCGTCCTGTATTTTTTTTTTTTTTCGAGTGTCCTGTATTTTATCTAGCAACCCCATATGATAAAAGAAATTTGCTCCCTGCTTCCCACCAGGAAGTGTCTTTGTTTTCGTCTCTGAGTCAGAACCATGTAGCAGAAAGATTCACCTTTCCTTCCTTGGCCTCTCAGGTTCCCTGCAGATTTGGGGATGTTCATGCCTAGACCCCAGCTCCTGTCAGCATGGGGGAACATCCAGTCCCCAAACTCTTTGCCTAAGCACTGAGCTTGCACATGGTTGCCTTATGCTTTCTGGGTTGACGGATCTCTGTATTCCCAATCTCCTCTGCCACTTTGACCATGAAAGTGGCCCACTCCCTGACTTATGCCTGAACTTTCTGGATTGCATATGTTTTGTATTCTTTTGTGTCCTGCATTTCTGGTGTCTGCAGGATCATCAAATCCTGAAACTTCTGAAGCAGGGAAGATGGTGTGGGCAGAAGATCCAAGTTTCATTCCCTACATCATATAAACAAGGAAAGTCACCATCTGAGCCCGTTTCCCACATGGAAAATGGGGGTTGGGTTCAATTAGGAGATACTCAAGACACTTCTGGCTCTGACCCTGGTGCTTCTAGGGTCTTCTTCCCTCCGGAACCAGCTGTGCTGGCCACAGCCCACCTCTGAGCATTCCTCCCTGCCCTAACCTGCAGTGTTCCAGCTTGACACTCAGCTTTACTGATAAGAGCCCTTTAACAGTCCTAGCGGTGGGACGAACGATACCTGTCCTTCTAAACACTTGACTCAGGCAGCATCAGAAATTGCCAGCTTTTAAAATCAGCATAGTGTTTGGTCATGGAAAACACCGAACTATTTGTCAGAGATGGTCAGCGCAAAACTTCCCGATGGTATAGACCATTGTGTTGTTTCAAATCACGCTGTTTACATATGAACACAACACAACTGAATACGCCCTTAGCCGCAACAAGTCTAAACTGGGTCTGTTTTCACTAAATAGAAATCTCTATAAGAAAGTGTTGTGAGGGGGGCACCTGGGTGGCTCAGTTGGTTAAGCAGCTGCCTTTGGCTCAGGTCCTGGGATCGAGTCCCTCATCCGGCTCCCTGCTCAGTGGGGAGTCTGCCTCTCCCTCACCCTCCGACCTCCCTCCCCTTGTGCTCCTGCATGCGTACTCTCTCTCTCTTTCAAACAAACCAATAAAATCTTTAGAAAAAGAAACTGTTGGGACCCTGAACATAAATACATGTTCTTTTTAACAACCAGGTAAGATGTATAAACACACATGAACAATATAATTGGAAGAGAATTCAAAAAAAGTAAACATGTTTAAAATTTGGAAATTTTTTAAAAACCAAATTGCTCATGTTCATAATGGTTGGTTTTAATCACACCAAATACTTTAAAATAGAAGATCTCCGGTGACTATCTAGAAAGGTCCATCTGTTGAGGCAAGGCATTTCAATTCCTCACGACCTGGACCTTCCAAATCCCGGGACTGTTTATCTTTTCCACTTAACACGCAGAGCATTATTCAGAAACATGTAGAAGTTTATACTGTGCGATGAGCACGTGAAACACATTCATTATGGGAATTTGAGAATCACATGAATGGCCATTAAAGATGATCTAATCCAGTGTTTTGTAAACATGTGTCTCCTGGCCTACCATAAATACTCTCACAAGAGAATACTTACCCTTACTATGAGAGGCCATAGGATATTTATGTTCTATTCTATTTCTTTTTGTTTTTCAATTGGTTGTCACCTACCTTATTGATTTCATTACCCATGAATGGATCACAACCCAGTTTGAAAAACACTAAAAAAAATCTCCCAGTCTCCCTCATCTTGAAAATGGGAAAATCAGAGGACATCGTGATAAATGACTCGACCAAGGTGAGTTCAAGGTAAACACACAACCATGAGAAGCCCCTTCTGTTTCCCACTTAAGCCAGCAAAACATTTCACTCCAAACAGCTTGTCTCCCATCATCTGCCAAGTAGAGCTACTTTAGATATGCTCTTGGCCTCTCAAAGGGGAATAGGGGCTCTATTAGTGGAAGAATGTTGTCCTTACATCCCCACAGAGCCCTCTCGGATCTCTGCTCTTACTAAAAAAAAAAAAAAAAAAATCCAGAAAGCAAACAAAACAAAATAAAACAAAAATATAAAATGAGGTGATTTGGCTAATATCTCCATTCCTGGTTCTGAGGACTCTTCAGACAAGGGTCAGTCTGTTCTCCTGGTATAATTTGGGCACTCTTGGCTCCTGGCACGGAAGTATACTACGAACTCAGTATAATCCTTCTTTTCGTGTTTGTCTGTGTTGCCGTGTTTATATGTGTGAACTCCAGAAACACAGTGGCTCTGCAGCCACTGTCTCATCAAATGAGCTAAGAGATGATCCCCCAGCAATAAGAATGAGAAAACCTGGCCTCTGTACAGGTTGAAATAACCACCCCCAGAAACCTGGTGCACAATCAGAACTCGAGCGGTGATGGAGATCGGGACTGAGGGTGCTCCCTGCAAGGCAAGGGTCTGCCCTCCAGCCTGGGCTGCAAGATGACCACAGTGGGCACTGCATGACCGCGCAGATGCCTGAAGCCCAGTGACTTAATGATTAGGGTCTTGTATCAACATGACTCTATTGTTCTTTTGGGAGAATTATGGCCCACAAAGATAAGGTCTTAAACCAACAAGATCTTCCAAGAATACTCATTTATCTGAACAATAGATTGCTTGGCCAGTTGTCTTCTCAGGACAATAGGTTGTTTATCTGGGCAAACAGTCCATCTCTCAGGACGGTGGTCCCCTCGCCTGGGCAAATCTGCTTGCCTCTCAAATAATCATTTATTCATCGAGTCTCATTTTGAAACTCTTCAGTCTGCCGTATCCACTGACCCTAAGCAATCTTATCACACACTGCGCCCAATTCTAAATGGATTCCAGAATTTAAAGACCCACCCTAAACCACTAAACTCAGACCCAGAACTCTATGAATATTCTCCTGAGATATTACTAACCCCTCACGAAGGTGATGCTTTTCCTCATCACAGTAAATAATAGACTTGGCTTGTTTGATCGACAGGTGATTCTGGCGGTCTCAGAGGAGAGTCAGCAGTTGATAACCTAGATAGTATAAATAAAGGCAATTTAATGAAGGGACTCTTCACAGAAGTGAGGACAGGATTACTGGAACAAACAAGGAATCATGAGGCACCCAGGGACCCGCAAAAGTGGGAAGCCATTGTCATGCTTAGGGCTGAAGGGACAAGGGGAGAAAAGCATCACTGGAACCCAGCGATGGTGGGAACTGTAGGGCAGTGGGCCGCCCGACACAATCTGTACTCTTGGAAGCCCATGTTCATGGTCAGAAATGAGGTGCACGTGGGAAGGAAACAGAGAGGAAACTGCCCCATTTTGCTTCTCTGGCCTTTGGGTTGACTGCTGGTTCCTCCAATCGACCAAACCCACATGGAAGCCAGCAAGCCTGGGGGCCCTGATCATGCAGGAGTCAGCTTCCTGGGGACAGAGCAGAGCAGAGAAGGGAGGAGAATGGCTCTGTGTAAACATGGGGACGAAGGAGTGGGGCGAACAAATGGAGAATAACCATAGCACGATGAACATGCGTTGAGTGAATGAATGAATCCAGCAACGTACATAGTAATTATTGTTTGTTCATGAATGAATACGAGAATTATACTGAATATACATTCTTTCTACTTGGGCTTTTGTTTTGGGGGGTCATAATCAGTAAATGTCAATTTTGTTCCTTTGCTTATAACTTCATCCTAAGCCAAGGTCAATAAGGAACTCAAAGAATGAGGAAAATTGGACATGTTTTAGAGATTTCATAGATACTGCCTGTGCTCTAATTTGACTTTAAGCATGGACTTAGGAATTGTAACACAAATAATTCTTCACCCTACTCCCTAAAATATCACCAAACCAAGATTTTGTATCTAGGGAGCTTACCATAATTGCAAGAGCTACCCAGATCACATTTTCTGGAAGGAGTTGAAAAGGTTAGCAAATTTGGAAATACCACCAAATAAGTTGCCAAAGTAATCCTTTTGTAACGGTCTGTTTTGAATTATATAGCCTAAAGGAATGTAAGCTGATGAGAGTTAAAGCCAAGCAAGCAAATTAAGTTTTGGAGCTATATGCCATGTGATAGATAGATACTTCCCAGTATAATTGCTAAAAACCTGAGTTCTGAAACCAGAGTTTTGAGTCTTTGGGCAACGTACTGACATCCATGCCTCAGTTCCCTCATTTATAAAATGGGAATGATGCTCCATACTTCTTTGGGCAATTATTCTCGGGCAACCGGCATTCACCGCCACCCCTTTCAACATTCATCCATAGATTCCAGGACTGGGAGGCTGCTAATTACATGTCCCAGACTCCATTGCTGTCCTGGTTCTTGATAAGAAATTCATGCTGACAATGATCTGTATGACCTTAGGCGAGATTTGGAAGTTCCGGCTTTGGCAAATGTGACGTTTCCCAGCAACTTCTAAGTTTTCCCTTTCTAGTTACCAGCCTGGGCACTGAGGGATGGCTCTCACCAGCTGTGACCATGGGCAGCAGTCTCCTGTAATTTTCCTGGTATGGGCAGTAGCAGTAACTTCTTGTAATGAGACAGCGGTGATGAACCTGAAACAACACTAGCAGATACCTCCTCTGACCTCATTTGCAATCTCAGACTTTTCAATTTCTTTTTACAAGCATCAAATTCCTTCTGCTGAATCCTTTCCTATTTGAAATACCTAAGGTGGTTTCTGTTTTACTGAACCCTGAGTGATCTCCACTAGTGTGTAAGTTTCACACTCAAAATGTGCTTTTGCAGAAATGATCCTTGCATTAATCACTCCAGTGGTCGTCCTTTGGTATGGATACAACTGTTTGTGGGCCAGCCTATAAAACCGAAGACCAGAGTTCTCCATGGCAGTGAAGAAAAGTTAGCAAAATTTGTTATGCAATTGGCACTTCAATTAAAATAATTTATTTAGCTAATATAACCATTTCTAATACCTTAATTATAGAACCATATTATATAAAATATAAACTGAACTAGGTTTCTTGGTAAGAAAAGTACAATTTATAAATTCAAACTTTTTTTTCATTTTTATTTATTTATTTGACACAGAGAGAAAGAAAGCACGCACACAAGCAGGGGGAGCAGCAGAGGGAGAGGGAGAAGCAGACTCCCTGCTGAACAAGGAGCCTGACACGGGGCTCGATCCCAGGACCTCGAGATCATGACCTGAGCTGAAGGCAGACGCTTAGCCGACTGAGCTACCCAGGTGCCCCTCAAACATATATTTAGAAATCAAACGAGGGTTTTATTTACTAAGAGCCACTAACAGCCATTCCTTAAGACAAAACCTTTCACTTTGGAAACATGGATACCTTACATACTTATTGCTCTCCCATCTAAGTTTGATGTGTTGTACTTAAAGTCCCAGAAATTCATTGGTAATTTTTGTAGTATTTTCATTAAAAACAGAAGAAAGTTGGACAATTTCTTATAAGCACTGCCATTCTTTGCCAATTCTACTAAAATGTAGTGGAAAGAAGACAGCCTCTCTCAGACCACCACCCTCCTTCCCAACCCAGCACTTGCCATAAATACTAGATAGTATATATTTGAAAATACTCCGTTCTGTATTAATGCAGCACTGCCACCCCTGGTGGATAAGATTGTAATCTTTTTGAAGGCAGGTTTATATCCCTTTTGGGAAACTCTTGATATGCTGTTGTGCACACCAGAAATATCACTGAGGAGGTCGTACTTCAGATTTGCAGAGAACCAGTCCCTGAGCCTCCCGCAGTTCTTCCTTTTGTGCTTGTGATTTTCAAAGCCAAATCCAGTCCTCTGCTTGCCTCAAAATCTAATTAATCTTATCTCTTAACTAATGAAACTGACTACATGGCACTTTGTAAATATCCAGGGTACTCCCCAAAAGGTAAACAGCGGTAATAGTCAAGATCAAAGCCTCAGGTATTTGCGTGCTGCTATTATGGTTTGAGGGTCATACCTGCCTGGGAAGAACAATAAACACAGGACAGCTTTGATCGTGTCCCTCCCAATACAGAACCTTCCGTGGTTCCCCATTGCTTTCAAAAGTCCCCACTTTTGGGTGGATTCACCCTCCATACTCCTGCCACCTGGTTCCCACCCGCCCTCCCAGCCTTACCTCCCGCTGCTTCTCACTCCTATGAACAAATCCACCAAGCATGCTGCACACAGCTCATCGCTGGCTTGGTGGCCTCAACGTATCCTCCCTTCTCCATCCTCTGCCATCATCACCTTGTGCATTCCGCACCCCCTAACCCCAAGAGGGTCCGTCCCCTTCTCCAGACAAAGGTGGTAACGATCTGTCCACTGTGCTTAGGAAGAGCAAATAATGCCTCTTGTTTACTCACTGAGCATTTTACATACAAAACCTCGCTTAATTCTCAAAATAACTCTACAAGGTAGGATTATTTCCTCCACTTTATGGAGGAAGAAATTAAGCCAAACATGAGGGTATTTCAGGCTGCACGATTCAACTCTCAGTGTTTACAGCTCACTCAGTCTCCAGAAGAAAATGTGGCTAATTTAATCCTAAAAATAGATAAAGGACATCTGTAACATTTCTTGAACAAAGTAGTCGGTACATTCAAAATTCAGTAGAATAATCTCAAAGTGGCAACAGTGTGCATAGTATAAAATACTCTATAGCCAACAAGTACTGTAAAAAGGTACTCACCATCACCAACAATTGGGCGATGCAAGTCAGCGGGGAGCCTGCTTCCCCCTCTCTAGAGCTCTGCCGGCCACTGCCTACTTGTGATCTCTCTGTCTCTGTGGATTTCTGACGTTATTTTATTTTTAAAACGTGATTTTAGAATCACGTTCTCCAGGTGATTCTAGTACCAGTTGGGGCTGGAAACAATTGCCCTAAGATGAAACGGTAGCCCCAATTCAAGATATTTAATACATTACATTCATCTATTCTTGATTGAGATTACGAGGCATCAGAAAAAAATCTGGTATATTTTGTTTACTAACTGCAAATGCAAACAATACATTTCAGACACTTTATTGGGTCTAAATTTACTTAAGGAGCAAACTTTCTGCAACATAATGCAAGATCGTTAGCAATTGTATGTCCCTAGAAACACCAAGGTTAATTTGAGTACCATTAAACTTCCAGTTGGAGCCACTAGTCTATTTAAAATCATGTTTGGGCTTACCTAACTTAACTCGAATCAATAGCTACTTTACTTCCCCTGCTGAAATAAAACTTGCCACAATGGCCATATTGATGCTACCCCTTCTTGTTGATCCTCATTATTCATATTCAGCCATAATTTGGATATCACCAACCAACATTTCCAGCCAAGGACACTTCAGAAAAATGTATATAAATTGTGCATTATTGATCGCAAAACATCTGCTGGCCCGTAAGGATGTTGACATATAAACATGAACATAAGTTTGCAAATTTGTATTTCTGATGTTCATAAAATGATAATGTATAAAAATGACCAGTTATGCTTTTTTAAATCACCCTCGTAAAGATAAAGTAATATAAGCAGGGGTTTTAAATGATAAAAACCATTAAAAGAATGCAAAGTCCTAAAGTTTTTCCTTAAAGGATTTATTGGAGGAAAACATTATTTTTCCCTTATACTTGATACCATTTAACTGCATTTTGCCACTTGTATAATGAAAAATAAATTTGCCAAATCATAATTACTGAGATCAGAAATTATAATGTAATGAAAGTGTTTTCTTAAGATAAATATTATTATTATATTACATATATATTTTTATATCTTTTCTTATTTTAAGATTTCAGGAGTCCACAGTAAGAGTAGTACAATTGATTTCTTGGAACACGTTTCCCAAAGATAAGTTGGCATCTGCAAAATAGAGCACGGTTGTTAAATAAAGCTCAGGGTCAAAGTCTCAACCCCTGTCATAAGGTGACTGCAGTTAAAACTCTTTCTTAAGAGTGAAAAGCTGCAACTTCTCCCATAGAAAACAAGATAAACCAGGCAAACAGTGAGCAGGTGTTGACCTGCCCTACTCCTGCTCTAAGTCTAGGATCGAGGCAGGTGACTTCGTTAGAGGGCACCTTCCTAACTCAGGGAAGTGAAGAACGGGTTTCCGGAGAAATCCAGGAATGATTCGTTACCAGACATGTGTTGAGAAGCTGCTGTCCTATCACCTCCTTTGTTCTGTTCCCATAGCCGGGGCAAAGCTAGCACTCATGGAGGGTGGAGGGCGCATGATGGTCTAGGTCTATCCTAGAAGGTCTAGAACATATGCCACCTATGCTATATATCAAGAATAATATTTTGAAAATATTAATGGTGTGGTTTTTTATTCCACTCCCACATCGCATTCCCTGCAGACATTCCATAGCTCTAGGAAAGAGGGAAAGGAAATGCCATCCGGGAAAAACAAGAATACAACCCAGGGAGGCTGATATGCCAGACAAGATGGGGAAGTAAAAGGAAGGCTTCTAGTTCTGAAAGAAAGTTGATGGAACAGAAGTCTAGGGAGCAAATAGTCAGACCCATTGGTCTAGCCCGTCTGCCCACTCTGGACAGAAATCCTGACATGGGGTGGAACCAGGCTTTAGTAAGACTCGGGGAAACTGGCTGGAAGGCTTTATTACTCCACTCTTCATGGGGGGCTCCAGGAAGCGACTCCCATCGCTTAGCATCATGGTGCCAGTAAAGCATAGACACCACAGAGCAAAACTGACAGCCCAGCAAAGCTATACTGAGAAGGGTCTTGAACCAATGCTTCTGCACCTCCCTTGGCTCCTGTGTGGGGTTGGGGAGTAGAGGGTACACACCTGCCAATGAGCTGAGGCACTAAGGGACAAGTCAACTCTATGACAGAGGTCCATTCGAGGTCAAAGTTGAAATTCAGACAGGTCTGTGGAGCCAGCGAGAGCCAAGATGGAGAGCTCAAAGAGCAGCAGGCCCAGCCAGTTAGGGTTGTGGTTAGGGTTAGGGTTGGGGTTAGAGTTAGGATTGGGGTTAGAGTTCCATTGGGGTTGGGGTTGGGGTCAGTGTTGACCTTAGGTTTACGGTTAAGATTGGATTAGGGTTGGGATTAGGGTTAGAATGGGGTTGGAGTTAGGATTAGGGTTGCTGTGGGGTTGGTGTTGGTATTAAGTTTAGGGTTCAGGTTAGTGTTGGGATTGTGGTTAGCTTTGGGTATGGTCAAGTTTATGTTTGAGTGTAGTGTTAGTATTATTGTTAAGGTTGAGTTTGGCATTAAGGTTAGAGTTCTGGTTAAAGGTGGAGTTGGGGTTAGGGTGTTGGTTTAGCAAATCTGCATTGTCTCTTCAGCCACAGAATCAGCAAGTACATCTCTTGTCGTGTCTTACTGTACTCTTTCCACTGGGCCAGTGGTGATACTCAGCAATATTGCCATCTAGGTCTAATAATTTTAAAATATTTTATTTATTGAGAGAGAGATAAAAAAAGAGTGTTTGTGTGGCTTTGGGTGGTTGGGATAGAGGGAGAAGGAGAGAGAATCTCAAGCAGACTCCTTGCTGAGCAAGGAGCCTGATGCTGGGCTTGATCTCACCACCCTGAGATCATGACTTGAGCCAAGCTCAAGAGTCAGATGTTTAACGGACAGAACCTCCCAGGTGCCCCCAGGTCTAATAATTTTTTTTATCGAAGGAGTCTGTTATGTTCATTTTGAGATAATTAGCAGTTTCACTGACTTCTCTACACTAATGCTCGTAGTTCCCCCACTGCTCTCATCGAATTTAAAAATGTCTGCAGATATTGTCAAACATTTGGGGGAAACAAAAATCACGGCAGAATTAGAAACAGTGTGCTAGACCTAGACACCACTTTGAAATGAGGGCGAGTGTGCCCCTGACAAACTTAGCATCCGTCCCAACAACAGCTCTTTCACACTGAGACCCAAGCACGGGAAGAAATAAAAACACTATCATTGTCAAGGTTAAAGAACCTGCTCTTCCACCTCACCCTCCCACCCACCCCTGGGCTAACCAGCAGAGCTGAAGCCCAAGACCAACAGAAAGTAGAAGAATATAGAAAATATTAACTCTGGGAAGTGTGGGTTATCGCTCCATTTTATAGATGAGGAAACTGAGTCTCTCAGTGGTCAACCAACCTGCCCAAGGTCATGGACTAGTAGTAGCAAAGCCAGTATTCAACCCCACTGAGGCTGCATCCAAAACTATATTCATCCTAATAAGCCAGGCTGCAATTTCCTCTTGCCTACAGTGCTGCATTATAAATTAATGTGTATTTCAGCGTCTAATCCATAAGCCGTGAACTCCTGTGGGGAAGGAATGATATATGCCTGGTTCTATACCAAGCATTTCATTTGTGCGCTATAAATATTTGTCGAATGAATGAATGAAACCCTGCCCTCCACCCTTGGGCTAAGTAGGGCTTTTTCCAAGGCCAGGCTGCACCTGGGAAAACAAGAATGGAGATAAAGGCTCAGCAAAAGTTGACAATTGCAGGACCAATGTTCTTTCTCAGAAGGTCCTTGAAAGAGGCAAGAAAATGTATGGCTGGCTTCCAATCAACAGCACTCGTGTGTATGCCAGGAGATAAGCTCCACGAGCCTGCAGAGAAGGGAGGGACAGGACGGAGTGGGAGGAGCCCCACAGGAGATGATAGACCCTCGGCAGGGGTTGGGTTCAATTTGGAAGGACTGAGAGAATGAACAAAGAAGAATCTCTAGGGTTGAGTTGATACACTAAGTAAGAACAATGAGGGAAAGGCAAGAATGAGTAAAACGATGAGTCCAGGCTCAGCGGGAGAGATGGGTCTGGCACAATGAAGAGCTGATAGTGAGAAATAAGGTTGGGAGTGAGGGTGACCTGATGGGAAACTTGAAGGTCAGGCAGAGATATTCAAGGTTATCATAGATTTCTGAGTAGCACAGCAATGACGGTTCGCACTGATGGGGGGGTGTCGTAAGCAGGCACCACTCTGAGCACTTTACAGTGATGACGTCATGTAAGAGAGGCTGATTTCCCCCCTGAGGACACGTGGAGGAGCTCAAACCCTGAGACCATAGGTAAGATGCTCCGGCCACGTAATTTATAAGTGATAGGGGCAGGACATGAATCCAGGCTTCAGATCTCGGGAACCCATGCTCTCTGCCAGCAGGCTACCCCATTTCCTGGTGTGCGATGTGATGAAGGCAATTAGCCCCCCGCTAAAGAGAAAACGGGTGCATCAGGGTCCCTCCCTCATGTCCTTAATCTGGGTAATAGTCATTCGTTCCATCAGGATGGGGCTTAGGCCTGGTGAGAAGGAAGATTCAGGATATACTGCAGCAAAAGCTAGGGCTTAAAAGCTATTTGCTAGATGACTACCTCTGATGTGGGTAAGATACAATTACTTCACAGGCAATTATATATGAAGCCTCTTCCTTCCTTGCTCATCTGCATCCCTTCTGCACCTTCCTCTTAGATTTAACAGCACTTGGAGTTGTGGGGGTGGAGAACATGCTCGTACTATCCCCCTCCTTTCTACAAGCTCGGCTTGGCCCCACCCTCAGGGAGCATCTGGGTGGTGGAATTGTATGGCCATTGCTTGTAAAATGTGGAGCCAGCAGGGACTGGAAACGCCCCCAGCAATGTGGTTGGTGAAAACCGACGATCTCTGTGGAAGGGGGGCCTTGGTGTGTTTTATTCATTCAACCGTATCTATTGAGTACCTACTATGTGCCAGGCACAGTTCTAGGGGACTGGGACACATCGTGGTTAAAACAAAGATCTCTACCCTCATAGAAGTGGCATCTCCAAGGGAAAGGCAGACGATAAGCAAAAGAAATAAGTAAGCCATATAGGGTGTTAGAAGGTAATATGTGTCTTGGGGAAAAATAGGACATAAAGATAGGTAAGAGAGATCAGGAGAAAGCAGGGGAGTAGTGGAGTAGTTTGAATTAAACAGGATCATCAGAGAACGTTTGAGCAAAGACTTAAGAATGGGAGTAAGCGAGCCAGGTGGAATTGGGGCAAGAAGGAGTGAACCTGTTGTGCTCAGTGTTCAGTAAGGAGGCCAGTGTGGCTGGAGTAGGGGTGAGCAAGGAGCCCGGAGGCAGTGGGAGACAGGTCAGATGGAAGGCTTGCGGGAGAGGGTGTGTTATGAAGGGCCTTCCAAGCCTTTACTCTGAGCGAAATGGGGAGCTCCTGCCAGGTCAAAAAGCACAGGAGGGAGATGATCTTTCTTAGACGTAAGAAGAGGGTAAGGGTAAATTATGGCAATAATCGAGGAGAGAGAGGGTGGTAGCAGAAGGTAGCAATTTTTCCCCCAGTGTAGTGCCTGTCCAACGTTGTTCCAAAAATAACTGATGGGATCAGAGTCAACCAAAGCAAATTCTTCATGATGAGTCAGCATGGGAGAAACCAATGCTGGGGGAGACATGACACACGGTCGTGCACTGTGCAAATAGCGACAGAATGAAGAATCACACACTCAGATCCACCCACTTATGAAAAACAGTGCCCCACCACCCAGACCACAGCTCAGGCAAGCAAAGCATTAACACCTGCATTACTGAAACTTCTACCTCTTTGCCCTGCTGAAGACCATGTGGACGATCAGCTTTGTCTTTTCACTGTCCTGGAATCTTTCCGTGTGGATTAGAGTTCTGTTCAATCTCTCCCCAGATAGTCCCTGCCCTCGTGTGAAGCTTGGTTCCCAGTGAACTATCTTACTCTAGGGGAATTCTCCTGGCTCTAACCAGGTTGTTTAACTAAATACCTGAGGTATAGTTTCGCTCAAACCACAGGGGAACTATTTTGCATTTGTATTGTATTTTTTGCCAAGAATTCATTGCAAATGCTTCTTTGCATTTTCTTGTTTCCTGAAGCAATTTCTTCTGCTGGTGTTTTAGTTACAAAACATTTTATTAAGTTTAAAACTGGATTCTTTTGTGAAACTGAAGTGGCCGTATGTTAAAACACTGACTGAAACGAAGGCATTACCGGGCAATGGGAACATATTTCTTAGTGTTAAAAGTCCAGAAAAGTTGGTTCTGACTTACATAGAACACCTGCAACCTACAAAGCTGAACATGTAGTGTGTACATGAAGATACACCTTTTATTTCCCACCTGTTTGTGTGCTCGATGAGTTCTCATTCCTTTTTTTTCTTTAAGATTTTGTTTATTTATTTGAAAGAAGGAGTGAGCGAGAGAGAAAACACAAGCAGGAGGAGGGGCAGAGGGAGAAGCAGCCTCCCCCGCTGAGCAGGGAGCCCAATGTGGGGCTCGATCCTAGGACCCTGGGATCATGACCTGAACCGAAGGCAGTTACTTAACCGATTGAGCCATGCAGGTGTCCCATGATGAGTTCTCATTCATAAGTTATCCAGAATTCATTCGCTTTGGCTGCTCCTCTGGAGTGAAAGAGCCCATAGTCTTCTTCCTCTTGGCTTCAGAGGAAAAGGAAGGATAATCCTGACTTTTCGGGACCTTCATCGCCTCTGCTCTAGTTTTGTACCCAATTTCTTGTTCAGGTGAAGCCGGCTGTTGGGCAGGAATGTGACTCTGATTGTTTGGGAACTCGCTCCTTCTGGGCCAACCTAGCTCTGCACCGCCATCTTTGAGCAGAGCACTTTGACTTACCAGCGAAGGCTCCAGAGAGCACGCTGTGACTCCTTCACAGGCGGGCCAATAGCCCCTGTTTCCAACAATGGAGTGTGTGGGACCAGTGAGGATTCATGCGTTGGAAAGGCAGCTCTGTCGTTTGAACACCTTCAAGCATCTACTGTGTGCCTGGACCCCGCCTTCAAGGATCTACTATCCAAAAAAAAAAAAAAAAAAAAAGGATCTACTATCCAGTGGCTCTGAAATGCTACAGCAGATCAGCCTTACCTACGGGGCAGAACCTCAAAAGACTCTCTCTGCAAGTGGAACTACTGGACACATGGACCCCTCCCTGCAGTGCTCCCTACGTCCTAGAAATGCCCAGCACGGGCTACACGGGGGACATCGCCTTACGTTCGGTGAAGGATGCACTGAGTAGGAAACTCACCTTCACAGCCATGGTCCAGGACAGGAAGTCTGGAGTTAGTCAGCTTGGATTCAAGCTGCAGCCTTGCCACACACTTGCTGGGAAGCTGCATGAATCCTCCCACTTTGTTCAGGGCCTGGCCCATAATAGATGCTCGGTTAACACTCTTTAGATTGGTTACCCATTCTACTGTAGTGCCTGGTAGGGAGCAGCATCTGTGGCTGCCTGATGGTTGGGGAGGCTCATGTTTTAAGACATGAAACCTGCAAAATCCTCCAGCGACCGGACTTGCTCTGCCTATCCCCGGCAGTACCGGCCTCAGTGGCAGGTAAGGCACGAACGTCAGGATTGAGAGCAGAGGCCAGGTGTAGAACAGCTGGAATGTCCCTGGGGCTGCTGCTGTTGTTTTGAATTGAACTCGAGCGTTGTAAGGCAGGACCCACCTGTTCCCTGAGCCCCGCGCCCCCTGTCGCCTCCCTCCAAAATGTTCCACGTTATCTCTCCCGCCTTGTTCTAAAGTCTTGAGAAGTCTGGCCTCCCCTCCCTTCACTGAATATCCAGATGTGCCCATCGAGAGGTGAAGAACTTCTCCAGGTCAGAGCGTAACACAACCCGGACTCTTCAAAAGTCCCACCACACTGGCCATAAACGAGGATTCGCTTGCCTGCTTTCTCGGCACTTCGGTGAAGACCTTGGTTTGGTTCTAAAGGATGGGTGACATTTCGACCGTGGAGGGAACGCTCCAAGAAGGACAGGGAAGCTTCTCTTACCTACCGATAAGGCATTTTCTCCACGGTGCGCGGCGGACCTGAAATCCTGTATTTTTCTCCAGACGCGGACAGGAGGCCATTCTTTTTGTTCATTCTCCTGTAGAGTCCGGTTGATGTCTTGCCAATGTGGCAGGATGCTTCCCCGCTCCAGATGGGCAGGAAGCCAGGAAATGCAGTTTTGTGTTTGTCCAGGCACAGACAGTTGAGGAAAAGCCCCGAAGCAAATGGACAGTTTGTATCTCTCCAGCGCCTGCTGCAGATAGAGATTGCCTTACTTCTTAGCAACAGGACAAGCCCCAGGCAAAAATCAGTTCGACCCAAGAAATGGGCTTTTCCAAACCTACAGAGTCCTACTATGCGTCAGGCTCATTCAGCGAATAATGTCGGGGGTCCTCACTATGTGGGCTGCTTGCTTCCGTTGTCCCCTCCGTCCTCTCTCCTGCTTGTGACCTGGGTGACTCTGGGAAAGCAAAAGGATTGGGAACACCAGCTCATGTCCCACCTGATCTGGAGGGCAAATGTGTTGCTAACAGCAACAACAAAGTGGAAGGTCACTTGACGACTTCTAAAGTCACACGTTTGTATCCACAGAGCTCACTGCTGCGCAAGCCCACACACACAAGCTCTTACCTGCTTTCTGGTTCATCAATTAAGACTGTGGTGAGTCGACAGGGGATGAGAACTTGCTCGTGAATTCCAACCGTAGTTAGTGATCGTTTTTTTTCTTCAAGCTCCTAAGTTCGAATTGGATAAAGCACGTGACTCATGAAAAAGGTTTGATTTAAGGGATTTGGGATCTTGGTTTTTAAATGTATGCTTATGGGTATGGGAACACTGTGGGAAAAAAAAATAGAGACAACGTATAATCAACGGTAAATATACAGATCAGAAATCCAGAATGCATTCCTGCTGTAGGATTCTTGTTGTTGTTGGCTCGTTTTGTTCTGGGGGTGGGGGTGTGGTGCAGTCTATCCAAACTAGCCCCGTGTAACTACACTTCCCTCAGGATTTGTTTTTTTAACAGAACAACCAATGCTCATACATTTAGAAGTGAGAGCTAAACATTGCGTCTTCATTTTGTTTAGCCAGGTGATGGTTTAGTCCTGCCTTTTTTCGACTCTGGTTTCTAACCTTACCAGGGGTGAGTGTTGAAGAGAAACCTGTCGTTTTGGCTGGGGGAACCTCACAATTTTCATCCAGTTCAGCGACACTCATGAGTTTCTTCTGGCGGATGCGTCGACGGTTTCCACTCCTTCCCCAGCCCCCCAGGACGTATAGGTTTGGTTGGCTTACACTGCTTAGCCTGCTGAAGAAATGGGAAAATCAGTTAGGAATTAACAGAGAGTGTCAGGTTTGGCTGAAGACATCAGGCAAGGACCATGGTCCTCAATGTCTGGTTGGAAATTTCAGAGCTGCCGGTGTCTGTGAGGGTGAATCCGATGGCACTTCCAGTGAATGCTGCCTTCTGGTTGCCATGATGTCAACTTGAAGGCAGAGAGGAGAAGCCAAAGTGAGAGAGACCCAGGGCACCAAAGGGGGTTTTCTGGAAGGGTCTCCTCTCATTCCCCGATTTGGGACCTTGGCTTCCAAATCGTCATTTGAATGCAGGTGAATTAGACCATCT
Organism: Potos flavus; assembly: GCA_028534135.1. NCBI lineage: Eukaryota > Metazoa > Chordata > Mammalia > Carnivora > Procyonidae > Potos > Potos flavus. The sequence goes on from CM052887.1 coordinate 49,483,678, forward strand.
CTCAGGTTCCTTCATCCAAGACTGATTCCCTTTTACAAACTCTAAGGCCTCAGAGGCCATGCAGGATAAATCATAGTAACTGTGCTTTGGGGTTCAGAGGTCAGGAACCCCGGGAAGGCGGTCTGGGGACTGAAGGGCACAACCGCCAAGAATGACACAGAAATGTGATTTTTCTTCAACTATAAAATTATAAATTGAGGGCACCTGGGTAGCTCAGTCAGTTAAGCATCCAACTCTTGGTTTCAGCTCAGGTCATGATCTCAGGGTCAAGAGATCAAGCCCCGCATCAGGCTCTGCCTTCAGGGGGAGTCTGCTTGAGATTCTCTCCCCCCCCACCCCTCCCCCCACTCTCACGTGCACTCTCACTCTCATTCTCACACTTGCTCCAAAATATATAAAATGTCAAAAAAAAATTATAAACTGGGAAGATAACTACTTAAAAGAGGGATAATGACGAAGTGAGATCACGTATAACGTCTATAGCACAGTGCCAATACGCAGTAGGTTCTCAGTACAGATGATCGAAACAATGAATAAGTGAATAAAACTCTCAAGCAAGCAACTTCCCCCAGGACCTCACAACTCCCAAGGGCAGATCCAGCCCATGACCCTATATTCTCTGATTTCAAGTCCAGTGATCATTCCACTGATCATCATATCTGTTAATAAATCCCCCAAGCTGGGTTGCCTGGCAGTTAACTGTGGTCAGTCCAAAGTAGTTCTGCTTTGACATTCATTACAAATTATCTGGTTCCAGGTAGGGGATTTAGTCTTAATGTTGGATTCACTCAGGTAGTCGACAAAAATGTATTACATCCAAATTACCTGCAGACCACTTGCACCTTCCTCCTATATTAAGTCAAACATTCATGCCTTCACATATTCCCACTGACTATTTATTGAGAACTGACTTAGCACCATGCCCAAGAATTCTAAATTCTTGGGTTCTTTAAAGAAACGTAAGGCAGGGTCCCTAGGCAGCTGATGGGATGAGACAGGCAGACACACGCAAGAGAGGAGCATTGCAAATATTGCACAAAGGGCCAAAGAGAATTTTACAAGTCAGTACCACACTAACACCAAGAAGAGGGAGCTCCATGGGGACTGAGAAATAAGCTACAGTTGTATCTTGAAGGGAAGAATTACTGGAGGGAAGAGGAGAGAACAACATTATAGAGCAGGGAGAAGCCTACATCAAAGACAGAATTCTCTGCTCACCAAAATGGTGTTGATACTTAGAGTTTTCTTCTTCTTCTTTTTTTTTTTAGATTTATTTATTTATATATTTGAAAGTGAGAGAGAGAGAGAGAGAGATTGGGAAGCAGACTCTCCGCTGACCAGGGAGCCAGATGTGGGGCTCAATCCCAGGACTCCAGGATCATGACCTGAGCTGAAGGCAGATGCTTAACCTACTGAGCCACCCAGGCGCCCAGATACTTGGAGTTTTCAAGCATTATCAGTATCTTGTTACACAGTGGTTCTCAATGTATGGTGACTGCATCAGAATCATTTGGGGAGGTTGTGATATAATAAACTATATTTGGTCTTTGTCCCCGATTCTTGACACAGAGCTCCTAAAACTCTTGGCATTTTCTCAGTGATAGGAGCATCTTTTGTTATTCATAAAAAAAAAAAAAAAAACTTCTGAATCATATCTGAGTTTATGCTAGCAAGGCAACTCTCGGTGGGCCCTGAGTTTCAAGGGAAGGGCTGAATACAACAGAAAGATCAAGCACATGGTTAAAAGATTGACCTGCAGCCCGGGGGTGGGGGGTGGGGGGGTGGGGGGGGTGCTTCACGTTCCATTCCAATCACAAATGGCCAATGATTGAATCAATTATGTCTACTAATGAAGTCTGGATAAAAACTCCTGAACGAGGAGCTTCTGGGAGCTTCTAGGTTTGTGAGCCCATTCATATGCTGGGAGGATGGGGCACCCAGCAAGGACATGGAAGCTAAGTGCCCCCCCCCCCACCTCCTTACCTTGCACTACAGATTTCCCGTTAGGCTGTTCCTGAATTGTGTTCTTTCTAATAAAGCATGAAGTGTAGGACTTTTCCTGAGTTTTAGGAGTCACTTAATGAATTATCAAAACTGAGGAGGTGGCGGTGGGCTATAGAAACCTTCGAATTTGTAGCCAAGTCACAGAGAATTTGGGTGGCCTAGAGACCCTGCACTTGTCACCGGCCTCTGAAGAGAGGGCCGTCCTGTGGGACTGAGCCCTTAAACCTGTGGAGTCAGACGCCAACTGCAGGTAGTTCGTGTAGAATACGAGGACCGGTGTTGGGGAATTTGTGCTGATAAACAGCGCAGGGATATTTATGAAAATTCCAGTTCCCAGGCCCTTGGTACGAACTCTGGAACGGGATTGTGGATGGGGCCAGAGAAGCTCCCTGGATGAAAGGAGGCACACCAGCTTTCCAGAACCCCCATCACAGCCTCTGCCTTGGCGACCTCCTTATCAAAGCCAGAGTTTGTCCCGCCAGAGGCACGAGGCTCTGGACGCCAGCAGCTAACCGGCTTGCCAGCCATACTGCCTACCTGGAGTTGGAGAGGCTACACAGCAGACACTTGCAGAGTTTGGGCCCCGCCATTTCAAGAGTCCCCTGAGTCAGGTCAGCCCACGTGGACCCCTTCTGCCCGTCTCCATTGGTGTGGCGTGGGTGGATTCTGTGAAGCCAACAGGAAGGGGGGTGGATCTCTCGGTTTAGTTCCTTCCCAAATCCTCTCTGGGTTAGGAAGACCTTCACCAGCCCTGACATGGCAGAATCTCCACATCTCTAAAGTGGGGGCTTGCGTCAGGAGCCTTAATGTGGCCGTGGAGGAAAGCCCAGGGGCAAATCCCTTGGGTGGGGAGCCCGTGAACACAGACCCCCACCTCCACAGGGCAGGAGAGGTCTTCCTCAGGCCCAGGAGCCTCTCCGGGCCTGGAGAGCAGGGACCTGAAGGCATTCCTGTCCTCGGCCAACATCATCTACCAGGGGGCCCGTTTTTAACACAGAAAAGAATTAAAACAAAACTAAAACACACAACAGAAATCGTCTGTCATCCCACCGCAAGACAACGACCATAGCTGGTCCTGTACTTAGGTTTCCCTCCAATCTTTCGGTGTACTTTTAAAAACCATGGCTGAGATCTATATTCCTGTTCATTACTAGTTCCCAGGGCAGTAAAGAGAAAAGCACAGTTTCTTCTTCAGCTTTCCCCACAGAAGAACAGGCTGTGTTGAGTATCCAACAGCATTTGTTCCTTCTGCCATGGAAAAGTCAGCCTAGGGGCACCTGGGTGGCTCAGTGGGTTAAAGCCTCTGTCTTCGGCTCAGGTCATGATCTCAGGGTCCTGGGATCGAGCCCCACATCGGGCTCTCTGCTCAGCAGGGAGCCTGCCTCCCCCTCTGTCTCTGCCTGCCTCTCGGCCTACTTTAAAAAAAAAAAAAAGAAAGAAAGAAAGAAAACTCAGCCTATCAGGGAAGGCTTTTTCAATTTTTATTGGCCTCTTCATCTTTTTATCGCCAACATCATACCTGTTGGTTAAAAAAAAAAATTCAAACAATGTGAAAATTTATAAAGTCTCTCCCCATCCCATGTTTGATGTGTCTGGTTCCAGACCCTTCCTGTTTCATAAAACAATATATGTGCTTTATACCTTTATTCTTTTTAATCTACAAAAATGGAATAATAATGTGGATTCTGCCTACGGACTTGGTGTTTTTAACCTACCAATATATGGTGGATACCATACATGTTTTTAGTGAGAAAAAGAGAAAGCGGAAAGAAAAACTGGGCTAGAAAGTGAAAGCAGCCTCTTCAATCTGGGTGCCAGGAAGAAAGTCTGTACTGCGTTTGCTATGTTAATTGAAACCACAACCCAAGACTATTATATACTTTGTCCTAAGTGTGGGATTGAGAAATGTAACTACGTGGGTTGCTATTTCTTAAAGCACCCAGAACAAATAATGAATGTATGGAAAAGAGGCCTAAGAAAGGGCTTACGTAGGTCTTTGTCACATAGCATACTTCAATATGGCGCCACCTTGAAATTTCTTTCTTTTTTTTTAATAGAAAATACTGCTAAAAAATAGTGAATTGCCTAACATACAGATTTACCTTTTCTTTTCTTTTTTTTTTCAGATTTACCTTTTCTTAAAAAAAATACAAAAGCCATCAATTAGTTGTACAAATATATCTTGTGTCATATAGCATCGATGTGTCAGGCACTGGGCCAGGAGATGGGATATTTTGGTGAGGAGCCAAGACTTCCTCCTTCTCCCCTCCAGGTCAGGGGAGGGCGGCAGGTTGAGACGGACAGTCGAGGATAGGCATAATTAATAGATAAATTATCTAGCGTGTTAATGTGTGCTATATAGCAGGGGGAAGAGCTGCTGAAAAGGCACGGGCAGTCGGTGCGGAAGGGTGGGGCAGTCTGGGACATTAAATGAGGCCATCAGACTTGACCGCATTGAGGGGATAGACTTTAAGCAAAGGGCTGAAGAAGGGGAGGGAGTGGGCCAGGCAGATGCAGGGGGTGGGGGGAGCTGTTTCTGATGGGATGAATTGTGTTCCCCACTTCTCCCTAAAGAACAGTATATTGAAGTCCTAACCCCCAGCACCAAAGAATGTGACCTATCTGGAAATAGGGTATTTCTCGTGGTAATCAGGTTAAGAAGAAATCATAGGATGGGCTCTAACCCAATGATGGATGGGTTGCTCACTCGTACCCTCACATGCTGAAGAGCTCAGGCTATAAATAAAGCTAAAAGGAATCTGCAGGATTTCACAAACCACACTGGACTTAAAATTTAAAACCCTCCCCAGCCCCGAAACTAGCTAAGTAACTGCTGGAACCAACTTTAGGACGGTATCTACAGCGCTCCGTGTACACAGAGCCTCCGGAGCGATGGGCTCCTTTTTTCTAGATGGACCGAAAAAGACCAGGAAATTCTACCATCTCTGAGTGTTTGGTGAAATATGTACGAAGATGTTGCAAACTGAAGACGACACGGTGGTTATGGTGCTAACTTCCTTCCCATCTCCCTGCGATTCCCTCTGCGGGCACAGGGGTCCCGTGCATGACGCTTGGTTCGCAGAGCCTGCCGCAGAGCCCAGACGCCCGGCGTGCCTACCACGGCTTTGGGGTCCACGTGCACACACACGCCTGCCGGCGCGCCTCCCAGAGAGCTGCAACTAACCCTGGGAACTAGACTGCCAGCTTTGTCGCCAGCCCAACTGGGAGCGATCAGCCGAGGAGGCAGCCCGGACCCTGACGAACTTCTACTCCAGGATCTGCCGGGGATGCTTTCTCTGCAAAGCCCTCCTCCTTGCCACGCTGTGCACCCGAGGACCAGACGAGGCCCTTTCTTGCTCACTCCTGTGCCCCAGCACCTGGCGACAGTGTGCTCGGGAGCAGGGTGCCAGAGAACAAATGAGAGGCTGAAGGAGGTAATGCCAACGGCCCGAGAGGATGCCAGCCAGGTGGCCCCATGGAGGGCTGCAGCCGGAAGGAGACGCTTCCTCCTCAGTCTTAGTTTTGTATAAGTCTCAGTAGGAAAAGCAAAGCAGTAATGTAAGAGACACTTCCTAGGACTGGTCTCCAGAAAACTAAAAGAGAGCTTTCTGGGTTCGCTTGCTTGTTTTTACTACTGCCATCCCCAAAGGGTCAGACATTTTGAACTCATGCATTAAATCTTGGGGCCTCAGAGCGTGCTTGCTTCCTTGTGTCCCTTTTTTCTGTCCTTTCTCCTTTTCTTTCTTCCTTCTTTTTATTTTCACTTCTTTTTTTTTTTCCCCAAACATTTCTCGAGAACCTACTTTGTGCCAAGCACAAGGAGTGTACCAAGGATATAGTGATGGAGCGGATGGCCCCTGACTCAGAAGAACCTCGAGTGTAGTTTGTGTTTGTGAGGAGAGGCTCTCTGATGCTGAAGTAACAAGCTACTGTCAGTAGCTTTCTCACCTCTACAGAGTCCCTCAGGGGCCAGTGAGACTCTCACTTACCCAGTGACACGGGGATGCAGGCCCCCTCCATAGTGGAATGCCACCATGTCACACATGGCCAGAACCTTGAGAAGACAAGAACAAACGTGGAGGTGGCACAATGGTTTTCTTCCAGACTTGGGACCAGAAATGATGAATTAGTCCCACTCACAGGTCAATGGCCTGAAATAGTCGCATGGCCCCAACCGACCTGCAAGGGAGGCTGGGAAATGTGGGGAGCACATGGATATTTACTGAGCATTAAAAGTCAGTGTCACACTGACGAAGGATACAAACAAGGAAACAATAATTTGTATGCAATGTGTTGAGGGCAGTGATCAAGGTATACACAGGGCACTAAGGAGGCACAAAGGGCCTTCATCTCAACCTGGGAAGGAGCAGGCGAAGGCTTTTCTAAGGAGATGATACTTTTTCTTCTCTTTAGTGTGTTTTCAGATCAACAATGCTAGAGCATACCTCTGCACTACACAAAGACCTAAAATTCAAAGTATATACTATTTCTTTTTTAGAGATACATACTGAAATATTTACAGATGACATGGTGTCTGGAATTTGCTTCTAAAATTACTGGGAGATTGAGTAGGTGCAGGGAGAGCTAAAACAAAATAGGCAGTTTATTAAAAATCAGTGAGACTTGGTGATGAGTACGTCGGATTCTTTATGCTATGCTTTCTACTTTTATTTATGTTTCAAATTTTCCATAATAATTTGTTTAATTACATAGCCATTGGGCAGCTGACAAGCATAGAGTGTCTTATTACAAACCACACTGATGTCACCTAAATTTTTAAACAAGCTATTGCTCAGAATTCGGCTTCTCACCCCTTCTTTGCTGACTGGCCTTTATTCACATCTGTCTTGCGCTCTGCAGCCACGGCCATCCATGTGGCTCGAGCCCTTGTTCCAGCTGAGGAAACGTGACTCACTGAGGAGCACTGACCCCTCCCGCCATGCTTCCCTTTCAAGCAAAAAGCCCTCTTGATGAACTCCTGACAGCGTCTGCCTAGATTCACTCTCAATTAATTATGTTGATACAACCTACGCGAACAAAAGCAGCTCTAAAGTTTCTGTACCAGCCCTAAATTTCAAGAGCAGGCAACTTCCTGTTTAGGAAAGTAGACATGGCCCCAGACTCAACGAACTCTATGTCTTCTTCCACTCAGACAAAAGCCTGATTCATCTTTGTGCCCCTCACACCCAGCACTGCACAAAGGCGGTCACAGACTGGGGACTGGGGAAGTTCTGGTAGAGGGGATGTGTCTGATCCCCTCAGGACTGCGCTTTCTCCGTGATACTCCGGGGCCGAAGGGAGCTCCCAGGGGCGGCTTCTCGCTGGGACCACACTCGTCAGCTCACACTCACCGAGAATTTTCAGCTGCCGCCAGACACAGAGCCCCCACGTACACTCAGCCACCCACTTTCCTGAACCCCCGCGTGGCCAAACTGTCAGAGACACTCCCCAGTGGGTGCCACACTGTCTCCAGCTTCTTACTCCACAAAAGGGCCTTTCTCCTTTCACAGGTCATTATTTTAACATCTTACTATTTTAGAAGCCTTCTGTTTTAAAAATAGCCAATAGCCAGCCTCCGTCTCCTGCTAAAGCCCCAGTGTCTACTGCTAACATCTTCACATTCCAGCAGCTCCCTGGGAAGGGGGCAGGCTGAGCAGTCTCCTACACCTATGACAAGAGTCTCTGCTCGCGGTCACATTTCATACCTAGAAATACATCTGGAATTAGTCCAGTGCCTTAAAGAAAGAGCTTTAGTCCTTATTTGTAACTTTGCTTTTCCCTCCTCTGGGGCCATGAAAACTTGCGCCAACTTGCTTCAATCCATTGAGTTTTACAAATGAACGGGAATAAACATTTGGCTTCTAAGTTTTACTGGGAATGAGAAAGAATGCAAATTATTCTTAATATAGCTTTAAGAAAAAAATGTTTTAACCTTAGCAGAAAATGTACTTTCCTGGGATTTCAAGAGGTTTTCATTTTTCTTCTTAGCTTGTCTGTATTTTCTATTTTTTCCATATGGGACATACCTTGTTTTATAATTTTTTAAAAAGTGGTTATCTTTTTTCTTTCTTTTAAACCAAGGCTTCTTAGCGTCGTCAACAGTTTGGACTCAGTGATTATTGCTGTGGTGGGGTGGGGAACCACCGTAGGATGTCCAGCCACATCCTTGCCCTCTACCCACTAGGTGCCAGCCACGGCCCCACAGCTGCAATGATTAAAAAAAAAAAAGTCTCCAGATAATTGCCACATGTCCCCTGCGGGGGAGGGAGGAAAAGCACTTATTTAAAATCCACTATTTCCAGAGGAGTCCAAGATGGCGGAGGAGTAAGAGACCTGAATTTCCTCCGGTCCCAGGATTTCAGCTAGATAGCTATCAAACCATTCTGAACACCTACAAACTCAGTTGGAGATTGAAGGAAAGAACAGCAGCAATCCTATGAAGAGAAAAGCGACCACTTTCTGGAAGGTAGGATGTGTGGAGAAGTGAATCTGAGGTGATATACGGGAAGAGAGACCGCGGGGGGAGGGGCCGGCTCCCGGCAGCCGCAGAGCAGCGGAGCACAAAATCGGAACTTTGAGAAGTCTGTTCCACTGAGGGATGTCGCTCCAGAGGCTAAGCAAGGGGTGGAGCCCTCGAGGGGACAGTGTGGTCTCAGGACCCAGGGGTCACAGAAAGACCGGGGGTGTCTGAGGGTGGCAGAGCTCCCAGGTATTAGAGTGTGGAAGCCGGCTGTAGAGACGGAGCCGAGAAGGGGGTGGGGGTCTCAGTTCGGGGTTGCCTTAAACTGCAATCTAAGGCACAGTCGGGACACTGCTCTCTGAGCAGGGACCCCACAAGTGGCAGATCTGGGGAGACCCCCCTTCCTCCACTGGGAGGAGCGGCGCGGGAGCGCGCTGCAAGAATCTGCTGGGTTCGGAGACTCCAAACGGGGCCGTGCACCAGAGCCAGAAACACTCGGTCACAGGCTGGCTGAGCTCAGAGCGCGGCCGGAGACCAGGGAGACGGGAGGGATTGACTGCTTTTCTCTGAGGGCGCACTGAGGAGGGGGGCCCCAAGTTCTCGGCTCCACGGGGCCGGAGATTGGGAGGCTGCCATGTTCATGCTCCTCCTCCAAAGCTGTACGGAAAGCATTCAGGGAACAAAAGCTCCGAGAGCGAACCTGAGCAGATGACTTAGCCCGGCCCCTGGCAAGGGCGGTGCAATTCCGCCTCGGGCAAAGACACTTGAGAATCACGGCAACAGGCACCTCTCCCAGAAGATCAGCAAGAATGTCCAGCCAAGACCAAATTTACTGATCAATGAGAACTGCAGAACTCCAGCATAGGGGAATGCAGCACGTGGAATTCATGGCTTTTCCCCCATGATTCTTTAGTCTTTCAACTTTAATTTTTTTAATTTTCTCTATTTTTTCTCTTTTTAAAAATTTTTCTTCTTTCTTTTTTTTCAACCAACTTCTTATCAATTCCTTTTTTTAAATCTTTTTTAATTTTCACTTTTACAGTCATTCTTTTTTTTTTTTTAAGATTTTTATTTATTTATTTGACAGAGAGAGAGACATCACAAGTAGGCAGAGAGGCAGGCAGAGAGAGAGGGGGAAGCAGGCTCCCTGGGGAGCAGAGAGCACAATGTGGGGCTCAATCCCAGGACACTGATCATGACCTGATCTGAAGGCAGAGGCTCAACCCACTGAGCCACTCAGGCACCCTTTACAGTCATATTCTATCCCTTCATTGTATTATCCTTATTTTTGTGTGTATATATATCTATATATATATACATATTTTTTTTTCTTTCTTTCTTTAAAATTTTGGGATGCAGTTTCTTCTAACAGACCAAAGTACCCCAAAATTTAGTGTGCGGCTCTGTTCTAGTCACCAGCCTGATCATATTCTCTCTCTTCTTTTATTCCTTCCCCCATTTTGAGTCTCTTCTGATTTGTTTAATGTATATTTCTCTGGGGTCGTTGTTGCCCTTTTAGTATTTTGTTCTCTCATTCATCTATCCTTCTCTGGACAGAATGACAAGACAGAAAAATTCACCTCAAAAAAGAGAATAAAAGGCAGTACTAACCACCAGGGACCTAATCAGTATGGACATTAGTAAGATGTCAGAACTAGAGTTCAGAATAACGATTATAAAGATACTAGCTGGGCTTGGAAAAACCATAGTAGACATTAGAGAATCCCTTTCTGTAGAAATAAAAGAATTAAAATCTAACCAAGGCAAAACCAAAAAGGCTATAAAGTGAGAAGCAATAAAAAATGGAGTTCTAACTGCTAGGACAAATGAGGAAGAAGAGAGAATTAGTGATATAGAAGACCAAATGATGGAGAATAAAGAAACTGAGAAAAAGAGAGATAAACAAGTACTGGATCATGAGGGGAGAATTCGAGAGATAAGTGATACCATAAAGTGGAACAATATTAGAATACTTTGGATCCCAGAAGAAGAAAGAGAGAGGGGGGGCAGAAGGTATATTGGAGCAAATTATAGTGGGGAACTTCACTAATTTGGGGAAGGAAACAGGCATCAAAATCCAGGAGGCACAGAGAGCCCCCCTCAAAATCAATAAAAATAGGTCAACACACTGACATCGAATAATAAAACTTACAAATCTCAGAGACAAAGAGAAAATCCTGAAAGCAGCTACCTACAATGGTAGAAACATTAGATTGTCAACAGACCTATCCCCAGACACCTGGCAGGCCAGACAGGACTGGCATGATATGTTCAGGGTACTAAACAAGAAAAACATGCAGCCAAGAATACTCTATCCAGCTAGGCTGTCACTGAAAATAGAAGGAGAGATAAAAAGCTTCCAGGACAAACAGAAACCAAAAGAATTTGTGATCACCAAACCAGACCTACAAGAAATATTGAAAGGGGTCCTCTAAGCAAAGAAAGAGCCCAAAAGTAATAGACCAGAAAGGAACATATACAGTAACAGTCACTTTACAGGCAATACAATGGCACTAAATTCATATCTTTCTATAGTTATCCTGAATGTAAATGGGCTAAATGTCCCAATCAAAAGACACAGGGCATCAGATTAGATACAACAAGACCTATCGATATGCTGTCTGCAAGAGACTCATTTTAGACCCAAAGACACCTCCAGATTTAAAGTCATGGGGTGGAAAACAATTTATCATGCCAGTGGACATCTAAAGAAAGCTGGAATGGCAATCCTTATATCAGACAAATTAGATTTTAAGCCAATGACTATAATAAGCAATGAGGAAGGACATTATATCATATTTAAAGGGTCTATCCAACAAGAAGATCTAACAATTGTAAATATTTATGCCCCTAACATGGGAGAAGCCAATTATATAAGCCAATAAATAATAAAATCAAAGAAACACATCAACAATAATTCAATAATAGTAAGGGACTTTAACACTCCCCTCACTGAAATGGACAGATCATTTAAGCAAAAGAGCAACAAAGAAATAAGGCCTTTAAATGATACACTGGACCAGATGGACATCACATATATATTCTGAACATTCCAACCCAAAGCAATAGAATATACATTTATCTCTAGTGCACATGGAACATTCTCCAGAGTAGATCACATCTTGGGTCACAAATCAGGTCTCAAATGCTACCAACAGATTGGGATCGTTCCCTGCATATTTTCACACCACAGTGCTTTGAAACTGGAATTCAGTCACAAGAGGAAAGTTGGAAAGAACTCAAATACATGGAGGTTAGAGAGCATCCTACTAGAGAATGAATGGGTCAACCAGGTAATTAAAGAATTTAAAAAAATTCATGGAAACAAATGAAAATGAAAACATAACTGTTCAAAACCTTTGGGATGCAACAAAGGCGATCCTAAGAGAGAAGTATATGGCACTATAAGCCTTTCTCAAGAAATAAGAAAGGTCTCAAATAAAAGGAGCTGGAGAAAGAACAGCAAATAGAGCTTAAACCGAGCAGGAGAAGAGAAATAATAAAGGTTAGAGTAGAAATCAATGAAATGGAAACCAAAAGCCCAGTAGAACAGATCAATGAAACTAGGAGCTGGTTCTTTGAAAGAATTAAAAGATTGATAAACCCCTGGCCAGACTTATCAAAAAGAAAAGAGAAAGGACCAAATAAATAAAATTATGAATGAAAGAGGGGAGATCACAACCAACACTGAAGGAATACAAAAAATTATAAGAACATATTATGAGCAACTATATGCCAACAAATCAGACAATCTGGAAGAAATGGATGCATTCCTAGAGATGTATAAACTATCAAAACTGAACCAAGAAGAAATAAAAAACCTGAACAGACCCAAACCGGTAAGGAAATTGAAGCAGTCATTAAAAATCTCCCAACAAACAGGAGCCCAGGGCCAGACAGCTTCCCAGGGGAATTCTACCAAACATTTAAAGAAGAATTAATACCTATTCTTCTGAAACTGTTCCAAAAAATAGAAATGGAAGGAAAACTTCCAAACTCTTTTTATGAGGCCAGCATTACCTTGATCTCAAAACCAGACAAAGACCCCATCAAAAAGGAGAATTACAGGCCAAGATGCCTGACGAACATAGATGCAAAAAATTCTCACCAAAATACTAGCCAGTAGGATCCAATAGTACATTAAAAGGATTATTCACCACAACGAAGTGGGATTTATTCCTGGGCTGCAAGGTTAGTTCAACATTTGCAAATCAATCAATGTGACACAATACATAAATAACAGAAGGGACAAGAATCATATGATCCTCTCGATAGGTGCAGAAAAAACATTTGAGAAAATACAGCATCCTTTCTTGATTAAAACTCTTCACGGTGTAGGGATAGAGGGTATGTACCTCAATATCATCAAAGCCATCTATGAAAACCCCACAGCGAAAATCATTCTTAATGGGGAAAAAACTGAGAGCTTTCCCCCTAAGGTCAGGAACACAGCAGGGATGTCCACTATCACCACTGCTGTTCAACATAGCACTAGAAGTTCTAGCCTCAGCAATCCGACAACAAAAAGAAATAAAAGGCATCCAAATAGGCAGAGAAGAAGTCAAATTCTCACTCTTTGCAAATGATATGATACTTTATGTGGAAAACCCAAAACTGCTACAAGAATTCAGTAAAGTGGCAGGATATAAAGTCAATGCACAGAAGTCAGTTGCATTTCTATACACCGACAACGAGACAGAAGAGAGAAATTAAGGAGTCAGTCCCATTTACAATTGCACCAAAAACCATAAGATACCTAGGAATAAATCTAACCAAAGAGGCAAAGAATCTATACTCAGAAGACTATAGAATACTCATCAAAGAAACTGGGGAAGACACAAAGAAATGGAAAAATGTTCTGTGCTCATGGATTGGAAGAACAAATATTGTTATAATGTCTATGCTACCTAGAGCAATCTACACATTTAATGCAATCCCTATCAAAATATCATTAATCTTTTTCACAGAAATGGAACAAATAATCCTAAAATTTGTATGGAACCAGAAAAGACCCTGAATAGCCAGAGGAATATTGAAAAAGAAAAGCAAAGCTGGTGGCATCAAAATTCTGGACTTCAAGCTCTATTACAAAGCTGTAATTATCAAGACAGTATGGTACTGGCACAAAAACAGACATGTAGATCAATGGAACAGAATAGACAACTCAGAAATGAACCCTCAACTCTATGGTCAACTAATCTTCAACAAAGCAAGAAAGAATATCCAGTGGAAAAAAGACAATCTCTTCAACAAATAGTGTTGGGAACATTGGACAGCCACATGCAGAGGAATGAAACTGGGCCATTTCTTCATACCATACACAAAAATAGACTCAAAATGGATGAAAGACCTAAATGTGAGACAGGAATCCATCAAAATCCATGAGGAGAACACAGGTAGCAACCTGTTCAACCACGGCTGCAGCAACTTCTTCCCAGAAACACTGCCAAAGGCAAGGGAAGCAAGGGCAAAAATGAACTATTGGGACTTCATCAAGATCAAAAGCTTTTGCACAGCAAAGGAAACAGTCAACAAAACCAAAAGACAACTGACAGAATGGGAGAAGATATTTGCAAATGACATATCCAAAATCTACAAAGAACTTATCAAACTCAACACCCAAAGAACAAATAATCCAATCAAGAAATGGGCAGAAGACATGAACAGACATTTCTGCAAAGAAGACACCCAAATGGCCAACAGACACATGAAAAAGTGCTCAACATCACTCGGC
>CM052887.1:49497975-49571896 GCA_028534135.1 Potos flavus
CCCACAACAGAAGGATAAACTATGGAAAGAGCCCAGATGTCCACTAACAGATGAATGGATAAAGAAGATGTGGTATACACACACACACACACACACACTGGAACATTACACAGTCATCAGAAAATGAAATCTTGCCATTTGCAATAATGTGGATGGAACTAGAGGGTATTATGCTAAGTGAAATAAGTCAATCAGAGAAAGACAATTATCATTTGATCTCTCTGATATGTGGAATTTGAGAAACAAGGTAGAGGATCAAAGGGAAGAGAGGGAAAAATGAAACAACACAAAATTAGAGAGGAAGACAAACCGTAAGAGACTTAATCTGAGGAAACAAACTGAGGGTTGCGGAGGGGAGAATGGTGGGAGGGATAGGGTGACTGGGTGATGGACATTGGGGAGGGTATGTGCTATGATGAGTGCTGTGTGTTGTGTAAGACTGATGAATCACCGACCTCTACCACCGAAACAATACATTATATGTTAATAATAAAAATAAATCAAATAAATAAAATCCACTATTTTAAACTGCAAAAATGAGGGGTCTTTGAAGGGTTTTGGAAGCTATTTGGATAAATGAGGACTCTATTGGCTAAAAAACAAGTCTTCAAGCTGCTGAGATTTAACGTGCTAAAGAGGGGCCAGGCATTTCTCAACCATCAGTGTCAACCTGCACAGATCGTTTTAACCCTGCAGGCCGGCCAGGGGTTAAGGGAATGGCCCACTGGGGACCACAAGTAGGACAGCCTGAGAAGCACAGCCAGGCCCAGTGCCCTGCAGAAGTCAGAAAAGACATCACCCATGGTGGGACTGGCCTCCCGTGCTCACCCGTTGGATGCCATTGCTTCCCAGGGAAGGAAGCAGGACAGAGAGAAGAGGCGGCAGCTTCGGGTGAAGGGAGCCACTAAGCAGCCGGGGCATAAACCTTATTCTCAGAATGCGCGGGGCATGGAGTGCTCTGGTTTTTACCCTAGGTGACCGACACCCTTTTACCTTCCAACATCAACCTTTCTCTAACTCTCACGTCTGCTCTGCATCCTCCAAATGCAGCACAGCTATGGGGTACAGAATCTTGCCATGGCAAAGGCACATCACAGTTTTCCTGCACGATTCCTAGGAGTATATGGCAGAGGTGAGTGAGCTGGAGAAACTTACCCGCCGACTGTCACCCAAGAGGGGAGAGAGAGAGAGAGAGTTTCTACAGGTGTCTGGAGAGATTTGCCAGGAGAGGAACAGTGACAAATGCTTGAAGTGTTTGGAGGGCAGAGAGGCCGGTGGGTGCCCCTGAGATGGAGGTGGAATTGGGGGGGGGTAGAATTCAGCCACCTCAGGAAGCACAGCTCACCAATGTGCCCTGAGACTTTGCCGGCAGCATTAGAGCCGCCGCCAGAATTCAGCCTCGGCCAAGGCCTCCGGGCCCAGCCTGCCCAGAAAGAGGAAAGCTCCTTGCTTTGTAGCAGGCATGGCAGTGGTTACCAGCGTGGACTCAAGATCCCCCAATTTGGGGGCAACCCTAGGAAGGGTGTGAGCAAAACTTGTGAAAGATGGAGATGGGCAGAAAACCCGGGGTGCTGGGTGTCATGTCCTTCCTTGCCTTTGGGCTGTTTCAGAACTCTGGAGCTGCAAAAAATGGGTTGTGTTGTGGCCCCTCAAACGATATTTTGAAGTCCTAGCCCCCAGTACCTTAGAATGCGACCTTTCTTGGAAATGGGGTCGCTGCAATGTAATTACTTAAGATGAGGTCATGCTGGAGTACAGTGGGCCCTTGATCCAGTATGACTGGTGTCCTTAGAAGAAGAGAAGAGGCACAGAGAGGCAGACACACAAAGGGAGAACGGCCTGTGGTGAGAGAGGCAGAGATTGAAATGCTACAGCTGGCCGCAGAGGAAGGCCAAAGATGGCGGGCGAGCCCACGGGCAGCCGAGAGAGAGGGGCAAGGAAGGGCTCTCCCCCGCAGGTGTCAGAGGGAGCTGGTTCCTGCCCATACCTTGATTTGGGGATTCTAGCCTCCAGAAGGATGAGAGAATAAATTTCTGTTGTTTTAAGCCCCCTAGTTTGTGGTACTTTCTTATGGTGGTCCGAGGACGCTAACCCAGGTCGTAATGCAAATGCATCTTGTCCACTGCACTGCAGTGGGACACTCCTGATTATTGTCCTGTGAATCCTTGACCGGCTCTGGGGCTAAAGGTGAATTCATTTCAGCACTCCTGATGACCTTTATTATATATACGTGCAATTTTTGAATTATCCCTTGAACCAGTACATAGTTACATCTTGTTTCCTCAGGAATTAAAGAGTTAAAGAAAACCTTTCACCTTGATATTTTATATTTATTTGAGAGTCATGATTTCACCTTTTTGAAAAACTGTCTTCCAACAGTGGGCAGGGCCCCTGGAAGACTGCCCGGGATTAAACTCCTCCTTACCATGATCTCAGGGACAGAATTCTGTTTAATTGCACTTAGAAAACCGAAGGAATGGAACCATACTCACACCCAGTGTAGTCGAGTAGATTCATACCCGCAGCACAGAGAAGTTGGATCAGAAGAGTAGAGAGTGACCCAAAAGCCTAATTTGGGAGACTTTGTTTTATTTCGTTTTGATTCCCAAAGAACAGTTTCATTATTTATTATTGGCCTTATTTTACATCTGCCTTTTTTATCCAAAGCATTAGGTCTCCACTGGGGCAGCCCCCGAGAATCTTTGAGAGAAAGTCCGGTTGCTGTCCTTGAGGAACCCAGAACTGAAGGCTAAGTACACCACCTGCCATTGAGTGAGTATCCATTGCTTATAAAGGACTATTTCCTCCAAAAGTGGGATAGTAGCATACACCACTAGCTCATGGAGGACTACTGCGTCGGTTTTAATTGTAACATTATACAACAGTGTTCTCAAGCAAGCAAAGCATTTTATGAATCTCTGTAGGTAGTAATTCTATAATTCTGTACCATAAAACCATAATGTAACTATGCAATAGAACGGCTTACTAGAATAACAAGACTAACTGGAAATGTTATATAAATCAGTAGTTTTTTTTTTTAGCAACGCAGACAGTGATTATATATCTGAAAAAGACTACTTAGACTGAAAATGAAGGAATGATAGCAGCCCTAGGCAAAATTAACATTTCTCTATTTTGCGGGTTTTGCTGTTTTTTTAGCACACCCTTCTTCCGCTCCCTTCTGAAGATACCAACAAGGCTCAGTCTATACCTTCAAAGGAATCTAGTGCTCCTAAAGTCCTTTTAGTAGCCCTTTTTAAACAGTAGCTTTCAAACCATTGTAATAGAATAGGCATGTAAATTCATACTAAGGTGAGAATGACTAACATTACACATGATGAGTTATCACTTTTGGAGCATGTTTACATCGTAATGAGGACAGTTAAATCCCTGGAGCACTTAGAAAGTGTCTTCTTTGTTCAAGCATCATGTTGCTGCTATGAGCTTTATATGACCAAGCCCAGCTCCCAGCACATGTGACAAAAAGTTAGTCTGAGTTCCAGACCCAGAGCCTGCTGGATCCTTCTGGCCTAAACAAAACTCTTAATCTTTCCTCCATAACCAGTTCTCCCTCTTCTATCTCAGTAAATAACATGCAGCATCCATTCAGGTACTCAAACCAAAGTAGGTGGTGTTCATGATCCTTCTCCTAATTCACCCTCTATATCTAATCCATCAGCAAGTCTGTCTGCTCTGCCATCAGAATATATCCCAAGCCCATACATTTCTCTCCCTCTCCTAGTCTAAGCCACTATCCTATTACATCTGGACTGGAAATGTCCTTCCAACTGGTCCTTGATTCCTTACTTGCCCCTTCATAGTCTATTACCTACACAATAGCCACAATAGCCTCTTAAAAACGTAAATTAGATGGTACTCCCCTTTAATGATTTCCATTGCACTGGATGTAAAACACAAACTTCTTATTGACCTCAAGGTCCTAAGGTGATCTGGCCCACCACCTCTCTGATCTCATCTCCTGTCTTTCTGGCCCTTGCTAACACTACTCTAGACATGTTGTTTTCCTTTCAGTTCTCTGAACGGTCCAAAGTTGTCCTGCCCCAGGGCCTTTGCACTTGCTGATCCCTATCCCTGGAAAGATCTTCCCTGGGCTTGCCACATGGCTAGCTTTTTGCATCATGTATGTGTCAATCTGAATATCACCTCCTCATAGAGGCCTCTCCTGATCTAAGTAGCCCTCCCCAATCACGCTCTGTGGCAACACCCTTTCTAGCACTTTCATCACGCTGCCACCATCCAGAACTCCTGGCTTGCAGAGCCATCTTCCCACATGCTCCAACTTCCAATAAACACCCACCAGAATGCAAGCTCTAGGCAAGCAAGGATCTTGCCTATCTTGTTCATTGCTACATCTCAGTTTATATCAAGCACTTAATATTTATTAAATGAATGAAGATGCAAGATTTCAGGTTTGGGGGAGAAATTATACCTGTTGCTTCAGTCTGTTCCCTCCACGGGCAAGCTCAGCCAGCCCTATGTGGGAGAGAGATTTAAATGATAACTTCTAAGTACAGGTCATTTTAGAAATTACAAGGAAAGAGGATACACCAGACACAGTTCTAAGTAATAAACAGGAAGGAGCCCAGGAAGTATAGTGTGAGAGGATTATCAGAGAGAGTCACCATTCTGAATAGAGAAGGAAAGAAAAAAATCACCAGGTCCTCACTCCACTCGAGAGAAACCTCAGGAACATCCAGATACTTCTTTGGATACTCCAAAAGGAAGAGTTTAGAAAATAAGCCTCAGGAGGTTTGGAGCTCGTTTTAACATTACTTTCGAAAAGGACTAGAAAAGAGAGTGGTACAGATCAATAGGGCCAAACTCCCCCATCAAAATTGAAGGATGCCTACCTTCTAGCTGGCAGCTCCTTTCCTAGGGATATGCAGAAATAACCACTCAAGAGTGTAAAAATGTCACAACACAATGCTGTTTGTTGAAGCTTTGTTTCAAAAAGTAAAAAATTGGAAGCAGGCTAAAACGGCCACCACTACGAAATGGATTAAATAATTTACGGGGGCACCCATGCAGTTAGGATCCCACAGAGGCATGAAAAAGAATGTGGTAGCTCTCTGCGTACTGACCTAGAAAGATGTCACAGTGTATGAAATGAATGAAGCAAGAGAAAATACAGGTTGTAGAATGATCACATTTCTGCAGTTGTATTACATGTTATTAGCCAGAGAGGGAAACAAAAAATCTACAGGAGTATAACCAAGCTAGCCCCAGACATGATTTCTAGAAATTTCGCTTTTCATTATGTATTCCCTTTATGCTTTTCTTTTCAATAAGCATATATTATTTTTAAATGAGAAAATATTTATATATATATTTCTGTATGCCTGCCTATACTTCATCTCGCTTCATCCTGTGATATGCTGGGAGAGGTACAGTAGCATTCATTCTTCCCCACTTTGTACAAAGTCGTGATGCATCTCCTCTTGGAAAACTGCAAAGATTTCTGAGGTTAGAACTCAAGGAAAATGACAAAGGGTTGAAGAAGAGACAGAGAGAAGAAACCAAAGCAGTCAGGAGTTGGTGTGATTCCTGTATATGAGACAAACAGAGGGTTTGGATGTTAAAGCCGAAAGTGTTAAGATTAAACTTTGAGGGGCTGCTGGGTCACTCAGTTAAGTGTCCTACTCTTGATTTCAGCTCAGGTCATGATCTCAGAGTCGTGAGATCGAGCCCCACATTGGGCTCTGCAGTCGGCATGGAGCCTGCTTAAGATTCGCTCTCTCCCTCTCCCTCTGCCCCTCCGCACCCATGCACATGCACTTTCTCGCTCGCTCTCTCAAAAAAGAAAAAAAATTAAAAGACTACAGTTTAAAAACCGTGGAAGGGGGAGCATGGGTGGCTCAGTTGGTTAAGCGACTGCCTTTGGCTCAGGTCATGATCCCAGGGTCCTGGGATTGAGCCCCACATCCGGCTCCCTGCTCGGCAGGGAGCCTGCTTCTCTCTCTCCTTCTGCCTGCTTCTCTGCCTACTTGTGCTCTCTCTCTCTGTCAAATAAATAAATAAAATCTTTAAAAAAAAAAAAGAAAAAGAAAAGAAAATGTGGAAGAAACAGTTATGTGGATCAAAGATCTGTTCTCCAAATCGCAAGACTCTAAAGTGTGAGGAAAAGATGTGAAACGTGAAAATCCTAGCTCTTAGTTCAATACAAGATAAGTATTGCCTACAGAAAGCATTATACTGAAGCTAACGCAAAGTGAAAATAGAAACTGACATTTATATCAATCCATAGATGATGTTCCGATAACTGTGTAATGTGGAACCCTGGGGCCAAGCATGACCTGCCACCAAACACCCCCACGGGGTCACTGCAGAGACAGAGTTTGGGGCCGTGGGCCACTGCCATGATTCAGTGCCACATTTATGATTATCTTTTATTTCTTTTCCATTCCCTGAGAGCAATGACTTCTTTTCTAAGATTTTAAATCACGTACTTGGGTTTAGACTTCTTTCTTCAAAACACATTGTTTTAAGCTACTTGAATTTGCTCTGTGTCATTGGTTCAGACAGCATGTTCCTTTACACAACAGACTGGGGCTCAAATTCCCATTTGGCATTCAGCAAATCTTAAAACCTTGGGGTCGTTCTTCTCACAGATATTATTATTTAGTCACTGTGTTTTCAAAAGTTACTCTCAAATTGAGCATATCAGAGTTAACAATATCATTGTCTTAAAGATTCAGACTATATTTTATATTCAGCTTTTGTTTATTAAAACATTAGCTAGTCTTAGTTCAGTCCACATATCCAAAGCCATGTGGTCTATACATACGATGAAATATTTTCAGCCTTAAAAGGGAAGGAAAGACTGTCGTATGTCACAACATGGAATCACCTTGAGGATATTATGCTAAGTGAAATAAGCCAGTCACAAAAAGACAAACCTGTACAATTCCACTCGTATGAGGTACTTAGAGTAGCCAAATTATAGAGACAGAAAGTAGAATGGAAGTTACCAGGGGCTGGGGGAGAAGGGAGTGGAAAGCTACTGTTTAATGGGTATAGAATTTCAGTTCTGCAAGATGAAAGAAGTTCTAGAGATTAGTTGCACAACTACGAAGACGCCTAATATTACTGAACTAGACACAAAAATGGTTATGATGGTCAGTTTTGTGTTAGGCGTATTTTACAAGTAAAAATCTTAGAAATTCTTTTCAATGTGCTAGAATTGCACAAGAGCATTATCTCCACTATAGACCATAGAATCTACATTTTTTAAGCAGCAACATTAACTATGTAACTTCATAAAGAAAATGTTTCCTAGTATGTCACAAAGTGTGAAAATGCATGAGATATGGGGCACTTACCTGGCTCAGTTGGAGGAGCATGCAACTCTTGATCTTGGGGTTGTGAGTTTGAGCCCCAAAGATTACATAATTAAATAAATTATTACATAGAGATTACATAAATAAATAAAACTTAAAAAAAAAAGAAAATGCATAAGATATATAAAAGTCTCCTATGAAAAGGCAGCAAGTATCTCTAATTAGAAAACTTATATTTAAAATTATTTCCAGATTTTGAGGATAGCAACAAACTGATCCTAAACTTTATATGGAGAGAGCCAAAAGATCCAGAATAGCCACCATGATACTGAAGAAAAACATGATATTGAAAGACTGACACTCTCTGACTTCGAGACTTAGTACAGAGTTACAGTAAACAGACACTGTGGTGTTGGTGAAAGAATAGACAGCTAGATCCATGGCAGAAAACAGAGAATCCAGAAATAGACCCACCCAAATATAGTCCACTCTGGCAAAAGAGCAAAAACAATGCAATGGAGAAAAGGTCTCTTTTCAGCAAATCATGCTGAACAACTGGACATCCACATGGAAAAAACTAATTCAGATGCAGACCTTACAGTCTTCACAAAAACAATTAACTCAAAATGGATTATAGACCCAAATGTAAGATGCACAACTCCTAAAAGATAATATAGGAGAAAACATAGACGACCTTGGGTGTGGAGATGCCTTTTGGGATACAACACCAAAGGCATGATCCATGAACAAAAGAACCGATAAGCTGAACCTGATTAAAATTAAAAACTTCGGCTCTGCAAAAAACACTGTTAAGAGAATGAGAAGACAAGTCACAGAATTGGAAGAAAATATTTGCAAAAGACACATCTGACAATGGACTACTATCCAAAATAGACACAGAACTCTTAACTCAAGAGTAAGAAAATAAACAAACCTAATGTTAAAGTGGGCTTAAGATCTGAATAGACACCGGACCAAAGAAGATATACAGATGGTAAATAAGCCTATGAAAAGATGCTTCACATCATATGTCATGGGAGAATTGCAAACTCAAACAATGAGATACCACTATATACCTATTAGAATGGCAAAAATCCACAACACCGACAACACCAAAAGCTGGCGAGGATGTGAAGCAACAGAGCTCTTATGCATTGCTCATGGGAACGCAATACGGTACTGCCACTCGGGAACACAGTTTGGCATTTGCTTACAAAATTAGACATACTTTTATCACACACTCCAGCAATCGCACTCCTTAGTATTTACGCAGAGGGCTTGAAAACTTATGTCCACACAAAAACCTGCACACGGATGTTTATAGGAGTTTTATTCATGACTATCAAAACTTGGAAGCAATCAAGATGTCCTTCGGTAGATGAGTGGTTAAATAAACTGTAGCACATCAAGACAATAGAATATTGTTCAATGCGACCAAAAAAAAAAAAAAAAAAAAAAACCCACCAGCGTCATCAAGTCATAAAAAATCAGGAGGAAACTTAAGTGCATATCACTAAGTGAAGGAAGCCAATCTGAAAAGGCTAAATCCTGTATGATTCCAACCATATGACATTCTCGAAAAAGCAATTCTGTGGAGACAGTGAAAAGATCAGGGGTGGCCAGGGGTTAGAAGGAGGAAAGAATGAATAGGGTGAGCACAGACCATTTTTAGGGCAGTGAAACTATTCAGTCAGTTCACTAAAGTGGTGTATATAAGACATTATACTTCTGTCAAGACCCATAGAAATGTGCAATAGAGAACTTTTATGTAAACTGTGGACATGGCGGGTAATCATGTAACAATATTGGTTCATTAACTGTAACAAATGTACCACGCTAATGAAGACGTTAGTAATAGAGGAAACTAAGAGGGGAGGGGTGGAGGTTCTATGGGATCTTTGCATTATCCGCTCTATTTTTCCTTGAAGCTAAAACACTTCTGGGGCACCTGGGTGGCTCACTTGGTTAACCTCTCCAACTCTTGGCTCAGGTTATGATCTCAGGGTCGTGAGGCTGAGCCCTGTGTTGCGCTCCACGATCAGCCGGGAGTCTGCTTGTCCCTCCCCTGCCACCCTGCCGCTGGAACATGCTCTCTCGCATGCGCACTCTCGCTCTAAAATAAATAAATTAAATTCTTAAAAACATTTTAAAAAATAGAAAAGTTCTGAAAAATAAAGTCTACTAATAAAAAATACAGTTTTGCTTTAAAGTATCCTTCCGTCATAAATCTGCTGCTGCTAGCCTGCTGCCAGGGCTCTAAGCCCTTTCCCTAAAAGCTGCAAAGGCTGCTCCTTCTAACTTCTGAGGCTCTGTCCCAGGAGCAGGGGAGGCAGATCATCTCTTTCGAAGGAGTAGTGGATAGCAGCTTTTCCTTGGGGAAATCCTTCCTCTCCCACCCCATGTGGCTTTGGTGGGACGACCAACCATGGTGCCTTCTCCTCCAGGGGTTGAGCGCATGACCCCTGGATCAAGAGTCACGTGCTGCATGCTATACCAACTGAGCCAGCCTGGCGCCCCCGATTTTTTATTCTAAAAAAAATTATTATAGACAATATCAAGCATACACAAAAGTGCAGATAGATACATAGACATGTATGTATATATATGTATACAAACTCTGGTGGCCCTCTGTTTTTGTATGACTCATAAGCTAATGGTTTTATATTTTTAAAGGGTTGAAAAAATCTAAAGAATAATATTTCATGGTGTGTGAAAATTATATATAATTCAAATTTGAGTCCATAAATACAGTTCTATTGGAATATGGCCAATGTGGCCACACTCATTCTTTACCTACTGTCTACAGCCACTTGCACACGACAGCGGGAGAGTTGCATAGTTGTAACAGGACCTACACAGCCTGCAAAGCCTAAAACTGTTGCTCTCTGGCCCCCCCAAATTGGAAAAGTTTGCCAACCCCTGGCTTAAGAAAGGGAAAGGTGGCCATCCCTGCTTGCCTCTCCCCCCGTCCTTCCTTTCCCACGAAGAGGTCATCCTTATCCTCAATGTTATCCCATTCCCTTGCTTTCCTATTCAGCTTTCAGGTCTCTATTGCTTGGTCAGCCTGGTTTGGACCTATCAATGAAAGAACTCATGTTGCCTCTTCTCTCTAGGCTGTGGCTTTCCTTTTTTTCCCACTCAACCATGTGTTTTCAAGACACATCCATATTGACCCGTGTAGCTGCAACTCATTAATTTCACGTCATTGCTGAATGGTATTCTATCATACGCATATACCACAACTTATTTATTTATCCATTCCCATGTTTGTGGTCATTTAAATTGTTTCCAGATCTTTGCTGTGGACATTCTTCTGCATGGCTTCTGGAGCACAGGTCCAAGAATTTCTCAGGATCCCCCTATGAGGGAAATCGCTGTGTGTGCACATCCTCAAATGTCATGCCGACTTTCTTTCTGAAGTGGCTGTACCGATTTGTACTCCCATCCATATATCCAAGTCCCCATTGTACCCGACACTGAGCATTGTCAGACTTCTAAATTTTTGCTAATTTGATGGATGTAAACAGCATCTCACCATGGTTTTAATTTCCATCTCGCTGACTACTATGAAAGTTAAACAGCTGTTTATATGTCTACTGGCCATTCATGGTTCTTCTGTGGGTCCCTGTTTGTGTCCTGTACCTTTTTTCTATTGGATAATTCGTCCCTTTTTTTGCTCCCTTCTTAGGCACACTTTGTATATTCTGGATGCTAACCTTTTGTCTGTTATACATGTGTAAATACTTTCTCCCAGTGCGTGACCTGTCTTTTTTGATCTTTTTATGGAATCCTTTGTTGAACATAAGTTCTTAATTTCAGTGGGGTAAAATATACTCATCTTTGGCAGTGTGGCATGATTTTTAAATGAAAACTCCTGGTACATCTTTCTTAATTGGTAAGCCATTTCTTTTCCTGCAGCCTATGTACCACCAAGGCTAAGCCATGAGGCAGAGAGCTCCAGAGAAGAAAAGAGCAAGCCCCACTTAGGGTAGGGAAGGAAAGCAGAAGGACATGACAGATGGAAAGTTCTCCCAGACAGAAAGAGGATTCTGAAGTCTTGCCAGGAGGGGTGATGGTGATGGAGAGAAATTTGGAGAGACGGAGGTAAAAAGAAGATTATACTTGAGTCTTTCAGACTTAGACCTTACACTGGCCATAAGATTATAACACGGAGGAAGAGGGAAGCTGAAAATGAGGCTTTTGCCACTTCTTCAGGACTGTGTGGGAAAGCCATTTCCCAGGGTGTCCCCCTGTCAAAGTGGGGCAGAAAGAGTCCTGAGCCTGCCCTTGCTCCCTCGTAGCATGGAAGGAATTCACATGACCCACTGGGCTCAGAAGCCGGTTGCTCACCGATCGCCCACAGGACTGCTACAGTCCTGGCGTGGCTATTGTCCGAGTGACACCAGGCAGAGACCACAGAGCAGACACTCCAGGCGAGTACTGGATGGAGAACGCCGAAGAGAAGCAGAGTGTCTGCGGAGCCAGCAAGGGCCAATGTGGTGCTCAGTCAGCAAAAAAAAAGCTCACGCTTCCCGATGAGGCTGAGATAGTCCCCCACTTGTGCGGTGCCCGGGCGGCCAGGGCAGACGCAGAAGACTGCGTCGGACCCTCACGTGAGCTAGCCGTCCTCCCCCATTGCCGCGAGAACATACGATCCTGCGCTGTACCTGACCCAACTTTGGCCAGGGAAGAGAGGAAAGCTTTGGAAGGAGAGAAACAGACCAAGCCAACCAGACACAGTTTGAAGAGTTATGTTTTATCTGCTAGTTTAAGTAACTCTTCCTCCCGGGTGCACACAGCCAGCGGCGGCGTGGGGCCTTGGGACTGGCCTGAGAGTGGTTGGAGAAAACAATAGAAATCTACTTGCTTCTTTTCTGCACTTTGAGAGATAAAATGTACAATTCTACTCTGCTTTAGCTGTTACTATTATGGTCTCCATTCTAAATGAGGAACCCAGACAGCAAAAAAAGATCATAATGCAATCTAAATACAGTAATAGAGCTATGTGCCATATGCAAGAGGGGGAAATTAGCTACATATATTAGTTTTCTATCATTGTGTAACAATGCTACCACAAACAAAGCAGTTTAAAGTAATACACATTATCCCACAGTTTCTGTAGGCCAGGAGTCAGGGTATGGCTTTTAATCCTCTGTAAGCCTTCCATCAAGGTATTGGCTAAGGAGGGGCGCCTATCTGGCTCAGACAATAGAACATGCAACTCTTGATCTCGGGGTTGTGAGTTCAAGCCCCACATTGGGTGTAGAGTTTATTTAAAAAAAAAAAAAAAAAAAGGTATTGGCCAGGGCTAACTCTTCATCCAAAGGCTCAACGGGGAAAGGATCTACTTCTAAGCTTACATGGTTTTTGGCAGCATTCAGTTCCTTCTTGAGTATTGGACTGAGGACCTCAATGTCTTTCTGGCTGTCAGCCAGAGGCCCTCTTCAGTACTTTGCCACATCTACCTCCCCAACATGGCTGCTTGCTTCCTCAAAGCTAACAAGAGAGAAATTCCCTCAGCAAGACAGACATCCCGGTCTTATGAAACATGATCATGAAGTGCCATCCCAACACCTTTGCCATATTTTATTGGTTAAGCAAGTCACAGGCCCTTCCCACACTCAAGGGGAGGGAATTACAGAAGGGTGTGAATACAAGGAGACAGGATCATGGGACCTACCTTGACGTCTATCTGCCATGCTGCACTGGCGGGTGAGTGGGAGACAGCAGGCTACATGTTGCCTCTCAGAGGACACACAATCTGAGTTGCTTCTGAAGAAGGTTAGGGGCCCAAAAACTGTTTAGCAGCTTCAGAACCTAGCACAGTGCCTAGCACACCACAGGAGGCATTAGTAAATGTTTGTCAATGAATATTCCATCAGGAGAAAAGTCTGCAGTAAGGAAGAAGATTAGTGTTCTACATAGGACAAAAACAAAACAAAAGAATCATCAAAACTCCTGTCACAGCAATAAGTAACATTAAAGCCCTTCCAATGGTATTAACACAGGAGAGGCCACAGCATTAATGTCTCAGCAAGCCTCACCGGGAAAATGCAGTGAATGTCAAGGGCACTAAAAGGATAGGAGATGATCTAATGCAGGAAGCTCCCCCAAATACTATATTTATACAAATGATAAATAGGTCTCAAGAAAGGAGAAACCAACTAATGTTGATGACTAGGGAAATAAATAATATTAGAACTTATACTGCAGTTGCATCTTTCATCTGGGATCCTCAAATGCTTTAAGAATAATTAAATTTGGATGCTGCATAAAAGTAGATCCATTTTTTAAACAAAAATATGGATTTTTCTGACCTTTGGCAGAAGTAGCACATAATGCCCTCACAGATACTGAAGGGTGACCTGGATGCTAATTTATTTTGAAGAAGGTTACAAAATCTAATTATGACCGAGGTTCTAAATTCACAATTAGCTGAATCTAAGGAAATGTAGGGTGTGGCCACATTTCCTTCTGCATATCCAAGAAGAGGCAGCAGTCTGAGCCCAGGTTGGGGGGCGGGGAGCGGTGGGCAGCACCGATGGTTAGAAGCAATCCACATGAAAGCCTGCCCCGGGTGACAGGAGGCGACCTGCTGGTGGGGAGGAGAATGGATGCGGGCAGAGAAGGACTTCAGCAGATACGTAGAAGTAGAAGTTACAGGTTTACCAACGGGTGAACCCAGGTGATCGGTGACTTTCCATCCAGGAAACAGAATTTGGAAGAATTCCGGTGTGACAACAACTTATTATAGAATGACCGAGGGACAATAAAAGCAGGTGGATATTCTCATAAATACAGGAACCTTGATAAAAAAAAAATGTGCAGCAGTTAGGTTGTTTGGTGAGGTCTAAAGTCTTCAGCAGTCAGCAAGGTTGATTGTTTCTGTTTTCCATCGAATGGTTTATGAGGCTTCGGCAGGGATTCCAAACACATGAAATGGGTACGGAACCACAGGTTTGGGGAGCGGCTGAGTTAGCATTATGTGGACGTGTGGTGACAGCTCGGTTTCTTTGCAAATGCCAGTCATCGAAGGGCATCCGTCAGTAGGCGGGCAGTAGCAGCGAGCTCCCGAAAAGTCACCCTTTCCACCTGAAGATGACGCTAATGACATTTGTAAAGCATCCAATATGTGTCAAACCTTTTCCTGGTTCTGAAGTATTATGATCAGACTGCTTCTGCTCTTAAAAAGTACACTTATCTTATCACGTCATTTCCATGTCCAAGGCACACCGTCCATTTCCAGTTGCGTTGGAGCCAGCGTCGATTCCTGGTGGGTGGTCTCACTTGCTTCAGTATCTTGCCATCTGACCATTTGATGTGTGATGCAGTTCTTTGTGGCGATGTTGAATCCTCTCAAAACCTGGGGTGTCTGTGGGAAGCCCTAGTCCCGCAGGGAAGCTGACGCCTGCTGGGAGGCTCGGTGGTTCAGACGGGAAGCTCCGTCCCCCAAACCCAGGTCTCCTTTGCTCCTTTCCATTTCCTTCTTGGCCTTCAGGACTGTCCATCAGTTTGCTGTTCAGGCAGCAGGACACAGTGACAGCTTCCAGTCTCCAGCATGGTAGACGACAGCACAGGACCATCATGCGAACAGGAATGCAAAAGCATAAAGCACCTCGACCATCACTGCATCCAGACAGGACCATGCCACATCTGCAAAAGGGCCCGTGATCTTGAGAACCTGAGCAGTAACTGCCCTCGTATATAAGGAGGATATGGGAGAATTGGGGACCTAGACACCATTTATTCATCCGTATCTATTAGAAGAAATGACTGTCGAATGAATGAACTAATATAACCTAGAGAAATTACTACTGAAGTTTAGACAGGGAGAAGATTATGAATGGGGGCAGAGACTGAGTAAAGTTTCAATCAAGTCCCATGTTTGATTTGTCAGGACGGAGTTCTAGCTGGGCAGCTGATACACAAGGACAGGGGCCTGAAGCTTCAGAAGCTGCTACTGCTCTGGCCTCCACCACAGGGCCATGCCCGTCCCCAAAGTGCTCAAGTCCTATTTGTTCTATGAGAGCCACCTGCCATGGACACCTTCACCGGGCTTCTCACTCATGAGTAGTCCCCTTCATCTGAACACCCTCAACATTTTACCGGTACGTCCCTCCAGACACTCATCCCTATGTCCATTCCATTTTAGCACCTTATGTACATGTCATGTCCCCTTTCCAATTATCAGTCCTTGGAGGCTTCTAGCCCCCTACCTAACACAGAGTAGGTGCTCAGTAAGAACCTTGGAATAAACGAACTTCTATTCAATACTGATTAAAATGCAATGGCCTTCCACTCCAACTACCTCCAGATCTAACTTGTGAAGTGGCGCCTTTGTGCTCAAGAGAGCGGCCACATGGCTACATCCTTTTGGATATAATCAGTGTTCTTCCTGGAGACCGGATAGACCTAAACCTCCGCCCCATTTCAGTGTTTAAAAATGGGGTCAAGACTACACTTTCTGGAAATAGATGAGCCTGGGTCAGTCATTAGTACCAGGCTTTGTAATCATCTTAAGCCTCTTTCAAGTGTGCCCCTTCGATATGCACAGTCTGGTAAGCTCTCCAAGGGCAGGAACTGCGTCTATTCCATCGAGGTGACTGCCGCACACACACCCTACCCGCCCAGTAAGGGTCTCTGCCCACAGTGGGTGAATGTTATCAATCGACAAAACACAGCATTTTAACACAGTTCCATACGAAGCACTGTCTTCGGAGGAAACCCTTGAAACAACAGCTGCTGGATTAGGTCAACAAACTTGACACACAACTTCACCTGCTTCCTCAGCCCATCTGAGTCATAGGGTTCATTTCCCCTGGCCCAGAGTCAGTGGTTTCAATCATTTTTTTTTTCCAGAAAGAAAAAGATACATATATAAATATCTGGACTGAAATTGGTTTGCAAGCAAGGGATCCTGCTTGTTAAAAAATGCCCTAATGGGGGCGCCTGGGTGGCTCAGTGGGTTAAAGCCTCTGCCTTCAGCTCAGGTCATGATCTCAGGGTCCTGGGATCGAACCCCGCATCGAGCCCCGCATCGGGCTCTCTGCTCAGCGGAGAGCCTGCTTCCCTCTCTTCCTCTGCCTGCCTCACTGCCTACTTGTGATCTCTTTCTCTCTGTCAAATAAACAAATAAAATCTTAAAAAAAAAAAGCCCTAATAGGCGGCCTTCTCCATCGAGATAAGCTCTCCATTCCCACGAGCTCCTGCTTGCTCCTTCCTCTACAAGAATCCATTTACTCTGGTTCATTTACAGAAGGTTACTGTGGTTTTTCCAGGAAACTACTGCCCGACGAGAGAGGCGAAGTTTCTTGTGTACAAAATTAAGGGCCATTTGTACAGAACAGACATGAGTAACAGAATACTAGCCATATTAATATCCTTACCATACCTGGGCCCTCCCAACAATGGTTAAGTGTTGCCAAACTAGTTTTACTTTGTGTTGGCAGAGCGGGTGCCATAATATATAGTTCCTTTCGTCTTGGCAGTGAGGCTGGCGCTCCTGCCAAAACTGACTGTAAAGGAAATGGGCAAGAGACAATAAGCCCATTCAAGTGCATTAGCCATGTCGCCCAGTGGGGATATTTCAATTTTCAAATTGAAACAAACTTGAAAACCACCCTGTTTCAAGGGGGGGAAAGATTTATGTTTCAAAAGATGTTATGTTTACCAACATATTTCTGACATCTGTTCCCAGCAAGATACAGGACGAGGTTACTGGGGAGAAGGTGGTCAGAAAAATCAGAGAGGGAGGCATCTCCCTGTCAAAAGGACATAAACACACATTGTAATTGATTGACTTCCTTCGGTCAGCTGTTCAATCTCTGGGGCTTAAGCACTTACATGAACTCACATTACTGCCGTGCTATCGTCCCACTGCCCCCATACATCTTGCTCGTGGCAACGTGTCTTTGTGCGTGAGCAAAAAGGTGGAATTTCAAGCAGCAAACCTTACACCCTCCAAAAACCAAAACCCAAAAATCCTTAAAAGAACCACCTATAAAAAGCAAAACCTGTTTGTTAACACAAAGTTCAATATTTGCCTGGGTTGGAAAAAAATCCTACTTGGAGGGGAAGAAGGAGGACGTGGGTATTTCTGGTTTCAAGAGGTGGCAGAATTTCAGGCTCACTCCTCTGAAGGTACTGGTCCACCGTTCATTCGGAATTCCAGAGAGAGTGGAAGAGCCCCCTGCTGGCTGAAAGAGGAAGAGCCCCGAATGGACCCAGTGGCAGTCATTTTGAGCTGCCCCATTTCCCCCTGTTCTTTCATTCACCGGGCAAATATTTGTGGAGGCTTGCTGTGTGCCCGCACTGTTCTAGGCACTTTTCTAGGCTCTGGTGATAGCGTGTAAAAGAAGACAGCCAAGGCCTCTGCCCTCTTGGAACCCTTACGTTGTAGAAGGGGAGACAGATATAAGCAAATGTGCAAAAGGATGTCGAGTAGGGCTCAATATGACCCGAAGAGCTGATGATTCACAACAGAGCAGAGGAAGGAGTAGAGGAGGATGGGAGGCGGATGCTGCTGTAGACGGAAGACTGAACGTTTGAACCAAATGGGGGGGGGTGTGGCAGATCTGTGGGATTCTGGGCAGGGTGCACAGCCAGGGAGAGGGCCTTGCGGGGGGCTGTGCACCTGCTGTCAGCAGGGCAGCCAGAAGGCCAGGTGGCTGGTATGAGGGAGGCAGAGGGGATCAGGAGACAAGGCCAGGGTGAGGAGCCCAACGATACAGAGCCTGGCAATGGCAGGAACTTGAGATTCTATAGGAATCCACTGGAGAGTTTTGAAAAGCTAATTAAGTAAATCTACTTTCCATTGTAAACAGGTCATTCTGGGGTGCCTGGGTGGCTCAGTTGGTTAAGCTACTGCCTTCGTCTGCGGTCATGATCCCAGGGTCCTGGGATTGAGCCCCACATTGGGCTCCCTGCTCAGCGGGGAGCCTGCTTCTCCTCCCCCCACTGCTCCCCCTGCTTGTGCTCTCTGGCTCTCTCTCTGTGTCAAATAAATAAATAAACTCTTAAATAAATAAATAATAGGTCATTCTGTGAATGACACGGAGAATTAACTGCGTGTGGGAAATGACACCCTACAGGAGGCTGTCGACGTGGTAGTCAAACAGTTTAATCAATGGAGTTTACCAAATTCCTGCTATTTGTGACAAAGTTTGAAGAATAAGGTAGGATCTCTGCCCTCAGAGAGCTTTCAATAAACTTGGGGAAGTAAGATAGACATGCCTTAAATTAAACTTATGAGAGACAGGAGGCAGTGAGTAGCTGCTAAGCCGGGTAGGCAAGGATGATGCTGACGCGAAGATGAGGACGATGATGAAGGTGACATCGCCAGCAGCCAAGCCCCAGCTTACGGCAATTTAGCTTAACGGTTAAGAGCACAAGCTCTAGAGCCAGGCTGCGGGGACTCAGAATTCTGACGCCATCCCTTACTAGCTGTTGTACCTCTGGCATGTTACTAATCTCTCAGTTCCTCAGTTTTGCCATCTGGAGGACGGGTCTAATAATCCACCTACCTCACAGGGTTGTGATGAGGAATAAATGCGCTAATATTATGTATAAAGTGCTTAGATCAGCGTCAGGCACTTTATAAATACTACATAGATGGGAGGAATGTCTCCAAAGTCACGCCGTTACTATCATTACTGCTGCAGTAGTCCAGATGTGACATGATAGTAACTTGAACAAATAGTCGCAGAAATGGAATAAAAAGGGCAGCTATTTCTGACGGATGAACTTACAAGATTTGGGGACAAGAAGATGGTAAATGGGCTATAGGAAGGGGTTCAAAATGAATGTGAGGTCTCAAAGCATAGGGATTAGGAAAAGAGTAAAACAGGGAGGACATGAGAAGTCAGGAAGGGAAATGGTTTGAGGGACAAGACAGATTTGACCTGAGTCACGCTGAGTTTGAAGCAGACAGGTTAGGGATGCCAGACTGGAGCTCAGAAGAGAGATCGGGGCATCCGCCTGGATTTGGAATCCCTGCCTGGCAGGACGATCCTCGAAGCCACGGAGATGACTGAGGTCATCGAGAGAGAAGTGGAGGGAAGAATCTCTGAGGCTGGGTCTCAGGAGATGTGATCAGAATTATGGACCAGCAGAGAGGCCAAGGAAAGAGGGAAGAATTAGAAGGTTAGGAAGAGAAGCAAATTATTGACAGGGATGGAGAAGCATCTGTGAAATGCTACTAAGAGATAAAGGATGACCAAGGATGCCTTTGAATGAGGTGATAATGAAGTCATTGATGAAGTCATGGAAGTTCCAAAAGTGCAGGTTATCTCGAAGGCGTCAGTCATGATGCTGTGCGACCCGCGTTTCCCCCTCTGGACCCAAGGGATTACTCCCCAGGGAACATTGTAGGCTGACAGCTCTCTGTCGCTCAGCTGAGGAAAGCCACTTTGTCCAAGGTCATGGGGAGCTTGCATCAGGCTGACTGGCTGCCATGGGGGTCTAAAGATCATCTCACAGTCCGACTTCCCGGGGAGCATGACGGCCGTGCGGTCTTATGAGAGTCAACAGAAATAAAAATGATAATATCAGGGAAGACTTTGACAAAAAGAGATCAATATATAAATACTATTTAACACATGAATGAGAATAGTCTCTTCTGAGTAGAAATTCTGAAGTGGAAAGGAGTTAAATCAGAGGAAAGTTCATTGAAATGGACTTTTCTCCAGAACCCAAACCCATCAGACTCGCAAAAATGAAACGGTGCCATTTGCCTTTGGTGAGAATGGAGTGCTGGGTTTCGTAACCCGATTGATGGTCCTGTCACCCTACAACCTCACAATCTCTTTTAATCTCCACACTCTTGTCACTTGGCTGCCATCTGGGAAGAGGATTAATTTCATTTGTCCCCAAGGAGATTAATGTCTCCTGTTGGATTCCAACACTCAGAGGGATACCACTCTCTAACCCATCAGCACTAATCTGGCTTTAGCAGCTGCTTCGAGACTCCCCTGCCCGCCATCCACCATCAGGAACACCGTCTCCAGGTCCCAGCGTTCTCTTCACGGCTGGAGACAGGGACATGGACGGGGTGCCAAAGCCCCTCCTGCTGCTCCCCAAGAACTTTTGAGGATCCTGGGACACTGTCGATGTGATGCCTTGCAAAGTTCTCTCTCACACTTACTCCAGGTCTTGCTAGAGCTGAGTGATCTCTCCATAAACCCCGTGAGCCTTCCCATATGCTAACTGGGTGTTTGGAGGGGTGCGGGGAAGGGCTGTCTTCTTATGTAAGAGAACTTTCTTTTGTACAACCAAGTACGCTCTCCCACCTCTCAGATGCTAGGAATGGCAGGAACCACGTCTGTTTGCTCACCACCATACCCCCCAAGAACCCAGTGAAGTGCCTAAATACATAGTAGGTGTTGATTGTAGAGTGAATGAAAAACTGATACAACGCGGATGACTAACAAAGTAAAGAAAACAATTGGCAAAAATAGAGTATAAAGATGGCTAAAGACAGTTTGACTCCGTGTAATTCCTGACTAAATTGGACTCCTCTTTCTGTTACCTTGGCATAGATCAGGCCCTACCTCTCCCTCAGCGATCCAGGTGCCCACGGAAATACTTAATAAAAGCCCCTTGGACTGAGTTAAATTACAATGAAATCTTATTGGTGGGTCCTAACTGCCTAGGCTCTTCTGAAAGGGCATACTCAGTCATGTCAGTACCTCAGAAGAAGAGGAATTATTCAGCACAAAGGCTACGAGAGTCACAGGAAAAGAAAGGGGGACATTTTCTAATAATGAGAAGGAAAAAAATCCAAAGGGGTAAATTTTAAGAAAAATCATCAGTGTTCCACATTAATGGGACCATTCTGTTTAAAGCTTTAAGTGTTGGCCTGAGGGAGCTCCATGAAATTTGCTCTCTCAGTGAATCATCATGAAGTAAAATAATACATTAGCAATTCTCACCATTCCTAGGACTTATATGTATTGTCATTTCATCTCCTTGATAACCCTATGCATTAAGTTTACTAGTATTGCCATTTCCATTTTTCAGATGCGGAAACTGAGGTCTAGAGAAGTTAAACGACTTGCCCAAGGTGACACAGCCGGTAAGTGGTGCCACATCTTTAGAAAGAATGCTCTTGGATAACAACTGTGACACACTGAGGCCCTAAGGAACAGTATTTCTAACATCATGGGTACTTAAAAGAGAAAATGGACTGTGTTTGAGGGCAGTGGTTTTTGTCTGTTTTGTTCACAGCTAAACCCCAAGAGCCTAGAGCAGTACCCAGCACATCATGGGCATTTGAAAATATTTGTTGAACTTGTGCTTAAACCAAAACGAGATATGCAGCATCTCCTACACAGATACCATAGCACTTTATGGTACAATTAAGATCCAGCCTGAAGGGCATGGTTTCTTGGAAGAACCCAAATTGCTAAGTCTCACTTCCCATTTGCTTTATCTTTTTACTTGAATCATTCTGTGAGATGGTCAAGGCAGTTTTATGATGGTGAAGGAATGTCTCCAAAGTCACACAACTTGCTAGAGGAAGAAAGAAATAGGACTAGAACAGAGGTCTTCTTGAATGGCCTAGCAATGGTGCGGGTATAGCAGATGCTTTCTTGGTGTCATGAACCCAAGTTCAAGAGCTACTTTTTAGTTAATCACTCAATGATCTTTTACTTGTATACTGAGGCAGGATTATCTCCTGATTAAGAGGCTTGGGCTGATGGTCTGACTTAGGCACACTTCTTAATGCCTCTGAGCCCTAGTTTCCTCCTGTGGAGAACGTGAGTACTGTAGTATTTACCTCTGTCAGTCAGACTCCAATCAGGACAGAAGCATCACTCCAGGCATCTCAGAGACAGGGCGCTTAATATGGAGAATTGGTTACCTGGGTGATGGAAGGGCTGAGAAGCCAAATAAGATACTGAATCAATCCAGAGACCATCTGCACCAGGAAGCCGCCACCACAGCTTGATGGTGTCAGGACAGGTGCTGGCATCTGCCCAGAAGCCAGGGCCGCCACCTGCAGCAGAGCAAGAAAGGAGGAATACTCAGGGCACCTGGGTTACTCAGTCGGTTAAGCATCTGCCTTCAGCTCAGGTCATGATCCCAGGGTCCTGGGATCGAGTCCCGTGTCCGGCTCCCTGCTCAGCGGGGAGTCGGCTTCTCCCTCATCCCCAGCCCCTCCTCCCCCGGCTTGTGCTCTCTCTCTCTCTCTCTCTCTCAAATAAGTAAATCAAATCTTCCTTAAAAAATAAAATAAATAAAAAAGAAAGGAGAAATACTCTCACCTTCTCCCCCTTTCTGCCCACCAGCCTATACCATTGCCTCTTCTTGGTTAAACCTAACT
This sequence comes from Potos flavus, assembly GCA_028534135.1. Lineage (NCBI taxonomy): Eukaryota > Metazoa > Chordata > Mammalia > Carnivora > Procyonidae > Potos > Potos flavus. The sequence goes on from CM052887.1 coordinate 49,520,596, forward strand.
AAAAGCCGAGGAACCTGGGAAACAGGGTACAGAGCGGAGCAGAAGGACAGAGATGGATCTGGGAGCAGATAGTGAAGCCATCAGCTCAGGACCTCATGGAGCTGCTGTGAGATTAAATGAGATACACATAATGGGTTTAGCACTGGGCCTGGTAGTAATAGTGCTTGATGAAAGATATTGTTGTTATTACATTTAATAGTCATGGGTGATGAAAAAGACAGACTCTGTTGTCCATAGCAAGCAGTCTGGACCTTGTAGCCCATTTTTCGGGCCCATCTGTGGGCCTCTGGAGTGAAATCTTCTAGTGGGCGTCATCCCGCCATATTGGTTCAGGTGACCAACTTCAGAGCATGAATATCTCCCTTCGGGCATCAGTGATTACAGAGAAAAACAGACCAATATTGGACTATAAATGTTTTCCTCTCCTAGAATAAAAGAGGTCATTAACAATACAAAATATTTTTATGCGAGACACAAAATGGTGTGTCATTAACATAGGTGTCAGCTCAATCATCCTCCCTGATAAGACAGTGACTCGTGATGTGTGGTTTACACAGCTGACTGCATGTCTGATTTAAAAGTACTTGATGCACTCCTATAATGGAGATGGCTCTACCCTTGGAAGTTTATTTTGAGAAAGAGCTTTCTCAAATAAAACATGTGCGCCGCATGGCTGACATGAACCTTTGGGTAAAGGGTTTCAGCAGCCTGGTACCGAGCAGAGCCCATAGATGCTGCTATTTAGAGGCCAGGAAATCCTGTCTTAACATCTGTCCTTCTTTATCCCAAACCTCTGAGTTACAGAATATTAGTGCTGCAGCTTGAAAAACACATTAGTGGGTTTCACTAAGATGCAGAAACCACTCCGAAAGCACAAATGCCAAGAACTGCTGCTATTCATGGTCGGTAGAAAGATAAGATAGAGACTGAGAGAGGAACTTGACCATGGCATTGGGGCCTGGCCACACCAGGGCAGCATCCGACACCCCTTGCATCCTCGTCCTGTCTCCATCAACTTGGGGAAAATGGGCTGTGGGGGAGATTTATACTCTGCTTTTGAAGTATTAATGCTACCTTAAATAACAGGCATTCTGGAACATTCTAATTAGGTGAGAAGGCACCAGAAGGTATAATCTGTATCTTCCAACAGATAGTGTGACTAAGTGAAGTCACACTTAGTGTGACTAAGTGAAGTCACTGAGAGCTTTCTCATCTCTAAAGAACATGAATGAAAATAATATTTTATACAGAGAGGAAAAGGGGAAAGATGGAATGAGTTTCCAAAAATTATGGGTAGAATTGAGTTGGATTAATAACCTCTTTCCTATACAAAATGTATCAGCTTGACAACATAGTGACTCTGAAGACACCATAGGCTTAAGACGATGGAATGGCTAAGTCTCCATGCTGATCCAAAACCTTTCAAAATGGAGAGTTCCTGGACACAACAAATTTCATTCTGATATTGTTTCCTGCTTCCGTCTTTTGGGTCCCAGTATAAATGATATCATTGCTCCCATTAGTTTGACACGAGGTACTGCCAACTCATAATTACTAATGCTTCCCCACCCCCATCCCCAGCATTCTGTTACACGGAGCTGTCAGTGAGTCTCATCTCCAAATTGTAATGGCACTCTTCGCTTTATTTAGGCTTGGGTGATACAGGATGGATGCCCTTCTAGAAAAGCATGTGCATTTAAGATGGCAGAACGAGAATGATTTATATAGGGAATAACTCCTTAGTCTGTCAAAGACCTGGCAGAATCTTTCTGGGAAAACTAATTGCAGCCAGTGCCTTCCACTGCTTGATGATGAACTATCGGCATCTCTGCCAGCCATCATAAGATATAATCCGCCAACCATAAGAAGAGAGGAAACCAGATTCCTCATTCTCAACATTTGCACATGCCTGATGATGCTAAGTTTCTCCGAAGCCAATTACTTTGAGATTCGAACGTCCCCTTTACCAACATACGCCATTTTCCTTTGATCATTACAAAATCCCACAACCTTTCTGGGCCATTTAAGATGTTTACGAAAATGATTGTTATCCTACAGCCCTGCTGACCTCGCTGCTGTGAATGTCGGGTCTGTGATGCCCTCGTGCTCTCATAAAGGGTAGAGACATAGGCTGCTCATTTGGCGGGGAAGGGCGAGGAAAGAGTCTGTCCTGAACTTCGGAGTCGGGAGAGTTTTCCTGTTCACCGAATGTTCTCTCTACTCTTCCCATCGCTGTTCTTTCTCCCCTGGCCCCTCTCCCTGTCCACCCTTCAGTGGGCCTGAGAAGCGCATTGGATACTCTGCTCCTCCACGACAATGGGCAGGAGGTAAGGAAGGGAACCCAGCGTGGGCCAATCCTCTTACCAGACCCGGAGCCACCAGAACCTCCCTGGGTGCTCCCTGGGAGAGGCCTGAATTCCATCCTGTCTGATCGGTAGACCGGTAGTTATCAGCAGGGGTGATTTTCCGCCAGGGGACATTTGGCAATGTCTGGACACATGCAGTTGCTGCAAGTCGGGAGTAGGGGTGCGGTGCTGGCATCCAGCAGGGAGAGAGACACAGCACTGCTCCACGTCCAGCTCCACCCGGGACAGGTCCCCTCGACCAAGACTTGTCTGAACCAAAACGTCACTAGTGCCAAGGTTGAGAAATCCTGATCTAGATTTTAATCGAGGTGTGTGAATAAGAGGATTTAGGCAGGCCATTCCCTCTTCCCGTTGGCACCAAGCTCCGCACGGAAGCTACACCCCGTGCCGGAGACCTGCGGAGGCCCCGCGGCGGCCTGATTCAGCAGATCACACTCTCATAATGTAATGCAATTCTTCCTCATTTTTTTTTAATATTATTTGGGCCCTTTAATATAATTTGGCAAGCTATTATAGTTGTTACAGCTGCTAGTTTTGCCCTCAATACTGATTTCACTTATGACCTCAGCCGGAATAAGATTTAAAGTTTGAGATGATGTAAGTGAATAAGGATTATTAGATTTATTCGTATGGCAATTTAAATAAGAAACTGCCTGGCTTAGAATAAGTGGTAAATGAAAAATGCTAGTGATTTATAGACCTGTCCATTTTAAAGATTTATATGATGTGTGGGATGATTAAGTAAGAGACAGGCCTGATTATATGAAATATGTAATTTTTGTAAATGCAATATTGGAAGCAAGCTGCTAAACAGCGCTGCATGGCATCTCTCGGCGAAGCAATTTTTATTCCATGATTATTGTAAACCCGTATGCAGAGTCATGTGCGAATTACCCACGGAGTCCTTGCTCTGATTCTTTATAGTCAGATGGGAGCGTGCTCACAGAAAACGCATTGAACGTCAGCCTTGAAACTTCAGTCCCATCGGTACCCCAGGGGACAGGGCAGGCTGCTGATTTCCCGCAGAGCTCCAAAGTCAGCCAGAGGCTTGCCATGGAGGAAGGAGCCACGGTTGGATTCTTACCTCTCATGAGCGAGCGGGAAAGATGAAAGAGATATTACTAATATTTAAATTATTTTGACAGCTGCTTGGTACAAAAACAAAAGAAAACAAAACACCTATCCTCGGAGAACAGAGAGATGTGGATGGTGGTCATATGTCTCCCACAAATTGGGTGTAGGACCTTGGATAAATTGTCCAGGACTGTAAACTCAGGGCTATAGCTTCTGTATCCATTTCTCAGGGTTGGTATGAGGTACTAGAGGGATCGTTGAAAGGAAAGCCCGTATAAAGCAAAGGGCAACATCCAAACACAAATAAAGAGGCTCAGAAGAGAAACGGAGGCCAAAGCGGAAACAGGAAACACCTTCGTTCCATAAACATCCATGAAGGCCCTTACAGTAACCAACAGGAGCAACTCAGGAGACCTTGAGGGAGCTCAGGGCTGAGCTGGGGATTATCTCAATTTTGCAGTGTTTAGACAACAGATTAAGTGCTGAGGGTGAGAGTCACTCAGCTGTGAGCGGGGGCGGGGGTTGGTTAGCAAAGTAGAAAACTTCACAGAAGAAATAGCATTTAGACATTCAGCTCCTGCAGAATGTGAAGGAATTAGACAAACAGAGAAAGGAGACTCCTAGTCCATCCCCGTGTGGCCCTGAGATCACTGTCAGAAGGTGAAGGAAACTACCAACATGCGTTTGGTTGGTATCAGGAACCAGGAACACACATACAGTACACTTTGTGGAGGAGAGGGACACAGGGTTCTGCAGATCTAGAAACTTGCAACGCTGGCAGGGACCAGAAACTCTGCCTGAGATCCCAACCTCATATTGAAATTTAATATCCTTCATAAAATACGTGGAATTTCCAGTGAGCTATAGCAGTTAAGCTCACCCCATTCTTTCCCTGATCAAATACCATTCTTTTCAACTTTTAATGGGGCCATGGATTTTTAATCACTAATTTGAATTCTCCAGTACAGTGATTTTAATAAGATAAATATTTTTCTTTCATTTAACAGTAAATGGTTTGGTCCAGAGTCCTGATAAACTGATTATTACTTCTGAAAGGCTCATGTTGCCCATAAATGTGATGGCACAAAGAAAGAATTTATATGGAATGATTTTTAAACATTCAAAATATATATCTAATCTTTTAGCTCTAGATTTCTTTTAATAACCCGGAAATCGTATGCTCAGCTTCTCTAAGATAGAAGAAAAGAACAATGAAAGGAACCTGGGCTGTCGAATTACAGCTAGCCCCACTCAGAAAAGAGAAATATTTTTAGTTGCTAACTGGAGACATTGCCACAGAGCAAAAAGTATAGGTCAAGAGAGAGAAGAGCAAATTAAATAATAAGATGCATTTGTTTGTTGGAACTTTATCACCACACCTTTCTAAAAGCCTACTTATCCAACAGAAGTAGGTTTTAGATTTATTTCCTAATTACTACATTAACAGATCCCTGAACATTTTCCTTATCAGTTTTATGAATTGATTAATAAGGCAATCATAGTTTGGGATAGCTTTTGTATGCCACTTGATATTGATGTCATCTATTAAAAAAATGGCCACCTGAGCACCTGATATCCAGTAAAGGCATGTTCAAAAATTGCAGTCTTAGAAAGATAATGGAATGACCATGACCTCAAGTACTTTGAGCCAAATAGCAACTGTCAACTCCTGACAGCAGTATGTGACCTCAGAGCCAGGTGACAGAAACCAACCTGAAACAGCCATTTTCTCGAATTCAGTTAAAGATAATAAACCATGTTGGGAGAAATCACCCACCTGAGTAAGGAAGCCTCTTGTAATCAATGACCTAGAAACAGGCACCATGATTTGGGTGGAAAGGATCGACTGCTAAGGGACTCTGGGAATTTGTTGCTTTAGATTGAATGCCCGCTAGATTTTAGCAGAGTTTTTGGCATTGATGATTGTTACTGTTTTGCTTTCTTCCGATTCACTTTTAGCTCTTCTCAAGGAGTATTTCAACATACATAAAAGTAGAGAGAACAGTATAGTAATATATCCCCACCTCGACCCATCATAGAGCTTCAGGAATTACCACCTCAGGCCCTCTTGTTTCATATATACTTGGGCAGCATATCATTTCAACCATAAACTTTAAATGGATATTTAAGTGCATATTTCTAAACTATTTAAGTACACATTTCTAAAAATAAACTTTAAAAAAAGTACGACTCCCAAACCATTACCACCGCTAAAAAATTAACAATTCTTTAATTTCATCAAGCATCCACACAGTGTTCATTTTTCCTAGTCATCTCCTCGATGTTTTTTTTTTCCAGTTCGTTCAAATCATCCAAATAAGGTCCACGCGTTACAGTTGGCTGTTATGGCTTTCGAGTCTTTTTTAGTCTATAGGTGCCCCTCCTCCACTTTAATTTTCCTGGCCATTCGGTTATTGAAGACATAGAGTCATTTGTCCTAGAGTTTCCCACATTCTGGGTTTTGCCCTCTGTGCCCTATTATTTTCCGAGAGGTGATGGTTAGATGGAGCCCTGATTAGATTCAGGTTTGATTTTTTTTGACAAGACCACTTTATTAGAGGTGTCATGTGCTTCCATCAGAAGCGTCATGGTGTCTGGTTGTCTCCCTCTGTGATGTTGGTGGCCACTGATGATCGATGGTCTCTGTTAATATAGGCTGTTTAGAGAAAATCATTGAACCACAACATTGAGGAGGTTCTGTTTGAAAAAAATTAATAAAACGAATTTTATTCAGTGCTAGGCACTGTGTTCTGCTGCACACAGGCCTCACATAATCACTCTAACGCCTCTATGAAGTGGTGTCAGGGGAGAATTTGAATCCCCAGTCAGTCTTCCTCCAAAGCCCATTGTCTTAGCTACCACAGAAACAAAGCACCTTGAGAGGGGGAGGTGAAACTGTAGCCAAAAGATGTTTGAATCTTAACAAAACGCAGTATGCATTTATTCTTTTAGAGTAGACCAAAGTACCAAGTACCTGTTTATTAACTAGCAAACACTATCACTGGAAGGGCCTATCATCTGCTAGGGGATGTGAGTTTGACTGCAGTAGGTGCCATCTTGGTACAGGCTGGGAAAGAGGCGGAGGAGGCTCAGGACACCCTGCACCCGAGAGCCCCAAGAATGTCACCCAAACGACTAGAAGCTATGATGGGCTGCTTCAAGCCGGCTCTGCCCTCTGCACAAAGCAACTTAGAGTTATGTTACCCACTCTCCATGTGCAAGGGTTGCCAAAATTAGAGTCATTTCATTAATCTCCCATGCCGGGGAGAGGGGGCTATATATCACTCCAGGTTACATTGACAGCAAGACAATACTATTACATTTCCACAGCGCATCAATTAGCATTTCCCTCAATTCATTTGCCATCAGAGTCTCTATAAAAATACCTTATAGCTAAAATAGGTCTCTCTGTCTTTTAGACTTCAACAAGACTCGTTTCAAGATAAACATTTTATTTTTGGGTATAAAGGAAGAAAAGTATGGAAATTTCACTTCAAGTGACATCTCTAAGCAAATGAAAAGATTAATATATTTTTTCAAATGCTTGTCTCATTCCCATCAGCGAATGGTGCCTTCTGATTAGAAGGGGGAAGAAGAGGACATGGGGTAAGAGGAGGGAAAGAAAAAGAAGAAAGGAAGGACTCAAACTTATGGTATTTAGGATTCTAGCCTTTATTAGAGTATTTATGGAATTTAAATAAGTGTCAAAAACAAAACGAGGTAACCTGATATAGATACTTTGTCATTTAAATGCATCTTTAAAAATAAAATGACCAAGCAAACTCAAAATTCTTTCTTCTTCACATATCTTCATCTCTCACAACTCACTTTTAATCACTTTGTTTAGGACTCTAATTCAATATTCTGGATAACTTACAAGCTCTGAAGGGGTCGCCCCAACTTCCTCAACAGTGTGTATTAACAAGAAATAGTGTCATGGTAGAGATTTCTGGAAATGTTTCTCTGAAATAGTATTCCTTCCCAGTTCTTTTTAAGAGCAATTTAAAGACAATCATGTATGATAGGAAAAGAAGAATCATTTTCAGTAGCGAAAGATATTATTAAAAAGGATGAGATCTCAAAGAATGCATTATAAAATAAAAACCAGAGGCAGGAGAGAGTCAAGGGATTTGTGCTATCACCATTTCACTGTTGTTACAACCTCCAAGAAGTCTTTACATTGCCCAGATCCACGTATTTGGTTCTTCCAACTCACATAACTCGCTACGTTTTGAAGTGTTTCTGTAACAATTATTAAAGGCTAGTCCTTGCAGACAATCCCGCTGCTCTGTTATCCAGCTTTTTTGTCTTCGCCCCATGGACCATTTCATGTCACAAGACGGTGAACATAAATTTTGATAACACCAAACATCTCTTATATTGTGCTCTGAAGAAACCACTCAGGGAGTGAGTAAAGGTCTCGCAAACAATGCAACAGACAGGAAAACAAAGCCGGGCTGCTTCAGACCAGGACGCGCAGTTTCCTGGCTGCAGACAAAGGAGAACCGAGACTCCCGGGGCGCTGCGAACCTCGCGCATGCGCCGTGTTAGCGGGATCAGGTGGCGCGGGGTGATGGGATGGAAAGAGCGGGGACCCGCCACAGTCACCAGTCCTGAGCAAAAATGCTGCTCTGCAACTCACTAGCTCTGTGGGTCGGGGCAAGTAGCACAATCTCTCATTAGCGTCAGTTTCCTCGTCTGCAAAATGAAGAAAATACCACCTTGCAGCTCTCCATCTTGGAGATAACGTGCATAGCTTCTTAGTATGTGGTAGATGCTCAATAAATGGCATTCATTATCATATACCGTTATAGCTCTGATCATCATCCCAAATGTGTAAGGGACATCACCATAGCAACATTGCTGTCCTTTGACTGATTATGTAGAAGACTAAATTGAAACAAATTTAAATAATGCCCACCCCTCTTTTAGACATTCTTTTAGAATTTGGGCTGAAAGCGTTTTGCGTGAGTGGGCTGCCGGCTCACACGCTTCATCTTGCCTGCCTATCCACTACTTCCTTCCTCTGTTCAGACAAGAAGAGAATTTCCAATCCGTGGGTGTAGCAAAAGAGCACAGGTCTTTAAAAAGCTACATGGAGTGAATGGAGCCACCATTTTTCAGCAGCAAAACGTCTATCTATAGAGCTCCAAACTCAGAATCCAAAATGTCATTATTAGCCTTCACATTCTGAATTAATCAATCCATCCTAAATCCACACCTCTGAGACAGACACAAAAGCCAAATGTACTTCCCACTCACTATCTGCTTTGGAATGTTGTTCAAATATTGGTGAGTTTTGAATACAGTGTAATAATATGAAGATACTATAGGGCACATCTGAAAGCCATACTTGACCCTGAAGGTAAAAGGGATCAAAGATAGATGTTTACACATTTTCCTTCTGAAGCTACGTGGGAATACCAAATAATATCCAGGTTAACTATTCATTTTACTTTTTTTTTCCTCCTCATAAAAGAAGATTTCTGGGATTATAAAGACTACCTACAAACTGACCTAATCTGAGAATAGCAAAAAAAACAAAACAAAACAACAACAACAACAAAAACACCTAAGGAAATAAAAATCAACAGCTTATTCCATTATTTTCCCAGTTCCAAACACATACGCACACCACATATATGCACATATACACTTAGCTGAGAAGAAAAAAATTAGCCTTTTGACAAAAAAGGGCATTTCCTTGGGAAAGTCTACCTCTGTGAGAATAATGGTGAGGCATTTCTTCCCATCTTACTATTCCTTAAACACGGGCTTGCTGAATATTTTCCTTCCCCAGTTGAAATTACCATAGGAATACTACAGAAAAAGCTCTGCACGGTCATAGGGTCTAAGATGGATCCATCATAAAAGGTATTTTCCCACCTTCCCAGGAACACTTATGACAAAAACCTATATTTATTCTTGTGAGGTTGACAAGGGGCTAAAAGAGATGCAGATGAATCTGGTAGGCTCAGAAACCTATTCGTAATTGACATAAGATTAAATGTCAATAACTCATATTTGGGGTGGGTGGGAGGAGTATGAACAATCACCAGAAAGCTCAGGAAACACAAAACAGCCAGGGGAGCCTGCTCCCCTCCGAGAAGATGCATTCTGCCCCTCTGCTCTGTCCGGGGCGTCAGACAACCTCCACCACATATGGGACTTGAGAACCGCCACGTGGAATTCATAGGACCACAAAGCTGATGCAACATCTTCCCATGGGCTGTCTGGCCACAGAGGTGGGTGTCTGGAGTGGTTGTTACCGTAGAGGAAATCTGACTAAGGGACCAAGGAAGAAAGGCAAGCCTCCTGCATCCGACCATCAGCTCTTCAATCATATCAATCAATCAGAACTGTGAGTTCTGAACCAACTCAACCACATCAGCCTGTCTGGTAGAGCCTTTGAGGGTTTTCACAGGATGTCCTCAGCAGCCCATCACTGATCCACATCCAAACTTAGTCCAGGGGCCTGGGAAGCCCTGGGATTCTCTGGTCAGGGCCGGCCTCACCTGTGGCTCTGTCTAGGTGTGATTTTAAGGGTCATAAGAATCTCTTTCTTGAAACATTCCTTTCCCCATCCCTAGTGCACCCTACCGATCGTCCCAGTCTGAATGTTTCAGAGAGTCCAATCTTTGAACTGCCCTGTTCAGAAAGAAACTTCCTTTAAAATGCAAATGAATTGGGCGCCTGGGTGGCTCAATCATTAAGCGTCTGCCTTCAGCTCAGGTCATGATCCCAGGGTCCTGGGATCGAGCCCCGCATTGGGCTCTCTGCTCAGCGGGAAGCCTGCTTCTCCCTCTCCCACTCCTCCCGCTTGTATTTCTGCTCTCGCTGTGTCTCTCTCTGTCAAATAAATAAATAAAATCTTAAAAAAAATTTTTTAAAAATGCAAATGCTTTAAGGCCAATTTTTAGAAAGCAATTTAGCCTATGCCAGGTCCCTGAGGAAATGGAAGGCAGAGGACAGGGAGGCAGGAAAAGTGCTGGTGGGTGGGTGGGGGGCAGTCTACGCGGGGGACCCACAAGGGTCCCTGAGCACCCCAGGAGAGCAGGGAGGCTCTGGGTGTTGAGAGTGGCTTTGGGTGAAAAGTGACAAAATGAACTGCAAGCATGAGAATTAAGGCAGACAGGGGAGGCCACATTTCTCCCATCCCTTTATTTGGGCCCTGGCTGAAGTCCTGAAGGATCTAGAATAGGTTAGGCAAGCCTGTTATAGCCATTTTTCATTCTCCCACAACCGGTCCTGTTTTCAATGATCTAAATAAGAGTCGGTAAACTAGGGTCCTCGGGCTAAATCGGGTCCAACACCTATTCTGTACCTATAAGCTAAGAATGGTTTTGACATTTCATAATGGTGGGGGATAAAATCAAAAATATTTCCTGACATATGAAAATTGTATGAAATTCACATTTCACTCCTCATCAGTAAAGTTTTATTGGAACACAGACACACTCATTTGTTTACATATTATCTGTGACTGCTTTCCACTCTCAAAGCCTCAAATATTTATTATGTGGTCCTTCATAGAAAAGGTTTTTGGATCCCTGATCTGGATGGTGGTTAAGAGCGTGAGCTCTGTGGCCAGTGATCGGGGTAGATGCCTTGGCACTTATTAACTTCTCAGGCTAGTCACTTAATTTCCTTATCTGTAAAATGGGGACAAATCCTTGTAGGCTAAGGGTAAGAACTAAAGTAAGTGCTCAGCCCAGGGTCTGGGGCATTGTAAGCGCTCCTTAAATGGTAGGCCATTATTGTGTTTTAATGTGACGAAGTACTAGCACATAATGCCATTCTTCTCCGCCTCCCTGTCCTCCATTCCAAGTTAGAATACATCTTGTGCTTGAATAAGATGTCCTTGAACAAGACTCTGGAAAGTAACCCGCTTCAATATGGCCGCCACTACCCAAAGTTTTCAGGAGAAAACTTGCACAGCAGGAGTTGACAATCATTTTGCATCAACTTCTAACCCCTTGAAATTCAACCTTCTATTTATGTCCCATGACTTCAGGTAAAGCAAAGAAATCAGCTTATAACCACTTCAACACCAACACCACCACCACCAAGCTAATTAAGGCAGCGAGGCGACCTGACTCACAAACACCTGTGACAAGGTTACGCGGACTTGAGCAACAGGAGCTGAAGTGAATCACTGCTTGGAGGGCTCTCTCACCAGGGCGAAAGCAACCAGTTGAAAGTCAGGTACCTTGGGGTAGAAGCTCTTTGCTTTAATTCAAGAATTTCCAGTTTTTTAAAACGCACATTAGTCATCTGAGGCGTGTGTGAGGGATTAAGTTAGAGAACAAACATTGGAAGGAACAAAGCTCGGAGGAGCTCGAGGGTAAAAAGGGAATGGAAGACTTCTTGAGGGCGTGAGATGAAGAGTGTCAGGAGCTACTGTGGGCACTGAGCTTCTAGAAGCCACTGAACGCCACGACGGAGGTGGCAAAGGCAGGCCATGGCCACGATTTTCCATGCTTCTAGCCTTTGAGTTAAAATAAGAAGGCAAGGGAGAGATTCTAAATACCTGGGGCGGGCCATGAATAATAATAGCTACCAGTCTGTGAACTCTCACAATACCTGTGCCGAGCTGTCTGCTGGGTATTTTGTATGCATTATTGTATTTAACCCGCCCATTCCAGTCAGGTGGGCTTTCCTGGCTCCGTTTTACAGACGAGAAGACTGAGGATTCAGAAAAGCAAGCAATTTTCGAAAACTCACTCCGCTAGTAAACAGCAGAACTGGAATTTTTTGAATTTTTAAACGTGTGAGCTTAGACATACACGCACGTGTAACTAAATTCAAAAGGCGTATAGTGAAAAATAAGCGAGTAAGACTCCTTTCTTCTCTCCCTCCATAGAGGAGGCCGCTGGTACTACTTTCTTTGGGATTCACTCGAAGAAACTCTGTGCCATTAAAAAGCATGTGTGCTCATGTTCATTCACTCACAAGTGTAGCTGAGTGAACACACTGCCCTATAGCTTGTTTCTCCCCTCTCGACCCTTAGTAATATTTTTTTTCGAGAACTTTCTGTGTTGGCATATGTAAAGCTGGGATTTGAACCGGACTACCCAGCACCCAAATCGGTGCCGATGACCATTTTGCCACATTGCCTCCGCGTATCAGTGAGGAGGGACGCAGGAGGCACGAGTGCCAACCTCAGAGTCTGGCTCGTAGGGGAGCTCCGCATTGAGCAGTTGCTACTTCTAGGACATGGCAGTAAATCCAAAGAACAGCAAGACCTAGTTTTTCCCTCTGTTCATTTGGAGTTAAGCTGCATATGCTTCCCATCAATCATGCAAGCAGGGAGTTCCCCAGCACAGACAGAAGGTCCCAGTGGGTTTCAGGGGGAGACATCGTGGAAGGTGAGAACCGTTCAGAAAGGAAGAGAGGAAGCTCAGAGGGGAAAGGAAATGGCATGAGGAAAGGAGAGACTGGTGGCTGGGAGGCAGGTGTGGAGGGCCCACGGGGAAGGTGTAGCCTGATCAAATGGAAACTGCTTTTCAGCCGCGCCGTAATCCCACACTGCTGGTTGTGGTATATATTGCAAGTATTTGCTATTAACAGTGGGAAGATTCTCAGCTTTGTGCCCACCTGCAAAATATGAAAGTGGCTCCCAACTATAGGGATTTTTAGATGCTGTAGGCCCTGCCCTGTCCCCAGGACAGGTAAGGAGGGGGGATTTTTGAGAAGCTGTTTGACTACTGTTCCCAAGACTTGCCACCAGATATTCCGAAGGTGTGTTGAGAAGGAGCAGCATATTTTAAAAATAATTCCACATCTAACCCCCAGAAACCTATGCGAATGTCACCCTGCCTCGCTTGCGGCGCGATGGGCCTTGAGTGCAAGTAAGAACACGCATCATCTGGGCTCTGCAGATAGTGTAGGGAGACTGTGGACTTGGAACCCAGAAGGGTAGAACTGCAGCTTCTATCCGGTTCTGAATGGAGACTCTAGACCTGCCTGGATTTTGTGCCTAAAGACTGTCTTTCCAATAAAACCCAGTAGAAAATATCAAAGGGCATATAGATAGACTTGTTTGTTCACTGGGCATATTTATACGTGTGTGTGTGTGTGTGTGTGTGTGTGTGTGTGTGTGGACTCTGAGTCTCAGCATAAAATGGATTTCTTACACTAAGTCATGGTCCAAAATGTTTGAAATCCATAATCTGCTTTAGAATACGCTACCTCCTGGAATTCGGCAACCTATTCCTGAGGAATCCAAGCAACCAGACCGTGCCTAGGTGTGCAGATCTCACACCCAAAGGAACTTCAACCTTATTAGGAAAGCCGCACATTACAAAGGCCGAGAACAGAAGGTCAAGACCCCATTGGTGATAGAACCCACTGCGGGAGTGTGTGGGAACACCATGCTTCGGGACTGGGTCACCAGGAGTTGGCATCTAACAAGTGGCCATTGGTAATTGGGGCCATCCAACAAGCAGAGCCGAATGGCATCGATTTGCCCCTTTCAGTGAAGGGACAGCTCTGAATCAACAGCAAATGGGGTTTGTCTAGCCCAAGTGTGTGGACGTGAATTGGACACGTGGGCCAGATTCAGCACACAGCTCTAGTGTGCAAGGGAATTACCCAGATGCTTGTCCAATATCCAGGTTCCCAAGCCCTACCTCCAGAAATTGTGACTCAGAAATTGTGACCCGCCTGTGGAAACCACTGGAAAAGCAAAGCATTCCATTTCCATGATGACAATTAGGTCAGTTTCCATCTGTTGGCAAGCAGAATTGAGCAAGTACGGGACGATGAGAGTGCTAGGCACTGATAGTTTTCTAAAAATAGATCTTAGGGGGGTGCCTGGATAGCTCAATCGTTAAGCGTCTGCCTTCGGCTCAGGTCATGATCTCAGGGTCCTGGGATCAAGTCCCACATCGAGCTCCCTGCTCAGCAGGAAGCCTGCTTCTCCCTCTCTCACTCCCCCTGCTTGTGTTCCTTCTCTTGTTATCTCTCTCTATCAACTAAATACAATCTTTAAAAAAAAAAATAGATCTTAGGGCCTTGTGCTCAGGAGTATATAAGTGAACTGTGTGTGTAGATGTGCATGTATGAGCACGTATGTAATTTAATTCAGGAAGGGCAGAAAATAGGGGACTAGGAAGAGGAAGATGACAAATGGGTCAGGATATGGGCTTCCCTCTTCTTCCTATAACATTTGGGGGACAAGACCCAATCTCCTCCATTTGTCAATTTAAAAGGGTAATGATATGAATGAGGTCGAGAAGTTCCTTGGAGGCTCGGAGGCCTTTTCTAAACAGAAGCAGGTGAAATAACTCCCAGTCCCAGAACAAGCCCGTGGAGTGTCAGATCAGGACAAGGAGATGATGCATCCAGGTCTGATGTGAACAAGAGACGAGAGGGAGGACCCATACCTGCCTGATGTGTCATTTAAACTATGGTTGGTTCTTTTGACAGGTAGTGAAATAGAGAAACAGACTTTAGAGTTCATTATACAGTAGAGGAACTAAAGATTATTTGCTCAGAGCCATGTGGTCAGAGCCAAGACTTGAATTCAAAGCTTCCTCGATGAATGTATTTAACCTATCTGCTTATTCCAGATGTGAATGGCTGGCCGGCCACTTAGGTAAAAATTAAGTTAAGGCCGGAACTGACCGTATAGGGTGTACCTGGTCGGCACTCAGCAAATATTTGTCAAATGAGTTGATGTCTTGTTTGAGAGATACACAATGTTGTGAAGAGCTCGAGCCCAGCTTGACAGCTTCTCTGTGACTCACGGCCGATGATCAAACAAGCTCTTATCGATCCCTTATTTATGTGCCCAAAATAATAATAATAGCTAACACTTAACTGAACACTTTCTAGGTGCTAGGCGCTTGCTTTGTATCCATTGGCTGACTTCATCTTTACCACTATCCTTTGGAGCAGGAGCTGCCACGATCAGCATCTTACAGAGTAGGAAGCTGAAGGCCAGAAAGGTGAATTAACACAGGCCCTCACTACACAGAACTTTTAAGAAAAATTTGAGAACAAGTAAATTCTCACCAATGGTTGCTGGATGGGATTCATCCATGCAATAGGAACTTAGAATCTTCAGGGCAATAGGAGTTAGCCCTATAAGAAAAACTATTATAGGCCATAGAACCAGAGAAAAGTTCATGGTGCAGGTGGTACTTTAGCTGCACCTTAAAATCCAGGCAAAGGGCATCTGGTCTGCTTTTGGCTTAGGTCATGATCTCAGGGTCCTGGGATCAAGCCCTGTGAGTTTGGCTTCCTGCTCAGTGGGGAGTCTCCCTCTCCCTTTGCCCTTCCCCCTGCTTGTGCTCTCTCTCTCTCAAATAAATAAAGTAAAATCTTTATTTTTTAAAAGATGTATATATTCATTTGAGAGAGATAAAAACAGAGGCAGAGAGTACAAGCAGGGGGAGAGGGAGAGGGAGAAGCAGACTCCCCGCTGAGCTGGGAGCCAGACGTGGGGCTTGATCCCAGGACCTGGAGATCATGACCTGAGCCGAAGGCAGATGGTTAACCATGTGAGCCACCCAAGTGCCCTAAAATAAAATCTTTAAAAAAATAAAATCCAGGCAAGACCAGGAAGTAGGAGAGAGAGACATAAGGAATCAAGAAAACAGGGTAAACCAGGGTCCGGGGCCCAGAATGGAGAGGGTATAGTCAGGGGGCCTTCCTGCCTGGAATGGAGACCATGCATCAGGGATTAGTGAGAAGTCAGTTTGGATAATATGGAGTCAGGTTATAAAGGACTTAGATCAAGGCGAAGGGGTTGGCTGCTTACATAAGAAGCTTGTCCCTGTTCTTTTCTAGGAATAGCCCCAAAAGAACTAAACACAAAGGATATATTAGCTTAGCAATAGTCTGTGAGAAGAACAGGATCGGGCGGCAGCTTAAAGGCCTGGAGACCAATATGGCGGTGGCTGTGTTAAGCCAGGCCTGAAGGCAGTGGACAGGAAGAAGAAAAGAACCAGCTGTGAGACCATATTATTAAAAAATAAGTAATCATGCTGAGTCCTCCTGTAGGCTGGGCCTTGTGCTAAGAGCCTCCAAGCTCATCTTGATGCATTATCACAGCAACCCTGGGAGGGGTGTTATTGTCCTCATTCTAAAGAAGAGAAAACTGAGGTCCTGACTCCAGAGCCTATGGTCTTAGTGACATGAACAGGCTCTGGTAACAATGAGAGTGGCTTCTAAGCCCCTGGAAGGCAGGGAGGCAGTTGGAGGTGATGAATTCTGTTTGGGGTTGGTTGAGTCTGCGGTGACCATGTGTTTGTTCAGGGAGATGAAAATACTAGATGAAGAACAGAGCTAATCTCTAAGCTTGGAGGCTTCTGCCCAGCTTAAAGGTGGTGACTGTGGCTATGAGGGTCCAGGAGCCTTTCTCAACTGTCCTTGACCTTTGCATCCAAAAATCTTGTTTAATCCATATAACAATCCTAGAAGTGGGTAGTGCTTCTGAAAGATAACACACTGAGAGTCAAGAAATGAGCCAGGAGACATTGGTTAGACCCCAAACACTTCCCATTCCAGAAGCTGCACACATCAGGACGTTCTGTCAGCTGGATGAGGAATGAGTGACCCCGTTCTCACAAATCTGCTGCCCTTGGGGCCTTTCACCGCAGGCTTTGCACTAAAAGGAGTCAGACAGAAACACGCCTTTTCTGAAAGCATGCTGGCCTTACCAAGCCTGGTGTACTCAAGAGAAAGTCTCGCCAAAGCAACACAGCTCAGTAAACCGTATATGTAGGTTTGATTTCCTTTTACTGAACAGTCTTATTCCATGATTAGCCAACAGCTCTTTTAGAAAGGAGACAGCATAAATTGTAAAAAAGTTGTCCCTGTCTTGCAAACATTCCCCCTTCAAGGCCCTTCGGAGCATCTGGAAAAGTCAGTCTGCCAATCCACCAGCAGATGTCTCTGTTTTTCCTAAATGAATAAACACTCTTTCTGTTCTCAGCCACTATGTTTCAGATCCAATTAAAGAAAACCTTTCTCAACTTGTCTCCTGAGATCCCAAAACACATTTGTCTAAAAATCAAAGAATTCCCTTCCAACTTAATTTTTAAATAGAGAAATAAAATGAGATCGTTTCTAGATCTCCTAAACAAAAAATCAGCATTCAAGTCTCATGTACCCATTTTCTAATAAATATATTTTTTTCTTTTTTTTTCAAGATGTTATTTGTCCATTTGATGGGAGGTGGGGGGTGGGGAGGTGGAGGGGGTGGAGAGCACAAGCAGGGGGAGCAGCAGGCAGAGGGAGAGGAAGAAGCAGGCTCTCCGCGGAGCAGGGAGCCTGACCATGACCTGAGCTAAAGGCACACAATTAACCAACTGAGCCACCCAGACGCCCCTCTAGTAAATCTCATAAAACCAATCTTGTCCTTAAGAATATGCTACCCTCAGCTTTAACCCTCACTGTAGATCCTCCTCATTGCAAATTTTCCTACAATTGGCAGAAGTAACTTGGGAAAGTAGATACATCTCAAGGATAAGATTTTATTTTATTTGTATTATTGGGGGGGGGGCAGAGGGAGAGGGAGAGAGAATCTTAAACAGGCTCCATGCCATGGCAGAACCAGACATGGGGCTCAATCTCACAACCCCGAGATCATGACCTGAGCTGAAATCAAGAGTCAGATGCTTAACTGACTGAACCACCCATGCACCCTTCGAGGATAAAATTTTAAAATCTGGGTGCTAAAAGTAAAACTTTCTGAGTGGATATCTTTTGTTAGTAATTAAAGCAGCCCATCTTGAGTAGACATGGGACACCCTGGTTTGGAAGTCCTGATAATAGAAAAGATGCTTAAAAAGAACTTAACCCTTTGGTGAAAGTAATTTTTCATATAAAATATTCGCAAAGTATGGGGCACGTGGGTAGCACAGTCGGTCAAGTCTCCAACTCAGGACTGGGAGTTCAAGCCCCACGTTGGGTGTAGGGATTACTTAAGAATAAAATCTTTTTTTTTTAAAGTACTATTACTTTCTTCCTGCTATGCCTTTTCCTCTCAAGACATCTGATTTTACAATTGCATAAAAAATATAAGTAATATTTGTTGAGTTTTTGTTCCCCTGAACAAACGGGGGTCCCATCTTCAATATACCCACACGGGCCTTGAGAAATGGCTTTCCCCATGTCAAAGCAGGTCTGTCCTGCTGGAATACTTTTTAGTAAGCACGACCCTCATGAGGCAGGAAAACCTTCTCACCCAGAACCTCTGAAGGCCAAGTGCCCAAAACTCGAAATGTTGAGTTGACCCAGGCAAACTGTTCATGTCAAGATTCAGGTTCAGGTTTCTATGGTGACACCTTTTTACATCCCAACCACGAAGCCCAACTCATGGATTCCTATTTCATCACTTAACAACACACGTCTACATAAAAAGGAACACATTAGGAATAGACTTGACCTTAACGGAAATAAAGCCTCAAGAAAGTCCAATAACTATTCAGAAGATTTCAAAGTTCCACTTAAAATTTGAATTCAGTTCAACAAGTCAGCTTATATTGAAAAACACATTTTAAAATGAAAGGCCCCTCAGGAGTCTCAGCCCAGACATAACCCTGTGTTTTTCCAGCAGAATCTTGGCCTGAGCCTTTCATTATTTACCAGTCCTGTGAGTGGAAGAGAAAGTCGTCCTTGGACATGGCATTGATCCAATGAGCCTATGCTAAGCATGTCTAGATTTCACTTTTTCACTGTGTATCGTTGTCTTTGGTATTCAAGAGACATGCCCATAGCCCCCATTCTGGTTCAGACTGTACTAATGAGTGACCAGAATTTACTGCCCTGTTGGACGACAGGTACAACTGTGCGTTAGATATTTCCTTGCGCTGGAAATCACAATGAGAATGTGTCAATCAGCTGGCATTATGCCACCAAGGCAAATCACTGTGACCTCCCCTTTTTTATTTTTAGCTCTTAAGTGACAAGTGAATACCATTCATCTGTTTCGAATGCTGCTCCCCTGATTGAAGACTTTGGGGGAATTTAGAGCTGGGAAAAGGTGCTAGCGATAGAGAAGTCTCTATGGTCGCAATGTTAGGACAGGCCTAAAAGGACTGGTCACTGCAGATCCTCCAAGTCTATACTCTTGGCAGGTGGGGGGGTGGCGGGGGGAATGGAAGCCTTCTAGTTCTGAAGCTGTGGTATAAAAGGAACAAGTTTCTTCACAGAAATCTCCGCTCATGGCCTGAGGGAAAAGGGCCTGAGGCCTGGCAGGGAGGAGCCCAGGGGAAGGCTGTGAGGTCGTGGCAGGGCAGGCCTACTTGGAGCCCGCTTCTGTCACCTGTAGCCGGGCGGCCTTCCACAAGTCACTGAAACCCTCAGACCTCAGTTTCTTCATTCATCAAATGGGAATTGCAAAATCCATCTTACAGGTATAATGGGGATACTTTTCTGCAAATAGTAAACAGACACTATCTTAGTAAACTTTTTGATGAAATATATTTATAGGAAAGTTGCACAAACTGTAAGCTCAGTGAATTTTCACAAAGCTAACACACCCAGGTCAAGATACAATAGCCAAAAGGCAGAAATAACCCAGAAGTCCATCAGTAGATGAACGGGTAAACGAAATAGGATATACACACGTAATGGAAAATTATTCGCCCATAAAAAGAATGAAAAACTGAATACATGCTAAAATGAGGATGAACCTAGAAAACGTTTTGTTAAGTGAAAAAAAAAAAGACACAAAACATCACATATCGCATGGTTCATTTTATTTTTTATTTTTTTTAAAGAGTTTATTTATTTATTTGACAGAGAGAGAGAGATCACAAGTAGGCAGAGAGGCAGGCAGAGAGAGAGGGGGAAGCAGGCTCCCCGCTGAGCAGAAAGCCTGATGCGGGACTCGATCCCAGGACCCTGAGATCATGACCTGAGCGGAAGGCAGAGGCTTTAACCCACTGAGCCACCCAGGCGCCCCATGTATGGTTCATTTTATTTGAAGTATTCAGCGTAGGGAAGTCTATAGAGACAGAAAGCACGCTGATGATTGCCAGGGGCTGGGGCAGGGGAGAAGGAGGAGTGACTGCCCCAGAGGTACAGGGTCTCCTTTGGGATGGAGAATGTGCTTTAGAACTTGATGGAGGTGCTAGTTGCACAATATTGTGAATCGACTAAATGCCGCTGAATTGTAGATTTTTAAATGGCTAACTATGTTATGTGAATTTCACCTCAATAAAAGAAAAGAATGAGAAAAAAAAAAAGAAAGAAAGAAACAACATCATCAACACCTCACTCCCTCCCCAAAACAGCCACTACCTTGACATCTAACACCATAGATTAGCTTGGGTTTGTTGTTTTTTTTTTAAGATTTTATTTATTTATTTGAGAGAGAGAGCGCGCCCAAGCAGGGGGAGCAGCAGAGAGAGAGAGAAAGCAGGCTTCCCGCTGAGCAGGGAGCCCAGCTCGGGGCTTGATCTCAGGACCCTGGGATCACAACCTGAGCCAATGGCAGATGCTTGACCGACTGAGCCACCCAGGCACCCCACTATAGATGAGCTTTGATTGATTCTGAACTTTAAATGAATGGATCACACAGAATGTACTCCTTAGGTCTGGCATTTTTCACTCAGCATGAGATTTCTCTGAGAAATATCCATGTTGTCATGGTAGGCAGGAGAATGTTCCTCCTCACTGTTGTGTAATGTCCCATTGTATGACTATATCATAGTTTTTATTTTTTATTTTTTTTATTATGTTATGTTAGTCACCATACAGTACATCATTGGTTTTTGATGTAGTGTTCCATGATTCATTGTTTGCGTATAACACCCAGTGCTCCATGCAGTACGTGCCCTCCTTAATACCCATCACTGGGCCAACCCATCCCCTTACCCTCCCTCCCTAAAATCCTCATTTTGTTTCCTGGAGTCCATAGTCTCTCATGGTTCATCTCCCCCTTCTGATTTCCACCCCCTTCATTTTTCCCTTCCTTCTCCTAATGTCCTCCAACCCATTCTTCATGTTCCACAGATAAGTGAAAGTCAATATGATAATTGACTTTCTCTGCTTGACTTATTTCACTTAGCATAATCCCTTCCAGTTCCATCCATGTTGATGCAAAAGTTGGGTATTCATCCTTTCTGAAGGCTGAGTAATATTCCATTGTGTATATGAACCACATCTTCTTTATCCATTCGTCTGTTGAAGGGCATCTTGGCTGTTTCCACAGTTTGGCTATTATGGACATTGCTGCTATGAACATTGGGGTGCATGTGGCCCTTCTTTTCACTGCATCTGTATCTTTGGGATAAATGCCCAGACATACAAATGGCTAACAGACACATGAAAAAATGTTCATCATCATTAGCCATCAGGGAAATTAAAAAAAAAAAAAACCCTTGAGATACCACCTTACACCAGTTAGAATGGCAAAAATTGACAAGGCAAGAAACAACAAATGCTGGAGAGGATGTGGAGAAAGGGGAACCCTCTTACACTGTTGGTGGGAATGCAATTTGGTACAGCCCTTATGGAAAACAGTGTGGAGGTTCCTCAAAAACTTAAAAATAAAGCTACCCTATGACCCAGCAATTGCACTATATCATAGTTTTTAAAACCCACTTAAGTCATACTCCCTTGCAGCCTGCTTCCTCCAGGGCCAAGCCATGTGTGTGGTGGTGGTTTTTTTTTTTTCAAACAACGGCTTTATGCAGATATAATTCACATACCATATAATTCATCCATTTAAAGTGTGTGATTCAATGGCTCTAAGCATATTCACAGAGCTATGCAACAATCACCCCAACTTTAGACCATTTTCATCACCCCAAAAAGAAAACTGCTCCCTATAAGCAGTCTGCCCAGCCACCTGCCCTCTAGACGTCAGCAACCACAGTCCGCCTCTGCGTCTATGGAGTGGCCTTTTCTGGGCATCTCACCAGGGATTCATACTGCAGAAAACCTGGCAGGAACGACCTACAGCCCAGAAACCAATAAGGAACTTTGAATTTAAAATCTCTTATTTTTATGTTTATGAAATAAGACGATGTTCATGAAAGCCAGATATGGTTGAGATTCAGTTGATTTCTAAACTCCATCAGCTCGCATTTAATATATCCTCACTACTATATCAAGAAGGATTAAAGGGAGGAAAGGAGGGAAGCCAGGCAGTCAGTCCTGTCCTGACCTCCCCCGTCTCTGGGCTCCACTTGCAAAGAGGAGAGGGAACTTGGTGAGAAGTGAGTTGAAGAGAAGGCCAGGGTGACACGGTATCTTTCCCTATCGATGGAAACTCTGCCGAGACTGCCATCCCAGTGCATGTGTACACATCGGAATAATCTTATGGTGCAGCACGGCCAGCCTGACACTTGCTTCCCGAGCTACCCTGTCACCCTGAAGCTTACCACAGTATCCAGAAGGCTCTCAGATGTCCCCAAGGGAGGGGTGCTAGATGGAGCTGGGAGTCTGGCTAAGGAGCTTGGCATACGTGGCCACCATGTAGGGGTGAGGAGGCTCTGTAGGTGAGAGGCAGAGGGCAGACCAGAAAGCAAATCATAGCCAAACTTTGGGGGGATCCACAATGCTCTCAAAGAGAGGCAAAGTCCGCTCAGCAAAGAGCCACCATGTCCCAAATGAGGAGATTTAGGCAGTGGGTACCAGCAGGATGTGAAATGGGACTGGGCCCACCAAACCTCACTAGATATCAATCAGCACACACCCAAGGGTCAATGCCAGGCCAGGGCCCCTCCCCCCATCCCATGCCATGAGGTTTCATAAGCCACGCATCCCCCATTGAGCTAGGACCTAGGAAAGTTGTTGAGGCAAGGTGGAATTTGGCAAGTCTGGTCATTTTATCCAACAGGTACTGAGATTTACCAAAAAAAGATTGTTTCACTTCTTGAACTGGACTAAGGTTGACTTAAATATCAAAGTTTTTGTATATTTGGTGGAGTGCAGATAAAGATCAGGCCAGCTCTAATGAAGTATTTTCTTGCATATATGAGTGTGATTGGATTTGCAACCCTGATATAAAACATGTCAGGAATTAAAGTATTGACAATGCCTGGCACATAGGTACTCAATAAACAAATAGATTTTACTACTAGTATCATTATTTTACTATATCACTGTTACTAATGATATCATTAGTAACTCCCGCAATAACTCATACAACCCAAAGCAATTCTATTCTCTTGGGCATTTTAGAAAAGCACCTCCCAGCAAACTTCTTGAGAGTCTGTGCTTGCTGCACATCAAGAAGCAAATTAACCACAGTTGTGCTAATCGTACAATCTCCCCCCATACAATCTCCCCTGGACCCCACCTTCACCCATTACCCTTCTTCCTCCGCCTTCCTTCACCCCGCCTGTCTCACTCCTCAGCCCAAAGCACCTTGGCCACTTTCTTCCGGGAAACATGGTTGTTGTTTACAGCTAGATGCTTCCCTCAGCTGAAGAAAGAAACCAGACAGCTCCCAAGAAGGGGTAGCTAGATGGTGGTGTTCTTTTCACTTGATCTTAGCCAAAAGGCAGAGAAGCGATGGTGGTGTTCTTTTCAAAAGTGTGTGTGTGTGTGTGTGTGTGTGTGTGTGTGTGTGTGTGATTACCAAGGCTTCCCAAACATCAGCGAGTGAAGGAAAAATGATGATTAAGTTACTTCTGAGCACTGATGATAGCTGAAACCCAGAAAATGTTTGATCTTCCACAGCTAAATTGAGCTTAACATACGTATTTGCTTAAATAAATCCTTGCATACATGACCTGGATTACCATACCTCCACCTCTCTTCAGTTACTGAGGATCATGAATTTGTAATCAGACTCCTTCTCTTTTGCTTGAACTTTGAAGGTCAGCACATTTCTATTCCCCACCCCACCCCACCACCAACTTTCACCGGGATACGATACTATTCACCTTGGCAGATCCAAAATCTTATCTATATTTATAGCCCTCTTTAGACATTCTCTCTCCCCATGCCTCGGGCTGCCATATGCCAAGGAATTTCCAGTATAACCCGAATGTCGAATATTTCTTCCACCATTCCTATAAACTCACTCGTATTTTCACACTACGTGCTCCAATTTTTGTGTTCTGAAAAGATGGTCTGTTTCTATTCCCATTCTGAAAGAGGCCACTGCAAGTTTCCCACACCCTGCATACAAAGAAAAGGGGAATGTTTAGGGATGGATTTCCAGAACCTCATCACAATCCCCCACTACTCCCTGGGATGGATGTTAAGGAGACCACTCTGTGAACTCAGCTGGTCATAAAATCCAAGCCAGAAGCCAGAGGACTTGATTTCCTGAGCTGTTACACTGGGGTAGCATGAGCTACCTGGTGCTTCCAGCCTCCCTCAGACAGAGCCAGACTCACTAATGGCCCCCCGTCAGCAAGGGGATATTGCCCCACCTCACTTTACCTCTCCATTAAATGGGGCCAACGAGGGCGTAATGAGACATAATTGCTGTTTATAGAGAACCTCGGGATCTTAGATGAAAGGCATCAGAGCTGGGCAAACTTGTCCAAGACGAGCTAACACTTTGATTAGTGGAGTCCAAGGAAGAAAAATACACCCCATGTCATCTGAAAATTAGCCTGACTGCTGGGAGAAGCAAGGTTTCACTTTCCAGAAGACTTATGGGGACTCGTTGTTCTCGTTTAAATAGTGTTTGGAATCCTTGAACTTCACATCAGGTCTGAGATTAGAGGAAGTCCTCGAACACAAAGGGAAATACAACTTTTAGAACCATAGGTAGGGCGTCCAAATCATTCCTTCCGCATAGCCACACGCTGAGTCCATGGCCCAATAAATTACTTCATTTGCTCAAATCTGTCCTAATGTCCGTGAAACAGGCTCCAGGAACTAGGTGAGCATAACAATTTCAAATCACCAGAAGATGAAAAGTCACATAAAACTACATGACATGGTTATTTTGACTTACAAGAAATGTTCACACTCCATGGAGAACAATCGAGAAAGCCACACAGCTATTCCCTCAAGCTAAAGTCAGCGTGCAGACAACAGCAAACTGAGATATGGTTCAGATTATTAGTATTGAGTCTAGAGAGAAAGAGAGAAACTCTAAAGTAATGTGACAGATTTTTAAACAAACACATGAAACGTACAAGTGCCCCTGAGTGCAATCTTGAGGCTCGCCCTCTCATTCTACCAACGATGGCATTCCTCAAAGCATCTGAAAATTCCTCTTTAGAAAGTTCATACAGAGCCTGAGGCCTCTTCTTTTTTAAGTCTGTTATCACGGCAAGTCTTCATGTTTGGAGGGTACATTTGATTCTTTTCGACGCGAACAGGCATCAGGAACAGATGGGCGAGTGAATATTCTACATTAGGAACCAAAGGGGGAATGGGATTATGATGTAATCCCAATTAATTTTCTCGCAAAGCTGCTATACTGGCCCTAAACGCAAATCTGAAGAAGTAGTTCCAGAAGCAGTTTTCAAGGGTTGATGTGGTAGATCTACTCACTCCCAGAGAGGGGGCAAGACCACCACGAAGAGCACGTTGCGACTGTCATTCTACTGAACACTTGGGTGTCAGGATTTGTCATTTACAAGGTGCTTCAGTGTAATAGACCCACCTGTGCCCTTCACCACTGCCCCATCCCAAGTCCAAGTACGGACCCGTGATGTGGATAGTCTCAAAAAACACCTACAAAATACAACATTGAGGCCTTTTCTTCATAGTGTTTTAGAACTAACAAGATATATTTTTAAATACTCAATAATGAAAATGTACTCCCTCGATTTTGCTAAGTGTCCCTAACAGCCAAGTGAGTCTCCCCAAATCCACGAGCATCTCAGAATAAAGTATGAGATTTAGAGGCAAACCTGCCAACTCAGCCTCAGGGACAGGAAAGTGATCTTTCAACTAGGTAACCCGCGAAACTTCCTCATCCTAGACAACGGCTGAACCAACACAACCAAAGGGAAAAACAGGAAGTGAAAACGCACAAGAAATGTAAAATCCTAATTCCAGATGAGGTATCTTTGTTATCATCTTTATAGTCGGTATTTCTTAGTATTTCTTACCTCCAATCCTTTTCACCCAGACATAATCGTTGCATCAGAATAACCTGTCAGACGCTCGTAAGCAGCCTGAAGAATTTCGAGGCCACCACATACTCCCCTGGATCGATTTTGGAAAATATTGCAGGTGAGAGTTTAAGTAATGTTTTCTGGTGGCACCACGCGGCAGGGTACACATGGGTAAGTGTGTCATTGGGTCAGTGTTGTCCTGCGGAGACAAGTCACTCCTCAGTGGTTGTCAAAATGCATACCGAAAATCAACATAATAGCTCTCTTTGCGCCCGTAGCTGTTTGCACGTGGAGTTTAAATGGCACTTACTCAGTTCCCTTGAGTGGTAGGATATAAATGTTTCCTAGGGTGACTAATTATCCCAGTTCTCCCAAAACTGTCCCAGTTTTAACACTGGGTGTCCCACATCCCAAGAAACCCCTCAGTTCTAGGCAAACTAGAGCAAAGTATTGATCGCAGGGAAGACATGCGCAACTGAGGGTCTACGGTATGTCACAGCTTCCCGTGGGGAGTGCAAGTCAGCTCTCCCGACATCATCTATTAGGCTGTTTTGTCTATTTTGGCTGGTGGTCACTTCCAAGAACTAACTTTCCCTAGCAAGGGAAGAATATGAAGGCAAGATCTGGGCCCCAACTTCAGCGTGATACGCGGGCCACAGCGTACTACCTCCCTGGACCTCAGAGCCATCCTGGGTAAGTAAGGGGCTTACGCATCAGTGTTTTCAAACCACAGACAGCAGCTTGACTTTCATGGGTCGTGAACTTAATTTACTGAATTACAAACAGAGTTTGTAATTAATGAAATAAAATAGAACAAAACAAGTGGAAAGCACTAGAGGACATTACACATGGTAAGGAAGTAGTGATTGTAAAGCATGTTTCAATGACCAATACACGTCCGCATGTACGGGTCTCAGTGTCAAACTCCCTGCTTAGTGGGGGTTGCAGTCACACATTTAAAGCCAGCAGATTAGATAATCTCCAAGTTTCCTACTGGCTCTAGAATTTTACAGTCTTACAGAAATCATTTTTATAAATTTTTTTTCCTCTTTTATTATTGTAAAAGATCCTAGAATAAAAGTTATTGTTGCCTCATTTACAGCACCCAGCACAGGGCCTTACAGTTAGTTTCCTCTCAGTAAATGTGTCTTATATTCCAACACACCCACAAGAACACACGCCAACACGATCATTGGTGCCATCTTCCAGCTCCAGCAAAAGCAGAAGTCCCAGGGCTGGGTGGCTGCCCGGTCGGTGGGCAAATGGCCTCTTGAGTCTCGTTGCCTTTCAGCTTGAGAGAACTCAGAAAGCCCAGTGAACACCACAACCACGTGGGCGGCAGTCTCTACAGATACAAACTTTGACACTGAGGTGAGATGCTGGCTTTGGGAACAATCTGTTGTGATTGCCAGAGAGATGAATACTCTAGCAAGGGAAACGCAGAAGAGAAAAAAAGGGAACAGACATATCCTAGGGCTGAAAAACACACCCACGCCAACTGCACATCAGCAATGACTTTTAGGAGCATGAAACAGGACAGGCGCTGCTGGCAGATGGCTAAGGAAAAGAACAAGAAGTATAACTTTATGGATTGCCGCTTTTTAACAGCAGGGTAAAGAAAACATGGAAGTTGGTGTTTTTAACATCAGGAATCACAGGGAACACATTTGTTTTTCAAAGCACCCCCTCAAATGAAGTCGTATGGGACTTTCAGGTCTTCAAGTACAAATTCAATCAGGTCTTCAAGTAAAAATTCCAGCGTCCTGGGGCACCTGGGTGGCTCAGTCAGCTAAGCAACCAACTCTTGGTTTTGGCTCAGGTCATGATCTCAGGATTGTGGGATCGAGCCGCATGTCGGGCTCCATGCTTGGGGGGGAATCTGCTTGAGATTGTCTCTCCCTCTCCCTCTCCCTCTGCCCCTCCCTGCCCCTGCACTCTCTCTCTCTTTCTCTAAAATACATAAATAAATCTTTTAAAAAATTAGCATCCTGAAAGAAAAATGTCTTTTTCTTTCTTTCTTTCTCTTTCTTTCTTTCTTTCTTTCCTTCTTTCTTTCTTTCTTTCTTTCTTTCTTTCTTTCTTTCTTTCTTTCTTTCTTTCTTTCTTTTTTTATGACATTTCCTTTTAAATCACATTTGGTTACTCCTATGTTAAAAAGATGGAAATGCAGAAGGCCCAGTCTTTTAAAAATTAGGAAGTGCTATTTCTTTTCAAAATAGAAGATAGAGCAGAAATAAAAACTTGACATTTTACACTGAAGCCTAAACCCCAGGCTACCTCAGAAGCCTGAGGGTTGGTCTCGGGATGGGTTCATCCCGGAATGAGGGCACTTGAGACCCAGTGGCCACATGGCCCCCAGGTGAGGGAAGCCCAGCTGAGTTAGAGAAGTAACGTTGCAGGGAGTGAGCTGACAGGGGTGACAGGTTGTTGGGCCGGGTGAGGAGAGAAGTGGAGTGTAGACACGGTAGGGACGCATGGATTCCCGTCAGCAGGCCGGTGCACTGCGCTAGTCCGGACTTGCAGCCCTGGGGAAACAAGGGTCACAGAAAGGACCGGCATGCTTGCAATCGCAGGAGAAGGTTAGCTTCTTCTAACTAACTAAAAGAGCTTTCTTTCCTGCTGCCAGTACTTTTTACTCATTCCTTAAAAGTGAGTATACATGAAACAACTTCGAAATTGTAATCCCCTCAAGCTACACAATGAGCATGGCCTCTCAGCTCTCTTCACTAGACTCCAAACTCCCAAATTCTCAGGACAGGCACTGGCTCCTCGGTCCCAGGGACGGCCACCCGCGGGCCTGTGTCCAGAGGGCTGGACGGTTCATCTTGGGGCCACTCATCCCGTCAGCAGCTGCTGGAGGGGAGAAGGGAGCCCCGCCAGGCAGGCCGGCTCCTTCGACGGCCGGGCCCAGGGCAGGCAGCTGCCCCCAAACTCAAGGGGCTCCCGCTGCCACAGGAAGCCCGACCCTGGAGCGGCAGAGAGCCGAGCACCAGCACGGATGCCGGCGCGGGAGGATGACACAGCTACCCAGGGAGTAAAACTGGGCCACAGGAGGAAGGCTTGGTTACAGGAAGAAGAGCCGTGGCTGAATGTGGGGCGTGCCCTAAGGAGACGGCTAGGGACGGTCGCAGGATGGCCTCTGTCGCGGAGACCCGGCCCCGGAGCCCTGCCCGTGGTAGGAAATCAATAAAGATCATCTTGCTGTTTCATCAGCGAACCCAGCAGCTTTCTTAGCTACCCCAGGTCAGCTTGGCCTTCGAGGAAGAAGATCGGTGTAGAAGTTCGCGCTGCGGCAGAATCACACCGGGAGCTGGCTGCAAAGGCTGATACCCGGCTTCAGAAGGGCCACAGAAATTCCTGCAGGGGTTGATTCCCCAGGAATCTGTACCTCACCGTGGGCTACACTGCGGCGATGTGGGCCCTCTCCTTCTCCTGGGGAAACCGCGGTGTATCGGATTCTGTTTGCCCTGAACTTTAGCTTAAGGTGAATCTTTCTGCAGGAGAACAAAATGGAGCCGCTGACGGTATTCATACCAATGTAGCTGGTGTGGTTCCCTGAGACGTGGCCCGCGGGGTAGGGGTGGGGGGTTGTCTGGCACCCTCCTGCACCCCGCACTGGTTTTCCCAGACTGCTGTATTCATGGGCACCAGCTGCAGGGCCGGAGGGCCCAGTTTCTGCTGCAATCCCAATGGCTGGATCTCAGCCCCACCCTCAACCCACTTGGCTGAGAATTAGGTCATCCTTTCCAGATCTGACACCCCGGGGACCAACCAACCCTGCTCCTAATTGTTCCCCGATGGTGCGAAGAGCCAGAGGGCCAATGGTGAGCCCTGAGGGCCCACAGATTTCCAGGGACCAGCACCTTCCCTGCCCGGGCCCTCTCTCCCCAGAGCACCCAGGCAATGGTATTGCCTTCATTTCCCTTGCTAGTTCCTTGTCTTTTGCAAAGACGAATATCTTCGGAGCACTCACTGTACCCCAGGCCCCGAGTTAGCAAGATGAGAGAGTCCTCAGACTCACAGGGGTCGTCAGTTCTCCAAAAGAGTGTTAGTTGTTCTTGTCCCTTAATTTCATCTTTTCATGTTGTTGATAATCCTTTTTAAAAATCTGGTAGTCTGCCCTATAACCTAGAGTTTATATTTATAAATGCATTCTCACCAAGTGAGAGCCAAGTGATATCATGTTATGATGAACAACAAAGGATCCAAAATCACTGGAACAATCTAAGTAGTTAGAATGCCAAGCATTCTTGGGACCCAAACTCAAAGGAACCTTGTAGTAATCAGGACCACATTCTCATTCTCTTCGTAGATCCTATTTTGCTGCTACCAGCTTGTAAAAGCTCATTTATGGAAAATGCAGCAGTAAGGGAGCAATAAAGAACTTTTCTGCTTGTTATTCTAGCAATATTGCGACAAGAGACTCACTTACTGCAGATTTCCAGGATGCGGCAATGCAGACCTTACTCTTGAATGAACCAGACAATTCCACAGTTATCAAGTGGCATTGCATTAAAATCGGCACTTCAGGGATGCTCAAGGGCAGAGTTTTAAATAACTATGAGGTCTGATTATTCTGAACTAGCAAATAGGGCGAGAGTAACAGGCATTGTCTGCATTAGTGTCGAACCCAAAGGCCAAAGTAAATCCAGACCTAGATCTGAGACCACCCTGTTAAACCCAGCCTGACCTGTTAGTTTCAGAACAAAAGCCTCCTCTGGCACATTAACGTGGCTTACTTGAATACGATTGGTTTTGCAGATGTGTTTGTGTTTCATTCATACATTGGCTTTGTTCTTATGATAATGTAACAGCTTGGTACTTATTGAGAGCTTATTACATGCCAGGAACTATACTAAGCGCTTTACGTAGATAAGCTCATTAAATCCCCACAACTCTGGCCAATAGGTACTATGACCAGCACTTTGCCCAAAGCGAACTGAAGCACAGGGAGAGCTTGCCTAAGCTTCCATACCTAACGTGAGTGGCAGCCCTAGGATTTGAACCCAGGCAGGTTGGGCTCCAGAACCTGTGTTCCTAACCCCAGCACTGTACTGTGTTATACTTATATCGTTTTATATGTATACACACGCACCCCTATATATACGGACCGGCATGGCATGGAATGTGTATATTTCCCATATATAGATGAAGATATGGAATGATATAAATACTATGTGCCGAAATGTATATAGCTTTGTATTTTTACATAAGTAGCTACAATAAAAACCATTTGATCCAATATTCGGCTTGTAAGGATTTCTTATTTTATGGAGGTGTAATTGACATGTAACATTATATTGGTTTTAGGTGTCAACATAATGATTCTATATTTGCATATACCGTGAAATTATCACCACAATAAGCCTAGTTAACATAGAATTCCTTTCCTGATTAACCAGACAAAAAGGTCTGTAGTCTATTCAAGTGAAAGAAATGCAGGTTTAGTGGTTTCTGCTCAGGATATCTGGTACCCAGGCTAAATCCCAGGAGTGACTTGCAGGAGGAAAGTGTCCAATGCCAGGCTCAGTTCTGCAAGCCCTCCTGTTGCTCACATCTCCTTCTCCTCATTCCCCAGCACCCCCTCTTCACTAGGGAAGTCCTGCTGTGTAGACCCCTGAGCTCATCTCTACTCACCGAGCTCCTGAACATTCCCAGAGCCAAGGTTACCGTGAAAGGTTCTGCTGTTAGGTTAGATCTGGTATGAATGGAAGCCTGAGTCACAGCAGACTTTGTGGTCTTTGAACCAGATGTATTGTTCAGCCCTCCTCTCTCACACTGCACATGCCCCAGTCTGCAGGGCAGGTAAGCCCCCCCCACCACCACCTCCATAGCTGGCA
Source organism: Potos flavus (assembly GCA_028534135.1). Classification (NCBI taxonomy): domain Eukaryota; kingdom Metazoa; phylum Chordata; class Mammalia; order Carnivora; family Procyonidae; genus Potos; species Potos flavus. Next base: position 49,552,870 of record CM052887.1, read on the forward strand.
CCTGACTGTGGGGTCTCTATCAGGATCAGCTTCCTCACCCACCTCCCTGCCCAGTCTCATGGTTCCGCAAGTCCGGATGCTTTTCCTTGGGCTCAGTGGAAGCCTCGATAGCATATTTGACTGCTAAAGCCTGCAGCTCTCCAGGCCAGTATTACAAAAGTGAATTACACTATTAAAGCTGCATTTCAAGGGAGCCAGGAAAATGCAAGCAATAAATGCTTCTCTTCTGCTGGAGGGCCTATGAATTACCATCCTCCCTCTTTGCAATCACGGAAGATACGAAGCATAATTACAAGTTAATGAAACATTTTTGCATGTGACGTGGGAATTATGAAATTATAGGGCTGAGAGCACACTTGGAGTTAGATGATTCAGTTACAAGTCATATCACTTGTTTGCTAATGCAAGCACTTTTGCTAGCAGTGATGATTTCAACCTTAACAATTAAACCTTGGTGATCTTAGTGCTCTTGGGGTAGAGTCCGGTCCACTGTCCAGTCCCAACTTCTTGAGTGATGAAAGGTGGTCACAGTAGCAGCCAAGTGCCTTCCTGATCCCTGGGTCACAGCTGGGGCATTGTGTTCCTTTATTTATTTATTTATTTATTTATTTAGTGCAAGCAGAGGGGAGGAGCAGAGGGAGAGGGAGAGAGAGAATCTCCAGCAGACTCCACAGTGAGTATGGAGCCTGACGCGGGGCTCAGGCTGAAACCCTGAGATCATGACCTGAGCGGAAATCAAGAGTTGGATATCCATTTAACCAACTGAGCGCGCAGGCGCCCCTGAGACATTGTGTTCTTGAAGTCAGCTGTCCCTGCGATGGTCTACTAATGGTCTGCCTTCCTGCTGTTGGCAAAAGAAGGAGGTCTCCTGGCAGACCAGTTGGGAAGCGTGTTCCAGAAGCTGCTCGTTTCTCTAGCCTGTCATTGTTTTGTTCCTAATTCCATGCATCAAATTCCTCTTCTGCTTTAAATGCTCAGAGTGGTTTATGTTTTTCTGACAGGAGCTCGGCCTGATATACTTGCATTGGCTCATGTAATGCCAACGACAACTCTATGTGGGAGCACCATTATCCCCTGTTTACAATCTGAGGAAACCGAGGCATGAGGAGGTTAATTAACTTGCCTGAAGTCCTGTTAGCGAGTGGCAGAGTTGGGTTTCTAACTCAAATAATCTAGCCCACAGCCCATACCCCCAAAGGCTACATGGCTCCCTCAGTAGGCTACATCAAGTGCCGGGAAGTCATGGTGCCTCAATGGAGTTGAATTATTTTTGTGACTTGATGTTATTCCACTAGTGATTCAAATTCCCAGAAGAGTCTCATTGGCCCAGTTTGGGTCTCAGGTCTCCCCTCAACCCCTCATTGACAGTTCCATCACTTGTGCAGTGAAATACGGTGGTTCCGCCAAGAGAGAGTCTGTTTTCCAAGGACAGGAAAAGGGATGCTGGTCAGACCAAAGCAACAGATGTCCCAAACTGATGTGAATCTGGCCATTGCTCAAAAGTACTATGGACAAAAAGAGACAAAAATGCCCAGATGTTGGATGGAAACTTGGCGGTTGCCCAGTCAGTAAATTGTCCCATATGGATCTTGAAGACGACTCATGAAATGTGAAGACTTTTGTAGATCACGTAGGCATTGCCTCAAGGCTGCCATGGAGCAAAGTCAGTTCTGGAAGGAAAGATGGAAGAGAGATGACTCTGAGGGGTGTGATGACCGGGGGGCTGCTGTCACCCCACCTCACAGCCACACGCACCTCACAGAGGACTTCCGGGAGGCTCTGGTTGAAGGCACTTCACACACTATCACAGTGACTAGCTAGACAACGTCCTCGCGCTACACCTGGACAGGCCACCGAGGGGCCCTCAAACAGCCTGGTTGCCAAATGAGAGACCTGACGCCCAAATGCCCAACTCGGAATGAATTTCTGGCCACTTGGCGGATTCCTCCATTTCCCGGAGATTTGTCATTTCATTTCAGAGATCTGTGTCATGGAGCACCTGAGTGGTTCCAACACCTCTGATTTCATATTTTTGAGTTTTTGTTTAAAGATTTTTTTTTCCAGAACTTTAAAAATAAAAAGCCCCTCTTTGTTTTCTCTCTCTCTCTCCCTTTCCCTCCTCTCTGTGTCTTATGTATATAATACTATCTCAGGTAAATCCCAGACTGGCTTGTTTTATAATACCTTGCTTTTTTTTTTTTTTTTTTAAGATTTTATTTAGTTATTTGACAGAGAGAGAGAGAGCGAAAGCAGGAACACAAGCAGGGGGAGTGGGAGAGGGAGAAGCAGGCTTCCCACCGAGCAGGGAGCCCGATGTGGGGCTCGATCCCAGGACGCTGGGATCATGACCTGAGCCGAAGGTGGATGCTCAACCATCTGAGCCACCCGGGCGCCTCATAATACCTTGCTCTTAAGACCAAAAGGAAAACTCAGATTTTTAAACCCCAGAATGGCACTCTTTGCTGCTTTTCGTAAGATTTCCCCTGGCCCATCACGCCCTGGGATTTCTCTACTGATAGCTTTCCACTGCTCTTCCCTGCTTTCTGCCAAAGGTTGATTATGCACCTGAGAGTTGGTTGCAAAATCATATCCCGGAATATCACATTTTCCCAAATCTCTGCCCTTCTCCCAGCCCAAACTTCATATTTTCACTTTTCCCTACAATATAAGCAATCTCCCAGCTACAAATTCCTAAGCCTCATTTCCTAAACTGACCAGAGTAGGAGAGTCTGAGGCATCCTTTTATGAAGACCGCCTTCCCCACTGATCCAGACCAAAGGACACAGTGGAGAAGGGGGAAGAGGATTTGCTCTAGTGGAGGCCCTCCTCCCGCAGTAGTCAGCAAAGCAGCCCTTTGCCACCAGCCGAAAGGATGCTGACACTTCTCTCGCCTGTGTGGACACGGTTGTCGTACCCAGGAAAGAAGCAGAAATATATGAATCCCTGGGCATTCTTCCTTCCATTAGAATAGGAAGAAAGAATTTCGAGAAGGTTGGGTCTTGCCTGATATGCCTGATATCCAATAAGCAGATATCAGTGCTGTTTACCCTCTTAGCTGAGAGAGAGAATGTGTCGGGGAATGAAAGGAAGCAAACATTGTCCCTGACAGTGGTAAACAATCAGGTCACCAAGAGTCAAGCACTTCCAAGAGTCAAAGCTCTCCAGACACCCAAGGAGAATTTTCTGAAGCTTTCCCTAAGTTGCTGAGCAATCATCTCCCGGTAGCGAATAATTTACATCAACCAGGAGGACAGTAGGGACCCACATCAAGACATGGCGAGACAGATGACTTGCAAATGACCAATGAGCAGCAGAAGCAGTCACACTGAAAGAGACTGTGACCTTGGCGGCAGCTCTTGTTAGGGAGCTCCAAAGCCGAGCACCCCCTTACTGGGATTGCACACTCAGAGCTGCCCCCAGCTTTGCTATGGCAGAAGCCCAGTTCTTTTGCTTGGAAGTGCTGATAAGAAGTCTTCCCCGAGAAAAAAAAAAAAAAAAAGTCTTCCCCGAATGGAAATCCTCCCTTGAGTTCCTTAACTATGTGTGACCTTGAGCCTGGGCACTTCCCTTCTCCATATCAGACATTAGAAGGAAACAAGAAAATATATTTCCTCTTTTCATATCAGGATCCCCCAAAACAATTTATTCTACCACCTCTTTTTTATTTGTTAACGAAATACACTGATGTAATGCTAACGTTAAGAAGATATTTGGAGGGGCGCCTGGGTGGCTCAGTGGGTTAAGCATCTGCCTTGGGCTCAGGTCATGATCTCAGGGTCCTGGGATCAAGCCCCGCATTGGGTCCCTGCTCAGCAGGGTGTCTATTCTCCCTCTCCCTCTGTCCCTCCCCATGCTTGTGCACTCTCTCTTGAATAAATAAGATCTTTAAAAAAAAAAAAAAAGAGCGGCGTTTTAAACTCTATTCGGAGAATATTTACTGTAAAAGCTCTTCGTGACTCCCCCAGATGTAAGCATGAGGCCAGCTCGGCTGGGTTAACTTCCCTCTGCAGAGGAGTATAGGGGTTTCCGGAAAATTCCAGAAGCTGGAGCTTTATCATAGAACTGGGACTAGGTTGAGAGGAGTAAGGTATCTACCTGAGGTGCAAAAACAAAACAACAAAAACTTCTGTATGAGAAATGTGGCCCATAATTAGTTATGTTTAATATTGCTTGTCTTTCGCCTTTTAACATCTAAACCTTAACATGAACAAAATTTTTTCTTTTAACCATTATTTGTGTGTTATTCTTTTTCCCCCGAAAAAGGAATAAATGTATTTGGTTTTTAAAAAATCCAAAGCAGAGTAGAGTATCTCAGATCCCCAGACATCTATCCTTCATCAAGAAGTAAACATTACTAATAGTTTCTTCTGTGTGTCCTTGCAGAATTTTTCTTTGTATATACATGCATATTTACAGGAGCATGTCCCTTTTTATTGTTTACACAAATGAGGACACACACTATATTGCATTTGCTAGTTTTACTTGACCTTGGATCTCAGATTGATGTATCGTGGCATATATAATCTGATTCATTATTTTTTAAAGAGGTGAATAGCTTCCCACTATATGAAAGTGCTATAATTTATTTAACCATTTCCCTATTGAAAAACATTTTCATAGTTTCTAGATTTTTTTGTTTCTGTTTTCTATTACAAATAATGTTGTAACCATAATAATTTTTGATAGATTCAGGGCAACCAGAAGTCTTCAATCTTAATTTACTATAATAAATTATTTTCATATAAAATAAAGTAATTTATATAGAATCCAGAAAGATATTTGATAAAATTTAACATTTTATTTCTGATTTTTTTTAATTCTCAGAAAAGAAAGAAAATTATTTTTGTATTTGTTAAGGAGATAATAGAAGCTATTTTTATGTTTAATAAGGAGATAATACAGTCAGGAAAAAGATGAAGATGGCCACTCTCCCCACTGTTCTTTAGCATTACTCTAGAATTATAAGTCAATGCAAAAGGAAAATAGAATTGAAATTGGAAATAAGGAGGTAAAATTTTCCTTATCTGCAAGGATATATTTTATAACTGGAAAAACACACAGAAAATCAACAGAAAAACTATTAGAAACAATAAGAGCATTCAGTAAGATGACTCTCAGACATTCTCGTGACTGATAAACTGGCTCAACCCCTGGGGTGGGGGGTGGCATTGAGGGTGTGGGATTTGGACCATCTATCAAAACTAAGTGTGCATGTCAATGAGCCTGTTAATTTCACTTCCAGAAATGTATCCTTCAAATACACTACCCCATGGATTCAGAGACTCATGGCACAGGTACGTATAGGGACATGGACATTTCATTAGAGCATTTTTTTATAATAGCAAAAAGGCCAGAAACAACTTGCTTTTCAAGAATCTGCTCTCACATGTATGAGGTGATATATGATACAAGCATAAAATATTTTCAAAGAAGAGCCAAGAAATCAGTCTCAGTGAATATCTCTAAAAAACAAAACCTAGAAAGGATAAGAAGGAGCTTTATTTTTCAGCATATGCCTTGTGTACAGTTCGAATTTGCCCTGTGCCCCCAAATGCATGCCTTTAAATGACTTACTTTTTGTACTATTGGTAAGGCTTTTCTCGTAGATACATTTATTTTTCCAAAATCCTTGATCAAACCCAGAGACGGATTCCCAGTTCAAATAGATGGATGGCCTTGGTTCGGTTAAGAAAACCTATGCATCGACATGAGGGGGAGGGAAACATACTTTAGTTTTTTAGTGTTTTGTTGTCATTGTTGGGGTCGTACTTGTTACGTTTTTATTTTTTTATGGGTATATAACTGAGGGTTTTAGTCTTGATGGCCTTGAAATGGTAAGACCGTATCTTGACTCATCAAGTGACTTGACAGGTGAGTATTCTTCAAGCCCCGTGTCCAGGTACCAATTCCCCTCACTGAACACGCTGAACTCTGCTAGCACTAACCCACGACGCATCTAGCTCTCCTGACGGTCTTCGGGGACCCAACCGAATGGAGTGACATGACCCAAAGAACTTGGTGCAGACAGGGCCGGCAGGAGGGAGAGAGGACAACTCATGGGGTCGCTGCTCTGCCTGCTGTCGTTGGCTCCTCGGTTCGCAGTGATGACACGGTTCCAATGTAACCTCCTTCTCTTCGTTTGTCCTCCTCCTCCGAAGTAGGGAGAGGTCCTTGGATAATTCTAGTGGGCAAGAGGAGGCAAAGATTTAAGGACATGTGGTGTTGGCAACAGAAAATTATACAGTTAATGACGATAACATTAACAGTACCCGGGACTAAACTGTATTGATCAGTCCCCAAACCCTAGTCCACCAAGAGAAGCTGGGGTGCCCCTGAATCACTGGGGAGCAACGTCGAAATGGAGAAATTCCCAGGCCACATCCCCCAGAGATTCTGCTTCACCGGGTCTGGGGTGATCCTGGGGAATCTGTATTTTGGGGACACTCCCTAGATAATTCTGATGGGCAGCCAGGCTTGGGAAACACAGGTATAAATTATTCAGTGACCCCTAAATTACTGTGAATCATATAACAGTCTAATAAATTTTGACGTGACCCTTTGGGGGAAAAAAGTCCCAAGACAAATTGTTTTGGTGAAAGAATTAAAGCAATCCTCAAGAGTGAGTAAATTAATCCCAGTAAACACATTATAGTTACTGCATTAAGTAAAAATTTTGTCTGCCTAATCAATAATGAAATAAGCAGAGAGAGGACCTCTTAAAGCCTGCAGGAGATATAATTCAAACACTAGCCTAGGTCTGATAAATATTTTATAGACAATCAATTTTATTTCATTCTACTTGAGAAATGAGTAAGGGCCTACGTTCTGATTTGGCGACGTCAGGTTTTTAAAACTGAATTGGAAGCATACAGAGTTAGTTAAACTCATGTGAATTTCTCCCTTCAGGTGAGTATTAGCAACCTCATAACTCAAAACACCTGGTCACTCTCCCGCCTCGCGGTCTTTCGGCTCTGGCTCTGAACTGAGGTTCTGCGAGCCATCTTTTCCGGAGTAGTGGTCCGGAGAAACGTCCCTGCTCTCCAGAAAAGACCAGCTCTGTCGGTCTCTGGTGCTGGCAGGACCCGGTCCTGGTCCTCCTTGACTTCCTCCTCCTGAGAATCTTGCGAAACCTCAGGTTCTTTTCGTTCCACCGACTGGAGCAAAACAAAATGCGTCCGCTAACGGTGAGTTCGGGAATACACATCTGGGGGGTGGGGTGTGAAGGTGGGTCTGTTTGGGTTTTTCCTCCTCAGCCTAAAATTCCCATCCGAATGAGTAAGGTGTTTTGTAAAGGATAAAATCAAGCCCGCCTAGAAGGCCTTCGGGGTTCGACAAACATATGGAGAGATCCTCTAAATTACAAACAAGGAATGGAGACGGTGAAAATAAGGTGTTTTCGGGTCTCAGAAAGTTGCAGGACAAGGCAGTTCAATTTCATGTGAAAATGTACCAGAGAAACTGGTTGTCAGAGTTACAGCTGAGGTTTTTCTTAAGGGAAACCAGCACTTTAAAAGAACGTTTCTGGGCGCCTGCGTGGCTCAGTGGGTTAAGCATTGATCCCAGGGTCCTGGGATCGAGCCCCACGTTGGGCTCCCTGCTCAGTAGAGAGCCTGCTTCTCCCTCTCCCTCTGCCTGCTTTTCTGCCTACTTGTGCTCTTTCTCTATCTCTCTGTCAAATACATAAAATATTTTTTAAAAAAATAAAACAAAAAAGAAAATAAAAGAACGTTTCCCCCATTTCCGGACCCACTTCACTGGGGGCTGCTTACATTGGGTAATTTAAATTATTTGGTGTCAAGAGGAGCGAGAACCTCCGCCTGATTTAACTAGGATGCCACCGCCGGCCTCTAGAGGTCGCACTTCATAAAAGAACTCGGGCTTGGGGGCGGGAAGGGGAAGAGAGTTGGCGATCAAAGGTCCACCCTAGGGGTGGGAAGGGCTGAAGCAGCATCTCAGTACCAATATCTTTATTATTAGAATCTTGGCCCTCAATTGTCCCTCCTTTGGGGGTGAGGAGGTTGTGGTGTGTACTGAGAAAAGGGTAGATACAGGATGCTACTGCATTTCTTATATTTCTGTATTTATAATACACAGGAAAACATGACTGAATAAATTGGATACAAAGAAAGCATGCTTCTTTGAGAATTAGATGATAATTCACGTGTGAGAATTATATGAAACCTATGTGAAAATTCAGAGCCTTGGCTCTTTATTAGGCAAAAAATATTACTTCAAGTTGGTCAATGCAACATGTATCTCCCTTTCACGTATATAGGCTTTCCCTGCTGTTATTGGAAGCAAATTTATTCCTCCTGACCTCCAAGAGTTTTATTTTATTTATTTATATGTTTAAAAGATTTTATTTATTTATTTGACAGAGAGAAAGAGATCACAAGTAGGCAGAGAGGCAGGCAGAGGGAGAGGGGGAAGCAGGCTCCCCCTGAGCAGAGAGTCCGATGTGGGCCTCGATCCCAGGACCCCGAGATCATGACCCGAGCCGAAGGCAGAGGCTTTAACCCACTGAGCCACCCAGGCGCCCCCAAGAGTTTTATTTTAGATGAGAAGACAAAACACACCCACCTAATAATTTAAAATCAGTATAAGGCAGAATGTAATCAGAACCTAACTGGTGCAGATGTGAATGGAAATCAGGACAGTGATCTAAAGAAGGAAAACATCAGTGGGAGCTGAATTTTCTGTTCCAATAAAAGATCTCCTAGAGAAGAAGTAGGACTTCAGTCGAACTCTGAAAATAATTTGGTTAAGTGTATATGGGAGTGGAAATGATGGAAGTTTATTGGAGAAGTAACTGCAAAAGTACAGAGGGCATAGTATGGAGGTTCCTTAAAAAATTAAAAATAGGGGCGCACGGGTGGTGCAGTCAGTTAAGCATACAACTCTGGGTTTAGGCTCAGGTCATGATGTCAGGGTCATGAGATCGAGCTCCATGTGGGCCCCATGCTCAGCGGGGAAACTGCTTAAGATTCGTTCTCTCCCTCTGCCACTCCCTCCCTAAGGTAAATAAATAAATCTTTTAAAAAATTAAAAATAGAACTACCACATGATCCAACAATTCCACTTCTGGGTATTTAGATGGAGAACATGAAATCACTACTTCTAAAAAATATCTGTACTCTCATGTTCACTGCAGCATTATTTACAATAGCCAAGATATGGAAATAACCTAAGTGGCCATAAATAGATGAATGGATAAAGAAAGTGTGGTGTAAAAAAAAAAAAAAAGTGTGGTGTATATATACAATGGAGTATTATTCAACCGTAAAAAAGAGTGAAATCTTGCCATTTGCAACAACGTGGACCTCAAGGGCATTGTGCTAATGAAAGAAGTCAAACAGAGAAAGATAATTACTGAATGATCTCACTTACATGTGGAATCTTAAAAAAATAAAAAATTGAGCTCATAGATTCGTAGTTGCTAGAAGTAGGGGGTGGTGGGTGAGCCAAATGGGTGAAGGGAACCAAAATGCACAAGCTTCGATTTATAAAATAAATGTACAGCATGGGGACTGTAGTTAATATTGTATTACATAACTGAAAATTGCTTAAAGAGTAGATTGTAAAAGTTCTCATCACGAGAAAAAAGTTCTGTAAGTATGTATGGTGACCGATGTTACCTAGTCTTATAATGGCAATCATTTTGCAATATATAGATATATTGAATCATTGTGTTGCACATCTGAAATTAACATAATGTTGTATGTCAATTATATCTGAATTTAAAAAGAAAGTAGGGAGAGCAGGATGAGAGGGGCTGTGTGCAGGACAATGAGATAGATGTCTTTTGCTCTCCAAGGTCTGTGCCAATGGCAGGAATATCCCCCACGTGACCCACTCGCCCTACTCCATCATTGAACTTAATCTCTCTCACTTAATCTTTTTTTTTAATTTTTAAATTTTAATTCAATTTAATTAACATATATGGATCCTTAGTTTCAGAGGTAGGATTTAGTGATTCATCAGTTACTTAAAACTCCCAATGCTCATTCAATCAAGTGCCCTCCTTAATGCCCATCACCCAGCTATCACAACCCCCCATCTGCCTCCCCTCCAGCAACCCTCAATTTGTTTCCAGAGTTGGGAGTCTCTTATGGTTTGTCTCCCCCTTTGTTTTTATGTCTTATTTTTCCTTCCCTGCCCCTATGTTCATTTGTTTTGTTTTTTAAATTCCACATATGAGTAAAATCATGTATTTGTCTTTCTCTTACTTATTTCGCTTAGCATAATATCCTCTAGTTCCATCCACATTATTGTAAATAGCAAGGTTTCATTCTTTTTGATGGCTGAGTATTATTCCATTCTATTTGTATACCACATCTTCTTTATCCCTTCATCTGTTGATGAACATCTGGGCTCTTTCCATATTTTGGCTATTATGGACATTGCTGCTATAAACATTAGGGTGCATGTGCCCCTTCGAATCACTATGTTTTTATCCTTTGGATAAATGCCTTGTAGTGTAGTTGCTGGGTTGTAGGGTAGTCCTATTTTTAACTTTCTGAGGAAACTGCATACTGTTTTCCAGAGCGGCTGCACCAGCTTGCATTCCCAACAGTGTAAGAGGGTTCCCCTTTCTCCACATCCTCTCCAACATCTGTTGTTTCCTGAGTTCATTTTAGCCATTCTGACTAGTGTGAGGTGGTGTCTCATCGTGGTTTTGATTTGTATTTCCCTGATGCCGAGTGATATGGAGTATTTTTTCATGTGTCTGTTGGCTATTTGTATGTCTCCTCTAGAGAAATATCTGTTCTGGTCTTTTGTCCATTTCTTGACTGGATTATTTGTTTTTTGGGTGTTGAGTTTGATAAGTTCTTCATAGATTTTGGATACTAGCCCTTTATCTGCTAAGACATTTGCAAATATCTTCTCCCATCCTGTAGGTTCTTTTAGTTTTGTCACCTTTTAGTTTTATTTACTTTGCTGTGCAAAAGCTTTTTGTCCTGATGAAGTCCCAATACTTCATTTTTGCTTTTGTTTCCCTCTCCTGTGGTGATGTGTTTAGCAAAAAGTTGCGGCGGCCAAGGTCAAAAACTGTGTTCTCCAATAGGATTTTGTTGGATTCCTGTCTCACATTCGGGTCTTTCATCCATTTTGAGTTTATTTTTGTGTATGGTGTAAGAAAATCGTCCAGTTTATGGGGCGCCTGGGTGGCTCAGTGGGTTAAAGCCTCTGCCTTCGGCTCAGGTCATGATCTCAGGGTCCTGGGATCGAGCCCACATCGGGCTCTCTGCTCAGCAGGGAGCCTGCTTCCCCCTCTCTCTCTGCCTGCCTCTCTGCCTGCTTGTGATCTCTCTCTCTGTCAAATAAATAAAATCTTAAAAAAAAAAAAAGCTAACTGTTATATAAAAAGAAAGAAAGAAAGAAAATGGTTCAGTTTCATTCTTCCGCAAGTGGCTGTCCAGTTTTCCCAACACCATTTGTTGAAGAGACTGTCTTTTTTCCATTGTATGTTCTTTCCTCCTTTGTCGAAGGTTGGTTGACCACCTCACTTAATCTTAATCCCCCAAATTGCCAGCCCCTTAATCACTTAATTCCCCAATTGCCACTTCACGTCCTCAACATATCCACGCGTAACCCTTTTACGTCCTCGAAATAAAGCCCCATGAGCCAAAAATGGAAGACCTCAAGGGGATCCTTAACTCATCCAAAGTTATAGGATTCCAACTGACATTGGCTGAGTCCAGAGCCTATACCACTAACTTCTACACAATTGTATACATCAGCGGTCAGGTGATGGGCAGCACGGAGCCGCATAAAGCTCTCAGATATGTGTTCTTGGCCTGCACAGTGTTTAGAAAAGCAAAGTGACCAGAAAGTTAGGCTGGCCGCCCAACCAGTTTAATTCCTATTCTCCTACCTTCCTTGTTTCACATATTTCTGAGACCTAGCCAGGCAACTGTGCTTGGGATCCTGGGCTGACACTGAGGCAGCAGAAGGGGAACTGGAAAAAATCCCGTTCTCGAGACTCTTCTAAAAGAAGACTTTGCAAACAAAGACAAAAGAAAGGGAAGAGCTAAATATGACAGACAAATCTATAGGGTTTTTCAAAGGGTGTTCTCCACCATCAGAATTCCCTGGGGACCTTGTTAAAACTACAGAACCCTGGGCCTAGAGAGCACCTACTAAGTCTTGGAGATGGCCAAGGAGTCTAAATTTTTAAAAATATTTTATTTATTTATTTGATACAGAGAGAGAGATTGCAAGAGAGGAACACAAGCAGAGGGAGTAGAAGAGAAAGAAGTAGGCTTCCCGCTGAGCAGGGAGCCCGATGCGGGGCTCGATCTCAGGACCCTGGGATTATGACCTGAGCCAAAGGCAGATGCTTAACGACTGAGCCACCCAGGCGCCCCAAGGAGTCTAAATTTTTAATAGGCTCCCAGGGGGATTCTGATATACACTGTAATTTAAGAACAATTAAGTTATACTTATTCAGAAAAATCCCTCACAATCATCTGTTTTCCCCTTTTTGCCATATCTACTGGGAAATAGTATTCACCTATAAAACTTTTTATATCCTAGAAAAACCTTTAACCACTTAACCTTCCTTTCTCTGAGCACTTCTTTTTGTCTGTGAGCTTTGGAGTGTCCCAGCTGAAGTCAGTCCCAAGTAATAATTTTCTCACACTGACCAAAGATCAGGGTTCTGAGCCATGGACATATTTGAAGGACACAGGCAGTCACTCACCCTCCTCCTGCTTATCCCCTGGGCAAGGTGGGCAAGAGAAATCCCTCCAAAGCCTCTGCGCAGCGAGGGGGGGCCCATTCCCTTGCCCCTGACCTTGGAAAAAAACATATATCTCCATACATTTCCTTTGAACTTCAGTATTCCTGGAATAACCTTCCCTGCCTGCCACACTCATAAACTCCTATTTATGCTTCAAGTCCCAGCTCAGAAGTAGTGACTCCGAAAATAATCATCATAAATCAGGTTTCCTCCTTCTATTCTGTCTTACCTTGCTGTAATTTCCCTTTGGGGCACTCATCAAAGTCTGTAGTGGTGGATTTTGTGTTTATTTTATGAGCATCTAGACATCCTATTTGACTGAAAGTTACATGAGGGCAGAGACCATTTGCTTTGTCCATACTTTATTTATAGCCTATTGCCATGCCTGGCACATAGTAGGTCCTCCATTAATATTATTGAATGAATGAATTAATGGATGGATGGATGGATGAATGAATGAATGGGTTCACATTTATTGAGTACTTTCAATGTTGCCAGGCACTGGGCTCAGTGCTGCTGATACCCGGTCCGTTTTAATCTTCCCAGCCACCTTCTGAGGTGGGTATTATTATCCCTTTTGCATAGATAAGGAAGTTGAGGTTCAACGAGGTCTTGAGAATTTGTCAGAGTCACACAGCAAATAAATGGGGACTCTTGGATTCAAATACCAATCTATGTCTAGAACGCAGCTCTCAGCCACAATATCTCACACTTCCTATTTGAGATGGTCAACCTCCCCCTCCCCTTACGTCCCGATACTAATGCCAGCGTGAGTGGTCTCCTCCGTTGTGTTTCTTTCTCATGGCACTTCAGCTATCCCTCACTTAGCCCACTCGTCACATTGCCTCGTCAGGATGTGCATGTGCGTCTGTGAGTTCATGAGTGAGTGCATGGCCCATTCTTTATTCATCCAGCGGGCCGGTCCTAACCACCCAGTCCATACCCCAGCGCCCCTACAATACTGCGCCGGAAGTGCCCAATTAACCCAGCATCACTGTCACCTCCTGGTAAAGAAAAGAGAAGGCATTAACATAGGCAGACAGATTAACCACGTGAACAAAGAGAGAGCTCAGAGGCAGAGCGAACATAGCTGCAAACTTGACATAGAGAGAGAGGGCAAGCGGAGAGGGAGTGAAGAAGGAATGTGAAGAGGAATGAAGGTAGACCCCATCATACACCAGGCACCAAAGTTAATTCTTGGGGCGCCTGGGTGGCTCAGTGGGTTAAAGCCTCTGCCTTCGGCTCAGGTCATGATCTCAGGGTGGGATCGAGCCCCGCATCGGGCTCTCTGCTCAGCAGGGAGCCTGCTTCCCCCCCTCTCTCTGCCTGCCTCTCTGCCTACTTGTGATCTCTCTCTCTCTGTCTAATAAATAAATACAAATAAAATCTTTAAAAAAAAGTTAATTCTTTTTTTTTAAGATTATTTATTTATTTATTTGATAGACAGTGAGAGAGGGAACATAGGCAGGGGGAGTGGGAGAGGGAGAAGCAGGCTTCTGAGCAGGGAGACCAATGCGGGGCTCGATCCCAGGACCCTGGGATCATGACCTGAGCCGAAGGCAGATGCTTAATGACAGAGCCACCTGGGTACCCCACAAACGTTAATTCTTAATGGAGTAAAGACTTCTATGTGAAAAACACAACTTTCAAACCTATAAGATGATGAGTAATTGCAATGGTGATCAGGAAAATTAAGACTATGATAGGATAATCATTTTAAAGCCTCTAAATTGGCAAAAAAAATCAGAAAACTGATAATACTCAGTATTGGTGAAGATGTGGAGCACTAGGAACTCCTAATACGCTGCTGGTAGATATATATATTAGCCAATCATTTTACGAAAAAGATTGGCAATATCTAATAAATTATGTTACACTTATACTAGAGCACAGTTTATGTAGTAAAAAATGAGGGGCGCCTGGGTGGCTCAGTCGGTTAAATGCCTTCGGCTCAGGTCATGATCCCAGGGTCCTGGGATCGAGCCCCGCATCGGGGAGCTCAGCTGAGAGTCAGCTTCATCCTCACTCATGCTCTCTCACTCTCTCTGTCAAATAAATAAAATCTTCAAAAAAACCCAAACCAAAACAAAACCAAAAAACGAAGAAGCTGGTGCAGCTGCTGTGGAAAACAGTATAACAATTCCTCAAAACACGGAATTACCATGTGATCCAGCAACTCCAGTTTTGAGTGTATACCCAAAAAGAGATGGAATCAGGGACTCGAAGAGATATTTGTACACCCATGTTCATGGCGGCATTATTCACAAGAGTAAAAGATGGGAGCAATCCAAGTGTCCATCAATGGATGAATGCATAAACAAAACATAGTGTGTATATACGTCTCAGTGGACACTAGTCAGCTTTAAAAAGGAAGAAAATTCTGACGCATGCCACAAGGTGGATGAACTTTGAAAACATCATGCTAAATAAAATAAACCAGTCATGAAAGGACAAATATTGTGATTCCACTTATATGAGGCACCTAGAGTAGTGAAATCCCTAGAGACAGAAAGTAGACTAGGGATTGCTAGGGGCTGGAGGCAGAAAGGTTGGGAGAGTGAGTGTTTAATAGGTACAGAATTTCAGCGGGGAAAGATGGAAAGTTCTGGAGATGGACCAGGCGGGGGGTGGGGGGACTCTTGCATAGCAGCACGAACGTGCTTAATGCAATGAAACTCTACACTTAACAGTCGTTAAAGGCCAAATTTATATTATGTACATTTTACTGCAATAAAAAAAGTGAATGAGCAATGTCTCTACTCATTCTCCCGTGGGTGGACATTTAGGGTAGTTCTGGTCTTGTTTGTTCATTTGTTTTTGTTGCTACTGCTGACAAGGCGACTATGGACATTCTTTTACATGTCTCTACTCTTTCACCTGTGCAAGAAAATGTGTAAAGTGTAGCCCTAAAGATGAAATTGCTGGGTCCACTTTACTAGGCCACATTGTTTTCCAAAGTGGTTGTGCTTTTTGACATAATTTATATCATAATGTGTAAAAGATGTTCAGGATATGTTAAATAACCATCAGAAGGAGCCAGGCAAATCTTGCCCAAAAATCTGGACGTATACTGCCCAGAAGAGAGGGCTCCGACCGGACTACCAGTGCCATCTTTTACTCCTTTGCTGGGCATCCCTTCTAAGACCATTGGCTAATTGATGCCAGCCGGTGGTGGACCACCAGGATAGCAAGAGTTCTGGAAACTTCGAAAGGAGGAAAGCCTGGATGAGAGCGAGTGGAGAGCACTCACGAGCTTGTTGGAGAGTCTAATTCAGAAGCACAGCTACCTCTCTTTGCTTGGCTAACGCACTGTTCTCTTCTCTCTGGGAAATTCATCCTCTTTGATTAAGCGAGTTACCTCAGCAGGAGCCAGATTCACAGAACCAGCCTGGAAAAGGAAAAGAGCAAGTTAGGGGACACATGAGACCTGACGTCAACTACTAGAGAACCTGTCTTACAGACTTGGATTCACTCTGGGAAGTTTCAGAGAGCAGGTCCGATGCTTAGAGGCCACAGGGAAGCTTGTAATAAACAGAGCTGGGCAAGCACCGACCAGATAGGCTGTCTGTGAAGTCCTGGGCATGTCCAACCATCTAGATGGTCAAAGACTCCAGAACTAATGGCTGGGGAAGCCAGAGATGACAATGGGTCCTCTTTTTTTTTTTTTTTAAGATTTTATTTGTTTATTTGACAGAGAAAGAGATCACAAGTAGGCAGAGAGACAAGCAGAGAGAGAGGGGGAAGCAGGCTCCCTGCTGAGCAGAGAGCCCGATGCGGGGCTCGATCCCAGGACACTGAGATCATGACCTGAGCCGAAGGCAGAGGCTTTAACTCACTGAGCCACCCAGGCGCCCCGACAATGGGTCCTCTATCACTCTGTGATAATGGTTCAAGTACATCCAAATGGTAGGCACCTCACCTGCCATGATAGCACTTGGTCTTAGATCCACTCAGTCAACATTGGAGTTGGGTTTTCTGTCTATTCCGTTACCCATTCTGATGTTACCATGAGCCAGGTTAGCCCTTTCCATGTAATTTGTGGTCGCTGGAGAATTAAAACTGCTGCCCAGGCTTAGGTTTTATTATTTATAAAGTAAATCACATACTCCACTAATAAAAAGTGGCTTACAGCAGATGCATATAGGTTTTTTGTTTTTTTTTTTCTGTATCCCAGACAGGTCATCATTTTCTACCTCTCCTATAAACAGCCGACCATCTTTTCAAGATTTTCTCCCACGTGCATTTTAAAGCTTCTCCATATTCTGCACACAGAAGTGTTTCGATTACCTCTGACGGAAGCCCACCGGATACTGAACTTAAAGATTTACAGAAATAGCCCCAGGCAGTCCTCATTTGATACTTTGCGATGCAGTCACGAAGAAGGGTCCACAAATAAGTCAGAGGATTTCACGTCACTTTAAAACCACGGAATGTAGAGTAAAGGCTGCTGAAAGATTTTGATCAATACCGACTCCACCCTGAACACCATGAGAAATGTGAGGCATGAAGCCGATGCCTTTTCCCAAGTCTGGCAATTTCTTTTCTAAGCAGTCATTAAATCAGTGAAAACGATACAGATGATGCGAGTTGCCCGAATTGTTTTAGCGGCAGTCCCGGAACCAAAACCCCGCGGATACATTTGACAAATCTGCAATTGGCAAATGTTTAAATGTCAGGTCCATGCTAATTTCTTTTGCAAACGACTCCTGGGAAGTCAGATATCAGCCCAAGCCTTCCCTGCTGGTGGGAGAAAGATTTCCAAAAGTCCTCCCTAGCTGATGTCCAAGCCCAGTGGGCTCTCTCTGTCCCTTCCCTGGCACCATTTGGTGTCCCTGAGAAATTTTCTGCTCCTGCTGCCGGTACGGGCATCGTGTCAAATCTGGTTCAACCCTTGAGTGTGTGCTGAGTCAGAGCAGGTGCAGGAATGAAGTAACTGCTTTGTAGCCGTATTTGCATCTTTCAGCCCCTGAGCAAGCTGGCTCGGGTGCGCTTCCTCCTTTCATCTGCCATTGGTCTGCTCAGCCCAAGACCAGACCCGTCCTCTGCCCAGCAGGACCTGAACCGGTTGTTTCATTTCATCCTTGTCATTTGATGAATTACCGACAGCCTGTTTGAAGCTTGTCCTTTCATTCTTAAGAGGCAACTTCTCTCTGTTGTGGAGTCTTCTCCCTGCAGAGCCTAGGGTGTGGGACCCCACTGAGACTTGGCCCTGAGCCCGTGACTGGAGGCTGTCATAAAAGGGGGGCAGTCGTGGGTTTGGCCATAGGATCGCCTTTCCACCTTTCTCCTCACCCAGAGTGGACGCACAGGGAAGCGCAGACCTCCTCCCTTAGAGACCCAGTAAGGGGAGTGAGAAGCTGACTCAGAGTCCCAAAGAACTTCGCAATGAAAAGTGAGAACTACAGCACCTCGTGCTTTCTAAATGGGCATTACCAAACACTCCCTTACTTTTTAATGTTAATAGTGGTTATGAATTAGGGGCTGGCTCTCGGACTGACAAGGGCTGCGGCTGCTGCTGATGAGGGAAAATCAAAGCAGTCTACTAGAGACATCAAGGTCTCCCAGACGCCAGTGAGGTTTGCTTTTAACACACCAAACTGCCCTGTGACCTCCCACAACAGGAAGGTCTGAGCCAAGGGCTGGGATCCGCCGGACTGGTCTGGATGTGGTGCTGAGAGAAGGCGGAGGAATATAATCAGAGGTGAGAGGTGGAAAGAGCTAGATGCCCAATACCCAGAATGCTTTCATACACAAGCACAGTGCTGAGGCTGTGCCCTAGAGAGGATCTGGCAGAGGGGAGAACGACAGCTCGTTGGCAGAGTTAGAGGGGAAGGCAGTTGCATTGACATTCTCAAAAATAATTTTTGGGGCGCTCCCGGCTGCTCAGTCAGTTAAGCATCCGAGGAGGCGAGATTTTGGCTCAGGTCATGATCTCAGGGTGGTGAGATTGAGCTCTGGGTTAAGATTCTCTCTCTCTCCCTCTGCCCCTCCCCACCCATCTCTCTCCTTCTCCCTCTCTCTAACAAATAATAATAATAACAACAACAACAACAACAACAACAAAAACCAAAAATGTTTTTCTGGAGCCCAAAGTGGAAAGGACTAGATTCTTCTAAAACAAAAATAGGAGTGGGTAGAAGGAGGCAAAGGGCTCTCAAAAGCAGTCCTGGTCTGGTATAAGCCAGTCCTACAAGGAAATGAAACAGATCCCCAGTCATCAGGCGGGGATGGAGCTGGGGCCCTTTATTGGACAGGCTGGTGAGGACTGGTGCTGAAGGGCCAGTT
>CM052887.1:49571996-49595926 GCA_028534135.1 Potos flavus
GCTGAGACTTTAGCCACTATTCTAAAGAGAACAGGGTGAGAGACACGTGGGAACCACTGGAGGAGGAGGCCCAGAGGGGCAATCGGGTAACCGAGGTACGCAGACACTGAACTTGGCCACCACGTGCTTCGAACCTGGAAAATAGCAGCAAACCACGAACTGGGGCTATTGCCACGGAAGGGGTGCCGTAACCGTCCCTATTCCAAACCGCCGGGTGGGGGGGTCTGGTGAGCCATTACCTTACCTCTCAACACCAGCCTGTCCTGGGATGCCGGATGTTAGGCTGCTCAAGTTCATTTGGAGGCCCTCTGAGTTTAGCCAGCGAGCTCTCCTAAAAGCACGGTCGGCCCTGCCTAATCCCTGAGCCCATCAGGACCGAGGCAGGTGACGGCTGGGATCCTGGCGTCCTGCCCAGCTCTTCCCAGGCCCCTTCCCATGGGGCCTGCCGCCAACTGTCCATCCCCGGCTACTGACTAGGGCCCTGCTGAACGCAACCCCTCGCCTGGGACCCCTCCACCGTACCCTGGCTGGCTTTGAGTCTGTCTCTAGCCGGAAGCCCCAGGTACAGCCCACCTGTCACAGGGCTGGACCCTCTTAACCAACAGATGGCCCAGGGTCACCACTGTTCCCCACCCTGGATCACTTACCACTCATCCTTCCACCCGCTTTCCCCCCACTGCCCACAAGCCCGCGCTTCTGCGCTGAGCCCCCCTAAACTGTGAGGGGCTTCAGCCTCCTGTGAGGGCAGGCACCGTCTTCTGCTTCTTGCCACAAAGGTGCAGCCAACACTCTGGCTAAGGGACTGGCAAGAGCCTTTAAAAACAAATGGGGAGATGAAATGTATTCAAGGGGGACACTTCTTTCTAAAGGCCACATAGATGGAGTGAGGTCAAATCTCTGACCTCCTGGGGCACCCATGTGGCTCAGTCTGTTAAGCGTCTACCTTTCGGCTCAGGTCATGATCCCAGGGTCCTGGGTTCGAGCCCCACATCGGGCTCCCTGCTCAGCGGGAAGCCTGCTTCCCCCTCTCCCACTCTCCCTGCTTGTGTTCCCTCTCTCGCTGTCTCTCTCTCTCACTGTCAAATAAATAAATAAAATCTTAAAAAAAAAAAAAAATCTCTGACCTTGGAGAGTCATTCAGGAATCCTCTGGATCCTCTTTCCCTGTGACCTCCATGTTTACCGTCCTCTAACCACTCTGACGGGGTTGGCGGTGAGACAGTCCACAGCGGTGTGCCCCAGGGAGAGACATGAGGGGGGCCCCCTGTGTGTGGTCTGAGGCTGTGTGGAGCGCCGCGGTGAGGGGGGCCCTCAAGGAGCCCCGTCCCCGTAGCCTTGCCCTAAGGCTTATCCTGTGTGCAGGCATCCCAAGGCAGCCACCACACACCCTGGGACGGACAGGGTAAGCGACATTGTTATTTTCTTGCTTGGCTTTAGCTTTCCTTCCCAGGAACATAATCTCATTTAGAGTTTCTGAGAAAGTTCTGCCAGAAGTATCGCCAGTTCTGCTGTCTAGCGCTTTCCCAAGAACGCAGTCCGCTTCCGGCCACGGAGGCAGCCTGTCATGTGGCTTCCAGACCGCGAAGAAACACACGCCTGTCTTATTAAGTAATATTACTGTAGGTATCCCAGACACGAGAACAGCATTCTCCAGAACATGTCCTAGGCATGGAGAATTATAAAGAAAAAAAAGCGTGGGAAAGGCTACCTACGATGGACCCCCTTGCTGCAGATCCCAGGGTCCCCTCACCTGGGGAGGCCGCTAGGAAGTTCTGCAGCCCAGCTGCATTTCCCTGGGCTGGGAGCGGGAGCGATTGGAGAGTGATGACTTCATGGGTCAAGGGTTTCTTTGGGGGGTTGATGGAAAAGTGCTGGAATTCGTGGTGACATTCGTATAACATTGGGCATGTACTAGATGCCACTGAATGGAACCCTTTACTATGGCTGAAATGGTAAATTTGCTGTTATATGCGTTTTATTACGAAGAGAGAGAGAGGAGGGAGGGAGGGTGTCCCTGATGGGGCGCAACACGGAATGGACAGTCTTGCCAAAAAGTCCAACTCGATTATGCTTCTAGAGCCACCAGTTTGTAGGAAAAACAGGGGAAAGAGGAACATTCAACAACTCCCTGCAGAGGCATTCAGCAAAATAGAAAATGAGGGGCATCTAAGGAATAAATCACCAGTGTCTTTAACAAATAAAAGATAAAGGGAAAAAAAGAGGGAGGGTGAACAATCACAGTTGAAAAGATTTTTATAAGACCTACCAGCGAAACGCAGTGTGTGAGCCGTGTTTGGATCCTGATTTAAACAAATCAACTAATTTTTTAAAAGATTTATTCATTAAAAAAAAAGATCGATCGATCGATTGATTCATGAGAGACAGGCAGAGGCAGAGGCGGAGGGAGAAGCTCCCTGCTCAGCTGGGGGCCGGATGTGGGGCTCCATCCCAGGACCCCGGGATCATGACCTGAGCCACAAGCAGATGCTTAACTGACTGAGCCATCCAGGGGCCCTCAACTAATTTCTTAAAGTATTAATGTGACAACCAGGGAAGTTTGATTACTGACTGGATTGTTTTATGGCATTAAGGAATTATTGTTAAATTTGTAGGTGTGATAATGGCATTACGGTGATGCAAAAAAGAAAGATTTTATTTTTGGAAATACGTGAAGCATTCGCGGATGAAAGATATGTCTGGGATTGGTCGTAAAGTAATTCAGTATAAGTAAGGGGAGGAGGGGCGCCTGGGTGACTCAGTTACATGTCTGAGTCTTGGTTTCAGCTCAGGTCATGATCTCACGTTGGTGAGATTGAGCTCCACGTGGGGCTCCGCGCTCAGAGCAAAGTCTGCTTAAGACCCTCTCCCTCTCCTCCTGCCCCTCCCTTCCAAAATCTCTCTCTTCCTCTCAAATAAATAAATCTTAAGGGAAAAAAAAGGGGGGGGAATGGATGACAGTTTAAAAGAAACAGGACTAGCCATGAATTGATAATTGCTGGAAGCTGGGTGTTCTAATTATGTATTAAGTTTGAAAATGTCCATATAAGTAGTATTTTAAAAATACATTGCTGAGCAACAAATGAAAAGAAGGACCTAAGTCTTGGACATGGGGTAGTTTTCTAGTAACCAATTATCTGGTAGATATAGGATGTTAAAATTAGACCCAGAGATTTTAAGATCAGGATTTTTATATTTGTTTTCCATCCTTCCTGCCGTATTTGGAAAAGAAAATACCATGCTCATAAAGCAGGGAAGAGTCAAGAAAAGCAAAAATAGAAGCATTTCTTAAGTGTTTGCTGCGTGCATGTATTAATTTCTTGTTCACAGTCCTCTAATAGCTTCCCATCTCACTCAGAGCAAAATACAAATTCCTCACCATGGTCTGTGATGGGTCCAGTATGACCTGGCACTTGACACCCTTCTCCCTTCCTACTGCACTGGCCTCCCCACTATTTTTTGAAAACAGCTGGTGCTCTCCTGCCTCAGGGCCTTTGCACTCACTAGTCTCACTACCCGGAATACTCTCTCCCCCAGCTAGCTGTGTGATCCTCTCCCTATCCCCTTTGAAGTCAGACTTTCTCTAGGCACTTCCTTATGTGACACACGTGTGAGCTCCCACACACATACCATCACTCACCTTTCCTTTATCTCTTTTCCTCTGCTTTGTTTATATTTTTTAGCATTTATCACCTCCTGACTAATTATTTGTTGGTTGTTTGCCCCATGTGGACTGCAAACTCCAATAGACCTGGCCTTTGTTTTATTCAAACAATGCCTTTTTTTTGAGCACATAGTAGGTGCTCATTAAATAGTTATTGATTTAATTAATTTAGTGCATCCCACAAGTATGTAGGTAAACATGCCCCCCCATGGGGGGCTGAAATGTATTTCCGTACTGGCCAAGACCCTCCTGGATTAGCTGGAGGTGCCCACTCTGGGCCAAGAGATCTGCAGAGCAGCCGAGTGCCTGGCAGTGAGAGAGGACTCCTACTCCATTCAGCCTGCGGGAGGGCCAGCCGGGGAGACCTTCCAGAGCTCCGCTGAGGCTGGGATGACTGTTCTTTCCTTGAGAAGAGTGTGATTAGATGAAGGTCCCGCTGAGGGGTGGCAGCATCTGCTGGAAACAAACTTGGAAGAAAGGACACAGCTGGATGGAGTGTTTAGGGGTCACAAGAATGCTATGGACCTGGATGCTAGAAATGGTTTGAAGTTGTTTTTTTTTTTTTTTAAGATTTTATTTATTTGAGAGAGAGAGAGAGAGAGCGAGCAGGAGTGGGGTGAAGGGCAGAAGGAGAAGCAGACTCCCGGCTGAGCAGGGAGCCCGATGCAGGGCTCGATCCCGGGACCCTGGGATCATGATCTGAGCAGAAGGCGGACACTTAACTGCCTGAGCCATGCAGGTGCCTCTGGGGTGAGGTTCTTAAAGGAATTTGTTTTCAGGGGAGAGTTGGACAATGCACAAATGGATAAGCAATTCTGAGTGGTAAATATCCCGGGCAGCAATACTGTGTGGGCGGAGAACTGGACCCTGATATAGCTGTCCGACTTATTTTGAAGAATTTCACTTCTACGCAGGGTGACCTCCTGAATTACTCTTCAAGTTGCTGTCCAAAGGAATCTGGGTTTTGCTTTTTTTGTTTTGTTTTGTTTTGTTTTGTTTTTGCTTTTTGTTTTTTCCCAAAGGAATCCAGGTAGCTAAGACCCTCCTTTGGGACCCAGGTCAGAACTCACACTTGAGAAGCTGGGCGTTGTGTGTTCCGCCTCCCCCCTAAAACTGCCAAGGAACTGAGCCTCCACACGTAATAGAAGAGAGCAGCGAGCTTCTCGGCTGGAGAGACAGCACTGCTGAAATAGTGGAAATCTGGGAGGGGAACTGCGTCCCATCAGCTGCTCGCTTCCTAAAAGGCTGTACAGCAAAATGACTTGTTAATGATCTGAATGTTTAAATCAACAAAGTGATCCTGCTGGTTACCAGATTCCTATAGGAAATATTTTAGGAAAATAATCCTTAATCTGCAGTTTCAAACATGAAACGCATTGCTATACTTCCAGTTTTCACGTGGCAAAACATTTCTTTCCGTTGGCCAGTTTCTGATCTCTCAGCCACCTTGCTGAATTTCAGTGTCAGCTATGCCAAATAATCATCTCTTGGCTGTGAAAAGATTTCCTGGCAGGCTCTCCAAGACAAGGACAGATGGCATCCCTTTGGGGGTCCTCCCAGCTCTTTGTTTTAGCAAATATTGACTCTTTTGTGGGAAACAGATCCAGATCCTGTTTCTTCCTAACTCATCCAGGCAATCCTGAAGGTTTGGAGACATGTAGTTTGATAGAATTGGGAAAGTGTACTTGCGACTGAGTTAAAAAAGACATATATTAAGGAGGGTAATGTTCATGGTTAATTGATGTTTGCAGAAGTCACAAAGTAGTAAGCAGTATTCTGTGATCACAAATCACTTTTGAGCAGAAATGAGGGAGGATAGGCAGGGAGAGGGGAGACAAGTGACCAAAGAATTCAAACTTTTTTAAAGATCTCCAAAATATGTATAAAAAGAGTTTATCACGGAGTTATAATAGTGGAAGTATGACAACAACCAAAACATTCATCGGTAGCAAATTGTTTCACTAGATCAAGATACATCCACATTAGAGGACATTTTGCTACATTAGAGGACATTAGATGACAGTGTGTGGCAATATTCGTTTAATATGGAAGATATAATCAATATTGGCAGTTTTTAAAAAGCAGGTACAAAAAGCAATTTGTTACAAAACCAAATTATTTTTTATAAAGTTATTAGAGAACTCTCACAAGTTATAGAAATTATAAAAAATACTTTTATAAAAATGATGTGTGTGTGTGACACTTTGGGTGGTGAAATTCTAGGTAATTTTAAGTTCCGGTTTCCTTTCTGTATTATCTATTGGTGGTGTTTTACAAGGAGCATATATTGCTTCTATCATGAGGAGGCAAACTAAAAGTTATTCCAAGTTGTAAAAAGGAAGTCACAGATAACTTTTATTTTTTTTAATTTTTTAAAGACTTTATTTATTTGATGGAGACACAGCGAGAGAGGAACACAAGCAGGGGGAGTGGGGGAGGGCGAAGCAGGCTTCCCGCTGAGCAGGGAACCGCTTTGTGGGGCTCGATCCCAGGACCCTGGGATCATAACCTAAGCTGAAGGAAGACGCTTAACAACTGAGCCAGCCAGGCGCCCACAGATAACTTTTCATCAACTTTTCTTGCAAAAGCCTGACGTGGTGTTTTGCTGGGGCCCTGCAGTGGGAGAGAGGGGAGGGACAAAACAAAGGTCAGGGCAGAGGGAGCCTTGAAGGTTAGACACTGGGGCGAGGCAAAGGGTTCAGAGGGCTTCCAAGCCAAGCCTTCAGCCCATCTGCCCTGACCTGAACTGGCCTGAGACTCGCCAGTGTGGAAACTCCCTGTTTCAGCAACACTCCCTCCCGTTCCCTTGCTCTGAGGCTGCCATGAACTTGCCATGAACCGCCATGACAGAGTATCCCAATCTTTACTCAGGGGAAAAATAGTTCTTATACAATAACAAGAACCACACAAGAACAAAGGGAAATAGAAAACTTCTCTGTATCCGTTTTCTAGAAATGCCCCAGCAAATTACTACTCCAAAAGCCTTGGTGACTTGAAATGGAACTGTACCTCTCACTCGTGGTTGGGAGGTCAGAAGTCGGAAATCAAGGGGCCGGCAAGGCTGTGCTGCCCCTGGAGACTCTCGGGGAGAACCTTCCTTGCCTCTTCCCGCTTCTGATGGCTCCTGGCGCTCTGGGCAACATTGCTCGCATCTCTGCCTCTGTCTTCACATCGCCTCCTTCTCTGTGTGTCTGTGTGTCTCTTTCTGGCTCTTATGAGGACACTCTCAGTGGATCCAGGGTCCACCCTAACCCCATATGACCTCATCTCAATCCTCACCTTCTATCTGCAGAGACCCTATTTCCAGTTTAGGTCACAGTCTGAAGTTTGGGGTGGATGTGAATTTGGGGGGACACTATTTGGCCCAGTGTAATATTGTAGACAACATTTGTTCAGGAAGCAACAACTCTGATGAGAATTTATCTTTCTAAAAAAGGAGGTGGAAGGCTGGCAGGGGATGGCGGGGGGCTCGGAATCAGCTCTACGGGGCCAAAAAGTCTGCTTCTGTCTTGTAGTTTGGCAATCGGCAAGCCGCCTTGGAGTTAGGATCTGATAGAGTTTTTGGAGTCCAGGACAATAAAACTAGGAATTGGAGAAAAACGGCAAGGACAAAGAAACAGTGAAGCAGAAATTGCTTAATGATGTGAATTAGCACAGAGAACATTACAACTGCTATCAAAAATGCCAATAAGCTTGAAGGAGAACATCAAGGAAATGAGAGAATTCAGGTGCTAAACTAACCATCAGCTCGGGAAATAAAAGCGTCAACTCTACTAAATAATGATCAGGGTCGTTGGCCTCAGAACTAGTTTCTGATAGCAAAGGGGCAATAAATCAGGCCGCTGGAATCTGGACTTCTATTGAGTCCTGATTAGGAATTCTTGGGTTTTCTACTCTCTGGATGATTAGCGACCTTCCCCACAACCCAACTCATGTGCGGCTTCCCTATCATCAAATAGTGGCAAATTGTAGAGTGAAGATCAAGGTGATAAACCTTCCAACTGTCATCAGGCAGGTACATGTACTAACCAAAAAAGTAGGGACGTCGCATCATAAAGTCAGAGAGAGAGATGCTTTCATGTTCCCCTTCCAGCTGGAGATTAAATCCAGAGTAGAGTGTATTTTCTTTTCCAAAGCTATGTGGTGGTGCTTTCAGGATTGAAAGCCTCATAGTCAGGTGGGAACATGAGTTTGATAGTAATCAAACAGAACTTCTCATTCACGGCCAAGATTTGCAGAGACATTGAAGGCCAGATGTGAACTTGGAAACCCGTTCAAGTCTAGTTCAAGTTCTCTCTGTGCAGGAATGAGGTCCAGGGTCCAGATATATAGGGAGCCCTTCCAAAATGACTTGCTTGGGCCAAACTAGGATTAGAACCAGGAATCCCAAGCTCCGTTCATGATACGCTTTGAACACTCTCACCAAGCAGCCTTCCTTAAACACCTAGACCGTCAGAGTAAAGTGCTGCTTTGCTTTGAATAAGCCACTCGGGGTTTGCATACGTGTATCAAGTCACTGTGAGGGGCTCAAATAGTATCTTCAGTCAAAAAGATACCAAGATACCAAGTAGGTGCTGAACAGATGCTTTCTAAATGAATAGAACGCAGAACGACCGAGCGACAGAGGCTCCCCAGATGTGCCCAGGACCGGGATTCGTGGTTTCCTCTTGGTCTTGGGAACACCGCGAGGCCCCCCCTTCCAGCTTTCCTGGCTTTTAAGCGTGGCCATGAGGCTGCATTCCGGCCAATGGAATGCGAGTGGAAGTCACGGGGGCCACGTCCAGGCCTGGCCCGCAGATTCCTCCCATGCGTGGTCTTCACTCTCTTTCTCCATCACCAGCTGAATGGAGAAGATGCTGAGGACCTGGAAGAAGACGGGGCCACAATAGGGATAGGGCCCGTGTTCTCCAATGACCTAGAAAAGTACAGACACCCCTTAGCCCAAACACTTTTTTGATCAGCGAAATAAGAAGTAAACTCGCACTGGGCCAAGCCATTGAGGTTTGGGGGTTATTTATTGTAGTGGTTAGGCGCTCTGATGCGGTTTGTGTGGGTGGTTAACCAGAACCAGGCCCAGAATAGTTGAGGGGCGAGGCACTTTGGCTGTGATGGACAGGACCGAGGTTGGCAATGCTAATTCCCTTTGCCCCCAACTGTGTATGCTGCAAACTTGCAGATTTCTCCTTCCCCGCTGATCAGCCTCACTCTGTCCCCTCGACCTCTCTTCCTGATTCCCTTTCCATCCTCTGCAGTCCACACACACACACACACACACACACACACACACACACACACACGTGCGTATAGCAACTTCAAACTCTGGAAGCTTAACCGGAATGTAAGAATTCTAATTCATGCTACAGAAATGAGATGGGAGGCAGCAAAGCTCCTTCGCTTGGGAGTTCCCTGGCATAGGCCCGGCCTCAAACAAATGGATTTCACACAGGAGGAGTCTTAGGCTCCCAAATCCGTGGTGTGCCCTTCACCCTGGGCGCATGGAACTCAAAACCGTGCCCTAAATCCAGGAGTGATTATTTTTGTGCAGAAGATCAAAAAGGAAGAGCATCCTATGAGGGACAAACCAATACGTTATTTTCCCCCAAAACTTTGCAGAGAAGGTTTTAGCAGGTTTGACACGTTCAAAAGCCATGGGAAGCACGCATTGACTGAAAAATGGCGTTTCCTCCTGCTGGAGGAGGAGGGTGAGTGATGAAGAAACCAGCCAAACAACCCAGAAGAGGGTGTGGATTGCAGTGAAAAGTGGAGAGCTCGTAGGTTTGAATCCTGACTCTGCCATTTAGCCGCAGCATGTCATTGGGCATGGGGGTGTTACGTCCCCGAGCCTCAGTGTCCTTATCTAGACAATATAAGATGGAGGTGTGACCTCATACCTCCTTCATAGAGTTGCCGTGAGGAGTAAATGGCATCGCACATGAGAAGGGCCCAGCACATAGCGGGGCTCAGCACCTCGTGGCTTCTACTGTGAATGCTGCGTGCGAGCGCATCGAGGATGGCCATTGTTATCACAACATTCAAAACAGCTTCATAGTCAAACTCTCAGAAGATTCTAGACTAATGAGAGAAAGAGGCCAAACTCTTCCTCTTGATTAGGTATCGACTGATTCACCATCACGAAGACGGGTGCTAGACAGCAAATGAGGCCATTCATAAATCTATTTTGCAGAAGCCTCTGGCAAAACGTCTCAATAATTGCAGAGTCATTTAAATTCTAGTGATTATGCTTGTTTGGAAACTAGTGATGCTGAATTCTTCCTCCTAGATAAAATGATTTCTCTCTTCGTTCATGTCTCAGATTTTGAATAGGTTCTTTTGCTCAATCCTGGAATTTCTCTTACCAATTTAAGTTTCCTGTGGCTGATGTTAGCAGAAACTTTCAAAAGAAGGATGCCGACGTTCTAATCTGTTTTCTTCTTGGTTGCTGGTTTTGGATAGATACTTACAGGAAACTGCCGCAGGAGAAGGCACTGGTGCTCACTTCACACCAGCTGTGGAAGGCTATGTTTTCATGGTAACTATCTTCCATGCCAAGCTACAATCTTACATTTTAAATTGGGGTAAACTAGATTATTGTGTCTCAGGACCAGCATGTACTACTGCAATGTTACTTCGTAGTTATAAATTATTCATTGACCAACTCCTTAACCCACAGGATATGTTAGTTATCGACGCTGTGCAACAAGTTACCCCAAGACTTAGTGGCTTGAAAGACTATTTATTTTCTTTAAAGATTTTATTTATTTATTTATTTGAGAGAGAGAGCGAAAGTGAGAGAGATTACAGAGGGAAAGGGAGAAGGAGACTCATTGCTGAGTGGGGAGCCCGATGCAGGGCTCGATCCCAGGACCCTGAGATCATGACCTGAGCTGAAGGCAGATGCTTAACCGCCTGAGCCACCCAGGCGCCCCTTGAAAGAACATTTATTATCTTCAAGTCCTTTTTGGGTCAGGTACCCATGTGCCACTCTTAATTTAGTCCTGTGGTTTGAGGGTCTGTCACAAGGTACCGTGGAGGCACCAGAGAAGGCTCCAGTCATCTCAGACCTCAAGTGGGGAAAGATCTGCTTCAAAGCTCACTCAAGTGGCTGTTGGCAGGCCTCAGGTTCTCACTTGGCTGAAGACGCTAGTGTCTTGCCACCTGAACTTCTACACAAGATTATTCACAACATGGCAGCTCTCTCCAGAAGGACAGAGTAAGAGATGGAGAGAGGAGGAAAGTGCTGGGGTTGGATTTTTTGTGTGCCCCCACAATTTATGTGTTGAAATCTAACCCCCACGATGATGTTATTAGGAGGTAGGTCCTCTGGGAGGTGGGTGGTTAGGTCATGAGGGTGGAACTATCATGGATGAGATTAGTGCCCTTATAAAAACCACTGGGCAAGCTCCCTTGTCCCTTCCACCCATACAACAAGAAGTGAGCAGTCTGCAACCTGGAAGACGGTTCTCACCAAAACCCGCCCATGCTGGCACCTTCATCTTGGATTTCCAGCCTCCAGAACAATAGATTCCTGCTGTTTATGAGCCACTCAGTCCTATGGTGTTTTCTTATAGGCACCAGAACAGACTAAGCCAGCAAGCAAGAAGCTGCTGAGCCCTTCTGTAACCTAACCGTGAGGATGGCATCCCATCACTTTTGCCATATTCTATTTGTTAGAAGTAAATCACTAGGTTTGGCCCACACTCAGGGGTTGGGAAGCACCGGGAGTCATCTTAGAACCTGCCCACCTCACAGGAATGCCATCGAAGGCAATGCTTTGCCAACTAATCCCGGTGAAGGATCAGCTTTCTTTTTTCCCCCAATCTGTCGGAGGTCAGTGCTTTCGTAAAATAAAAATTCATTTCTAAAAACAATGGCATACAAAAGCAAACCCACTGATCATGTGTTGGGTGTCGCACAAGGCCAAATTGCCGTAAAAATGGCTAAACACTCTTAATTCTATCACCAGCCTCATCTGAACCTGGATGGAGGGATTTTAGAAATTTTTAGAAACCCAAGTAGAGGTCATTCCTTCTAATCGCACTGCTCTCTGCAAACCTAAAATTGGGACCTCTTGTTGTGATTAAAGTCAAGAGTGTGTGGGATTGATTCTGAGTCTCCTGTTTAAGATTTTACTGCGGGGTCCTTTATGTGCTCTCCTCTTCACCAGTCTGTAAGCTAGAATTAAGACACTTCTGAATGAAGCAGTCTGACAAATGATCTAAGCACATTTTTAAAGATGAGGGGTCAACCCCTTCCCGATGAATGTTACAAAGGAAGTTTGAATGCCTTCCCTGATGCTAGTCTATTATTCAGAGCCCTCAAAACACTTCTCAGATCTAAATTCCTCAATTCAACTGAAATATATATATATATTTTGAGCACCAGCTCTGTGTCCAAGATTCTGGAAGATTCGACCTTGAAGAAAGCACCATGTGTGCTGCCACCTGGCTTACAGCACTTTCTTTATTGTCAGGTACATCTCAATATTTTGGTACGTGAGTACATTCTTTCTCTTGTTTCTGAGTGTGTCAAACACCTCTGATCTCTGTAATGAAATCATAAACCCGCCAAGATTTGCATATTCTTCAGTCTTCAGCACAGCGGCGGGCAGCTTAGCAGGTGTTCAGTAAAAATCTGAGTTCAGTGGACATGAACTGAATCCAGAAAGTGAATCCCATGTCCAGGGACCAAGTGCTGTGAACAAGGCTTCAGTCCCAAACCTCACTAGCCTGGCGAGCATCTCTCTTCTACCCTTTTTGCCATCCCCTAACCCATCCTTCAGGGCTTAAAGAGAAGCAACTTTAAGAAGTCTGCTTCTGCCGCCCCTGGCTCCCAGTGGGAAAAATGAAATCTAGTGTGAACTTTTCACACTGGGCCCAGGAGAGAGAATCAGGTAAAGAAAAGGACCTTTCAAAACAAGTCTTTCTTGCTCAACTCCTTACACAACTGCTAACCCTCAGTTGGTCATCTCCTCCTTCTCCCTCCCCCCTCCGAGGAAGGGAGTGAGGGTTAGTAAAAGCTACATTTGCAAGGCCTGGGGCTGAGTACCATGTGAGCACAGAAGTGAGCCAAACAGGTTTGTGGTTACTGTTTGTCCTCAAGAATTTACAATGGGCAAGTGAAACCAATCCTCAACTACAATACGAAGTGCAATGTGCCAAGTGTTGTAATGTTGGCATATGGAGAAAGCACTGGGAGAACATATAGGGGAAGAGATTAAGTCCAAATGGTGAAAACTCAGAGGATATATCTTTGGGCTTAAGCATTGGAGGATGGGTAACATAAATAAGGAGTGACACTGAAAAAGGACTTCCTATACCAAGTGCTGTGGTTGGTGGTTTAGATGCATCTTATTTGGGGTTCACAACAGGTCTGCTGGGGATGTGCTATTATCAGTCCCACTTTATAGTGAGGAAACTGAGGCACAGAGTAAGTTGTCCAAGGTCCAGGCTAGTAAGAGGGAGAGTGGAGGATTTGAACTCATACAGGGTAATTCTAGAGATGGTGCTCTTAACCTTCTTAACAAGCAAAGGAGACCAGAAGGGAAGGTCCAGCACTGTGCAGGGAGTGCCCAGGGGACAGTGAGGGGTTGTGATGCTGGAGCACAGGACCTGGAGGGGTGAGGTAGGGGTGTGTGGGTGGGTGGGAACAAGTGTTTAGGTGGAGTGCTGTTTGATCTCAAGGGCAGCTGTGGAATCTGTATGTCAAACTCTGAGCTTTACATAGAATATTTCATCTGACTTAACCACATCCCTATCAGACAGGTACTATTATCCCCATTTTACAGATAAGAGAACTGAGGTACAGAGAAGTTAAGTAACTTGAGAAGTTAAGTTACTTACCCAAGGTCACACGACTGGCTGATCATGGGGCTGGGATATGAAACCAAGGGTCGGACTCCTGAGTTCACTGTGCCAGCCAGTGTTTTCAAGCGGGTGGTAGCCCTTCGCATGCTGCCCAGTGTCTCTACTTTTCCCCCAGTCTACACATCCTGTCCCTTCCCACCCACCTTTACTCCTGACCGCCTACTCCCACCCCGCGCATTCAGCTGCAGTCGCCCAGCCCAGGAGCACCGAGTCCAGGCCATCTCGGGCCCAGAACAACCTCGACTCTCAGAAAGCCTTGCGTTTCCCCGATAAAGAGCTCTTTAGCTGGGGAGCCCCGCCCTCTGCGGGCCCCTCCCACGGGCGCGAGCCCGGGGCGGCTGTGGGCGTGTCCCCGGCGGCTGCGCCCGCGGCTCGGGGCGGGGCCTCGCTGGGAGGCGGGGCCTGGTCGCGGCAGTTGGCTGAAGGGCGGCGGGCGGGCTGACTCTCCTTGCAGGTGGCTGCTCTTCCGCCTCTCCTGACCCCCAAGCGCCGTGCGGGCTGCCGAGGGAGCGCCCTTGTGTCCGACCCCGAGCGCCCGCGACGACCGCTGCGCGCCCGCGTCCATTGTTTCGCCCCTCTGTCTCTTCCGGGCAGGTGTCTGCGGCGCGCGGGGCCCGCACGTGCCAAAGCGGCGGCAGGAGGGCAGGGACCCGCGGGCGCCGGCAGGGGCGTCCCGGGCGCACGCAAGATGAAGTACCTGAAGCCTCGGTGGTCGGACGGCGGCGGCCTCCTGCACCTCACCATCTTGCTGAGCTTGGCGGGGCTCCGCCTGGACCTGGACCTGGACCTGGACCTCTACCTGCTGCTCCCGCCGCCCACCTTGCTCTGGGATGAGCTGCTGCTGGCCGGCGGCCCGACGAGCTCCGCCTACGCGCTCAGCCCCTTCCCGGCCTCGGGAGGGTGGGGGCGCGCGGAGCAGCTGCACCCCAAAGACCGGGAGCGGGACCCCGCGGCGGAGCCCGAGGGCCTGCTGCTTCGGGAGGTGCGCGCGCTGGGGGTCCCCATCATCCCCTGCACCCGAGTGGATGCGTGGCTGGTGCACAGCGTAGCGGCCGGGGACACCGACGGGGCCCACGGGCTGCTCGGCGCCAGCGTGGACGACAGCAGCCAAGCTGCACCGGGGGATGGCGGGGACCCCCGAGCGGTTGCAAGTAGCCCCTCGGCCTCCGGGGAAGAGGAGAAGGCACCAGCAGAACCGACGGCTCAGGTGCTGGACGCCGGCGGCCGCTCGAACCAGGTAACCGGAGAGCGGGGACGCGAGCGCAGTGCTGGGGGAGCTGGCCGGGAGCCCTGCAGGCTTGCGACGGACCCAGGGAGAGACCACGCCGGCTCTGCTTCCACCCTCCGCCCCTGGGTGGTTGCAGTTTGGAGACCACGCTTGCCTCCCCTTTTTGTGAAGCCAAACCAAAGCTGTTAGTGCGGTTGCTACGGCTTTTAGGTGTTTGAGAAAGAAGTAGGTGAGATCATCCATTTGGTTGTAGAGGATACCTTCCCTGTGTTCGGTGGCCGTCCACAGTAGTTCGGGGCTGCGGAGGGGACAA
This sequence comes from Potos flavus, assembly GCA_028534135.1. Lineage (NCBI taxonomy): Eukaryota > Metazoa > Chordata > Mammalia > Carnivora > Procyonidae > Potos > Potos flavus. The sequence continues at coordinate 49,587,061 of CM052887.1, forward strand.
GGCATGTTCGGAGGGGACAAGGCATGTTGGTAATTTTCTTGCCTACAGTCTTCGTTCAGTACCTCGCGTACATGGAGATGTCTTTTTCTGGAACCAGAGGACCCAAAAGAGGCCTTGACCACCGAGAGGACACGTTTCTCTTAATGAACCCGTGCTCCGGGTCTAACGTGATGGCCCCTGCCCAGATTTTAACCCAGTTGCATTTCCTTTTTTGCTATTTACCCTGGATTAAGGAGCCGTGGCCAGTGTTCAGTTCCAGGCCAGTTGGCAGACGGTCCCTTTGTGACCTAACCATCCCCAGCACCTAACAACCCTCCTCCCTTCTGGAACATGTGTAACTTTTTAAAAACTTTATTTATTTGAGAGAGAGAGAGAGAGAGAGAGAGAGAGCAGGAGCGGGGAGGAAGGGCAGAGGGCGAGAGACAAGACAGGCAGGGTCCTGCTGAGCATGGAGCCCGACCCTGGCGGGATCCCAGGACCCCCAGACCATGACCTGAGCCGAAGTCATTTAACTAACTGAGCCACTCAGGCGCCCCACGTGTGTAACTTCATACGAGCATGAAGAAAGCAGGTACCCTGATGGTCACCTAGTGACTTAACCAGTGCCCTTTGGTTTATGGTTTCGAATCCTTCCCGTTTAACATCCTTTTGAAAGAAAGTTCACTGCAATGGACTGATGGAGTGTCTGTGCGGTGCTCCCACGGGCTCTTGGAGCCTAAAGACACTTGTTACCAATTACCCAGAGTTCCTTCAAAGGGGCCTTCTTAATGATCTCGTGGCCCAAACCTGAGTGTTAGCAGTCGGTATCGATCTGCAGGTGTGGCTCGGATGTTGTTTTCGCGGAGTGCAATCTTATGCAAAGTGGGTACTGGGGCTAGACAGGTTTGTTTGCTGCTCTTCAGAATTGCCCTGTTGGTGTAGGCGGTTGCCAGACGGGCTTCTCCACCCTCTCCCGGAGGGGTCATTGTGCCGAAGTGCCTGTGATTCACTGTTATGCAGATCCGATCCCTTCCTCTTCCTGAGGCCGGAACTAATGGGGTGGGGGACGGAGAGTCTTGGTGGGCTTCTGTCCAAAACAAAAAGTGGAAGGTTCTTCCCGCTCGCTCCTCCGGTCTCGACCTTCACCTGAATCCTCGGCGTCCTAAGGAGTGGTGTGTGCTGCACTCCAACCTTTCCCGATTCTGTAACCGGGGTGTGTGTGTGTGTGTGTGGAAACCAGTGCCCCGTGCTGTGGCAGATGGCACCCTCCCTTCCTCCGCTGACTGCCACCCACCTTGCAAAGCATACCAGGGCCTGCAGGGAGGTGAAGCTATTCGCTCTGGGAGGGCTTCCTTCCCCTTCTCAGCATTGCTACCTATTTGGGCTGGCAAACCTGCTTTGGAGGAAGCTCTGGGGGCCAAGGACTGGCCACACCTCCGGGGAGGGTTGAGCCCCGCTTTCCTGGGGGGAGGACGATGAAGTTCATTCGGGGCCAGTCTCCTGGCGTTGCCTTCCCCCGCCGGCATGCGTGGACCTGCTGGGCCGTGGTAGCTGCGGGGGTGCCCCGGCTAGGTTCGTCCTGGCCGCGATCTGCTCTGGAACACCTTACAGTTTTCACCGCCAATCCACCTTTATTGGTAATGCCTTTTAAAAACAAGCAAAAAAAAAAAAAAAAACAAAACCCAAGGCACTTCTATTTGGTTGTAAGTTTGTATGTACTTGGTAACAGGACCTGATCTTCCCGGCTCCCAGGCTAGCACGTTAATGAAGCACCTGTGCTGTACTCAGGGTCTGCGAACCAGCATGGAGCTGGCATGGGGTAATCCCCCCGCTTGCCCCACCTCGTGACCTCAGAGCCACTGCTCTCCGATGCTGGACTGACTTTTACAAGCCGATTGCACCATCCATTAATTCCGAGTTTACAATCCGAAACCTTGACTCGGGGGGAAAATGGCACCGGGGTTTGCAGTCAGCGGACCTGGGTTTAGGGCTATCACTTACTACTGTCAGGTGGGAGAGTGATGCTTATTTTAAGGTTCCTGCGAATGACATGGGAAAAGCACGTGTGAAGTGCCAGCCCAGTGCCTGGCCTGTGATTGCTGTTGTTTCGCCGCCTCCGCTCTCGGGCCGCCCTCCTTAACCTGCCCCCACTCACTCCGGGCGCCTTTGTCTAGTTTAGGAGTCCACCCTGGTTGGTTGCGTGCTCAGGGGGTGTGGTGTGTTGCAGCCAGACGGCCTGGTTTTGAATCCCAGCTCCACCACTTACCGCTGTGTGACCTTGGGCCGGTTTCTTCACCTGTCCCTGCTGCAGTTTCCTCACCTGGGCAATGGGACTCATCAAAATGCTCCCTCCCCGTCCCCCCCCACCACCAGGGGCTTGTGAGAATCCGCTCATTCCACATCAGAGGCTCAGACATGTGCCGGTCACATCTTAAGCACTTGATAAAAGTTAGCTACCGGTACCTTCGAAAAGAGGGAGTGCTTTGTCCTACGGGAACAGCAGAGGTTTGTGGTGTTTGTTTTTAAATAGATGATTCCAGTGGCTTATATTTGAGTTGCACGAGATTCTAGTTGTATAGGATACTTTGCCATAATTTTTGTCCATTTGCAAAAATGTGTTGCAGTGAGGGGTTTTCCAGGTATCAAAAGAGGTACCGCTTTGGTTTCACTTTTTAGTGGGGCCAGTCATTATGTGAAAACAGAATCCGGAATTCCCCAGGGCAGACCTGCTTCCCTTTAAACCACAGCCGGTTACTCACAATGGAGCACGTGTTTTCAATGTAGTGCCCGGGTCGAACAAGGACTTGAATGGTTCTTGCGGATTTGAATGTGAGCATATTTGAAGATGAGTGACCAGCTGGGGCCAGCGCCAGGATTTCAGAGAGCTTGTCTCCATGTTGAAGCTGAGAGGCTTGTAGTCCTCTTTTTTTTAAAGATTTTATTTATTTGACAGAGAGAGCACAACAGGGGGAGCAGCAGGCAGGGGAAGAGGGAGAAGCAGACTCGCCGAGCAGGGAGCCCGATGCGGGGCTCAGTCCCTGGACCCCGGGAACATGACCTGAGCCGAAGGCAGCCGCTTAACGACTGAGCCACCTAAGAGCCCCGCTTGTAGTCCTCTTGATATGGTTTCAAGCCCCAGAACCAGGACCGTGAGCTGGTCAGGGGGTCCAGGAGGGCCTCGTGGGCCGGACTGGGTTTCTTCAGGTCACAGGAAAAATCTGATACAATCAGTAGTCGCTTCTAAGAGTAAAGGAAGAGGAAGAACCTCCTTGATTGTTCAAGTAAAATTTGTGCTTCATTTCAAAAGCAGAGTTAGTCCCCGGTGCCTGGGCAACTGGAGATAGATGAAATTTCGAACACTTGCTTGTTTTGAACTCACAGCTGTGATACAGAGCTAGTCTTAGACCTTCGTACAACGCAGTATAACAAAGCTTCAGAGGAGGCTCTTTGCTTACTTAAGGACTTGGTAAAAATTCACCTGTGGTCTTACGGAGAAGGATGGCATAGGTCGCGTGTTAGTGTCCCAGGACTGCAGTAACTGGGTGGCTTGAAGAGCAGAACCTTACTGTCTCCAGTACTGGAGGTGAAAAGTTGGAAATCAAGGCTTGGTTCCTTCTGAGACGTTCCAGGCCTCTCTCCTAACTTCTGATAGTTTGCCGACCATCTGGTGACCCTTGGTCCCTCCCTCCCTCCCTCCCATTTTAGTTTTAAGTCATCTCCACACCTGTGGGGCTTGAACTCAACAGCCCCAAGATCAAGAGGCGACCCTTGGTTTCCACTGTGTCACACCAGTCTCTGCCTTTGTCCCTGGGTGCTCATCTGTATCCCGATTTCCCCTTTTGTAAGGACACCAGTCGTCCTGGATTAGGGCCCGCCCTACTCATCTTAATTACATCTGCAGTGACCCAGTTTCCGTAACATCACATTCTTAGGTACTGAGGGTTATGGCTTCACCATGTGGATTTCAAGGGACACAAGTCAATCCGTGACACAGTCATCATGCCCCTTTTCCTGGCAACTCTTGGGGGTGTTCAGCTCGCTTAGCAAGTAGGCTGCAACAATTTCTGGAAGCAGCTGGCCTAAGTGTAGGACCATTGGCGGCTGGCTGGGCTGGTGGGCAAGTGTGCTTGGGGCTGGGGTCAGACCAGCTGCTGCAGACCTCCGCCCCACGGCTGCCTGGTCGTATGGTCTGGGGCACGCTCCTGAACCTCTCTGTGCCTTGGTTCCCTTCTCTGTGCAGCGGGATGGTAAGAGTACCTTGGGGAGTAGTGGTGAGGATTGAATGAGATCATACAAGTTAGCGGGGTTGGTACGTAGCCAGCCCTCAGTGTCAACGACTGCTGTTCATTCAGCTGGGACTGTCACGCCCCTTCCCCGGTTTATTCCCGCTCATTCTCTTGCCAGGTTCAGGTTTCCAAAGCTCACGTTCGTCTCTTCACTTTCATCTGGGGAGCCTCCACCAGCTCATTACCTACCTGCCGATTCGATATTTTGTCCTGCGAGGCTCCGCGTTCGGCTCGCGTGACCGAACTCTCCAGCTGCCCACCTGCCACTACCTGCGGCCTACTTTCCACCTCACACTTTCTCCCTTCCTTTTCCCCGCACAGCCCCGTGCTCTCGTGCACCTCACTCTGTTACCTTTGCCCAGAACGCATCCTTTCATTCCTTCCAAGTCTTTTATTGTTAAATTCTCAGACTCATCTCCACTATCATCACCTCATCTACAAGCATTTCCTATTCTTCCTTCGAGCCCTGTCTCACTGTGTACTGTTTCGTCTGCGGGCCTTGATGTGCTCTACTTGGAACCGCAGTGTCTTGAGCATGGAAACTGGGCCTTCATTTTGCCCTGGAGGTAGCAGCAGAGACGGGGTGAGGCGCAGACGCCCGCTCAGCCGGCCTCTGCCGAGCGCTGCTCCTCTGTCCCCGCATCGGCCTTGCCGGACTTCCAGGAGCCCGTGAGCTTGAATGTGTCTCGGGTCATTCAAGGCGAGAGTCCCAACTAGAAAGTCGGTCAGATCTGAAATCCTGATAGGCCGTCTGACCATTTAATGCCAGTTTGAGTGGATGGGGGCCGTGGAGAGCTGCCTTTCCGGTTGGCATTGTAATTAATCAGGTGGTGAAACTTAGGATTGCCTCAAGTTATATAGCAGGTTAGTGACCTTACCCAGAAGAGAACAAGTCAGTCTTCTTAGGCACTGAGTAACCCATACCTCCCACCCACTATAAAACTCCAGGCTCCTGAAGACACACTTCCCTCTTTGTGGCAGCCTTTTGATACGAAAATGTTACTCTCGGAATCTAGTTGTTAAGGATCTGTGTGAATATTCACATATGCTTCTGGGCAGCCGAAGCCGGCCGCGGCTCCGCGCTCCCGGGTCGGTTCCGGTTCGGGTGCTGATAGTGGTTGGCAGAGTGTGGATGGGGGCATGGAAGCAAGGCACGGCCTTTGGAGGTTGGAGAAAACTGGGTTCCCGTCGGCATCAGGGTCCTTCAGAGAACAGAACCAGTATAATCAATATACGTGTATGTTTCAGAGATTTATTTCAGCGGGCTGCTGCGATCATGGAGGCTGGCAGGTCCAAACTCTAGAGTACCTGGAAACTCTCGGTGGGTGCTGCTGCAGCAGGTGTGAGGCAGAATTTCGTCCTCCGGGAAACCTCCGTTTTGCTCTTAAGATCTTCCACTGGTTGGATGGGGCTCACTCAGATTCCCGAGATCGTCTCTTCCTGAAAGTCACTTGGTTGATGGAGTTGTTAACCACGCGTCCCGAATAGTAGCCTCGCGGCGACACCTCAGTTAGTGTTTGATTGTGTAACCGAGGGCGGTACCCGAGCCACTTTGACACACGGAACCAGCCCTCACACCACCCCAGCTCTGTCTCTGCCGGGCAGCCTCGGTGAGCCGTGGTTTCCGAATTGCAGAAGGAGAATATTCACGTGTTTCTGGGAGAGTTCATAGGAGGATCACATCACGCCGTATGTCAGAGGGCCGGTGTAGGTCCCGGTTTGTCACTAGACCGGTAACAGCATTTGCTCTGATTGCCCCGAGCTGGGGGTCGAATCTCCAGGGAACCGCTGTCCTCTGGAGGACAGTACCAGACTGCCGGCTCATGCTGGGACCTGCTTCGGTGTGAAGAGAGGAAGCCTTTTCTCCATGGGTGGAAATCATGCCGGAAGTGGTTGAGTGGATTGGGGTTGTTGCGTGCTGAGATTGGACTGAGGGAAGAACGCGATGGGCAACTCAAATATTTGAAGAGCTGTTATGTAAGGGAGGCCTTGGAATTGCTGAGGAGGTAGACCCTGAACCTGAAGGTGCATCTAAAGAGAAAACTTTTTTTTTTTTTAAGGTAGGCTCTATGCCTAGTGTGGGGCTTGAACTCACAACCCTGAGATTAAGAGTTGCATGTTCGAAGGACTGAGCCACCCAGGAGCCCCTTTCTTAGCCTTTCTTAAGAGCTGAGTTTTCCCAGGGCACCTCGGTGGCTTAGTCAGCTAAGCATCTGCCTTCGGCTCAGGTCATGATCCTAGGGTCCTGGGATCGAGTCCCACATCGGGCTCCCTGCTCAGTGGCAGTCTGCCACTCCCCCTGCTTATGCTCTCTCACTTGCTCTTTCTCTCTCTCTCAAATAAATAAAATCAAAAATATAAAAGAGAGTTTCCCCAATGGTGAGCAGTTACTAAGTGGCTTGTTAAAATGCGGATTTGGGGGCCCACCCTAGAGGGGCTGAACTAGAGCCTCTCTGTGGGGCCTGGGAGGCTGCAGTTTACCTGACCTCCCGGTCATCCTTGCACCAGCCCAAGCTTGCCCTCAGCCATAGTGCTCCTCTCCCATGGCCCCCCAGTATCCCACAACCCCTGCATCAAAGGGGTGCCTGCCCGGTGAAAACCTGCCCTTCCCCGAATTTAAGGCCCAGAACAGCTAAAGGCCAGGGCCGCAGGGCTAGGGCTAGTGGTCTGGTTACCAGGAGCTTTCAAGCTGAAGCCACATCTCTCTAGATCCCTGCTGGAGGATGGGGAACTCGCTGCCCAAGAAGCTAATGAGTGCCGACCGCCAGCAATCAGGTTGGGGTGCTGACTCCACACACATGAAAATCCATGGAGAACATCCGACTCCCCCCAAACTTAACTGCTAATAGCGTCCTGGTAACCGCAAGAGTGGATGGCAGGTGCTCTAGGCTACGTGCGTCACGTTCGGTGTCCTTGAGGTAAAGAGAGTACGGGACTGTGGGAAATCCACGTGTAAGCAGACTGGGCTCAGTTCAAACCGTGTTCCGGCGTCAACGGGAGCGTGCACGGAAGGGCAGTTTAAAGCTCTTGCTTAAGTTCTAAAACAGGCAAAGCCAAGGTAGGAACATCAGAACAGGAGAGAACTTTCTGGGCAGGGAGAAATGTTCCGCAACAAGTGGAGATGTGACCTAAGTGGGCGCCTCCGTTGATCCGAATTGTACAGCTGAGGCATATGCATTCCTGCCTGCGTGAATCCGGCCTAAAAACCAGGACGGACTAGTTCTGCGGGGGAGCCCGGGGGCTGGTATGGATGACAGAAGCACGGTGGCACGCGGACAGTGGCTGAACCTGGGTGATGGGTCCACGGAGAGTTCCCGATATAGTCTGTTTTCTGCTTATTTTATGTGTTTGAAATGTTCGATAGTAAAGAACATACAAAAGCAGCATGCGTTTCCAGGCCCCCTTGGCCTGCCGGGGTTAGCCAGCATGAAATAAAAGAATCGTACGTGAATTTCTCCTGCCTCCCCCCACTCCCCAACCCCTCAGCCTGCACGGAGGGGCCACCTGTTAAAATCAGAGCCTGCGAGTCGGCACCCGTGACCCTGTGGCCTGGGTGTGGGGGCTCCTGCTTACAAACACTGCCGCTTTTTACACCTGCCTTCCAGTGGGCCGTCACACCGCATGAGTTCGGTGGAGCCACGTGGAGCGCTCCTGCCAGGTGTCCCGCGGCCTCCCTGCCGCCCCCCGGGGCTTCAGACGTGAGTTTAGCCTAGAGCAGGTGTTGTTAGGGAACATTCTCAAGCGTCTGTTCCAGGCGGAGAGAATAGGGACTCCAGCGATGGGGCGTCCAGGCGCTGCCATCTCGCTTTAACCCGTCGCAGTGCGTGGCCAGCCTGGTGTTGTCCACAACAGCCCCCGCCCTAACCCCTTATGAAACAAATCCCAGACGTCATTTCTTGTGATTCTTGCTGATTCTTGCGCCAGTTCTTGGCAGGGACTTAGCAAAGAGAAGAGAAAAGCCCAGCTGGGTCCCGGTCTTACTCTCCTCACAACCTTCACGGACTCCGACAAACTTCTGTAAAGATTGCTGTATATGGAAGGACTCCTCTAAACAGAACCTGAGGATGACCGTGAACACCCCTCAAAAAGAATCAACTCTAATTCCTTAATGTCCCCACATTGCCAGTCGCTATTCAGGTTCCCCCGAACACTCCGTGGGTCGTCTCTCCACGGTTGGTGTGTTGGATTCACGAGGGGGACAGGCTCCACGCCCGCCCCGCAGCCCGCTGTGCACGTGGGAACGCGATGCTCCCACCGCCAGGGGCGTCGTCTCCTCCCGCGGGGCCAGCCCTTCCCAGCACCGCTCTTCTGCTCTGGGTGATGCAGTGGCCGTGCAGGCGGGGTCCTGGCAGGAAGCAGAATGTCCCCTCGCTGGCCCACATGAAGGGACCTCATGAATGACTTTGTACAGAAGCAGATGGGGGTGTCAGAGCGCCCAGAGACCAACCACGGGGCAGGGGTCGGTGAGGGGGGGGGGAGGCGTGAAAGTGTTACCAGAGCCGAGTGAGAAGGGTGCAGTCATCAGTCACCGAAGATTAAGGGGGAGAAATGCCCTGGCCCCGCCTGCCTTTGTTCACCCTCCAGTCTCCTGCCTCTGCCTC
>CM052887.1:49605166-49619051 GCA_028534135.1 Potos flavus
TTTTTATACTTGTGGTAGTAATTTGATTTACAAAGGAATCAGCCCATAGAATTATCTCTGGTTAAACTGAAGATTGTGTTTGGGGGGGTATATTTATACACACAGCCCCCTCAAGGTAAGTTGTAGCAGGTTTTGTTGTTTGCCATGGCAAGGGATAAAGAGGTGACTGGCTTGCTAAACCCAGGAATCCTCAACCAGCCCTCTGCAGAGGCACCCAAGCTGGCTAGGTCTGGGATAGTGAGGCAGAATAACTTGAAGGCAAATCACCCCTCAAAACCAGCTGGGTCTTGGGCTCAAATCCTAAGTCTCAAGAGGTAGGCCGTGCTGAATTCAGGAGCCCACTTTGTACCTCTGGCCAAGCCCAGTGGTCTAACCATACCCTTTGGCTAGGAGAAGATGTATTATAGAAAGATGAATTCCAGAGGCCAGGCTGAGAGATGGAGCCTTCCTGCAGCCTGTGCTTCCCTTCCTTCTACTCTGGTTTCTACTCAGCCCTGCTGACATCCTAGTCCACAAGCCAGCCAAACAAATACTCTGAAGATAGGCTTGGATGTTCCGCAGACCCTTACCCCACGTGGCACTTCACTTGGAAAGTACACCCTTACAGGTCTTGCCCTGATGACTCTCTCAGCCAGTGAGTTGCCCCAGATGGGGAACCATGTTTTTATATTTAACATGAAGTTTTAGGAAGAATAGTTAAGAATCTGACTTAAAAAGACTGACCATTTCCTGGCAATCTAAATAACGGGGTGCCTGGGTGGCTCAGTTGACTCAAGTGTCTGCCTTTGGCTCAGGTCGTGATCCCAGGATCCTGGGATTGAGCCCCCCATGCGACTCTGCTCAGTGCAGAGCCTGCTTCGGCCTCTGCCTGCCACTCCCCCAGCTTGTGCTCTGTGTCTAATAAGTAAAATCTTTAAAAAAATTACACAACGTATGTGATATGTCTTGTGGGTTAACTGAAAGAATAGCTTAGTTGTCCATTTTTGTGCAAGATCTAAGGTCTCAAAATTATTCTTAGACAGTACTCTGTTGCGTGGACTTCAGATGTTAAGGCCCTCAATTAGAAAGCATCTAACACATCTGATTAGATTCTAAGAAGGGGTTTTTGTTGAAGAGGTGAGGGCATGTTTAAGGGAAACAAAGAATAAGGAAACTCTCAAGGACCATTAGCAACATGACACCATTATCCCCATCAGGGCAGAAGGGAATCTGGGAAGAGTGAGCCCTCAATTGTCTCTAAGGCATTATCTATCCCTCCTCCCATCTCAGATGTGTTTCCTATAGACCCAGCCCCGGGCCTGGCTCCGTAGGAATTAGGCGCTCAGTTTGCCAAGTCCAGAGGCACTGAAGGGAACAAGCAAAGGTTTAATGAAACATCCCTGACTGGCCTGAAGGATCAGTCCATAATTCACTTAAAGCAGAATGGGCTTCATACCCTACCTCTGTTCTAAATATTAAGGCTTTCTTTTTTGCACATAGTTTTAATTTTACCCACAATTTAAGATCTTCACAAGACTCCAGATTTATGCCGATACTCCTGCTCAGACACTTGTGACCATCTGCAAATTTTGGTCAATGGTTGGGCCAGGACTAATGACTCAAGTTTGGGATCATTAGAAGTGTTCTACTTCTGAAATTTCTTAAGAAATTAAAAACCATTTTGAATTAACAGTCAAGTTAGCAAATAAGTCTCCAGCCCACTAAGAATGTATGATTTGCTAATAAATGAAGAAATCTTATCTACCAGTTCAGCTTAGATGGTCCGGTAGCATCTATAGACACAGAAAGCCTTAGATTTGTTGTATTTTTCACCTTAAAAACATGGCCTCATAGAATCCAAGGTATTTAGTGGAAAGGGAAACCAAGTATTTGTATACACTTAAAACAATTAAGTCTAACTGGTCTGAATCCTCAATAAAAGGAAAACCTCAAGTACAAAGCTAGGGGAGGGGAGTCAGGAATGTGAACTTACTAAAATGTAAAGATAAAACCCCTATGATAGACCAAAACCAGAAATCTTGGATAAAAATATTTTTAAGTGCATAGCAGAACTCAAAGGAAAGGAACTCTGTAGATACAAGAAACAAAGAGGCTACTCAAATCCAGAATTTCAAAGATAATCAGACACCAAAACTGAAGCAGCCCCAATGAAAAGTGGATACAGATGTCATGACTGAGACTGGGGTTGAATAGATGAGAAATGAGGGCTCAAGCCCATACCTGGGGGTACCAAAATTATAAAGACTCTTCTGTTAAGGAGGTGGGACTAGGACAATCCCAGCCACCACCCAGGAGACAAGAGCAAGAAAGTAGTCTATCCATCCTTAGAAATCAGAACCCCAAATGAGCCCAGTGTTTGATTAGAGTCTGGATCCACACTACCATTACTATCAGGAATCCTGATTCAAGCAAGGTCCTTGCAGAGAAAAATTTATAGTTGGCGGGTAACCCTCAGTATGTGGGATTCCTACAGAAAAAGTTACCACCAAAGAGGAGTTCACCCTTAGATATAAAAGAAAAATTAAGACAGAATGAGAAAATAAGTTATTTCTAATCGGAGTCCCAGAAAAGACTAGAAAGTATGAAAATGAAGCAGTCTTCAGAGTGTTTATGGCAAAATATTTTGAAAATTTTAAATGATTTTAGGACTCAGATTAAGGGAGTACAGAGTCCCAGCCGTTGACTAAAAACAAATTAAGTCCCTAATACAAAGTGAAATAGGACAACAAAGACTACAGGGGGAAAACCCTTTAAAATTACTGAAGGAAAAAAAGATTGGCTATAAAATGACAGACCGACATCAGTAGCAATACATGCCTTAGTGTAAAGCACAAAGGGAAAACATTAAATTTGATCATCTTACCAAATAAATCACTGTTTAAGCATGAAAGCAGAATAAAACCCAGGTTACAAAAACTGAGTTTACCACTGGTGGAGCCTCTCTAAAAAGAGCTGTCAAAAGGAGTTATTTCAGTAAGAAACAAACCTGAAGGCTGGGATGAAGCAACAATGAGTGAAGTTGGCAAAACATTTTGGTAAATCTAAATGTGTTTGACTTTAAAAAATTACATCTTATAACCAATTTGGAGGATTAGCCATGGTAAAAACAAGGCAGAATGAAGAATACCAGCCAAAAATTATATGGAAGATGGTTAGGACAAGAATGCGGGGGTGGGGGTTGGGGGGGAGAACACTGAAACAGGAATGTAAAAATTCCAATAGGGATAAAAATCCAGAAGAGAGAAAACCTGGTTATCCTTTCAAGATTAAGCCTAAAGCCCCAATCAACCTCTTCTGCCTTTTAACTTCATGGTGAACCTTTTTTTTCCCTACAGGGATCTCTAAATGGGACAGAAATAGCTTTCTCTCTGGAAGACTTACTTCAGATGCTTTCATCACAGCCTGAAAATTCACTGGAGGTAATTGGAACCTTGGCTTTCATCCTTGTAGGAAAATCTGCACTGATCCACGAATATGTTTAATCTCTTTAATGGGATGACATAGGTTAGAGTAATACTATAACAGTACTGCATTATATTATATTAAGTGCACAGATTTAGGATTACTTTTTATAGAACTACTTCAATTTTAGAGAATTAACCAAGTATGTATACTGTTCTTCCTCCTAAATCACAAGGATATAATCAAATTTAGGATTCACTGAATCAAAACATTAAGTATTTGACAAGCTAAGACGTAGATTATTTTTCTGATAGCACTTATGTCTTGATCCTACTCAGCTATGCTGGTCTGATTATTACTTAAAGGAAAAGACCCACCTACCTTGCCCAGCCTACTTCAATGTGGATTTATTGCCAACAGCTAGGTTGATTCAAGACCAATTTTTATTTTATATTAACTGAATCAAACTTTAATTTCTAGGATGTACAAAAACAGCAGCATTGAGATTTGGACTCACATTGCATATTTTATTTGCCTAGATTTAGTAAGTGATTGATTCATAGTTAACTGTATAGAGGAATTGACAAAACTAAGGAAAGAAGAGTGCTGTATTAGTTACTGAACTGCTACTGAAATAAGATTGTGTTTAAAGTGCTTTTTTTTTTTCCCTTTTCAGGGCATCTCACTTGGAGATATTTTTCCAGGTAGTATCAATGATGGCATGAATTCCTCCACACGTAATGTAAACTTTAGCCAGGCTATAAGTCACGATGTGAATCTCCATGAGGCCATGTTGCTGTGTCCTGATAATACATTTAGAAGAGAACCAGTAGCTAGGACTTCACGACCAGAAGAACCATTTCTGCAGTTAAATTCTCATACTACCAATCCTGAACAGACCCTTCCTGGAACTAATCTGACAGGATTTCTTCCCCTTGTTGGCAATCAGATGAGGAATCTAAGTCAAGACCTTCTACATGACCTCGATATAAGCATATTTGATGAGATAAATTTAATGTCTTTGGCCACAGAAGATGATTTTGATCCAATGGAAGTGTCTCAGCTTTTTGAAGAACCAGATTCTGATTCTGGGCTTTCCTTAAATTCAAGCAACAACAGTACCTCTGTCACCAATTCCTCTCACTCAGTGTGTGAAGAAGGCGCTACAGGTTGTAGTAGTGACCTGGAATCTCTTTCCCACCATGACTTGGAAGGAGCTGTAGGCGGCTACTACCCAGAGCCCAGTGAGCTTTATCACATGGATCATAGGAGTGATTCTGGTCATGGGGACCTTGCATTTCAACACATATATCATAATCACACTTACCCCCTAGAGCCAAGTGCTCTAGATTCCACCTCTCAATCTTTTTCACAGCATGGGAAGTCACAGAAAGTAAGTAAGTACCTCAATGACACAGACAGAAACTTAAGTCGTGATGAGCGGCGTGTTAAGGCTCTGCATATCCCTTTTTCTGTAGATGAAATTGTCCGTATGCCTGTTGATTCTTTCAACAACATGCTAAGCAGGCACTATCTGACAGATTTACAAGTGTCACTCATCCGTGATATAAGAAGAAGAGGAAAAAATAAAGTTGCTGCTCAGAACTGTCGTAAACGCAAACTGGACATAATTCTGAATCTCGAAGATGATTTATGTAACTTGCAAGCGAAGAAGGAAATTCTTAAGAGAGAGCAAGACCAGTATAACAAAGCTATTAACACAATGAAACAAAAACTGCATGACCTTTATCACGATATTTTTAGTAGGCTAAGAGATAATGATGGTAGGCCTGTCAATCCAAACCACTATGTTCTTCAGTGCAGCCAAGATGGAAGTGTTTTGATTGTACCTAAGGAACTGGTGACCTCAGGCCACAAAAAGGAAAACCGTAAGGGAAAAAGAAAGTGAAGAAACTGAAGGCAGATTCCGTTATGTATAAGGTAAACTGATACATGGCCACAAACAACTGAAACTGCTTCAAAGTTTGGCTCTCAAGTATTGTATCTTTTATTTAGTACTGCTACTTGAATCACTCAGGACATTTTGAAACTTTTATGGACAAGTTTGTGGGAAGTTTTGGGGCAGCCACAACTTTTCATTAAGTCCAACTGCATTATGTGCAGGACTCAAGTACGTATGTACAAAGAACAGGGTGACGTGAAAACCTGACCAATCTAATCATTTGGTTACTTTTTTTCCCCAGTAAGATGGTCACTTCAAAGAGCAAACACTGGATGTAAATTATTTTAAAACATTTTGGTTTTTTGTGACTTGAAATGCAATGTAATTTAGCTTCAAGTTTTTAGTTTTAGCACTGAATATATGGAGTCTGACAAAAACGATTTCATCTTTCTACGAATACTTAAATGGCGATGACGACTTTCTGTGGAAATAAATTTGAATTTATAAAAATTTCTTACATAGAAATTCTAACCACTGTTTACCTTGGATATTCTCCACAAAACCCACATTCAGGAATACAGGTGAATATGTAGCCAATAAGGCAGGATAGTGTGGATTTTGTATTTGCACAAAAATCACTCAGACTCAGGCCAATCTAAAGTCATCCCTTTGACTTACCCAACTTCTAAACCAAGGTGCCAAGGAACAAAATTGGGGCTTCAAAATATTAGAATGCATTCACAGAAGGTTTATGCCTCTTAGAAAATAGAGCTACCTAGCAAGTTAAGCCAGCCTGTAGAAATTCCTACACATGTAGAACATGGACCTCTCCCCCAGATGGCCATATAACAATGTGAAAGAAAACATTAGAAGCCACACAAGAACACAAGCCAACAGTAGGGGACAGGGGAAGTCAGTACAGTATGGACTTCACAACCAAAAAACTGGAGTAATTAGAACCACAATGCTTAAAACAGGCAAAAAGGTGAACATCTGGTTAAAAACAGGACAATGAACTAAATAGTCCTAGAAAGAATGGCATTTGAAATGAAAGCTCAATGAGCTTATTGCAACAGCAAGCTGGAGATAATTTTCTGAAAATAACATGAATGCTAATGTTTAATTTCAAAATTATCAATGTTATTTCTCCCATAATAGTCTACCAAAGAGTATCACCAGAGTACCACCTTGGTTTAGAGAAACACAGTGCTTTCAGAGTCTAGATTTTTATAAAAAGCGCTTTTAAACTGAGCCTAGGTAGGCATTCTTTTCAACACTAGATTTTGCCAGCAAGATGCTTCTAGGCAGTTATTATAGTCAGTTTTGTACAGTAACAAATCTATTCAGACTAGCTTTTTTAAGGGAATACACCTCAGATTTTAACTTGATACTTAATTTCAGCTGTAGGGAGAGCACACTTCCACAGAAAGTACTTCACATCTACAATTTGAACTTCCACAGTACCAACTTACCTACAAGTAGCCTTATCCATCCAATTAACACTTATAAAACTGGGCATTATCCTCAAATCCCTAAAGTATTAAAGCACCACAGTGAACTATACACGAAAGGTTCAAACATGGGTAAATACGGACCTAAGAACAGAGACTTTAAGGAATTCACAGTAACTGAAGCTCAAAACAATAGTTTGAATATTGGTTATTTGGTGCGTTGTGACCGAAAGTAAATGCACCAGACTTTCAAAAGAAAAAGCTGGCTTCAAAGCCATGTAAACTTGAGCTGTTCACTTTACTCTCATGATACACGGTTCAGCAATGGAAATCCCACGCCAAGATTTTAGTCTAAATTCCCTTGCAGGTTAAGAAATGGATACCTGAAGGATGACTAAAATGTTCTACTAGCTGGTGGTATTAAAGTGTAGGTTATCCTGGAGTTCAGAAAGATAGGGGAATGGTAGAGAAAAAGGAGAAATCCGATCTATTTGGCTTCTGATTGTATAAACTGACCATGTTAAAAAAATCTCAAAAGTTCTCAATGAAGCCGTATGCACTTTACCTAGCAGAATCTGAACCAAACCGCTCCATTAGCTATCTGACCCGCTCTTTATTTAAACTATCCATCCAGTTACTCTGAACATGACTAATACAGTCAAGACTGTTTAACTGAGACAATTTTATCAAAACCAGGTTGGAAGGGAGGAGTAGGTGAGACCTCATACCTCCAGTGTTTTAAATATCTAGGGATCAGTAAGCCAGAGGAGAGATCAGTAATGATTATGCTTAAGCAGCTAATTAACCCTTCGCTGCTTTTAAAGACATTTTCTGGTGGATACCCCCCCTCTCCTTAATCTGCAGTGGATAGTCCCAAACTTACATCCCAGTTTGAATTGGTCCGAACAAGAAACTAATCTTATCTTCTTTACCTATGGAAAACAATTGTTAATCCGGAAGTCACTCCTCCAATTATAAAGTTACAAGTGAAGAAATCTCAGCATCTCTTTTGTCCTTTTCCAAATAAAGCCTTCATATTTCAAAAGTAGCCATCAACAGACATCCATGCTGAACCATCTTACAGGTGAAATTATAGATTTTCATTTTCAAGTGTATATAATCTCCATGCAACATGTACTAAAAAATGGATAATCTGAATTCCTCTCAAGGCTGGCTTCAGTTTCAACCAGGACCTTTAGAACACAGTCAGAAAACCTGTTTGCACACATCCAAGCCCCAGAACAAAATGTCAGCCTACCTAGCATACATATTAGGACTTAAACGCTTTTTATACGCCTGGATCAGTCTTAGTCTCCCCCTTTCTTGGGCAGTCTACTCACTTCACTAGTTTGACCAGTCACCAAAACACCTGTTACATCTAAGTAGTTACATCTAACAGTGGTGTCATTACAACTGAAAGCGATGTTACCATCTAGAGGCAGTCATTCCAAAAATCAGACATCAAATTTACATAAAATTTTGCCAAGAAGGTACATCTGTTTTTAGTATATTGTTAAGTGTTTCTACCTTTTTGGAGAACCCACACTTGTAAACTAGTAATTGTCATTACTAAGGAACAGAGAAAGGATTCAAGTTTCCTTAAATCAACTCAATACTCTGAACACTTAGTACAATAGTTTATAATCCCTTTTAGACCACCTTAGCTTATATTCATACACCAGTTATCGAAAACCTTACATGAGATAGAAAAGAACAAGTTTCAAAAACTTCCAGTAAAGAGTAACACTTCTAATGCAGTAGCCAGCCCTCAATATGGCTCCCAATGATGCTAGCTTCTCAGTAATCTAGAAGTAAACCCTCTTCCATCCACATGATGTGACCATTAGGATACAAGGTACTACCCAAACATTGATTCTATTGGGAAGGTTTTGACTGCTCCAATAGCTCAGTATAAGGAAAGGAAATAGCCAGCCCCACTTGCCAGCGCTGTCAGTTTGCCCTAGTGAAGCTTTTCCTAACTGCAACCTTGAACTTCAAAAACCACACAGCTAAGTTGTTTTTGTTTTCAAGTTGTTGACCTGCAAATACTGTGGTAAGTAACAAATTCATTGTTGCTCCAAATTGCTAAGTATTGAAGTTAAGGGTTAAGCCTTATGTAGAAATGTAATGCAGCAACATATGCAAAAAAATGTTATTTCCTTCATGTGTAGAACTTATTAACTACCTTAAATCTGAAGTTCTAACAGAAATTAACAGCCCAATATACTATACACAAGGGAATGCCTATACTGATTATTCAACATTACCTGCTTAAGTTGCAATAAGCCAGTTCATTTCAGCCTATTGTATACTTAATTTTTAAAAATTTGTCCTGATTAAGTAAGGGTTGGGTCCTTCAGATTATGTTGTTATACCAACTTGATTTTCCTCCTTCTTTAAGTTTGATTTCTTGGTAGAGCTGCATTTTTAAAACCTTCGAATTATATACCTGATTTTCAAGTACTCTAAAAAGGTTTATGGATGCATCTACTGTATTTTAAGCAAGTAACAACATAGCTCATCTTCTGTTAACCATCAGTTTGACTTACCTGTGAGATACACCTCATTATCAAAACAAAAAGTTATTAAATCAATGTATCTTTCCTGTTATCTTTCATTGTTTCAGGTAAATACATACAAGTAAGAAAGCCACTGCTTGTTAAATTCTGTCCACCATGTTTAAACCTTTAAAAAGACACCCACTGAAACTCAGTTAAAAAGCATATAAAGGTTATCAACATTTGAGAAGCTACCATGACAGATTGTCTCAGTGCTTTACAGTCACTTAATTGGGACCACTCTAGTGGTTTAAAAATACTTTTAACAACGCCACCAGCAATGTTAAACATACAAGGTAAAGCCAGAAAACTAGAGCAGTACTCAAACGCTGAATGTACAGTATATAAAGAATGGCATTTTATTAGGGACAGCCAATAATGTCCACAAATGCTTTTCTTATTGGACTATCAATACTTAAAGAAAAATGGCAATATGCATAGCTTTGTGAAACTGCTTTGAAAAATCTAGGGGATGTCAATCTTTTAGACAACTGAATGTTTATAGAACAAGATTCACACATTTTATGTGTAAACATTACACCAAGTATTTGAATACAAAAGTGTTTATTTTATAAACTTTATATTTAAAATAGAATTTTTATCTGTCTACTCACAAAACCTAGTTTAAAACATGATACATTTCTCTCTCTAGCTTACTTGATGTTATTCTTTTACAAACAACACTCAATTTGTAATTGTTTTATATTAAGAACCTGTACTAAATGAAGTTTGTATTTTATCAGAAAACATTTCCCTTTAAACTTAAAGTGCTTTTTTTTTTAAATGAAGGCACCAACAAGAACTACTTTCAGATGGTACAGAATTTCTTATTTCTTGAAGACTCTGTGGTTGACCACTTCTTCATTAGTTACCTGCAGCAAGACACCTTCCTGCCAAAGGAAAAAAAAAGTATCTGAAGAAGTTTATCATGTTTGTCCAAAGAACCTAAATAACTTCAGTGGTGGTCCTAGGATCAAAGAAGACTCACTGGTGCATACAGTAGAATATGCCCTGATTATCACATTCCTGAAAAGGCAATAAAGCCAGGCAAATCAAACTCTGATGACATTTAAGAATTTCAGCAGCCAACCTACAACTCTCCTATAAGGTAGGGGGTTGGGAAAGAATTATCACATTTAAACCCAAATATTTAGTACTGGATACATATAGGATTTATAATGTAGACACTTTATTTGTTAAGTATAAACTATCATCTGGAAATAGTTTCAACCATTTTACCCTACCTTCTCCTGAGCCTGATCCTGATAAGCATGTAAAGCTAGAACCGTATAACAGAACAAAATGTCTTTATTTTTAATAAAAACCACTAGTTCACTCAAAATGCTTGATCCAAGAAACGTGAATACACAGGGTGTAATGATGGGTAATTTCATGATTTATTGAACTTGCAGCCTAACTTTTACCTACCATTTTACTACCAACACCACTGAAGGAACCAAGAAAAGCTTTATTAATGATCACTTGGCTTGCGCCTCAGCTGTTGAAATGAAGCACTTTACAGTCTTTGTGGCAGCAGAATATACTTGTCCATGGTTCATATCAATGCTAAAATTCCAGCAGGGAAAAAAATGATATGTTAAGCACCTGAATCTTCATAGAGGGGGAGGGGGATGGGAAAGAAGGAAAAAAAGGGGAGAAAAAAACAACCAAAATAATTTAAGTAAATGACAGATTGGAAAACAGGGTTTATAAGATTATTCTCTTGAGTTTATAAATTGTTAAACTCAAATTTATAGCTATGTTAAACTACGTAAGAACCACTATACTGAAAGACCATTGAAGAGTAGTATTAGTTTATCTTTTGGGGAGGAAAATTAAGAAAGGAAAAGTAAATAAGATCTTACCTAAAGAAGTTTAACTGAAGCTTAGAACTATTTTGCTCTACACCCTCAGCTCTCGTTGTCATCCTTATAAACTACTGTAGTTTAAAGCTTTGTAGAAACAGCACAGTTTTTTAAGACTGGCTGAACTTAGTAGCCGTCAAGAGTTCTCTTGTACTAGACCTGTATCCCTGAAGAGTACCTCGCTGGGGTTATTTCCTTTCCTTGCATTGAAGAAGCAGCATCTAAAAGATCTAAAAAGGTGTTTCTCTTTGCAGAGATATCCCTTAAGTTATCTAGATAATTTAATCCTGATGAATTGCAGACAACACACTTATATCTGACCAGCATTTATCTTACACAAATATAACAACAGCTTTGCAATGGACCTTAATTATACTACCCACTCCTTAACTTATTTAAAATAAAAAGTCTATAATTACACAATTTCCTTTAGAATTATTTTATTAAATCATAAATGTACAACAGCTTCTTAACTCTACACACGCACTTAAATTTTTTTAAAGGAAAAACGTTATGTCTTATTACACCATGATCCTGGCTAATAGCTTTTCAAAACTTTGAGAAAAATCTTAAAAAAGGTTTCACATGTCACCTGAAACTTACAAATTTAACATTATCAAAGAAGGAATGCTTCTACACTCTTACAAAGACCACTAGAAAGAAACAACAATTAAAAAGCTAAGAAACTGTCTCAAAGGCATTTTTTTTTTTTTTTTTTTACAATCCTTCCTCCACAGTAAGGTAATGTTATTAAATAATCCAATCCATTCACAAAATGGCTCTCTGCATCTGCTCTGGTGTCTTCTGCCATATCACTGCATATTTATGCATGACTGAGATAAGAGTTTCCTTAACATTGTTATTTCGATAACCTGAAGCTGTTCTGTTACCTCTGGGCTCTCATCCTCTCCTATTTATACAGTGAAGCCTGTTTCAACAGAAGTAAAGAGTAAAAAAAAAATAGGTTATGAAATTATCCATCTAACCAGATTTTAAGGAAAGATAACATGATCCTAAAAAGCTTTTACTCCTGGCAGCTAGATCTCCCAAGACAGTAACAATGTAAAACTCAAAAGCTACTTACCCATGGCAAATAGGAAGAAGCTCAATATCGGCTTCTCCCTCCATAACCCCCACTTCCTCCACTGCCTCCAGGACCATAGTTTCCTAGAATTATTGGAACAGCAAGAGAAAGCAAACTTACTTCCATTTTCCATAATAAGCCTAATACTATCTATAGCTATTTTTATTTTAAAGACATAATCTCTTAGAAACACACAGCTCATAACCTGTTATTTGCTTATAGTTAACCTACTACTTGGGAGATGAATTACCCAGACTCGCAGAGTTTAATTTTGCCGTTTACACTTGAAAACTTTTTACTGCTGCTATTCCTTTATAGAGTTGTCAGTATAAGGTTAAAAAAAGGTATTCCAAACATAAGAGACATAAAAACATTGGTTTAGTACTACTACAAACTTTCTCAAGACCTTAATACTTTTAGTAAATAATCCCAAATTTTTATTCAATTAACTCTGAGAATTCCTGGAAGTTTTTACAACTTGCAATGTGCTCAATCTTCTTTGGCTTTTTCGTAGGAAATAATTAGCCAAAGAAAAAGATCCCCACCTGAAATGCCTAACCTACTTTCCCAAGTCCTAAATATTTACACCACTGAATATCCCAACATTTAACACTGAATCACAATGGAAGTATTAGTCTAACAATCAGGATGTCTTCCATTCCTAAAAGTCATGAAAGAGTATCCTTTAATCACAAGTTTTGAACAATCTAATAAATTACCTCCACCATATGGTCCCCCCATGTTCCTGCTACCACCAAAGTTTCCACTCTTCATTGGACCATAGTTAGAGGGTTGCTGGTTATAATTTCCAAAATCATTGTAATTTCCACTTCCATAATTTCCTGTGAAAAAATTGGATAAGTTTTGCACAATGACCTTCAAAATAACGTATTCAAGCATTAAGCCAGAGAAACATGGTAAGCATATTTAGGACAAATCTCCCACAGAAACAATCAGAATAAATGCAAGACACCTATCTACAACTCTACAGTTTTTAAGACAACTATTGACAACATTGAAATGCAAAATCTCATGTGTTAAAAGTCATTAATTCCAATCCAAATTCCCACATAAAGGTTGCAGGTGAATTTATTACCTCCTCCATAGTTGTCATAACCACCTCCGTAGCCCCCACCCTGGTTGCCATATCCAGGTCCTCCACCACCATATCCTCCTCTTCCTCCTCCATAACCAGGGCTACCTCCAAAATTGCCACCTATTATAAAATAAGCCTTTAAGTAATTACTTAATATTTTCAATGGCATTTGAACTGTCTTATCACACCCATTTCCAGCTTTCCAAACACATTCTTATAAACAAAGTATTTATTTTATGAACTCTCTTCCTTAACAGCCTCGAGGGCAGAATAGAATACCTATCCTTGGTAAACATTTAGGGGCAGGGAGCACCTGTTCACAAACTCGATAAAAACCTCAAACGAGACAAATACTTGCAATGCCACAGCTCTCCCCTGACAGCAAAAATATTAAGATTCTCTTGAAGGTATCTTGAAACATTTATATTTTGCCTAAGGATTGTGGGGGCAGACAAGAGGCACAGGGTAGCAGGACAAAAAAGGCCACACACCCCTACTGGTCCAAAAGATTAAGTTCGAAAAGTTG
>CM052887.1:49619551-49688079 GCA_028534135.1 Potos flavus
TGCATTTCCTGAATCTAATTCAAACTGAATGAGTTTTTAATTGAGCATATACACCCTTGTAATACTTAGAACTCGAACTTACCAGATCCTCCTCTAAAGTTACTTCCTGGTCCTGGTCCAAAATTTCCACCACCACCACGAGAATCTCCAAAACCAAAGTTGCCTGTAGTAAATGGCCAGGTCAGTAACAAGGATTTATTAAGTTTTAAAAAGAAAATAAACAGGAGTTAAAAGTTACCTCCTCTTCCACTTCTAGAACTTTGGACTTCCTGCATTTCTTGTCTAGACAAAGCCTTTCTTACTTCTGCATTATGACCATTGATGGTATGATATTTCTGCACTGAAATGAAAAGTTCACACTCCATTATATCAACATTCTTTATCAGCATACAACCTGTACGATCTACTTTTAATAAAATTAACAAACCCAAAACCTTGTATGTAAAGAGCCACACACCTACTGCTTAGACACTTACACACAATCTTATCCACAGGATCATGATCATCAAAAGTAACAAATCCAAAGCCTCTTTTCTTTCCAGACTGCCTATCAGTAATTATCTCAATGGTATCGATCTTTCCATATTCCTCGAAGTAATCTCTAAGATGATGTTCCTCAGTATCTTCTTTAATCCCACCAACAAACAGCTTCTTCACAGTTACATGAGCCCCAGGTTTTCCAGATTCCTAAAATAATGGGAGAAAAAAAATCTTAACAGAAGAAATCAAAACACGATTTAAAGCACACTGTCTCTGGGAACCAAAAATAGCTTTTATCCTAGGATAATGCACCAGGTAAAGCAACAGCTTACGACTAAGAACCCAGTTTTTTGAAAAAAATATGTAAATCTAAGAAAAGCAAAGAGTAGAAAACAGAGCTTTAACAAGATCCAAAACTTAATTTTTCTAAAAGTTAGTCTTCGGTGGGACAGAATAGTCTTCATATTAATTGTACAGTTATATTTTGCTCACCTCTCTTGCAACAGCACGTTTTGGCTCAACCACTCTCCCATCAATTGAATGAGGTCTTGCAGCCATGGCAGCATCAACCTCAGCCATGGATGAAAAAGTTACAAAGCCAAATCCTCTTGATCTTTTGCTTGCAGGATCCCTCATAACCTTAAAACCAAAGGGGAAACTTTAGCCCCTCATTTCATTATGTTATTTATGAACCAACAATTTAAAAGACTAGCAGTTTTCACAATGAACACAGATGTTAAAATAAATTTTCTCCGTATTTTATGCAACATCTTAAAAATAACCCAACGGTTGAAAGACTAGTATCTGTAGGCACTTTTCTATAACGTACCACACAGTCTGTAAGTTTCCCCCATTGCTCGTAGTAGTTCCTCAAACTTTCTTCTGTGGTTTCAAAGCTCAAGCCACCAATAAAGAGTTTACGGAACTGTTCCTTTTCTCTCTGCAAAGGAGAACACCATTTCAATTTTTATTTACATTTCCTCTTTGTATGCAGGAAATTAAATTCTTAAATATGAGGTGACCTGCTGGCAGAGTACCTTTTTCCTCTCCAAAGGAACAGTTTCTAAAGTTTTCTGGGGGGGAAAAAAAAAACTTACATCAAATTTAAACCATATGTTAAACTGCATATTAGTTGTGTTACACCAAAAATATTGCCCCAGCTGATCTACACAAGTTTCAAAATCATTAATGCTTGATCTAAATTTACTTGACATTAAATTATTTTGAACAAATTTAACATCCCTTTACCTTAAAACTTTCTGAAAAGAGGAATAAACCTGTTCTCTGGTCATTGAAGGTTTAAAGGACTTTTATCAAAATTTGCATTCAATCCTATTGTCCCAAAGAAATTGGCTTTTAAGTATGCATTGTAAATATACCACTTTTTAACATAACTGTTCTTTACTTATAACCCATAATTTACCATTTCAGGATTCAGTGTCTAAACAGTGACATTTCTTTTCCCTTTACTGCTCCCTCTGGTGGTGATTCTAATGCATCACAATAAAAAAAAACCAAAACCACTAAGAAAAATCTTTCTTTCCCCATATACCAACTCTCCATGAAGGATTGCGGGGAGAGAACAGAAAACTTAAAATATTCAATGTATGTACCAAAACCTCCTTATAAAATCTGCCCCTTTTCCCGACCAAGGCACAAATGACTTATGACCAATGGTGGGTGTTCAGAGCTTCAATAGTTTTTAACATACCTGTTTTTTTGGTGGGCACACTTGTATTTGGTATTTACAGGACGCACAACAATATGAATTATTACTGAACCATTAATGCAGTAAACTGCTGCAATCTAACTTTTCAAAAACCATAAAACTTTAAATGATCACTGTTAACTACTCAGTAGTTTTGTACTACTACAATTTACACTTCACCAGAAGGGGGTGGGGGAAGACATGAAAACCAACCACCCACAAAAACTCAGGTGTACTGGCCTTAATGGCCATTTGGCAAAATACACAACACAATGTCTCTAATTTTACAAGTGTGTTGGGGGTGGGGGACCTGGGCCAAAAAATTCTAAGCCCTATAAATCACCAAGCAAATATGTTGCATTAACAACCCTGTATTCTCGGCTGTCAGTTAAGAAAAAATAAGTTATACTTTGTTTTCAGAGAACTAGGTTGAAAAATTAAAATATTCAAATACCAGAATAGGTCATAATGTCCAGGAGCAACTATTAGTGTAAAATACAAATCAAAGGTCAAATATAATTTCCCATACGACAGCTTATTAGCAGCAAAAAAATATTACAGCGCTCTCTGTTCTATGAAGGTTTCTTCCTCCATGCATGAAATTTCCAAACAGTTCAAAAAACAGTGATAAGCACTTAAGAGATTTTTTCCTTGCAGTTCTCAGAATTGTGAAAAATTTTAAAAAGAGTAAGAACAATCAAGCTCCTAAAATACTCAAATAACTCGTTAAACGATTATCTGACATATTGGTATTTAAATTAATCTAACTAGCGTTAAGTCGGTCTTTTACAATCCACATTACACAGTTAAAAAGCATTTACAGTAATTCTTACACATCACTAACAAAAGGCAAAAACTCATCACTTACCTCAATTTTTTCCAAACTTACCCGATGTCCACTATCGATTACAAACAAAGTTATTTTATAAGTATGCTTAAGGTCAAAGAAAATACCCAATCAGGCCCCCTTCGCTTGAGACCTTATTCTTATAATGATCAACCATCATAGCAAACATAGATGAGAAAAGCAAATGACAAAGTTCAAATACATAATGGCCCAGCCGTTACTCGTAACGAAGGACTGAACCACGTTTTAACCGAAGATAAAATTTTTCACTTTCCTCTTAATTTCCACCGTATCTCAAGAACCTCTGATATTACCCAATAAAGATTCTTTCCCAGCAAAAATATTAAAATACGAATTCTACAATTCAAAAGAAATCCTTCAGGAAAATAAAGAATTGTGAAACCGACACCCCCCCCAACCACCTTCCCACTGCCTCCCACAGTCGGTACTAACTTAATGGCTCCCAATTTTTATTTCTAAAGTTTTCTGCGATTCGACTGGCTTTTTAATCACGGCAGACCCAGATAAAACCGTTACTCAAAAAAAAAAAAAAAAGAAAGAAAGAAAGAAAAAGGAAAAAAACAAAAGAAAAAGGAAAACAAAAAAAAAAAAACCCACGACAGCTGAAAAACAAAATGTTCTCTGTAGTACGGCTCGACTTAAAACTGGGCCCGACACCCTAGGTGGTAGTTTTACCTCCTCCTCTTAAACCGTGCGAACCAGCCCCGAGGAACCGACTCCCCCACCCGCCCGCTCTTCGGTGTGGCTTCTGAACGCAATGGCGCCATTTCATCGAGGGGAAGGGAAAGAGACTCTAACGAGGTGCGCAGGACTTTTAAAGATCCAAGCTCACAAAACACTCGGAATCCACCTCGAAACGGCATGAAAACAGCCCGAAAAGAAAAAAAAACAGTTAACCACTTCTGTTCTTCGATAAAGGAGTCAAATTAGCAGAATCCAGAGATTGAAAAGAAAAACGCCGCGAGGAAGGAAAGGAATGAAAATGGCGGCCGCCAAATCCGGTTCCCGGGAGAGGGGAGGGGGAGGGGAAGCTCCGCAGCCTCGCTCAGGAGGATCCGAAGCCTGCCCAAAAGCTCAGATGCGGGGACGCCGGGCCCCCCAAATCAGCGTGCTTTGAAAAGGGAGTAAGAATTCCCGCCTCCGCGCCCCACTTTTCGCCAAAGTAGGGCTGCGTCCGCCATGTGGAAGTTCCCCATCCCCCACCCCCAGCAAAGGGAAATGGCGCCGGCAGGCTGAGGGTGGGGAAGGTACTGTTCCATCAAGCCTCCGCTAACAAACCCTCTTCAAAAATATCCTGAAGCCAACCGCTTTTGAAGTGGCCCAATTTCACCGCCGCTCTCAGACGGAGGCGGGGGGCCGACTTCTACCGAGGCGCCAACGGCCTCGCTATGCCCTTTTCAATAACTCATTGATTTCAAACCCGTTACCTCCATCGCGGACTCAGTCGCTTCAGCCCGATTTCCCGCAGCCGAGCGAGATGAGAGAGATCTCCGCGGACGAACACGAACCGGACTCGTCCTGGCGCTGTAGTGAGAACTGCCGCTGCTCGAGAAACAACACCGCTAAGAGCACCTCCACACGGGACCCGGCGCTGCTGCTACTGCCGCTAGAGCCGCTGCCGCCGCTTTTCTAGAACCTTCCCCCCGACTAACGCGTCTTCCCTTACGTCAGGCCGTTGCGTAAACGCCCTAACCGCCGCCAATGGCGGGAACGCTCTACGCCCTCCTTACGCCAGATACGTACTCCTCCCCCCTCGCAGCCAGTAGTAGTGCTTGACGTCACTTGCGTAAATGGTCTCAGTGAATTGCGGAAGGCTCGAGTCCTGCGTATTTCTTTCTCAGGGAATTGGGTCCAGCCCTCGCCTTAGCGCAGGGCAGGTGAAAAACGGTCGCGCAGTTTGAAATTAACGCTGTCGGGAGGAGCTTAAAGCACAGCCCTAAAGTCCAGCCCCCTCAACCCGGGAGGTGGTCCCTGCAGCAAAGCCTCTGATAATCCGCACCTCCCTCCCCCAACCCCCGCCCCCCTGATCTCCCGCCAGAATAATCTTTGTAGCCTTCCCCTTGCGATTTCCCTCCCCTAATTCTCCCCCCAGCGCTGAGGACTGACTCGGCCCCTTCCGGAAACACCCGAAGCGACTTCTAGTCAACACGTTACACTTCACGCTCCACCACCTAAGCCTGACCAACGTCTTTGGAAGTCGGCCCCTCGGGTTCAAGAGAGGTCTTTGAAAGAGTGGTCTGAGAGGGGCACTCCTTAGCTCCCAATTCTCCCCATCCAAGTTTCTCTTCACTCCCTCACCCCTAGCGTTTGGAGGCACCCACTTCTAGGGGCGAGGAAGTGGGCGGAGCCCGGTTTTGGCGCCAGGCGCTGCTGCTGCAAAGCAGAAACGCCTCCGTCTAGAAGATCAGTTACTGTCCTCGCCTCTCCTCCCTCTCCCTCCCCTCCGGGGACCACCGGGCACCACGCCGCAAACGGTAAGTGCCGCGTCGCCGCAGCCTTCCACCTGCCCCAGGCTCGGGTTCCCGGCGGGCGCGGCGCACGGCCCCTCCCCCCGCCGGGCGCGCGCACCCGCCCGCCCCGCCCCTCGCGGCCGCCTGGCGTGGGCGGTGCCACCACCACCCCCCCTCCAGCGGCTGCCCGGCGCGCAGCTCCCCAGCCCCCTCCCCCTCGGATGTGGCTGGAGCTTGAGGCGCGCAGGGCCGGAGACGCCGCAGACCCGGGACCCGGAGCAGCTCGGAGGCGGTGAAGTCGGTGTCTTTCTTTCTCTCTCTCTACTTGGTGGTGGTGCTTAAAATACCACCTGCGCACCAGGGGTCCCCCCCCAGCTCCCCGCTTCCCGCCCTTCCCCGCCCGACCCTGAGTGGGGAGCTGGCGGGAAGCAGCGGAGAGTCGAGCGGAGACCCCGCGGCAGGCCTGGCGCTGGGCCGGCGCCTGGAGTTAGTTGTGGGGGAGGGGGAGAGCGAGACTGTCCTCGAGAGGGCAGAGAGCCGTGGCGACAGCCGCCTTATTTCTAGACAAAGCGCATTTCCTTTCCCCCTCCCCCATCCGCGATCAAGATGAGGGTCCCCCCCCCACGGCCTCGGTCGGCGACTGGGGCCTCCACTGAGGGCGGTGCGTACTCCCGCATCAGCGCGGCCCGCTGTTCCGAGGCTGCGGCGGGCGCTCCGTTACGTGGCTACCGCCGGGTCGGGCACAGCGCGGGCCCGGTGGTGCAGTGCCCTTGAGCCCCCAGGCCGCGGCCTTTGTTTCTCCCCGCGGATGGGCTGACCACGAGGCCCGCGCTCCTGGGTGGGGGTCGGGGGCCGGGTGTTTAGGCCTGGCTAAGCAGGGTGGGGCTTATGGGGAGCAGATAGAAGAGGTGGTTTTTTAAAAGTGGCACGAAATGGGACTGAAGCATCTCGGTATGGTGTTTTTCCTTTTTCAGTTTTTAAACTAGTGATTAGAAAGGGGCAGGGTTTTTAAGAAACCAAGTTGGGGTTATATAGGTGCCTCTTTGGACTATTAAAAGGTCTAGAGGGAAAATTCACAATAATTTATCATTGTGATTGGGTGGTCCCTTCGAATTGGAACCAAATTATTTAGTCATTTTCTTAAAAAGGCTGGGTATGACATAAATCGGATTTAAATTGAAAAAAATTTGCTATTTTTTCCTTTGTAAAACTGTCTCAGATATCAGCGTACCCAATAAGGTTTTCTAGACCCACTTGGTTAGAGCACTGATGTACTCAGCAAGCATAGATCACTAATGCAGGATCTCAAACCTGCATCTCTGGATTTGAGTACAAGTTTTACAGTATATGATACATAGGTGGGGGTTGGAATCCAAACAAAACTTGTGTTTAGCTACCTTTTTTGTGTCGTGCAAACTTCTTTTTAACTGTCATGCATTTTTCTAGTAATAGCTCTTCAAGTCTGCAATAAAAAATGGCCTCCAATAAAACTACATTGGTAAGTTAATGAAAACCTAAAATATGTAAGGATCTAACTCAAATTTTTTTCCCCAAAATTATAACTTTGCATCTCTGTGGTGGAGATATTTATATCCACATGTATTTCCCAGTCCTCTCTCCCTGCAGTGTTGTAGTAGGGAGAGTTCGAGGCAAAAACGAAATCATTACATTGAGATACTTACTGACTTGGCTTAATAGTGTCTTAATCCATTTAGAGAAACCTAATCTTGGGAGGATAGCACAATGAGTTTTTAAATACTTTTAAAAGTATTTTTGTCTTGAAATAAAAATAAACTTGTAACATGGAAGAGTTTTTACAAGCATAAACAGACAATGCTGTAAAGCCCTTGCTCATTGGCGTAACAGTTCCTAAATCACCCTATAATGAATTCTAGAGAAACCAGTTATTTTCAGTATTGCTCAGTTTAAAGAACAGGTACTTTATACACCTAGATTGGGACAAAGGTCATTCAATTACTTTGCTCATGTTGTCCTGTTTCAAACTTGATTACTCT
The DNA here is from genome assembly GCA_028534135.1 of Potos flavus. NCBI lineage: Eukaryota > Metazoa > Chordata > Mammalia > Carnivora > Procyonidae > Potos > Potos flavus. Next base: position 49,627,073 of record CM052887.1, read on the forward strand.
AAAACACATAAATCCCTTAAATTCAAATCATTGCCTTTTTTTTTTTTCAATACAAAATAAACAAAATCATATGTATGTCCAGGAAGGAGAGAAGACTAGATCTGGATCTTTTGAGCAATTAAATCTTTTCTCTCCATTTTCTTAAACCCTAAGTTTGCATTCTTACACTTCATTAAAAGTTCTATGAATATGTAAAGACTTATGTATATGTTCAGCCATATCAAGTTACAGATTTTTTGAAAACACTGAAATACATAAAAATCGTGAAATTCAAAGTTAATGGTTCTCACAGTAACTCTAACACATTCATCAATAATTGCAATCATATTAAAGGTCAGTATTAACATTTAAATAAAGCAAAACATTTGGGTTTTGGTTTGTGTATTCTCCCCTTGGGTTTCACATTAAAAAGGCAAGTTTGATTTTCAATTTTTGCCATCATAATGTTGCACATTTAACTCAAATAATCCTGGGAAACATTGAAATAAACGCAAAGTCTGTGGCACAGATGATTCCCATCAAAGCCATCAGTGGAAAAAGCACAAAGCATCTTCTGTGCCCCCTCAGGACTGAACTGTACTTCAAATTTCATAAGCGATAAACCAAAGTGTAGATGACTGAATTGACTGTATGGTTACCTGTGATCTTCAGGTATTGGAAGGAGAAGGAACTAGCTGTCCCTGAGGCTTTGAGGATGAGTAGAGATACAGAACACAAACAGATGCTTCTATTGCTTTGGCAGACAGTTTTGACAGTCTTCAGTGTCCATAACTGAATGATACTTAAATATCTTCTTTGTTAAAGGATCATAAATTGTTTTTCTTAATCTACCTTTGAATTTTAAGAGATGGGGTGTGTCAGTTTAGGTGGGAAAGCGAGTGAGTTTTGAAAAGGAAAAGGTGAACACTTGTAACTAGCTTGTGAGTGCTGTGATAAATACTTCATTTTTTGTGCTAAGGTTTTTTTTAATCTTGTTTATTTTTTCATTCTGTTTATTTTTGTTATTATTCTGTTAATCTCTTCCTTTCATGAACATAGGTAATTTGTTTATCATTTAGGATCAGCATCGAATAGGCTTTTCTCTACAACAGTTTTTCTTTGCTCTTGCTACCATTCCTTGTACTGTACAGAAGCAAAGAGCTCTCTGGTTGCAATACTCAAGTGTCTTGACTAATGAAAATTATAAGAAAGGAAGTTGTAAGGCCTGATTTGGAGATGGTATCCAACAAAATCAGATGTTTGCTGAGTTATTTTAAATTCAAGAGAATTATTACTTTTTATATGTGTGTACACCTCTAAATAATTACATAATTTTAATGTCCTGCAATCTTAAGTCATTGCTGTTACTTTTCTCCTTTGTATGCTACATTGAGGTGATTTTAATGACTAGGCAATTAAGATTTTTTTTAATAGCACCACTGAAATCATTTTAAAATTAACAGATTTTCCCCCTTAGTCTCTTCTAATTTACCATTTCAGTTCTTTGTTTTATCTGCTTTCAATCTTCATAACATGAATTATTGGAAAATTCTGGTTTTAGCTTGGTCTTTTGGCTTTTCTCATAGTGTTAATACAAAAAAGAAAAATCTGATCTAAAAATGTGTTTAAAGTGAATTTCCTTGGCTACCTTTTAACACTTGAGAAACCAAGAGAAGGATTTTCACATTAGAGAATTAAAATGATCCAGTATTTTGGCCTCTTCAAATGACAACATTATAATTTTGTTCCATGTGATCTGTAATAATATATACAGAAATTATGGAACAATAATAGTGTTCTTTTTAACCTATTCATGGTCTTCTTAGTTCACTCTACAATTGATCTCAGGATTCTGCACTTACCTTTCTGTATAATTGAGACTTTTGACATTGGTGTTTGTATTGAGAAATAGGGTTGTTAGTGTTTGGGGGCTATAGTTTTTGTTTTTTGTTTTTTTAAAGATTTTATTTATCTGACAGAGAGAGATCACAAGTAGCAGAGAGGCAGGCAGAGAGACGGGGAAGCAGGCTCCCCGCCGAGCAGAGAGCCCGATGTGGGGCTCGATCCCAGGACCCTGAGATCTTGACCTGAGCCGAAGGCAGAGGCCTAACCCACTGGGCCACTCAGGCACCCCGGGGGCTATAGTTTTTTAATGGGACTATGGTTTACTTAATAAGGCCTCTCCTAAGTATTTACTGTCTTTGTACCATTGTCTAATACTTTCTAGTTGTTTGTTGCTTAAATGAGTGCAAACTCTAGTAAATAAACTTGGTCTTGTAGACTAGGTAAGACATTAGATTTGGAAAAGATAAACAGTATTTTCCAGATAGTGTTTTTGATTGTATTATTTCAGCAAAGGGGGTGGGTGATAGGTTTGAACTACAATGGAATTAAGTATTCTTTTTGATTATCTCCTGACTTTTATCTTTTCAGAATGTGTCTGCCCTGGGATATAGAAGGAAAAATATAGGTGTCAGATGCAACGATAATATAAATAATTTAGTCTTTGAAATGTACTCAAAAATGAAAAAAGAAAAGATGTTTTTTAAATCTTTTTTGTTTTATTTTAGCAAAAAATGGGAAAGAAACAGAATGGAAAGAGTAAAAAAGTAGAAGAGGCAGAGCCTGAAGAATTTGTGGTGGAAAAAGTACTGGACCGACGTGTAGTGAACGGGAAGGTGGAGTATTTCCTGAAGTGGAAGGGATTTACAGAGTAAGAAACCTGGTGCTTTTATTATGTTTAACTGCGTTTAGTGACATTTAAAATTTGTTTTTAGTCTGGGGTTTTTAAAATCTGTTTCCTCATAGATTTCTTTACATGTAAAGACACTTTTAATCCAGGGTACTTCGAGATCTGTTTAAAAAGTCATGTCTTTAGCCTATAGTTGTAACCAATCAGATTTGAAATTAGTCGATTGCCTTGGAGAGTCAAATTTATAGGAGTGCAATTTACTATGTAATGCATTTTAGTGTATTTAGATATTGTACTAACTAGAATATTTAACTGACATTGTTTTCTTACATACAGAAGACACTAAAAATATTGAAGCTATATATAAAGTAGACTGGTGGGTGTTGAACAGAAGTGCTTATCATCCAGGACTTAGACCATGCAGTAGGTTTACTGTATCCTAATCTCTTAAGAAGTGGTGTGGGCATTTTTTAAGCTCCTTAGTTCTTTATGTTCCTTGTTACTAACTGCTCTTATAATTAATATAATGTTAGCTGTATTGGGAATAACTCATGCAGAAATTCCAGTCTTACACTTAACATTTATCATGTACTAAATCTACTTGGATTTTTCTGCCTTATACCACAAAAACAGCAAGGCTCTGTGGTCAGTAACTTATTGAAAATGGATAGGTTGAAATAGACAACAGTTTTGTGAGCATGGTGGAGATGGGAGAGTGTGCTAGTCAAATAATTAGGCTTCAAATATGTTACCTACTACTTGCCCCATCATTTACATTTAAAGATGCCTCCATAGCAATTTGGGGATTACAAGTCGAGTGGAAGATTTAAGGTTCTTTATTTTATCCTTCTAGTATCCTTAGTTGAGCTTAAGTGTATCGTATAAATTCATAATTTGCCACTAGAAAGATTTCCTACAGGTAGCAGAACAAAGCAAAATAAATCCTGAACTATTCTAAAATTAGATTTAGCCAGTATGCCAAATAATTGATTACCATCATATGATAGGTTTTTTATTGTTTGAAATCTCATGAGACATTAAATGCTGTTTGTCTCTGTCCAGCCCATCAAAATGTTAAGAAACTTAACTCCTTTTCTCCCTTTTTCTCTCAACCTTAAGGCCATTAGTATGGCTAAGAACCTACTACGTACAGTACAATGTATTAGGTAGTATAGAAGTCTATAATGAAAGTAATACTACAAAATGGAGGCTCCCCTTCAACTCTTTTGTCCTCCTCTATCCTCTGATTCAGGTTTGCCAGTTTTAGCATCTTAGCATATCAGAAGACCCAAGCTGTAACCAGAAGTTAACAGTACCTTTCTTTTCCATCATCTCTAAAATGATTACTTTCATTCTATCTAGTTCTGTAAAGGTTTTTTGGATCACAGTACATAAAGTTAGCAAGCTAACGGGGCACCTGGCTGGCTCAGTTAAGTAAAGCGTGTAGTTCTTGATCTTGGGAGTAGTGAGTTCGAGCTCCACATTGGGCATAGTCTTAAAAAAAAAGTTAGCAAGTATATCACTAGTGTAGGATTATCTAACATTCACGTTTGGTAATTGATACTCATTTTCTTTCCAGTCCTTCTGAAAAACACATGAAATTAGTCATCTTGGCATTATATCAGGGGTTGCCAAACTTTTCCCTTAAAGAATCATGTAGTCAACTTTGCAAATATAGTACAAAAGCAGCAGTAGACACTTTGTTAAACAGACGAGGACAGCTTTGTTCTAATGAATGGGCCCTGATTTCCTATAATTGTCATTTTGAAATTTTTTACCAATTAAAAATGTTTTTCACATTTTTACATACAAAAGCTGCACTTGACTGGGTTGCCAAAGCCTGCTTTTTATCATTGCCCAATTTGAGTATCCAGCAGAAGTCGAAAATACTGCCTCACATAGAATGCCTTAGAATTTTTGTGTTTTCAAACATGGTGTTGAAGGTCCCAACTAGAGGCATAATCTGACTGATCTATAAAGTAATTTGGGGTGGGAATAGGGAATCGTTTGTAAAAAGCCTTTGCAGAGAAATTCTGAAGTAGGTTGTCTGTGTAACTTGGGAAAATATTAGTTTCAGTTATTCTGCTAGAGCAGGTATAGTTAACTTGGAGGTAATACAGCAGACTGCCCACTTATTAGAGGCTAAGAAAGTAGACCCAGGAAGTATAAGCAGATTTTCTCAAAAGAATGTGGGAATAGGAAGAAAATGGTAAGCATCTACAGTATAGCAGACTTTGTTTTTCAGGTATATGTTAAATGAACATGGATGATAGTGATGAATCATATTAATTGATTTTTTTTTTTAACCGAACCCAGTGCTGACAATACATGGGAACCTGAAGAAAATTTAGATTGTCCAGAGTTAATTGAAGCGTTTCTTAATTCTCAAAAAGCTGGTAAAGAAAAAGATGGTACAAAAAGAAAATCTTTATCTGACAGTGAATCTGATGATAGCAAATCAAAGAAGAAAAGAGATGCTGTAAGTATAAAATATTGCCCAGCAGAGTGACTCGGTAAAAGGTTGATGGCTTGATTTTTAGAATACGTTTAAGACACTTTTAAAAATTCAAATACTTTTAAATGCTTAATATTTAGGACAAAAAGGATAGGCATGATCTAGCCTGCATCATATAAATGTTCAGTAATAAATGCTTATACCACTTACATTGTTGTGCTACTGTTATTTTGAGTAGATTCATGGATTTGATCCCTGATAAGAGCCATTTCCTGTGATCCAGGGCTGGCAGTCTTAAGTACAATGAACACAGAGATTAGATCATTGCAATCCCTTACAATACAGTAAAAACAATCCACATGGCACATCCTGATTATAGGCCACAGTGGCATTGACCAGCAGAACGTACTTCCACATGTGATCTTTTTGTCAGAATATTGCCAAAAAACATTCTGATTTTGAAGTATATAAATCTTTGGTAATAGAAATTTTTAAAATATTTTTTGGTGTGAATTGAGACAGCTGGTTAATTAACTACATGGGTATTTTGATCCAGTCTTTGCTTCATTAATGCGTGTGTGGCTTTGGGCAAACACCTAACTACTTGCTTAAACCCTCAATTCCAAAACAGATTGTACTTACCATGCCTCCTAGCAATTTGGGAAAAGGTCTTGATTCTGAATTAGTATTTAGGCTTGGGAACTAACCATATTAAATACAGATTCATTGATAAGGTCTTTGGGTTTAAAATTTGATCATTTGAATTAGATGCCAAGTAGTTTACAGATAACCTGTTAAATCTTCATGGCAGTTCTGCTAAGATTATAGGTATTATCCCCATTTTCCAGATGAGAAGCAGAGGTTGACTACAAATTTGGTTCTGGATGCTTTAGCAGCCAAAGCAAAAAGGTAACAGTGTTAAGTATCCATATGCATAAATTGAAAGTCAACCATATATTCAATAGAAACACTGTTTAGTAACAGTAGTTATCCTACAATGAGCTCTTACAGTGTGCCCAGCAGTATTCTACATAACTTTTATGTATGCGTTTTTTATACTACAAAATGTCTTATGAGACCGATGGCATTATTATTCCTGTTTTATAGGTAATGAACCTGAACCACAGAGAGGTTAACTTGCCCAAAGCTACACAGTTAGTACAGTTTAGAGTTATCATTCTAATTAATTCAGGTAATCTGACTCCAGAACCTGGGATATTGATATAAAAGTCTGGTAGGGAGAAGAGATTTCTTAATCTAAGCAGTTCTCAAACTTTTTTGGTCTCAGAACCCGTTTAATAATCTAGAATATTGAGAATCCCAGAGAACTTTTATTTATATGTGTTCTGACCATCAATCCTAACTATGTTAGAAATTAAAACAAGGTTCTAAAACATTTGTGTATTCAGTTAAGAATGACAAAACCTATTGTATGTTCATAACTTATCTTGAAAAATAACTTTAAATGAGAAGAGTGGTATTTTACAGTTTTGCAAATCTTTCAGTGTCTAGCTTAAGATAGTTCTGCATTTGATTTGCTGTCTTAATGTTGTTTGGTGGAGGCATATGAAGATACTCTAAAGTCAAAGATAAATGAAAGGAGGGGGGGACCTTGCAGATAAACAGATACCTACTAAAGGTCTCAGGGATCTCCAGGGGTCCTCAGACCACACTTCAAAACCATGATTTATGCGGAGTATTTTTTAATACTATGGTGCAGATTGATTACAATACTGATCTGTCTGATTTTAGAAGTTTTTACTATTTTGCTATTTGTATTTTGTGTGTGCTTTAAAAATATGTGGATAATTTAAACTAATTCCTAAAAGTGGCTTGAAATAGTAACTTGAAGGAATTTGTAATTATTGATGAGTTAGCAGAAATAAAGGGATTAATTTGTGTATCTACACAGTTCTGTTTTTTGATGTATTAGGATAAAGAAAGGTATCTGTTTTCTTGCCTTGAGATTCAGAATACTTTTAGATACGTGGATTTGTTTTTTCTTGTAAGGTTAATGGAAATTACATTGAGTTTCAGTACTAAATAAGGGTTCTTTTTCCTGTCATTTCTTTTTCACTTTCATTTGAAAGCTGTATTTCATGAAAACAAATTGGAAGTTAATATTATTAGTTTGCAAAATGGAAGGTGGGTGAAACATTTATGTAAATAGTCATTTAATATCTTTTAATCAGGCTGATAAACCAAGAGGCTTTGCCAGAGGTCTTGATCCTGAACGAATAATTGGTGCCACAGACAGCAGTGGAGAATTAATGTTTCTCATGAAATGGTAAGTGTGCAGATGATTGTTATTATATTTTAAAGTAAGAGTAGATTATTTATTTTAATTTGTGAAGCTTTATCTAGAAAAGGTTTTATAGTTTTCATCATTAGATAGTATCTGCTGAAAGGATGATTCTAGGATTTTTGTTGTTTGGGGTTTTTTTTGGGGGGTGGGGAGTGTTTTGTTTTGTTTGCTAATGATGTTTTAAAGCAAAATGGCCTGTTTTGGAAAATGTAGTTTTATTGGAACACAGGCACGAGTATCACATAATCTTTCTGAAGCACTATTTTTGATTGAATTATGATTTAAGTGAAAGATTCTCAGTTGGCAAAAACAGTTGAGACTTTTGACTGAGCATTTTTTTTCCCTCACAACAGGAAAGATTCAGATGAGGCAGACTTGGTGCTGGCAAAAGAGGCAAATATGAAGTGTCCTCAAATTGTAATTGCTTTTTATGAAGAGAGACTAACTTGGCATTCTTGTCCAGAAGATGAAGCTCAATAATTGTTTGCATTGCTTTTTATATATATTTATATATATATATAAAATCTGGGTCTTTGTTTTTTGATTTATTAGTGTGAAGAAATAACATTCTAATGAAAATCAAGTTTGATATGTTTGTTTTGAAGTAGTATTGGGGGATTGTTGGGGTTTTTGCATCTATAGCACTGGTTACTTTGAACAAATAAAAGCTTTCTGTAGTTGCTTCCTTTATCAGAAAAGAATATTTGAGACCATGGTATATTATGCCCCTGCATTAGAGAACACCTTTTCTAAATGTTGGGGGAAATCTTCATAGCCGTTACTCAGTCCGAAGTTGTGTTTAACTCCTGTATGCCTAAGGACCATTCTGGATTTTTTGTTTATTTAGGGGTTTTTTTGTGTGTATACTTAAAATACATACATAAGTGGTTTTTGTTTTTTGTTTTTAACATTCACCAAAACAAAAACAGCATTTTATAACCATGGGTAAGCCCATGTTTCCGGGATGTTATCATTTTCAGCAATTTAAGAAATAAATCACTTAAAGTTAAACTGAGTTTTTCCTGAAGCCTTAACCTTTCAAATTTTGTAATTAATTGGACAATTTAAATATAATGTAAACAATTTAAATTGGACAATTGAAAAGCAGCCATATCAGAATCCATATCCATATCTACAGTCATAGAAACGCAAGTTTATTTGCAAGATCCATGAAAGGAAAATTTTTATCACCACCAACAACCTCCCTATCCAAATGACAAAACTAGACAAGTCCTCGTGTGTTTTAATTAGGTAAACAAAACTTAGTTAAATGGACATTTAAAGGTTCCTTCTAGTGAACCATTCCTTTTAAAGAAGTTGAAATCTCTGCTGTATTGACTAAAAGGTCATGATTCATGGACTAAGACTTCATTCATGGAAACTAATCATAATCAGATGGTTAGAAATGTTGGCAGTTTAGCACCTGCTGGAATAAATGGGTGGACAGACTTCTATAATCCAAATTCTTAACCTGCATGTTTTTTCTTTACCCCAACTCATTCCTGACATGTAGGCTCAATCTTCCAGTATTTGAGTTACTGGTTCAGCAGAAACCAGGAAAAACAATAACTTTGTAGTCAGAATGTTATCCAACTGTATATTGTTTACTTAATTGTAAATACTGGTAAACAGTGGTCAATAAATAGTTTTATATTCCTTTATGTGATTAGACTTTTTATTTTATCTGATTTTTTAGTGGGAGTAGAAACATAACACCTTAGAATCCTGTTCCTGTTCATAAATAACACTAAAGCATTAGATTACATGTCTTTAATCTTTTGAGCTGAGGAGTTTTAAACTTACTAGCATATGTATTTCCACAAAAATGAAAATTGGTTTCTTGGGATGCCTAAGAGGAATCTGCTTTATTAAAATGAAATTTTGATACTTAGAATCTAGTTTTTGAAACTGCTGTCTGAAAAACAGATGATAGGACTGATCCTGTTGTGATAGACACATTTCTACTAATTTCCAAAATTCATACAGAGAAAAGGAAATCATTTTGCCATATATCTAAATGTTTAATCATGTTGTGTATCTGAAACTGATAGGTTATATGTCAATTTATACCTCAATTAAAAAAATTTTTTTAATCCTATCTATACTAAGCTATTTATTACTTATCTCTTTTATGTACCTAGCACTGCTCTCACCAATAGGTTCATCGGTGGTACCAAACACTGTAAATTAATAATATTGATCTTACTTTTTTTTAGCCAGTCTGATGGTTTTATGTTTTAATTTGACATGTCTATGATCTTTTCTGAGCATTCTTTTAATGCTTAATGACTATTTGCATTTCCTCATCTATAAATTGCCAATTTTACAAAAATTTTTAATTGATACTTATTTTTGTAGTGAGAATATTAACACCTAAATTTTTTGTGTGGTAAATATTTTTTCCCAATGTCTATATTTTGACATGATTTATGGTATCTTTTGATTGTACCTTTTTAAAAATTTTTATGTGGTCAACTCTTGTCAGTTTTTTTTTTTTAAGATTTTATTTATTTGACAGAGATCACAAGTAGGCAGAGAAGCAGGCGGGGGAAGGGGGAGAAGCAGGCTCCCCGCTGAGCAGAGAGCCCAATGCGGGGCTCAATCCCAGGACCCTGAGATCATGACCTGAGCTGAAGGCAGAGGCGTCCCAACTCTTGTCAGTTTTGACGTCTTCTGGATTTCCTGTCATGTTGAAAAATATTTCTCCCACCCTGAAGTTGTATGGATAGTCTTTTAAATTTTCCTAATTTTCCCTGTCATTTTTATAGTAAAGTCTTTAATCAGATTTTATTAGATTTGTGATGAAGGCTTCTGATTTTTTTTTTTTTTTTTTTTTTAACCCCAAGATGGACATCAATACCACTGAAGAAGTGAAATGTATGGGTAACAAAGTTTGCCTAATCCTATGGATCAAAGAAAACCATATGCCACTATAAAAATGTTGGTCAGCATTTAAAACTGAAGTTTTTCTTCCTCATAAAGGGCCTGAAATCTGTTCAAATACCTGGACAAGTATTGGTGTGGCAAGATCCCTAGGTTTAATACCATTGAGAACAGAAGGGAACACTCTGACCTGCAGTTTATTACCATTACCAATAAGCTACTTTTAAAACCCCTGAAGTTTTAATAATGTGATTCCTCACTACTCTTCCCCTTCCCTGTGCTTTGCTTTTGTGTTTGAAACAAATTATTTATCCCTTGTTCATAAGCCAGAGAAATCTGGTTCTTGGTTCTAACAGGACCTGATACTTGATACTACTCCGGTATTAATGTAGTAAACAACATAGGTAGTAGTGAAAGGTAAAATCAGTAAGGGGAAGTAGTCCTTTAGGGTAACTGTTCGTATACTATCTTCTTTCAAGTTTGAACCTTAATTAGGCAATGAAGATATATGTTGGAAAGAAAAATGTAAGGAAATCATGAGTCTGGGCTTGATTATTGTATTTTCCTTTCTCAGGTTTCTTTTGTCTTAAACACCCCACCCACAAGCTTATGTTGGCCACATTCCCTAGAAGGCTAATGAAGAGAAATGCTTAATTTTACTTTAAAATTCCTGTGCGTGTGTATTTTAATGGATGGCACTCAGTGGCTGTCTTAAATTATATTTGATTTCTTACAATGCATTATTTTTATGTTTTATTAACATGAAAGGTATCAAGCAAAAGAGTCTAATATGAAGTAGAATATGAATAATATGTATATTTGTATGTAATCTATAAGTCTTTTATGTTCTGATGAATAAATGAATTTGTACCTTTGAATATTCACTTAACAAGAGATATTTTAACAACTTAAAGCTGTAGTAGTTGATATAATCAAGGAAGTTGATTCTGAATGTAGTATATAATGTGCCATACTTTTGCAGATACATGGCAATCCGTAACATATCTGCTAATAGAGAATAAGGAGGGGGGATTGAAGGTTGTTGGGTTTGGGGGAGTGAGGTTTTGTGTGTGTGTGCACACTAAGAATTTATATTATGTTGAAAAGTCACCTGGAGAGGTGCAAAAATATGAAGTCGTATTCATCTGAAGACTTTTTCATTTAGTTCATGTTTTTGCTATAAAAGCATTGAAAATCTCCATGAGCACATAAAAGACTTTAGTTCTGAAAAGAAATACCTAACAGTTGTTGAATATTGTGCTAAGTGTTTTTCATATTTTTTCTTCAAATGCCCTATGTGGGGTAGGAGGTTTGACCCCATTTTACAGGTGAAGATACTAGGGCACAAAAAGGTTAAAGAAGGCTAAGGCCATTTGTATGAATTAGGGCATTAGTTGTGGGAATAAAGAGAAGGGGACTGATTTGAAGATCAGGTTTTGTCCATTTTAACTGCCACATACATGTTTGTAGAATAAAGTGGTTTGGGATATAAAATGAGGTGATGTGGAGGTTGGGAAGAAAGGGATCCAGAGTGACTCCCAAGATTTTAACTTGTATGGATGAAAATGTCATTTAGTGAGACAGGGAAGGGAAATAACAAGTTCGAGGAGGAAGATAAAAGTGGCTTTGGACATTTTTTTTTTTAAGATTTTATTTATTTATTTGACAGATCACAAGTAGGCAGAGAGGCAAGCAAAGGGGCGGGGGTTGGGGGGAGGAGGCTCCCTGCTGAGCAGAGAGCCTGATGCGGGGCTTGATCTCAGGACCCTGAGATCATGACCTGAGCCAAAGGCAGAGGCTTTAACCCACTGAGCCACCCAGGCGCCCCTGGTTTTGGACATACTTTCAGGTATTTTTGATTACTTTGATTAGTCTATTACTTAGTATACCTACAATGCATACATATTACATAACTTGGCTCGAAGTGCAAGATACCCAACTCAAACTTGCTTTGATGAGGGAAATTGCTCACTGGCTTAGAGACAAAATAATAATGCGGTTCAGAGCACTGGCTCTGGAGTTTGGCCCCATGGGTTTGAATCCCAGCTCAGCTACTGCAGTTACTTAAGCTCCCTATGCTTCAGAATTCTCTCTAAAGCTGGGCAGACCTAATGGGATTTTCAGATTAAATGAGAAACATGAAAAATACCTAGAGCTGAATGTCTGGTACTTAACAAGGACCAGTTAAACCACTGCCAGTCACCACTGTAAGCCTCAAGATGACTGCGACCCTGGAGTGGTACAATCCCAAGACTCGCCATCTCTGGTGGTTGGCTCTCTGGAACTAATCACAAATCAAAAATAAGTGCTGGCAGCCCCCAAATCCCCAAGTCTGCCTCTGCAGTGACACTGAGGTTTTCTCTCTGCTGTCCAAGAGTCCACGAATGCCCTCTCTGGAACTATCAACTGTAACCAGATGTGTGGAGAAATACGATTGGATCAATTGCCAGAAGAGAACTTTCCAGAAAAAGGTGGGTGCTTTATATAAACAAAATGTATACCTAAAGCAAAGAATTTCACCCAATTTGAAAGCACCTTCTTAAAATACCCTTTGTCCCTTGCTTTCTAGAAAACTTTTAATATTTTCAGTGGCCTGAAGCATCATAGAACTTCCTATCAACTCTTCCCCTTTTTTCAAATGAAGATTGAAATCTGCCCTTTTCCTTAAATTTGAATGTTGGGGAAAAAATTGACTTCGGAGAGCAGAACACGAACATTGATATTTAAAGCTGCTCTTGTAGCTCCATGAATGCAGAGAATTTTCACTTTGTAAAAATGAAACCTATCCTTATTCAAAAATTCTGCATATTAGCTTCCTAAAGGAGAAAAATAAGGACACTGAAACTAATATTAAGTGACCCTTCACTGCAGCCTTTTTCCTTACATTTATTTCAGTGTCTTTAAAGATCAAGCTCAGTGCTTTCCACCAACTCCTACCTATTCCCCCAATGCATTTTTTGGATACTGACAACACCCTAATTTAATATCCTGAAGTGGTTGTTCTGGCATAATAAACTGATATTTTTAGAGCTCCAAAGCCACTTTTGGGTGTCCCAAAGCTCTAAGCCATTTTGATGAGCAGTAGGGGAAAAGTGGGAAGAGAAATGAGGGGGAGATATGCAGGAGGAAAGTCTAGACGAGAATGGGCATTGGGGAATTTGAGAATGAGATTTGTAAACCAAAGAAGATGCATACTGCATTCAGGATCCATGCCACCACCTAACAAGGCATGTTGGTAGTTCAGGAACTTGAAAGCTTTAGATAGATCCCAGGATGGACTCCCTTTAAAGTGAATTCATTTCTAGCATAGTGTCACAATGAGGTTCCTGTTACACTTTCTCGCTCCTTGGGTCTCTGTTTCCCTCTCCTGGAAACCTGATACCGCTGCACTAGGAAAATTTTCTGAGTACAGTAATAGAAACTTACCTGATGTGCTGAAAGAGATAAAAGCTTGGACATTTTGCAATGGGAACGCTGGAGCTTTCTTTTTTTTTTTTTATTTAAAGATTTTTATTTATTTGTCAGAGAGAGAGAGAGCACAAGCAGAGGGAGCAGCAGACAGAGAAGGCAGAGGGAGAAGCAGGTTCCCTGCTGAGCAAAGAGCCCGATGCGGGACTCGATCCGAGGACCTTGGGATCATGACCTGAGCCGATGGCAGTGGCTTAACTGACTGAGCCACCCAGGCGTCTCATGAACACTGCAGCTTTCTTGCAGTTTCAGAGTGGCAACAACAAGGGGAAACTCCATTTTACCCCGAAATCCCCCTTGTTCTCCCCTAAAAGTCAGGCTCAGCAAGTTTCTAGCACCAGACATTACATCTACTAATCAGAGAGGATTCTTAAATTACACTGCACTCTTATTTTATCATAAATAGGATACTCAGCTCTCTGCAGGTGCTTGTTATGCAAATGAGGGCAGCGAAGGACTCAACCTTTGTTTTCTCCCTCTTCTAAAATGTAGGGATCACTGAGGCAAGTATTTGTCTTTTTCACTAGTGTATCCCCTGGCACCTAGAAGAGGACAATGGAGGAAGGGAGAGCCCTGGATTTAAATTTGGGCTTTAATCATAGTGTTTCTACCACTTAAAAACTCCAGTAGGATCTGCCTAAAGAAAATCAAACCCTTAGGGGCACCTGGGTGGCTCAGTTGGCTAAGTGTCTGCATTCCACTCAGGTCATGATCCCAGGGTCCTGAGATCAAGTCCCACAGGGGCTCTCTGCTCAGCAGGCGGGGCCTGCTTCTCCCTCTCCCTCTGCCTGCTCCTCTGCCTACTTGTGCCCTCTCTCTTCCTCTGTCTCTCAAATAAATAAAAATCTTAAAAAAAAAAAAAATCAAACCCCTAAAACAGAGTAAGTTCAGTTATGGATCATGTATTAAGGCTGGAGGAGTAAAATTATATATTTTTAAATTTAAAGTGTTTTCATTTGGGGAGTCAGGTGTCTACATAAATAAATTAGATCTGGAAAGGTACTTTTTTTTCCCCCCACAAACATGAAGCCTACTTTAATTTACTGCATACAATTTATAATAGCCCTCCTTGCGCTTATCATTGTTTTCTAAACCGTTGATAATTTCTCCTTCCATTCTCATTTGTCTATCTAAAAGCGTATTTGTCTTTGGTAGCAACCTTGTGTTCCCAATATATATAAATATATATATATATATATGTATGTGTGTATATATATATTCCAAGGAAATGTTTGTGTGTGTGTGTGTGTGTGTGTGTGTGTGTGTGTGTGTGTGTGTATTCCAAGAAAAGTATAATAGAATGGTCCTGTTTTCCTATTTTGACCTGAAAGGAATGGAAGGAAGGAGGAGCAGTGAGAAGAACCCAGAGACTGTGAACGCACGTTCATTTTCAAGGACAAACTAAATCTGTGATGGAAATTAACACCATTCCTTTTAACAAACAGGTTCGAATTAAAAATGGTACAATTATCATGAAATAGTGTTGGCCATTTGCTCTGTTCTTGCTCAGTACTGCCCTAGATGTTGAGCCCAGGTCTATTTTAGACAGATACCTCTGACTGGTGGCATTTACATCTTAAGATGGGCGCTGGTGAGAACACTCAGTTGGCCTGAAAATAAAGGACTGAAGAAAACACATGGAATTGTGACCCCTGTTCAGCCAGCCCAAAGAAAGACTATGCCACATTTAAGAGCCATGCCTCTGGATGCACAAACCTGTGAATATATTCAAAGCCACTGAATTGTACACATCAAATGGATAAATTGTATGGTGTGTAAATTACATCTCAATAAAGCTGTCTTTAAGAAAAAGGAAAACAAAAAACAAAAAACAGATAAAGCCGAGGCATGAGAAGGCTCTTAGCTTAAAAAAATACTTTAAGAGGAAAATCATACCTCTTATTTTTCTTCTTTGGAAATTCTTCAATTTGATCATGCCATCATTTTCGGTCACCTCTTTGAAATGTTCTCTTCTACTCTTGCTGCCGTGTCTGTCCTTCCTCACGCTCGTATGGTGTCACATCTGTAAAACAGGATATTATGCATCTCACAGAGTTAACGGAATGATAAGGAAAGTGTTTGGCACACAGTGACCTGAATTGAGTAAACACTCGAGTCTTGGAAAAACCTCGGCTCCACAAAGCTGAGCTGGCGGTGATAGAATTCTTGCAGGCAGATTTCCAAGTCAACCTCTTGGGGGAGATGACGTGTCTACTGTCCGGTAGCTTAGACCACAGAGAACCTAGACGCTATGTACGATGCTGCTGGCAAGAGGACCCAAGTTTGCTTTCCATTCACAGTCACACGCTTGGCTACTGACCGGAATTCAGTACTACAACCCCCAGGTGGTCTTTGGGGCCCCCTTTAGATTGTTCCGACCCTCCTGGGGCTCATGATTTCCCACAGACTGGAAACCCCAGTGTCAGTCAAGAGAACGAAAGAAAGGATGAAATGCATCTTCCAAACGATTCCCAGACTTTGGCAGACTTCCCAGGTTTCCATCAGAAACTTTGAAAATAACCCATTTTTCACTATTTGCTCATGGGTTGATTTTTACTATTTTCTCCTTGCCCTCCAGAAAACAAATCCCAAAACCAAAATGCAGAGCAATATCTAAGGTAACCCAAAGAAAACCCTGAAATAAATAGCTAAAACAAGCTGGTGAATTTCAAGAAAACTTTCTCCTAAAATGTCAAGTTAACTATTATTACCAACTTGTTCCTATGCAGCAACAAATAAAGACTCTAATTAGAAGACTGTAAGCCATAAAAGTCCTTAGACTTTGACAGAAAAATTTTTGAAAGTCCTCACATTTCATGCTCATTGAAAGGACCCTTGCACTAAAGTGATCGACTAAATTTTAGAAGAAAAAATAATCACTATGTGATTGTTGCACTACCCCGATCTGTAGCATAGAAGATGCTCGAGATGCTAAATACAAGCCCACTGAAGTCTGACAGAATGGCTGCCCATGCCTTGCCATTCGGTGACCTCTCCCTTCTTTAACTTACCCTCCCCCACTTCTTACCCACTTCTTTCTGCCCGAAGTTACTACCTACAATTTACATTTTCCCCCTAAAAATACATTTCTGAGTTAAGACTTCCTGCTGTGAGCTTCCTGCCCACCCCATCACACCCCTTCCCTCTCACAGTATTGTAATTGCTAGTTCATTTTCATGTCTTCCTATGACAAGCCCCCCAAGGGGGAAGGAACTGTCTCTTGCTCTGTGTGAGCCTCTGTTCCTAGCCCACACCCAACCTGTTCTGATTAACCATTTGCCAAAGATACAGTAAAATCTCAACCAGTTACCTGTTCAAGCACCACACGCAGCCATGTGCTCCCGGAGCCTGGAGACCATTTCCGCCTAACTTTAGAGGTTCACGCTTTGCAATATCTTTACCCACCGTTGGCTGAAAATTCAACTCATTTCACAAAACAGACACATTCAGCCCTAGAGACACAGTTCATGTATGTATAGAACATCTCATAAAATCCCAAATAGTATCTCTAATATAGCAGTGCATGTGTATCACACAGTGTTACTGTATCACAGCAACAAAACAAGCCCTGCTCTCATTATTTATGGACTCCACAGCAGTAATTCATAGCCCTTTTGTTCCTACATACAGAATCCATTGTTCGGGAAGAGTCAGCATCTAGAAATGTGAGATGGATGCCCCAAAAACTATAAAGAAATCCACTCAGGACGCCTGGGTGGCTCAGTCAGTTAAGCATCTGCCTTCGGCTCAGGTCATGATCCCAGGGTCCTGGGTTCAAGCCCCACATCGGGGCTCCCAGGGAGCCTGCTTCTCTCTCTCTCCCTCTGCCTGCCGCTCCCCCTGCTTGTGCTCCCACTCTCTCTGTCAAATACATAAATAAAATCTTAAAAAAAAAAAAAGGGGGGAATCCACTCATCCAACAAAAAACCCCACAAGAGAAAGGACAAGTTTAATTTTTAACTAGGGGGCTAAAAGGTCTAGGACTTACTAATCCTGATGGCGGCTCTGAAGCATCTTCACGGTATTTTTAAAAAACTCTAGTAAATAGTAAGGTTTGGGGATTACATTACCTGATCCCTCTGTCTCATTCCCGGCCCTTCTCTTTATTGTGTTCCTGTTTCTCAGTTCTGTGGGTACTGATGTTGGGCGCTGCATTGACTTCGAAGGGAGACGTGAACTGGAATCCTGGGACGCCCAGGGGAGCCTGTGAGTGGGAAAGGCCCGTGAAACACAGCAGTCCCCCCAACAGGCCAGGACTTTCCCCTCTGTCTCCCTGCCTGACTATGGCCGGCCTTCCCCCACCAGAATATGAGCTCCACTTGAGCTTAACTGTTTTGTTGCCCACTGAAGCTTTACCGCCTAGAATAGGCCCAGGTAGAAGCAGACGCTTGGTAGATATGTGGGGAATGAATGAGAGCCAGGCGGCTCCAGTTCCAAACCCAGCTGCACTCTTTCCTTCCTGTCCTCCCTGGCTTGCGTCAAGCTGGCCTCGGGATACAGAAAATCATACATATCCTCGGGGCTCAAGGGTAAGGGTTTCTTAATGGATTATACCCACAACTCAGCAACTCTATGGAGCAGATTTGTCAAACACTGTCTCGGTAAATCTTTTTTTTTTAAAATATTTTATTTATTTATGAGAGAGAGAGAGAGAGAAAGGGAGAGCACGAGGGGGGGGGTGGGTCAGGAGAAGCAGATTCCCCACTGAGCAGGGAGCCCGATGCAGGGCTCGATCCTGGGACTCTGGGATCATGACCTGAGCCGAAGGCAGACGCTTAACGGGCTGAGACCCCCAGGCGCCCTGATGGCAAATCTTAATAGGAAATATTACATTAGGATACAATAGTATATGTACGCCCCTGCCCATGTGTCTGAAACTAGTTTCACAAAATAATATTTCTACATGTTTTCTGATGTTTTGTCTTTTATTATGATAATTACTATTATTTTGCTGGTCCCAGACCACCACTAATTTCACATACAACCCACTAACAGATGGGACCTGCGGTTTGAACAACACTGGCCTGGGCCCTCTCAGTCCTGCCCCAGTGGTTCCTGATTGGCATCAGCGGAGACCTGGTCCCCGAGAAGGGACTAGAAGAAAGGCCACAGTTTTTCTAAGCTGAGAGACGTGAGTGCAAACTCTCATTCCACTACATGGCGGAACTAGGGCAAGTAACTTTTCTCAGCTTCGGTTCCTGGAAAAGAGCGCCGAGGAAAAGAAAAGTCTCCTTATGTGGAAAAGGAGGACAACGATATCCTTCTAGGCCTTGGCGAGCACGAAAGACAGTGTTCCTCAACCCTGGCACGACTGACATTTGAGCCTCGAAGATCTTTAGGGCACGGCCTCTTCCACACGTGGTACCAGTAGCTCCCCTCCAGTTCTGACAACCAAACCTATCTCCAGATATTGCCAGTTTTGCCCTGGCGGGCGAATCAGCCCTGGCTGAGCATCACAGGTATATTCGTCCCCTAGCACTTCCTGCTTTAAAGAGACTATGGGTTAGTCCGTGGGAGAGGACCTACAGGAAACGGCACCCAGCTGCGTGTCCATCATCGTAAGTGAGGACAGGAGCTCTCTCGTGGCCAGAAGACAGGCATACACCGTGTCATCCGTGCCACCATGCGAGCCCAGACAGTTTGGAGTTTGGAGGAACATTCTGTGGCGAGAACGCTGCATTCATTGCAGGTGGTCGCATTACAGTGGAGGCTGCGGGCAGAGGGAATGGAGATCTGAGTCGCACTCAGGTGGGCTGAGGACTGGAGGTGGAGGACAAAGACAACTAAGCAGAAGGCCAGCAGGTGCCCCCCACCTGGAAGACTTGGTGGGGTGGAGGATAGCTCAAGTTGTTAACGGGGAAAGTAGGAATGGGAGAGTAGAAGAAAGGTCAAAGGTCGATGTCCTGCAACAGTGGGTGTATTTCCATGGATGGAGTGGAGTAATACTCGAATTATTCAAAATTATAGAAAGCAAAAAGAAAACTAACTACACCATTAAACAAATAGAATGTCAGTGTCTATTTACAGTTCCTTTTCAACCCAGGGTTGCATTATTACCATCACAGTTAATAGCCTTTATTTAAGGGCATTTGTATCCTTTATGAGAAACAGAATCCTAGGACCACAGGATAGAGCTGAAAACAAAAGTGTCAATATTTTTTCTATGATCTTTCATCCTCGTTTATAGAATATTAATTGTAAATACTTTCCAACCATAGATTTTTACGTTACATTGTAGGTTACCTAATAGAAGCATTTATTTAGGCACAGAGGCAAAGTTAAGAGTAAATTCTACAGCTGCATTTTTACAGTCATGCAAATGCCCACAGTGGTATGTGTATTCCTTTTCTAATACATGCTGGAGCATGTGAATTTGAGCCCACAGCAAAACAATGACTCTATGAAAAGATGTCATAATGATTATTAATTTTAGTGCCTATTAACATGTTTCTAATATTACCTTCAGGAAAAAGAAAAATGATATGTATAAAACACACGCACACATACACACACCAGTAATCTTATAAGTAGAGAGTTAGAGGAACTTGTATAATGTTAGTTACCGCAGTAGGGAAATAGAAACCTTAAAATGAAGTAACTAATACCAATAGTGCGTTGTAGACAACATCCCAATGTTAGATAAGCATGACAAAAAGTGTGGCAAAATGCCAATTAAATATCACCAAAACAGCAAGGAAACTTCCACTCCCCGCAGTATATGCCTCTATAAACCACACAAGGCTTGGCAAACCATGGGTAAGTTCTTAATTCCCAAAGTGACTGAGTAGGAAGCTTATTGTTTAACAATAAAATTGTGTTCCCCCCATTTCTACTGCTCCTCTGGAGGCACGAGGCAAGCAGCATTGGTTCGATGCTGTCCTAGCCAGCCTCCAAAATAGCCCCCGCTGACTCTGTCTCCTGGCATTCACGCCCTTAGATCGTTCTCCTTCACTTTGTACTAGCCTTGGTCTGTATGATCGAAAGCGTGCGGCAGAAGAGATGGAACGTCACCGCCAAGATTAGGTTGTAAAAGACAGCAACTTCTGTCTGGGTGCTCTCCCCCACCTCACCCTGACTTCGGATCGCTTGCCCTGGGGGAAGGAAGCGAGCTGCCATGGGGTGAGCAGCCCTAGAAACAGTTTCTCCGGTCACAGTCAAGCCCAAAGATGACTGCGGCTCCCGCCAACAGCTTGACTGCAACCTTGCAAGAGACTCTCGGTATCACTGTGTTAAACCACTCCTGGATCCTCAACTCTCAGAAACAGTGTGAGATAATAAATATTTGTTGTTTTAAGCTGCTACATTTTGGAGTAATTTATTCTGCAGTGATAGATACCTAATCCAAATGTCTTCCTTGTCCTTCAGAGACAACGCTTAGAAAACTAGAAGAAACTAGTTTTGCTAGGCCACCAACATGGGAGAAAAAAATACATAAACCCAGGAGAGAAAATCAAGCAAGCGAATAATCCTTTAAAGTGGAATGGTACCTCATTAGGGAGTTCCTATAGTGTTTATCCCTTTATTAAGGGAGTATTAACATCCATATAAATCTCATTAAACCCACTCATTAAACACTGTGCTAGGTTGAGGATGTGTTGAGAAAGAAGAGAGAGAAAACACTGGCGCACCTCCTCTCATCTGTCCTCAGGAGGTTGGGGATCCACTCAATAATTGTCTATTGAGCTCCTATAAAACTATGAAACAATGGATATTTGCTTTGCCATGTCTCCTATATGGCACACATCACTTTTATAATAAAAAGAAACAAAATAAAAATCAAGCCATGTTTCTCTGCCCAGTAAACCGTCAGTGGCAAAACACAGACAACCGCCAGAATGATGTCTGTGACAAACCAGACCTCTAACACGACAGTCCCCCTTATCTGCGGTTTGCTTTCTGAGGTTTCAGTGACCAGGGTCAACTGTGGTCAGGAGGCAGACAATCCCCTTCTGACGTGCACGGTAGCCTGACTCCACATCACAGTGCCCCTGTCATTCACCTCACTTTGTCTCATCGTGGAGGCATGTCACCATCTCATGTCATCACAAGAAGGGTACAGTCTAACAGTCTGAGAAAGACCACATTCACGTAACCTTTATTATAGCATATTATTATAGTTGTTCTATTTTATTACTATTGTTACTAAGCTCTTGCTGCACCTAATTTATAAATTAAACTTTATCATAGATGTGTATACATAGGAAAGAACATAATATATTTAGGGTTCTGTACCGTATTTAGGGTTCTGTACCGTCTGGTTTCGGGCATCTACTGGGAGTCTTAGATTGTATCCTCCACAGATGGGGGCACGAGGGCCTGCTGTATACATTAAGTATCAGCAAATACATAACACCTACTACACTCCTACTCATGACCGCATTTTTAAAATTTTCCATTGATTTTTCTTTCTTTGCGAAGTAGGGGCCATAGAGACAACACGTGAGTTCGTGACTATTTTTGAGTTTGGGATTGGATTTGTGCTAAGAACAGGGGTAGGATACCATTGTATGACCCCACTGAGGGGGGTGCAGAGAAGAATCTTTACAACCAAGCACATCAGTGAGAAGACTTGCCAGGGAGGGATGCGGTTAGTGCTGTTGGTGTTTTAGAAAGTGGGATCATTTCTTTGGATTAATTTAGTAAAATGTATTATGATCTAAAAATAATGTCGTTGAACCCAGTAATATCACTTTGGAGAAACTGCACATAAGGAAATCATTCTCAAAAAAAAAAAAAAGCTAGGGGTTCTGGGTGGCTTAGGCAGTTAAGCATCTGCCTTCAGCTCAGGTCATGATCCCAGGGTCCTTGCTCAGCCAGGAGTCTGCCTCTCCCTCTCCCTCTGCCTGCCACTCCCTCTGCTTGTGCTTTCTCTCTCGCTCGCTCTGTCAAATTAATAAATAAAATATTTTTTTAAAAAAAGAAAAGAAAAAAGGCTAAATGCATCAGATATTTATTGTACTATAACACTGAAGAACTGAAAACAATCTGAATGCCCAATAAGGAATTGTTAAAATTGTTTCAAGTTGATAAACTAGTATACAGTCATGAAAAATGAAAATTATAAAAGGTAGGTACTAATAAGTTACAATAAAGTTGTAACAGGAGCACCCGGCTGGCTGAGTCAGTAGAACATGAGATTCTTGATCTCAGGGTGATGAGTTTGAGCCCCATGCTGGGTATAGAGATTACTTTAAAAAAAAAAGTTATAATAAAAAAGACAAAACAGTAAGTATGCTATAACTACATAAAGCATTTATGTTTATAGACAAGATTCAAAAAGAAAAAAATCAGAAAATTTTGTTAGGAATTAAAAGGATGTTATTTCATAAATTGTCTTTACTATTGATATAATATACTTAGTGTAATTTTAAAATGTTAAAAAAAGTTTTAAACTAGAACTTTGATTCAGGCAATTCTACTTCTGGAAATGCATTCTAAGAAATAACCAAATAGGGGAAAAAATGTACATTGAAGATTACTCAAAAGAAGTCTTATTTGTAATAGAGAAAAATTAGAAACAATCTATGCTGCTCAAAATAGAGGACCAGTTACATCCTGAGAAATATGTAGTTACATCAGGAGGACCGTGTGGTCACTGAAAGGGTGACGCAGATTTATGTTCATCAATATGGACCACTGTTGCTGACAGGCTGCTAAGCTAAAAAAAATACAAATACTTACGCATATACAACACCACAGCGGAAAGTCTACAAGGACGTATGCCAAAATATTAACAGTAGTTATGTCTGAGCAGTGCTGTTTTGGTGATTGTTATCTGAATTTTTGGCTAATCTGTATTCTTGATCCTTCTACAATTAAAATATATAGTTTATGTAATTTTTAAAAAGGTGGTCAGAATCTTAGACATGCAACTGTACTAGCATATGCTTCTCTTCTCTCCTTAAATTTAGAACCAGAGGCCAGTCTGATGCCCCAGGTGGCATGCGGACAGTTGAACTGAGCCCCAGTACTCACCCCTGTCAGAGGCACGGACGGGAGGTGCTATGGGAACTTGTGGCCCAGAGGAATGAGCACGAAAACCAAAGTTCATCTTACTTCTGTCCCTACTGCTTCATGGCTTTGAACAAACCCCTTGACGGCCACCTCTAACATTTTTTGGAAACAGCTTGAAAATAAATCATAAGTTTAATTTCTGAGTCTTATTTCCTTTTATTTACTAGATGAGGAAAACAATGCCGGCCCTTCCTACCTTGCAGAAGGGCTTTAAGAATCAAAGTGAAAAGAAGAGGAGGAGGAGGAAGAGGAAGGAGAGGGAGGAGAGGGAGGAGAGGAAGGGAAAGGAGAAGAAGGAGGAGAAGAAGGAGAAGAAGGAGAAGAAGGGGGAGGAGCGGGGGAGGAGGAGGAAGGGGGCAGGAAGAGGAGGAGGGATGAGGAGGAGGAGTGGAGGAAGAGGAGGAGGAGGGGACAAAGAGGAGGAGGATGGGGAGGGGGGATGAGAAGGAGGAGGGGGAGAAGAGGAGGGGGAGGGGAGGAGGGAGAGGGGAGGAAGAGGAGGAGGGGGAGGGGAGGAAGAGGAGGGGGATGAGGAAGAGGAGGGGAGGGGAGGAAGAGGAGGCAGGGGGAAAGGAGGAAGAGGAGGAGGGGGAATGAAGAAGAGGAGGGGAAGGAGAGGAAGAGGAGGGGGAGTGGGAGAGGGGAGGAAGAGGAGGAGGAGGGGGATGAGCGGGAGTGGAGGAGGAAGAAGAGGAAGAGGAAGGACAAGGAGGGAGAAGAGGAAGAGGAAAGAGAAGAAGAAGGAGAATCAAAGTGAAAGGAATAGGAAAATATTTCTGAAAGTGTCATCATCATTTTAAAATGACAAATATACACATTATGAAACAACATGGAAAAGTGTTTTCAAAATAAGCGGAAAGAACACATCACATACTTGCATCGGGATAGGACAAGAAATGATTATTTTTTACAGTACCTTATTGAGATATACTTTACATATGATAAAATGCATAAATCTTAAATGTACAATTCAGTGACTTTTTAACATATGGATATAACTACAGGACTATTATCCAGATCAAGACAGTGGACATTTCCTTCTTACAGAATTCATTCACGCCCATTTCCAGTCAATCCTCACTCCCACCCCAGAGGTAACCAACATTCTGACCCTCAGACGATACCACTTTAAGAATAATGTTAACATTCAAAGTTTTTTCAAAATCCATGCAAAAATACTTGACATAGAACCTGAGGTCCGGGGTTCATACCTGAGGTCTGCCCTTTACCAGCTGTGTCCTACGAGGAAGTCACAAATGTTTTTTGTGCCTCGCGTTTACCATCTGTTTAATGGGAATACTAATTCTCCCTCGGACTTTCATGGTTGTGGGGAATTCAAAACCCCATAAAACGAGCCCCTGTCACGGTGCCTGCTCACGGGAGGCACTTCACAAACTACCGTTGCTTGCGTGTTTGTCCTGTAGTGATGACTCTTCCAGAGCTGGAAATACCGGGTTCAGATCTCTGTGCTCTCACAACCCACCTGAGTGACCTTGGTCAACTTTTAAACTATCCCCTTGATTTCATCAACTGTAAATTAAATACCTTATTGTTTTCAGAATATATAATACTCTGAGAAAGACAGGAGAACCTGCCTGCAAAAGATTGTGAAAGCTGGATTTAGGGCATTATTCTGAACACTGGGAGGCCTTACCAGGTCATCGTGGGCTCCCAGGGCCTCGGACACAGTGAACAAGCGACGAGTGACGGAAGTCAGATCCGAATTTCGTCTAGGGCTCCGAGTCACCTCCAGTTTGACCTTCATCCCTGACATCTCTCCTCATAGCCATGTGACTGAATAAAGAACAATGAAAGCATAACACACTCTATGGAGACCATTGTCGCTTTTTTTTTCACTGACTTAATTTTTTAAAGAGAGGACTACTTTGTCTCCGAGACCACATAGTTGTATTATCTTGCCATCACATACTTTTAAACCAACTCAGTGTCAGCTATATCCATGACAACGGGTTCTAGAGCCGACTTCAGCCTTCACCATGGGAACATGGGAAAACAAAAGCAGAAATGAGAGAAAGATCCCCACAAAACTAGATTTAATACAAAGTAGAAAAGATCAGCTCGGCAAAGTCAACAGCTATGATTATAAACACCTTCACAGTGGGAGCAAAGTGGAACAGATTTACAAGATGTTATTAAAGGCAAAGCAGGAAAAGTCATGCTCAGAAGCATTCCTAACACAACTATTTTTTTTTCAAGTCCAAAGGTAATTCTTATTCATTCTAGAAAAGAAATCAAAGAAATGGATACATTTTTTAAAATTCACTACGTGACTATTTCAATATATATTCTTCAATCTTTGTCATGCATTCTTTTTAAATCTTAGAATCAATCATATTAGATAAAAACTCAGTTGTGCAAGAATTACAACTCTTTAAATTCTTCTGCATAATTAAACTTACTATTTTTTTTCAAGCCCCTTCCATTTAGGAGTAGAAGTTAAATCTCACACTCTCTGCCCACGGCTGGGGAGAGGAAAGAGAAAACTAGTATCTGTCCACTGAGTTCATCCCCATCTATCTATACTGGCTTCTTTGTTTTTTGAATCTTGTAAGTATTTTTCTCTTCTGTTGAAAAAAGTATTTTTCTTGTCAGATGGTATGCACATTTTTAAGAATTTTGAAACAAAATGTCAAATTATCCATATAAAGATGATAGGAATTTATACTTCCATCATCCAAGTGAATTCCTTTTTATCTGTAAACTCCATACACACTCGCTCTTTCACCATTGAAATAAATCAAAAATTAATAAAAGTGATTTAAAAAAACTTAAGCTGTACCAAAGTCCAATCAGTAGAAAGTGAAAACCCTGTTCTCAGGGTGCCGGGCTCGTTCAGCCGGTAGAGCACGCGATTCTTGGTCTTGGGGTTGTGGGTTTGAGCCCCACGCTGGGTACAGAGATTACTTAAAAATATTATCTTTTCAAAAAAACGACCTGTTCTCCCAATAATACTCTCCACTGTTTTGTCAATACCTTTCCAGGGTATTTTCAGATAGTAAGGTATAGATAGACAAATGAGAGACAGAAAAGAGAGATTAATGTATATATTTAATATAACATCAAGACACACATATTTTTAAAAACAAAACATAGGAGCATGTATACCATTTTATAACTTTTTTTTTACCTCTTATAAATAGTCATTCATTCAATAAACATTTATTGAATGTCTACCATGTGCCACACGTTTTATACAAAAGATATTTTTCCACATCAATAAATATAAATCTGTATAATCATTTTAATGGGTGCATAGTGTTGTATAATACATCATAAAGAAGTAAGCAATCCTCTGTCATTACCATTTAAAGCCACATTCAATCCTTGTACAACCATCTTTGTGTACTTAGATGATGATTATTATTATTTTTAAAGATTTTATTTATCTATTTGACAGAGAGAAAGAGAGAGCACAAGTAGGCAGAGGGAGAGGGAGAAGCAGGCTCTCCACTGAGCAGAGAGCCGGATGTGGGGCTCAATCCCAGGACCCTGGGATCATGACCTGAGCCGAAGGCAGATGCTTAACCAACTGAGCTACCCAAGCACTCCGTACTGATTATTTTAAGTTAAATTCCCAGAAGGGGTGATGCTGAGGCAAAGGACATGCACATTAAAATGCTGATCCATATTCCCTGACTTATCCTCCAAAGAGATGGTCAATCTCGCTAACAGTGTATGAGAATTGTTTCTCAATATCCATACCCAAATGGGCACTTTTTTCCTCTTTAATTCTTACCAGAGCATCACACAAAAACCTCAATTTGTTATTTTACTTTGCTTTTAATTAGTATTTAATTCTACATGCAGTGGAGAAAGCCAATGAAACTTTTGAGCAGGAAAGGATTTTGCTTGTCAGTGTGAGGGCTGGAGTTGAGGAAAGAGGCATAGAGACCGGGAGACCAGGTAAGAAATGCTCGGGTCTGAGGCGGGCTGTGAAGATGGGATTGCAGTGTGCGGGGACAGTCAAAATCCAATTAAGATCATCCAGATGAAATCTCAGGACACTGTGGTTTGATGTAGTTCTAACTAAGACAGGGTCAAAGTTAATCACTTATATTGTGGTTTCAGGCAGAATTAACAAAAAGGGGGTGGCATGCATGATAAATTTGGGTGCATTTAACCAGTTCTACGGAGGGGAGAGGGACCCTGGCCCTAATGCTCATGAATGAATGAATGAGCTGCCTTAGTGTACCTTCGGGGGGAGGGGGGAGCTCACGTGAATTACCATAACTGGGTTTTCTTTTCTTTTCTTTTCAATTGAGCAGAATAATTCTTTTTCCCCTGGAGGAAATCATGTTCGTGATATAACAACAACAACAATAACAATAATTTACTAGTGTTTATATAGTGAAAAGCTAGTTTCCTTTAGACTGCCGGAGTTATCTAATTGACCACAATAAAAATAAAAAATTAAAAAAAAAAAAAGATTGCCAGACTTAGAGACTGTTCTCCTTTCCTCGTTGGGCCTAATAATACTAATAATAATAGTTCACTTTTTTTTAGTGGTTACTGTGTTCCAGAAACTAGATTCCCTACATATATTTACTCACTCAAATCCCCTACAACTCTCTGAATACCTTCTGTTCACCATCCTCATTTCTAGACAACCTTTTATCACGGAGAAGTTCAGTAACTTGCCCAAGCTTGTGCAATTTATGAGCGGTGGACCTGGAATTCCAACCCAGACAGCCTGGCTTTCCAGCATGTTTGCTTAATCTAATCATGCTGTTCTCAATTCTTTTCTTGGTAGTAGGGTGGAATTTTCTGGACACAAAGAGATAAGGGCCAAAGGACTCTGCATTACTTCCTATCACGGGTGATGCTAAGCATATTTCATCTACCAGACTCCTGAGCCGGCGCGGCCCCCTCAGCAGTAGGGGTGGACCCAAGTGGTTTATCCACAGCTGCCCACTATTACCATTTCTTATGTGTCCTTCCTGGGATGGATGGATGGATGGATGGATGGAGATATTTATATATATATATATATATATATATGTGTATATATATATATATGTATGGCCTTTTTTTTAAAGATTCTATTTCTTTGAGAGAGAGAGAACTAGAGAGAGAGAGCAAGCATGAGTGGGGTCAGAGGGAGAGGAAGAAGCAGGCTCCCCACTGAGCAGGGAGCCCAATGTGGGCTTGACCCTGGGATCATGATCTGAGCCAAAGGCAGATGCTTAACTGACTGAGCCACCAAGGCACACCTTTTGTATAACTTTTAAACAAGTGGTTAAAAATTCACTTTGGAAGTCATTCTTTTTTGGTTTATAACTAACTCATTCTTTTTTATCAGCTGATATTCCGTGTCTTTATTTAAGCAGTCCCTTGGTAATGGGCATTTAGATTTTTTCTTTTCTTTTCTTTTTATTTTTTTTTATATATATTTAAGACAGAGAGAATGAGAGAGAGAGTGAGAGCATGAGAAGGGGGAGGGTCAGAGCAAGAAGCAGACTCCCCAGGGAGCCCCATGGGGACTCGATCCCGGGACTCCAGAATCATGACCTGAGCCCAAGGCAGTCGCTTAACCAACTGAGCTACCCAGGCGCCCTAGATTGTTTCTAAACAATGCTACAATTAATATCTTTGGATATAAGTCCTTTGCACAAGTGAAAGCAACATTATACTCATAGTAGTGAAATTATTGTATCAAAGGATATGTGCATTTTAATGTTTAATTGATTTAAAGTTTAATTTACCTCCAAGGCAGGGGCGCCTGGGCAGCTCAGTTGGTTAAGCCTCTGCCTTCGGCTCAGGTCATGATCCTGGGGTCCTGGGATCTAGCCCCACATCAGGCTCTCTGCTCTGCAGGGAGCCTGCTTCTCCCTCTCCCACTCCCCCTGCTTGTGTTCCCTCTCGTGCTGTGTCTCTTTCTGTCAAATAAATAAATAAAAATCTTTAAAAAAAAAAGATAAAGAAATCTTAAAAAAAAAAAAAATTTACCTCCAAGGCATACCAATCTGTATTCCCACCAGATGTGTGCCTCCATTTCGTGGATTAAACGAATACATCTTCAGTCTGACACCCCCTTCACCTTCACAGTCCATACCCTGACTCCATTTTTCAAGGAAGCCTTTGGTCCGTAGTTCTGTCCCCTGGGAAGAAAAGGAACACAGTGTATAGAGGACATGCCTATCGTCACTGGAAAGTTCTGTCCTCTCCATTTTCCATGAGAAATGACTGATTCCAGGACTAGAGGAGAGAAACTAGAAATGGGTCTGCAACATCCTATCGTGCCAAAAAGCAATGAAGTGCTCAAATAATTATGGGGGCATGTCAACAGGGCTTAAAGCCAGTATTAAGAGGTTCCCGCCGTCAAATATAGTATAATTTATGCTATAAAAATAATTTTGATTTACATAAGCCATTGCATCAGATTATAACCTATTAAATAAAATAAGAATCCAAGAGTCTATTGTGATACAAATAAATGAACAAATAAACAAATGGCAGAAAAGTAAAGCTCTACCTTTTAGTAGTACGCCAACGAATAAATGTGGAGGGAATGACAGGATTAGAAAATCACCAACTGACAACCACCATAATAGTAATAAATGATTCAGACAAAAATCACCAATAAATTCTAAAACGTATGGGTGAAAAAATAAAATAAAATGTATGGGTGAAAGTTGAATGGAGAACAAGATATTTATATAGTCTAAAGTATCTCTTCACAAAAAGTCATTGATTACTTATTGTTAGGACAAAATACTTACTAATTAACTTAACAGTGGGAAAACATGGGAGACGTTAGCTTAATCAAATGATACAAGTTAATGTCACCAGTAATGGAACAGATCGAAAGAAAGATGTGCTTTCTTTGATGTTACATTGAGAAAAACATAGCATCTGCTTGTGTTTTTTTCCTGCCAACAACGCATAGCTTAAATCTAATTATGAAGGATCATCAGGCAAACCCAAATTTCCGCACAATCTGTAAAGTAACCGGACTGTTCTTTTCAAAAATGTCAAGGTCATGAAAGACAGACAAACTGTTTCAGATTGGAAAAAATAAAGAGACATAACAACTAGGTACAATTCTGAGCTTGGATTGGATCCTGGACCAGTAAAGGACATCACTGGGACTGCCAGTGAAATCTGAAAGTAGTCTGCAGATAGATGAAAATACAGGATCTGTTCATTTATTTTGTTGGTTGTATGCGATTATGCAGGAAAGTGTTTTTGTTTCAGGTAATATACGCTTAAGTATTAAGAGGTAATGGAACCCCACATCTACAACATATTTTCAAGCTGTTCAGAAAAATGTACTGTAATGAGGATAACAAGTAAATACGATAAAATGTTAACAACTGGGGACGCCTGGGTGGCTCAGTCGGTTAAGCGGCTGCCTTCGGCTCAGGTCATGATCCCAGGGTCCTGGGATCGAGTCCCGAATCGGGCTCCCTGCTCCATGGGGAGCCTGCTTCTCCCTCTCCCTCTGCCTGCTGCTCTGCCTACTTGTATTGTCTGTCTCTCTGTCAAATAAATAAATAAAATCTTAAAAAAAAAAAAGTTAACAACTGGGAAATCTGGGTAAAGAATATATGGGAGTTCTTTGTAGTGTATCTGCAACTTTTCTATAAGCTGAAATTATTTAAAAACAAAAAGAAGACAATGTTTAAAATATAAACCAAATCACCATACCTACAAGAAAATTTAACTAGGCTTTCAAGGAACAGATCATTCAAATTTAATACAAGACTGCGAAAGAATACAAAAGGAAGAAACCCACCCAGGCACCCCTTAATATTAAGTTTTATAAATGTAATCCATCACATTAACAGATTAAAAAAAGAAAAATAATATATTCTCAATAATTGTAGAAAAAGCATTCGTGGGGATACCTGGGGATACCTGGGTGGCTCAGTCGGTTAAGCGTCTGCCCTCGGCTCAGGTCATGATCTCAGAGTCCTGGGATCGAGTCCCGCTTCGGACTCCCTGCTCAGCAGGGAGTCTGCTTCTCCCTCTGCTTCTGCCACTCCCCCTGCTTGTTCTCTCTCTCTGACAAATAAATAAATAAAATCTTTAAGAAAAAAAAGAAAAAGAAAAAACATTTGTAAAAAATCCTTGGCAAACCAGGAATGGAAAGAAATTTCTTTAACCAAATAAACAGCATCCACAAAAAAAGATGCTCT
Organism: Potos flavus; assembly: GCA_028534135.1. Taxonomy (NCBI): domain Eukaryota; kingdom Metazoa; phylum Chordata; class Mammalia; order Carnivora; family Procyonidae; genus Potos; species Potos flavus. Next base: position 49,659,028 of record CM052887.1, read on the forward strand.
CTTACCACCTCTATTCTGCACTTACTAGGGGTTGTAGCCAGTGCAGTAAGACAAGGAAGGAAGGGAAGGAAGAGGGCAGAAGGGGAAGGGAGGGAGTAAGAATGGAGAGAAGACACACAGGCAGGCATTAGGAGTAGAAAAGATAGAAACAAAATTGGTTTGATTCACAGATGATACAAATGTTTGCTAGAAAACTCAAGATTCTTCAGAAAAATTATAATCAAAAAGTTTAGTAAAATGGCTGGATATAAAGTCAATATACAAAAAATGAATTATATTTAGATACTCTAGCCACAAAGAGAACTTAAGTTCCAAAATGATGCCAGTAACCGTAGCAAAATAGAGAGGCTAGTAGTAAGTTTAATAAAAGAGGTACAAGGAATTAAAGAAGCCCTAAATAAATGCAGAGATAAGCATGTTCCTAGATAGGAAGACGTTACCTTAAAAACGTGGCTGAAAAGCATAAACTTTGAATCCTGAGTGCCCCGGGCTCTGCCACTTAGCAGCCGGCAAGTAACTTAACCTCTCCCTATCTCCACTGCCTTCCCTGTAAAACAGAGGAAAAAAGAGCACTCACCTCACGGGATTAAGAGAATTACATGAGTTAATGCAGACGAGAGTACAGGGCGTGCTGCGCCGAAAACCACGTGCTGACGTTGACACTGGAGGCCATGCCTCATGGAGCAACGAACAAGTCCGCTCCACTAACCAAGAGGCAGCGAGCGCCTCTCCGTTTTTATAGGACAGAACGAAATACATTTCTATCTTGTTTAAACAACATTCTTGTTTGGGGTTTCCGTCCCTTGTCGCTGAGCTTCATCCAAACAGATGCATTGGTTAAAGCCACAGCCAAAGCCCAGCCCTGCGGGCATCTCTCACCCACCTTCCGCCAGGTGCTGGCTGCAGGGCCTCTCGGGCAGGGGAGCCCACGTGACCCGGTTTGGGCCAATAGGCTGTCAGGGGAGTGTGCAGCGGGCTCGGCGGGGCGGGGTGAAGCCAGCCTCCCCAGTCCCGGGTCAGGGAAGCCGGAAGAGAGAGCTTCGGTTGCTGTCCTCTCTCACCCTTCGTCCTAGTTTGAGCTCCCCCAGAAGTCGACTCTGAAACAAGCACTTGAGCATCGGGAGTTGGTTTGGGAGATGTTCCCAGGAAACATTGGTTGGGAGTGGGGAAGGGACCCTGGGAAAGGCGAGATACCAATAAATGATAGTTTTCGGGCAAGTGCCCACGTGGGTAAGTGAGGCGTAATCCCACTGGGAAGCAATGTAGAACATAACTTCAAAGTGAGCCCCCCTCCTCAAGGGTAAAGAGCATTCCCATCAGCTTCGGCCTGATTACTGTTCCCAGAGGTTCCAGTGGCCAGAGAAGCCTCAGTAAGGAGTGTGGATGGGATAGGTCGCTAGCAGTTGGGGGCTGGGTCCGCATCCATGAACATGATACATGCCAAGGGGGTAAGGGTAGGGTACTGACGGCACTGGTTGCACCCAACTTGCTTGCCCTGTTGAAATGGTTGAGGGAGGATGGGACGCTGGGGGCTGCTGCAGCCAAGACGGGAAAGCAGAAAAAACTCAGAGCTGCCCACCCAGACCTCAGAACTGGACATCAAAGAGCCACTGAACCCAAAGAACAAAGTCCTACCTCAGGACTTCTGCTGTGTGAGAAAAAAACTCCTCTTTATTAAACCACTGACTGTTGAGACAAATGCATCTTTCTCCTGATGTTTCACTCAGGGGCATTTAGCTTAATCTCAGTGGGGTTTGAGGTTTGGAAACCAAAGCCAGGAGACTTAGTGATATTTCTGATTTTTGTTTGATTGGGAAAAAGAGAGGGAGAGAAAGGAAAACACTGGATGAGAAGAGGTGGAGAGAGGGACAGGAACAACACAAGTTAATAGCTTTAAAATGTCCCAGTAGTTTGCTATGGCTGGAGCTTAGAGCTGGGAGGCCAGCCCTGCATCTAAGTTCATTCCCAGGCCCGGGTCTCAACCAGTGTGTTGTCCCTCTGGCCTATTGCAGTTCCCTCTCTACCACTCGAGACTCGCCACCCTCCTCAGGTATGGGGGGGGGGGGGGCGGGACGGGAGCTGAGAACTGACCAGAACATCTGGAATTCAAAACAAGTCTGAAAAAATCTATTTCCTTAACTATACCTGTTGGGTTTAAACCGCTGGGAAGCAAACAAACTACCTAGATATTGCCTTGTAGGAGGAGAGTGATACTTACTGGAAAGAAATTACACACTTGTGCTCATCTTTCTTCCTTACCCTACCTTGGCTCCTTGTGTTTCCCTGTCGGGATTAACCCTATGTTTGCCCAGACTCGGGCCTTACTGAACTTCCTCTTTTAACTGCTCTTTCACCGCTGGTAGAAATTAACCTCGGCCTCAATAGGACCCTGTTCACCCGCTTCTTGTGGTTCCCCCCTCCCCCCAACACTAGGTCCGCGCAGCCATTGTGTTCAGCTGAGGTTGGCAGACTTAGAACTTCCCTCTGCCCTTTGAGATATTATCTGTAGTACATTGTTCTGTCTTGAACATTTTTTTTTCTGTTTCTTAAAACTTATCACCTTTCCAGAATCTAAAGATGTCAGACTTTTAGCTGGATCTTCAGGTTACCCCGAGAAGGGGTTCTCCTCATTGCAAGATCATTTATGGAGACACTACTGGAGTGTCCCACAGGGACTGAAAGAAGGAGGTGCCTTTGAGATGCCATGAGATGGACAGGAAATGTTCCCCAAATGGAAAGTAAGTGAGTCCTCCAAGAAGGACCATCAAAAGTTTGTTCTGACGGGTAGGGAAAAAGTGGGGCTCCCCTGAGAGGGTGCTTGGGTCCCAGACCCGCTTCCAGACTGCAGTCTAGGTAGTTTGTCCTGGTTACACACCACCCCTCTTTCTGATCCCTGTCTGAAAAGACTGGGTAGCTCCATTTCATTTTCTGGGTGGCTCAGGGACCTGGGAGGCCTTGGCTTGGAGGTGCTGTTAGGATGCTGACCCCTGGAAAATGACCTCTGTACTTTACCAAAAATACCCTTTCCCGCTGCAAGGTACAAAAGTGGCAGATCCTGGACTCTGAAACAAGGGATGACTTGGTGGTAACTAGGAGACACTTCATCTGATGACCCAAGGCCTCTGTGGTGACCTGACACTATGTAACACTCCAAGACTTTTGCCCAACCACACCCAAGGTAGTCCCAAGAATAACGAAGACTGAATTCCCCACAAGTCAAATAAAATGGGGAACCAGAGTCAGTTGGTTGATTTGAAGAAAGTCAAGATATTTCTCATATACTTCACTTTATAGAATGTATAAAGTAACGTGGGTTATAAAGTTATAAAGTTCAAGTAACATGGGTTACTTGCAAACAAATTCAAGCTCAGGGAGGTTAAATAACAAGTCCAAGCCCACACAGCTAATACTCAACAGAGCTAAAAAATGAATACACTTTTCCTGCCACAACCCAGGTTTTCCCATTTTAACTTGCTATCTCTCAGGCATGATGAGAATGATATTCTTCTTTTCTGAAATTACTGCCGAGCAATCCACATATAGTTAACCAAGACTGCCAATGTTGCTTTCTAAATACTTCCCCAAACTTTCTGTGTTCCTCACACTTACTGCCAACAAACTAGGCCATTATCTCCTTCCTAAACATTTGTAATCATTTCTTAACTAGTCTCCTTGAATTCACTCTTCTCCTTCCCACTCCTGTCCCCAGTCTGAATATAATCCAGAGTGATTGTATTTCTGTCCTTTCTAAAACTCCTCACTGGCTTTATGATGTTTTAGGATTTGACCCCAAATCCCTAGCCTGGCTACATATCTCTGCAGCTTTGCAGCTTCATCTCCTGTTGTCATTCCCAGCCCTGTGCTTCAGCCACAGGGCCTTTGCATATGCACACACTCCAAACACTTGGAACAATTTCCTGCATTCTTTCCCTATCCTTCTAGATCTTGTGTCAAATTCCATTTTCTCAGTGAAAACTTCTGTGATACCTCCAGGTCAGTTCTCTTGGTTTTTGCTAGTGTAACATTTAGTACTTTAACTTCATAGCACTTAACATAGGTTATACTTAATTATTAGTTTTTGTTTTTGTTAGATTAACATCCATCTCTCTTATTAGGTTGTTAGCTCCATGAGAAAAGGAACACTATCCAGTGAACAAACTAGCTTGTGGACTGACACATAGTAGGTGCTCAATAAATACCTGTTGAATGAATGAACAAACTTTAAGAAGACAAGTAGAAACCAAAGCAGGGGCAAAGGACAGGGTTATGATCATCTGTGGTTCTAGATTTACGCTGATGACCTTTCTCACAGAGAGGGAATTGTGCAAAACAGAGAAAGACATTTCAGTATTGTTTTAAAAATAAGTAGGTAGGGAGGTGATGTGTAACTAGGATATTGATACATAGCCAAAGTATATTAATGTTTCCATAGGAAAAATACTCTAGGACAGCCTGTGACCGGCTTCATCTGGTCCACACTCATTTCCAGGAAAACTGAATCACAAACAGTGAGACTGAAGAAAGAGAAATATTCCAACTGAGCTACTGGAACAGTACAAACTGTGATTAACTTTGTTTCATTGCTGCCTCATACAATTAAATGCTCCTTGTATTGATTACAAAAAGAACGAATATTTCTATTGTTAATTTCATTTTCTCCCAACTCGAAACTGAAACAGGCTAGCTGGATAGTAAAGTTGTTTTTTTGTTTGTTTGTTTGTTTTAATTCCAGAAGCTAAAATAAAATAAAATTCCAAGATCAAACTATAATTTCTTTAGGGTTTGACCAACATATACCTGAGGAAGAAAGGAAGAGACACTCGCCTTGAATGGCTCATATCTTTGGCTGGATGCAAAAGATATGGGCTATTTGTTCTCATCTCATAAAATTTGTGGATTTTGTTTTGCAAGGCTCCCTTTGCTTTACGCAATAGATAATAGAGGAAAAATCTATACATCCTGCCTGTCTTTTCCAGATATATTTCTATGAAAAGAAGGTTACCCTGATGTGTTAAAAATGTAGCCGGATTTGTTTTAATCAGGTGTGGTAAGCCAGCAGACGTGGACATGGCCGTCAGGAAGGAAGAAGTTTATACTCAGAGATCCCTAAAAACAGGAGGCATGCCATGCCATGGAGGGCCACGTAGGGAAGGACCAGGGATGGCCAGGAGGTGGAAGAACAGGAGAGGGCAGAGCACAGCCCAGAACCTTCATTGGGGCTCTCTTGGGAAGGAACCACCAAAGAAGGGTAGGTCCACTGAGTCAGCTTAGGATCGGATGGTTTGAATAATTTGGGCAGACTCTGGGCTCTCGGGGCAGTCCCTAGTCGTCCAGTACCTGGCCCTGGGGTGGTTTAGAGCAAGAGGAATTCGGCTTGGTATGGGAGAGTTTGATAAAGAAGATGGTTGAGGGTGTGGGTTCTGGACTGGTGGGTTTCTATATCAAAGGCACGCTGGCAGGGGAGTCATTTGCTATCTCTAGGAAGTAGCTAGCCCTGTCTCCAGCATCAAGAATACAGAAAATAAGACAATGTAGTCAACGCACCTTAGGATCAGCCGACTTGGTCTTTCCTGGGTTTCTTCAGTGTTTTTTTTCGGCTTGCTTCCTCCTTTCTTTCTTTTCCTCCTTTGTCCCCTTGCCCTTTTATCCTAATGACTGTTTCTTGAGGACCTGCTGCTTGTGTTTCAGGCACTGTGTCTGGAACTATAGACGTCTACTGTATTCAAGCACAGTCCCTGTCCTCAGGAAGCTCACAGGCCGGTGGGGAAAGTAGACATCAGACTTGTGGTGGTGTTGGAATTTCAGGGATCTTTCCGGACTTGCCTTTAAACTGTTTTTCTCTCTCATTTCTGGTGTCATCATGTCTACCTCTAACATTTCTTGCCCTCTGTCTTCTGGGCTACCGTTTACTCAAGAATTGCAGTAAATAAAAGGAAAAGGGTCTGAGTGTTAAGGGTCTCCTACCCGTGAGGCGTTGGGCTCTAATAATGAGGCTTGTACATCCCGTATACTAACCGTGGAGCTTTGTTGCAGACAACTGTGCCGGGCAGAATCCTCTAGGCGAGAGGTGTGTTATTCTTCCTTATTCCATCTCCTCTGGAAAATGTGTAACACTTCGTTCTCCAAAGCTGTCAAGCAAAAGAGTTACTATAGAGGCAAAGGAACATATAATAGGGAATATCGATATTTCCCCCTTTTTGACATTCGTGTACTTCGACCACTCCCGTGGCAAGGACGTTAGAGGACTAAAAAAGATGGTACACAAGAATGCTGGCCCCCGGGACACTGATTTGTGGCAACTGTTTTCAGAACCAATGTGCTTTCTCAGCAACACCTGATCTCACTGTGGCCCAGAGCTCGGGTTCCCTCGGGAGCCCTGATATTTGTGTTTTGGGGTAGTAAGTTCTCTTCATCTTTGTGTGCCTCAAATTTTGACCTCACTCCTGAATGACAGCTTAGCTGAGTAAAAAAGTTTAGGTTGTCGGCTGTTTTCCCGCAGCATCTCCGGTATCTGTGGCTGCGGCTGAGAAGCCTATGGCCATTATAGATCGTTCCTGCAATCTGCTTCTTCTCTCCGGTAGCTTTCTAGATTTTCTTTTCCCTCTGATGTTCTGCAGTCTTGCTTTTATAAGTCTAAGTGTAGGGTTAGTTTTATTTTTCCTTCTTGTATTTTAAAGTACAATTTCTATCTGAAGAATCAATCATGCCTTTCAACAATGCTGGATAATTTCCAATTGTCACCGCCTGAAATATTGCTTCTCTGCCATTCAATTCGGCGACTTCTTCTGGAGCAGCACTTGTATGTGTTTTGGAGTCTTTTGACCTATTATCCACATCTCTTAACTGGGACGCATTCTGGGCAAATGCTGCAATTATGTTTTCCAGTTTAGTAATCTTCTCTTCACCTGCCTGGAGTTTATCTCATATGTGGAGTTTTAAACTTCACTGACTACAGTTTTCCTTCCTAAGAGTTTCAGTTGGTACTTTCGTCCACCTAATTATTCTCGTTTCTCTTCTATTTTGGATTTCTCATTTTTTCCCTTTCATGGATATTGTCCATTTATTTGTCTCTTTTAACATCCTGAGCACAGACAAGGCCTTTTCCAGAGAGCTTCATCAAATTCCCATGGCATAGAGGTTAACATTAAGGGGCCACAAGAGTTCAGACAGCGGGGATCTCAGTGGGAACCGGTGGAGACTGAAGACGTGAAGCTTCTTTAAATATTTAGCTCTGAGCAAGACCTCTGGTTTCTTTTTAGCCTGTCGTGGAGGCAGGTATTGGGTTGTGGGGAAGGGGATTAAGTGACCTAATGCCTGAAATAGAATTTCCCACTGACCTAGTGGAGTAGAATTTAGAGGCTAATTTATTTTCATAGACAAAATATAGAAATGGGTCATTTCTTGAAAAAAACGAGGTTGCAGTTGCCACTTTATACCTACCTACATGTGCCTCCTTTAAGAAAATAAATATGAAAGTATAATTTACATACCTTTTATAATCTGTCTTTTCTCATTAGATGTTATATCACGAGCTTCCTTCCATCCTTACATATTTTCTGTTACTTTTGTTAACTTCATCTTGGTCGTTGTTCAGATGAATCGTCCTTTGTTGACCCCATTTTCCCTGGAGCTAATTGTCTTTGTTTCCGTAGTGAACTTACGGGTGAGCACCCTAATTTTGTCCTCCGAGGGAAGCTGGCGGGTGTGCTCCTTCAGGACCGCCGGTTGCCATGGCGTCAGAGACCAGGCGCTGCTGGGGGAAGGTCTGTCAAAGACTGGTAGTGCCAGCCAAGGTATGGAGAGGAAGCCACGTCGGGGGAAGCTCGCCGGAAACCATTCCGAAGCTGTCAAGTTGTCTGAGTTCCTGAGATGCTCCTTCAGGCTTGCTTGTATTGAGGAAAGGGGCTTCTCCCGGGCGGTGACATAGCAGCAGCTGGACTGGATTGGGGTCATCTGTCTCGTGCGCTGGAGAGAAACATGGGAGGACATCTCGGTTGGGTCAGGGCGGAAGGTCACATGCGAAGAGAAGAAGCTTCTCTTCCAATTTGCCTCTACCACAGCGATGAATGGGAACTTCCTTGAAGTTAAGCTCGTGGACCGTGGACAGCAGCATGTGACTGTTGGAGCAAGAGAGAAAGAATTGGTAACTCCAGGTGGAGACGAAGGCTGGCAGGTGTATAGTTGCACGTGAGGACCCGTTTCGGGGCCTCTGAAGACAAGGAGGGGAGGGGGTCCGAGAAGAGAGAAGCTGAAGGTCTGCTCTCAAGTAGGTGACAACTCAAAGCGTTAGGATTTGGGCATTAATGTAGGTGTACCATTTTTTTATACTTATAGATGGCATTCATTTGGGGGCCTTCATGGGTGGTTATGTTAAACCCTAGTGCATCTATAGCACATCTGTCCAAATTAATTACCTAAGCATTTGATTGGGATGTTGAGACTGATTATGGGGCACATACCCCAAAAGGGTATGAAAAGGTTTACTACCCACTGGGGAGAGTAGGGTGTCTCCCACACAGGTCTCAGAAGCGGTTGGAGGGAGCAGGGAAAAGAGGCTGGCTTGGGAGTATTTTTATGTTTGGGATAAGTCCAGGTAAGGATTCTGTGTGTGTTTGAACTTCTTCCTCCTGGCGCCAAAGGAGGGAGCATCACGCTTGCTTATCAGCTTGTCAGGACGTGGGATGCGAGAAGAAGAGGAAGGTGTAAGATTTAAAAGCTATCAGAATATATATTTTTTAAAGAATCAGGTTATTATAGTGTGTGACCTTGTTGACATAATTATCTTGATGCAAACTAGTTGAAACTGATTTTTTGACATAACATACTTTCATGCAGACATAATAGCAAACCATTAAGTTCGAGTTTTCTTTTTTAAAAAAGAGTGAGTCCCGTACACAAAATACACTACACTCTAACCCACCGCATCCCTGAGCCTTGCTCCATCCTATATTCTTTTCCTTTTGATCTGCTCCAGGACGCTGTTCTTGCTTCTGCTTTCAGTAATAATGACAGTGATGCCACCATGATCTGTAGTAGGTTATCACTGGTGTCCCTGAGTCAGGAGGGCAGGGTGGCTTGGCGGCATCCAGGAAGCTGCATGTAGGGCATATTAAATGAGAAAAAAAAATGCATTACTGTGCAGGAATTAATGCAATAGTCACGTCTAGATGGGATTGCAGAACATTGGCTCACGAAAGCCATTTATTTCATTTTGATGGATTCAACCAAATAAAATCATTCATTGTTGGCTCAAGCATGCTTCATGGGGCTGTAAAGCCAGGCCGTGTTAGCCTAGGGAAAATTCCACGTGTGGTGAATGAAGACCTTCATGAAAGTCCCATTGCTCAAGTTCTTATTGTTGTTATTCGTGCTTATGTAAACGCTGAGCAGGAAGATTCCTGAAGCTCCATCTAATGATGCTTTATCAGAACACTTGAGAGATAGTGAAAAGAAAATTGCCAAGCACCGAAGTAATGTGAAGGAGAGGCTGGGAGCCCTGGCGGGTCCAGCAAAACCAGAGACTCGACTTCAGCGCTGTTTCTGGGGTGCGATAGGATATAAGGGGGAGACCTCTCACACAGTGGGGCGCTGCGTGGCATGTGATCCTCCCTGGGGACCTAGTCCTAGAGAATTACCAAAGCACTTCACTGGGAGCCAGCAGTCTCCCATTCCCAAGACAGAATCCTAGGAAGAACCTTTACAGGGAGTATGAAGAGTCTACAGGAGGGAGATTACAGGAAACAGTCTCGGCTGGGCAAGGGGCTAAGCCTCAAGGTGTGCGACGGGAATCACATTAGACCCTTTGTCTCCCTGTATTCGTCCATTCCGCATCTGCACCTGTGTGAACACTAGCCAGATCAAGAAATAGACTATGATGTTATGTCCCTTCCGGGCACAACTTCCCGCTGCTATGACTAATAATGCTGCAGATGACTTCTGACAGATTTTTATATACTCTTTTGTATTTGGCTTCTTTCACGGAACATGATGCTGGAAGAGTCGTCCACATCCTTGTGCATGGTGATAGATGCATTCGCTGTCAGTATTGTACGAATACACTGCAATTTACTTCTCCCGATGTTGATGGTCATTTGGTTGTTGACAGTTTGGGGATATTATGAATAGTGTTGCTATGAACATCCCTATTCACATTTAGTGAACATATATGTGCATTTATGTTGAGCCTATAGCCAGGAGTGCATTTCCTGGGCCATATGGTATGTGTATGTTCAGTTTTACTACCTTTTACCCAAGGATTTTCCAAAATGGATCACGAGAGTTGCAGTTGCTCTTCATCAGCAGCAAAATTTAGTATTATTAGTCTTATTCTGGTTGGTAGTTTTAGTGTATACTCCTCTGAAAATTTCTGAGGCTGAACACCTTGTTATATGTTTCTATGTTAATTGTTTATTTGAACAGCATCATCTGGGAAGTTCAAGACTTTGTCTATTTTTCTGTTGGGATGTGTGGCTTTTAAAAAATTGATTTTGAGGGGTTGTTTATATATTCTGTCCTTTGTTAGATTTCACATATTCAGTATCTTCTACTCTGGTTACTTTTTCCACACTTTTAGCAGCGTACTTTGATGAAGAGAACTTCTTAATCTTAAGGTAGTCCAATTTATCAATTGTTTTTGATGACTAGTGCTTTTTGTGTCCTGTTTTAAGTCCAACAAATAGTATTCTAAATGTTCATCTGGAAGCCTAATAGTTTTACCTTTGACATTTAGGTCTATGATGCACCTTGAAATGAAATTTCTATATGGTGTGATGGTAATTTTATTATGCATTATATATATATATACATAAACACAATGTAAATATATATATATTTTTTTCATAAATGTGCCTCTAATATTTATAGGTCCCAGGCCAAGTGTATAATGGAGATATACATAGTGTATGTCTAAATATTTACAAGTTATAAATCAAGCTGACAAACTATTAAATGAAATATAATTCTTCTACTTTGAAGTATCTACTTTGACAGATCTACCTTTTAATGTCCAAATTGAAAAATACATTCATAGTCATGTTTTTATGTGATTGACGTTTGATAAAATACCTAAGATGATAAATTTAAATTTTATTGGGCGTGTCTGGTGTCGTGTTGATGGACTGGTGATGTTTAAATGAGGAATAAAATAAACATTCACGATTCATAAATTATTACATATTTATCCCATAAAGTTATTTTTCTTTAATTTGGCTAAATCATTAATTTTATGACTATAATGAAGATTTTTCACATAATTTGTCTTCTATGGACAGTAACCATCTCAAGAATGGAAAATAAGATGGAAGTATAGTCAAAAAAATAAATAAAAAAGAAAAACCAAACAAAACAAAAACCAACCAACCAAACAAAAATGTAATTCTAGTCAAAACGACCAAAATTTGAATAGAAAGTTTCAGGTGTTTTCCAAAAGTTCTTTTTCCTTCCAAAACATTCACTACCAGCCGTTAAAATTAAAAAGCAAAAACAGACGCTGAGAAGCTGGTGGAATCAGTGGCAGGAGTGGCCAGAGATGCCCGCCACGGGCTGAAAAGCTGAGCTCTCTGTAGTGGGCAGACGGGTCCTGGCTACAGAGATGCACAGTGACTGCCTTATGCCCTGCCTGCAGTAACAGCAAAGACCCTTCTCCCTGGAGACCCCATGGTTTCTCCTGGAAATGGGCCCAGTCGGACTGCCTGGGTCCCACATGGGCTACTGGCAACAGGGAGACCTGAGATGGGAAGAAAGGGAACCAGCCTAGAGAGGCTAAGTGACTTGACACTGACATGTCAGAGAGGCCAGCCTAGTCACCAGCCAAATAAAACCAAGTGAATGGCCCCAGGCAACACACACGGAGGGTCACCTAGCTGTGTCCTACTTGGATTCCTGACCCGTGGAACCATGGGCAAAAAAGAAACCCCAAAGCAAAAAACATGCATGAGAAACCAAAAAGGCAAAAATAAAGGATATATACTAAACATAAAATTTGTTAATTAAATTATTTAAATACACCGATAGCTTTTGATTTGATTTTTTGAAAATTAATGAAATATTTAATATTTTCATACAAACAAAATTCTTCACAATTTAAAGTTCAATGCCAATTTAATTGCCACTATAAATAATGACATTTTACCCTACACCCACATAGAAATTTAACAGCAATTCGAGTTGCTTAATATTGCAAAAACATTCTGAGCTGCCACGAGCAATTGTTGCAAATACCAGACCAATTCTTGGTGCCTCCAAAACATGGTTTGAAATATAAAGAGAAGCAAGAAAATGGATACCTGGTGCTACTGAGAAATGATATCTTGTTATGCAGGATTTATTACACTCTCATCATCTAAAAGGAAGGATTTGAGAGGTAATTAATTTGTTTGGTCTGATACCCAAAGTTGCTGCTGTTCAAATCCTCCCTGATTTGGAAGCATTAAGTCTCTCTCTCTTTTTAAGATTTTATTTATTTATTTGTTTATTTGTTTATTTATTTATTTACTTGAGAGAGAGAAAGAGAGTGTGTGTGCATATGTGTGTCTGTAAGCACAAGCAAGGGGTAGGGTCAGAGGAAAAGGGAGAAGCCAACTCCCCTCTGAGCAGGTAGTCCAACATGGGGGCTCGATCCCAGCACCCCAAGATCACGACCTGAGCCGAAGGCGGACGCTTAACTGACTGGGCCACCCAGGCGTCCCGGAAGCAGTAAGTCTCTGATGTTGGCAATGACATAACCCACAGACCCCACCACATTGTCACTTAGCTGCCTTCACACACTGAAATGTGTTACTTGCTGAATTTTAACGCATTGAACACTACCTGGTGTTCCGGATGTGGCCAGGTTAACTGCTAACTTATTTTGTATAGAACTCAGAATAAAACTTGATCTCCTCTCGCTGCAAAAAAGTTTAATTGTTACACATAAAGGGCATATCCTCTAGGGCCACAGAGCAGGATTATACGGGTTGCACCCTTGAACGACACTAGGGGGTGCTCTTCACGGGGTAGTAAGCTTTCACATATTTTAAAGGATAATTTTGCAGCAGATGGCGGTAAAGTTTCCTGATGAAAGAGAGCTTTTAACAAATTCTAATAAAGGGCTTTCAGCAGTTTTGGGGCTTTCTTTTCCCCAGAGGAAACCTCTATAAATGTTTTGTTCTTCTAGACTATCTATTCATACAGACACACACACACACAGAACAGGTTTTATAAGCTTAAAACTTCTTTTATATAAATAGTAGCATACTACTACTGGGAATTTACCCCAAAGATACAGATGTGGTGAAAAGAAGGGCCATCTGTACCCCAATGTTCATAGCAGCAATGGCCACAATCGTCAAACTGTGGAAAGAGCCAAGATGCCCTTCAACAGACGAATGGATAAAGAAGATGCGGTCCATATATACAATGGAATATTACACAGCCATCAGAAAGGATGAAAACCCAACTTTTGTATCAACATGGATGGGACTGGAGGAGATTATGCTGAGTGAAATTAGTCAAGCAGAGAAACTTAATTATCATATGGTTTCACTTACTCGTGGAGCATAAGGAATAACATGGAGCACATTAGGAGAAGGAAAGGAAAAGTGAATTGGGGGAAATCAGAGGGGGAGACGAAGCATGAAAGTCTGTGGACTCTGAGAAACAAACTGAGGGTTTTGGAGGGGAAGGGAGTGGGGGTATGAGTGAGCCTGGTGGTGGTATTAAGGAGGGCACATATTGCATGGAACACTGGGTGTGGTGCATAAACAATTAATCTTGGAACACTGAAAAAAATGAAATAAAATAAATAGTAGCATACTATATTATTTTCCACTTTTCTTTTTTCACTTAATATGTCTGGAAGATCTTTCAATGTCAATGCATACAGACATTGCTATATGCATGTACCATAGATTATTTAAACATTCCCTTGCTGGGAGACGTTGAACTTGCTTTCAGTTTTTTGGTGTTACCGATAATGCTGCAATGCCCATCTGTGCACGTACATATTCTCAATCATATGGGTAAACGCTTACATGAGTAAGGGTTTCTGTGGGAGGGAGGCTGAGAAGTGGTATTGCTGGCCTACGGGGTATGGGCTACCTGCTAGGACAAGGCCAAATCGCTCCCCGGAATTGTTTTTCCAATTTACACTCTCATGAGTAGAACATCAAAATATCTATGGGCAACATGTAATACCCCCAATTACAATTTTTTAAAAGATTTTATTTATTTATTTGAGAGTGAGCAAGGGAGAGAGCACGAGTGGGGTGAGGGGCAGAGGGAGAAGCAGACTCCCCGCCGAGCAGAGAGCCCACCTCGGGTCTCCATGGGTAGGTGAGGGGGGGCTTTGGGATCATGACCTGAGCTGAAGGCAGATGCTCAACCGGCTGAGCCACCCAGGCGCTCTCGATTACAATTTTTAAACCAAGCTAACTGTTGAAAAATGGATTCTCCTTTTATGGTTTATTAGCTATTGGAACTTCTTTTGTGGAATTGTCTGTTCATGTCTTTAGGGCTTGCCTCTTACTTTGTTTACGTATTTTTGAAAATTTTTTTTTTTTGTTTTTTTTTTGTTTTTTTTGTTTGTTTTAAAGATTTTATTTATTTATTTGACAGAGAGAGATCGCAAGTAGGCAGAGAGGCAGGCAGAGAGAGAGGGGGAAGCAGGCTCCCCGCTGAGCAGAGAGCCCGATGTGGGGCTCGATCCCAGGACCCTGAGATCATGACCTGAGCCGAAGGCAGAGGCTTTAACACACTGAGCCACCCAGGTGCCCCTGTTTACGTATTTTTGAATGTGCTCTTTAATATTTGAAAGGTTCAGAAGGATATAAAGGGAAAAGTAATCTTCCTCCCACCTTTGCCCCAACTCCGTTTCTCCTCACCAAAGTGTACCCTTTCAGAGATAATTCACACATACACACAGACTGGTTATCTTTAGAAATGTAGGCGTGTGTATGTCCATTCACGGAAAACTGTATACGTGAGCGTAAGCATATCCTCTTCTGTAAAAGTTATCACAATGAGATTTATATATTAGGCAACCATTCATTTAGGAAGGTTGAGGTGTGCATTAGAAGCAATATCTAAGGGGTGACTGGGTGACTCAGTCGTTAAGTATCTGCCTTCGGCTTAGGTCATGATCCCAGGGTCCTGGGATTGAGTCCCACATCGGGCTCCCTGCTAGGTGAGAAGCCTGCTTCTCCCTCTCCCGCTTCCCCTGCTTGTGTTCCCTCACTTACTATCTCTCTCTGTCAAATAAATAAATAAAATCTTTAAAAAAAAGAAAGGAGCAATATTTAAGTAATGCTTATGAAGCTCCTTTTTATTCTGTTGCTGTATCAGGCTAAGTTATTTATATATATAATCTCTTAATTCCACCTCTTGGATAGATGCTAGCTTATAAATAAGAAAATTGAAACTTGGAGTGATTTGCCAGGTCACATGGCTGCTAAGTAAAAGCTTTGGGATTAGAGCAGAGTGGCTCTGGAACCGTAACCACGGCGATTTACTACCTCCACATGGCTGTTGGCTGTAATGCACCCATAATCTAGAACGAATACCATGGGTATAAAATAAATACTACATTTGCAGGGCAGGAACCTCTCCTAGCTCCTCCACTCAAGAGGCTGGCTTCTCTGCTGTTCTCTCGCTCTTTGGTTGACTGTTGGTGCTAATTATACAATACTGCAATTTGTATCAAAGGTCTAGATGTTAGATGTCTTAGGACTGGATTTATGTTCAAGATACGCTTAGTAATGCTAAGTTTTGTTGCTTGCTTTTGGTCAGGTCTAACCAACCAATTTATTATTTTTAGTTTGTAAAAATCTGGTAGTAAAACCAATGCTTTTAAAATGGAGTCCTTGGGGTACATGCGTGGCTCAGTCGGTTAAGCATCTGCCTTTGGCTCAAGCCATGATCCCAGGGTCCTGGGATCGAGCCCCGCATCAGGCTCCCTGCTCAGCGGGCAGTCTGCTTCTCTCTCTCCCTCTGCCCCTCCCTGCTGATTGTGCTCTTTCTTTCGCTTGCTCTCTCTCTCAAGTAAATAAAATCTTTAAAAAATAAATACAAAATAAAATAAAGTTCTTAATAATGCAACACTTTCTTTGGTTCTTCCTTTCCTTTTTAGGGAATGAAGCCGTTAGCTATTTTCATAGAGCAGGATGACAGAACATTAGTGCAGCATACATCCATGGCTGGGTCTTGTGGAATACTAGGCAAGGTATCCAACATCCAGTTTGATCCTATGCCAGGGCCAAACCTGGTTTTGACTTTGGTTCATGACAGAGAGCTCCTAAATCCCTTGGAATTTCCAAGATCCTTTGGAGTGCCTTTTGTTCTAATGAGGTAACTCTGGGTGGGCTCCTGGATAGCTTTAAGATGGAGG
This sequence comes from Potos flavus, assembly GCA_028534135.1. Classification (NCBI taxonomy): domain Eukaryota; kingdom Metazoa; phylum Chordata; class Mammalia; order Carnivora; family Procyonidae; genus Potos; species Potos flavus. The sequence continues at coordinate 49,675,388 of CM052887.1, forward strand.
CTGGTCAACGAAAGACCAAACCCTGGTTAGAAGCTTGGAACTTTCCACCCCACTTCCTATCCATTAGGAAGGGGAGAGGGTCTGAGATCATACAACAAAGCACTAGCCCAGGAGAAGATCACAAATCAAAATCTGAAGTATAGTTTCTAGTGAAGCTATATCACTTTTGCGCCATCGTTGAGTCAAAAAATCCTAAATCAAACCATCCGTACAGTGACAACTTGGAGCTTGAATTGGCATCTGAAGTCATAACGGGAGTAAGGCAGTCTTATGGGACTGAACACTGAACCTGTGCGATCTGACACTAACTCCAGGGAGACAGTTCCAGAACTGAATTGAATCGTAGGACACCCATCTGGTGTTGCAGAATTGCTTGGAAAACCCACACATCTGGAGTAAAGGAGAAAGGAGAGTTTTTTCTCACATGGCTCTGTAAAGACAAGTGACCACATAGCCCGTCCTGTGGCTACAATTCCCATTATATATATGTTAGCACCCACTGTCAATATTGGTCTTCTGACCTGCGTTTTCTTTTCTTTTTTTTCCTTAAAGTTCATTTATTTATTTTTAGTAATCTCTACACCCAATGTGGGGCTCGAACATACAACCCAGGGATCAAGAGTAGCTTGCTCTTCTGAGTGAGCCAGCCAGGAGGCCCCTGACCTCCACTTTCTATGTGCAATAAGACACAAGGATGTGTTATACTTAGAGCTTCAACTTTAAAACAAAAATTTGAATTATTCTTCATTTAAATTTCTAAATAGCTTAGATTGAAGACAATCTTAAATTGTTCATAAACTGTGACTATTTACAAACACCTCTCTAAGTAGATTAGGATTTCTTTGATAATTGAGCAATCAGATACAATTTGAAATAAATTGGAAATAAATAAACAAATTGGATGTTGATCCTGATAGGAGATTCCAATAATCGTTCACAAAACCTTGATTTCGAATGTTGGTGTTCAACAAACCAGATTCCGGTGGTCTTGGATTTCTCTGTGATATACAAATATTACAAAATCAAAGTTTTCAAATAAATGTATAGTAATGCAATTCTGTTTTTCTCAGTTTTAAAAAGGCTGTTCTTTTTTTTTAAAAGAGGATCCCTTGCAAAAAAAAAAAAAAAAAAGAGGATCCCTTGCTAAAAACATTTGAAAATCACTAACTTGGACCACAGTAAAAAGGCTATTGTAGGATTCTGGGAGAGTGAAGAGCTGGATAGGAGAATGGAAAGCAGAAGGTGAGGAAACACCAAGATCCGACCACAGTGACATGCATGGGACTTGGAACTGTGTGGATTGGGGAAGGGAGCAGGTCAAAGTTGGTAGGATTGTGGCCTTTAATTGAGAGGCAGGTGGTCCACTAACAAAAATAAGGAAAGATGGAGTGGTGGGTAGATGGATGAGAAGTCTAAACTCCTTTATCTTACAAATAGGTAATCAGGCTCAAAAGTTTTCTCTAGTCATTGTTTGGCAGGGGTGCCTAAGAGAGGTATTTTGAAAAAAACATGTTAGATTAACAGTCAGGAGTGGTTATTTTTATTGGTGTTAATCTGTCCTCATAATATTCAAAAGATTATGGTTGTAAGAAATCAAAATCCAAATTATTTGCGATTTCTTTAATTTTTTTGCTCATGTTCCTTATTGTTCGATGAATGATAAAAGCCATCTTCTGTACATTGTATCAACCATGACAATGTTTCTCAAGAAGGCAGGACCATTGGTGTACATTTAAAGATAAAAAGGTTTTAATATAATGTTCTGTTCTGTATAGTATCAGCTAATTATAATTTCTGAGCACTGGGTCCAGGCAACTTCCATTTTTACTGTCTGTGGATTTTGCAATTTTCCCGGGGATGGAGGAAGAACTCAGTGTCTACTTACTGACTTTTGAGCTAGAGGCAGGGTACTGGAGGTGGCTTTCCTTAATATGTCTACTAAGGGTAGCTTGGAGATGGAAGAGATTAGAGAAGAGGATCAAATTATAATAAGTTATGATAAAATTATAATAATTTATCATAATAAATATATTTATTCAGCACTTATTATGTACCCAGCACAGTCCCAAGAACTTTACCTGGATTATTAAAAAAATTTTTTTGGAAGTATTTTACCTTTTTTCTAAAGTAATCTCTACACCCAACGAAGGGCTCAAACTCATGACCCCAAGTTCGAGAGTACATGCTCTACTGACTGAGCCAGCCAGGTGCCCCATACCTAGATTATTTCACTTAATCCCCACAACAACCCTATGTGGCTGGTGTTTTTCTTACCAGCCTTCTTTTTCATATGGGGAAATGAGGCCTAGAAAGTTTAAGTTCTTTTCTTAAGATCATATAACGAAAGGTGGTAAAGCTAGGGTTTAAACTCAGTTAACCATATCCTAGCAGCCACGGTTGAGGCAGGATTTGGCAGTTAAAAGAATTTCTTTTTAAAAGCAATGTTAATGGTGATTTTCTCAGCTGGCTAGGATTTCTTAAGCACCAGACAGTCCTAGTTTTTTCCTTGCCCATCGATGGTATAACAAAGTCAGAGCCTAAAAAGGCGGTGGTCACTTAGCTCCAGCCTCTGGATTCCGGCTACACATTAGAATTCTTAAACCAGTAACACCATCCACAGAGTGGATTAAAACACTCCATTATTGCTTCATTCTATTCTGAATTCTTTTCATATTCTTTCTCTCTGTTAGGGTCATAATTCTAACAGATATTTAAATGACCTTCTATAGACCCTCCAAAGGTTTTTTCGCTACTCTGTCTACAGTTGTAAGGTTGTGCTTTGACAATAATACATTCGGAAAGATTTTAATTTTCCAGAATCTCTTGGGATCTTAGACATACGCTGCATTTTGTTTTCCAGTCAACGCTTTTCTTTGTGGAGCAAAGGAACAAGAATTTGAAAATTACACTTTAATTTGATTTTCAAAAGCTATCATGTTTACATTCACTTGCATATCATGACTTGGGTGCAATTTTAAGAAATTAAATAGCAATGTTAAAAACAAGACAACAGGCCCCACATAGAGTCCGTTATGCTAATCCCCACATCACCAAACTGAGACTTCCTTACAGTTTTGGTGTCTCCCAGAAATGGAATCATAAATCAGTCAATCAGGAATTACCTGGTCAGCACTGGCTAGGGAATCTGCCTAATACGTCCCTGCTGAACCCTAAAGGAAAATAATCTGGCTGCATACAACCTGTTTTTTGTTCCTATAATTTGTCCTGCTCCCTCTGCCTATAAAATCTTCCATATTGTCGAGCTCTTCAGAGCTCCTTTCTATCTGCAAGTTGGGATGCCGCCAGATTCGTGATCGGTGAGTAAAGCCAATAAGATCTTTAAATCTACTCTATTAAATTTTGTTTTTTTAATACCAGTGCTTCAAGCTTCAGAGCTGCAAGTTCAGGATTCAAGAGGGTAAGACACTACTTCGTAGATTTAGAACTTTTGTTACACAAAGTCAGTCCAGCTATGGAGGATAGATATGCACATTTTCAGGTGGGCCTGGAATGGCCCTGAATGATAATCTGCAGCCGGCTGTCTAGGGGGAAAATTTGTGCTTGAAAAATGAAGTATAAGGCTACTTTATTATTCTGGCCTGTAGGCATCCAGGAGCTGTTTCAGTGATTCTTGGGGTTTTCCATGCAAACAGGTGGGTCACACTCAGGCCAAGGTGCCATTTGGGAAATGGTTTCCCGATTCAGGTCCCTTGGCAGATCTCATTTCGTTTCCCTAGAAGTTTTACTATGAAAAAATTCCAATATACAGCAAAGTTTAAAGAACTTTACAGTAAACATCCCATTTGTTCCCCACGAGACTCTACCATTAACAATTAACCTTTCTTGTAGATCACCTTTTCTATCCATCTCTCCCCCCATTCATGAATCCTGCCCCTCACTAAGGGGGCGGGATTAACAAACTCCAGGTGGCTTTTAAGTGGTGATTCCAGAGGATGCCCCTTGCATACCTTCATTTCTAGCGCCCCAGCAAGCGCCGGTATTCCCTCCCGGACTCGGCGGACGCGGAAAGCGGAATCGGGGCTCCGGGGCGCCCCCCGGCGGCTGCACCGCTCGCTGCAGTCCGGCGAGCCGAGGGCGCGCCTAGTCTTCCTCGGGCGGGAGGCGGGGCTCGCGGGCGGCGCGGGGCCGCACCTGGGCTGGGCGGCGCGGTGGCGGCCGGCGCGGCGGAAGCGGGAAGCCGGACGGCCCCACGAGGTCTGCGGGCGCTGAGCGCGGGCGCGGGGCCGCTACGTGCGCGGGGCGCGCGGGGCTGCGCTCGGGTGCGCTCCTGGGCGCTCGCCGCCGCCGCCGCCGTGCCTTTGAGTCAGCAAACTCCGCCGCCTGCCAGCCTGCCGGCGTGGCCCTGCCAGGAGGAGCCGTCCGTAAGTGACAGGAGCCCTGCGGGGGAGGCCTCCCCGCGCCGCCCGGGTGGGGACCGCGGCCGAGGGCGAGCCGGCCGCCCTTTTCTCTCCAGAGGGCCCGCCGCCCCCAGATGCCGCTGCCTGCGGGCTGGGAAGAGCTTGGGTGCCGCGGATTGGAGCGGAGAGCTGCCACCTTCCCAGCCGGGATGCGCAGGGGAGGAAGAAGTGGTCGGCCCGTTGGCCAGGGGAGGGAATGGGGCTCCAGGGGTTCGGGGCTAAAAAGACCCCCCCCCCCTCCGGGGAGAGGGTGCGGCGGAGGTGGGATCCTGGATGCCAGAAAAAGTGCCGTGGCACCTTACACCAGGCCGGGTTTGGGTGGGTATTTTATTATTATTACTATTTTTTAACCCGTGAAATGGGTAGCTTTGAGTTTAGAAATTGGGAAGGGTGGGCAGGGGTTTTCGTGGGATTGCGGGATTGAGAGAAGAGGCCCGAGAGAAAAATCCACATTGACGGATGATGATGACCAGATTTGATGCCTCGGGAAAGCAACAGCCTGTTTTCCAGTTCTGATGCATCATACTTGTGTGAGATTACACGGGTTATTGAGGGGGATGGTCACGGGGACGCAGGGCAACCTGTCCTGCTGGAGAGGAAGGGCGTCTATTTCTGCAAGACCCGTTTACTTGTAAGAATGATGGAATTAGAAATTTAGAGCAGGAACGAGGCTTTCACGTGATCGCTTTGAAACCTTTCGTTTTCAGGACGGGGAAACTAAGGCCCGGGGAGGGGAGCCCTTCAGCCAGAGGAAGCAGAAACAGGCCTAGATTCCAGGGGGCCTCTGACTCCCACCCTCGGGGCGGGAGGAGGAGTGCGGGGGCGGGCTTGGAATGCCGAACTCGCGGTCCTCCCCGGGGCTGAGCGTGGCCGCGGGGTAAGGTAGACGCCGGAGAGAGCCAGTGAGCACCGACCTCGGTCAGAGAAAGGAGGTACTAGGTAGGTGGGGTGAAGGCTCCTGCCCCTTCGGGCATCACTTCCAGGAATGCCCTCAGGCCTCTTTTGTTCTAAGCAATGGTAGATTTAAGATCGACTCCTGGGGATGTTTTGGATAAAGGTACAAAAATAAAATATATTTAGTAGAAGTCAGTATATGAAGATGGGAAGCAACGTGATTAGTACCGACTTGTATTTAACCGATCACCCTGTTTCTTCTGGCGGCGCGTTTCAAAAATTCTCAGGGCCGGCTGTACCTACGGTTTCAATGGGGAGGAAATTGGTGTGAAAGAGTGCGGACCTGCCCAGGTGTCCCTGCTCCTCTCCAGGGGGTCGCTTGATTGGCACTCCACTCCTGTCCCCGCCACTCTGGGTTGTGGTGGGAACTTCCTCTTATTTTACTTAGGGGAAGGCCTCTTGGAGCTTGATATCCAAAAAAATAGACATAAACTGTCATTCTTTTCTAAATAAAAAGATGTTAATTAAAGACTGACGTTTGCGTTCTAGACCGCAATTTTTGACGTGACTTCGGAGCCCTCTTGATATCTTTTTTTCAGCCTTAGGATCTCTACTTTCATTTTAAAGGGTTCACTTAGTTAAGCTATTATGGGAAATGGCTTCTTTTTTCCTCTTTCGATGTCATTGCTGTGGTTTAACAGCTGCTTGCGAAAGGCTCAGAACTGGTTGAGACAGTGGTCCAGCCATTGTAGTGTTTCTTTTCTAAAAGTGGCAGAGAGGGGCTTTTTGTCAAAGACAGGGTTTACCTTCATGGAGAATATCCCAAATTTTAGACTGTTATCACCCACCTCTTTCTTTCTCTTGGTAACGTAGCAAGTATGAATCAGCATTTATGCTCTCTCAGCCCTGTTCAAATAAGAGATGGTACAGGGCAGTGGTTACAAATTCTGGTTTCAGACTCATCAGATTAAAGTCTTGAACACAGTCATTTGCTATCTAAGGTGCTATCAGCAGGGCACACCGTCTAGCTTATCCTTTATTCGGAAATTTAAAAAAAAGATAGTGATAATCCTTCCTTCCCAGAATTGTTCATAGCAACAGCTGACATTTATTGAGCACTTACTATGTGCTAGGCATTGTGAGAGAGTTTTTATGTGATAGTCTCATTAATCCCCACCACAAACTGATGGAGCAGATCCTCTTTACATCTGGGGAAACTAAGGCATCAAGTTTTTTAGGACTTCCCTAAACCTCACAGCTCACAATTTTAACCACTCAGCAAATGTGTTCCACCTTTCTATAATAGCTGATAATTATTTAGGGCTTACTGTAGGCCAGGCCGTGTTTCAAATACCCTATGTATATTATTAACAGTCCTTGACACTGGTACTATTTCTACCCCTTTATCCTCCTTTTTTGGTTATAGATGAAGAAACTGGTACAGAGCCCAGGGCAGAAAATCCAGTAAATGATGGAGCCAAGATTTGGACTGGGCAGCCTGGCTCTGAAATGGGAGGTCTCACCCAGTCCCCTGTGAATGTACATAAAGGGCTGAGCCAGGCATCAATCAAGGGCAAGTCTCATTGGCACTTTCATTTATTTTTCCCTAAATAACTACTCCCTCCTCCTAGTATCTGCAGGGGAGATGCTCTTAGTTCTGCAAATGATTCAACTTTGCTTAAGTTTTTGTGATTCCGTGTACATTTGTTGTATTCTCTGTTATTTCTAATAGCTTGCAGTAGGTCTCAGTGATCTTGGTCCTAGGAATAGGCTTTAGGGGACCCGTGAACCCCCTGAAAATGTCTGATTTTATACTTGTGTGCAAAGGTGCATTATTCTGGGGGAAGAGAATCTGCAGCTTACTTCCGATTCTTAAAGGGTCACCTGTGGTGGAAAGCAAGGTTAGAAATGCCCATTCTATTCCAATAATCTCATTTTACAAATGAGGCCCAGTGGAGAGGCACACAGCTCTGAACCACACAGCTCATTAGAAGTGGAAAGGGAGCTAACACTCGGGTGCCCTGGTCTCCTTTCCATCACACTCCCATATCTCCCTTTGGAATAAATGGTGTCAGGTGAATAAATTATGAGGTGCCAAAACACTCCCCGCTCTCTTGCGAGGCTGCCACCGTGTGTGAGGCCAGCAAGGCTTCCAGGAAGGGCCTCTTAAAATATAGCATCCTTTGGCATGTCATGTTGTTAACCGAACCACTTTACTGTGATTCACAGTGGGCATCGGCAACTCTGAAAGGTACGAGCTGGGGGCATAAAAATGGGGGAGAAGATGGGGAAAGATTCAGAACCTGCATTGGTCGAGTCACAAAGAGGCCATGTAGCCCTCTTGGCAGAATTGTAGTGTTAGAACATTTTTGCTGAGAGGTTTGTAAATTCAAAATTCCATGAAGTCTGAGATTTCCGTGCAGTGTGTGAGTCACTAGGAAGTAAGGCCACCTCCTGGCCAAAGGCTGATGCTTCAATGACTAAGCAAGACTAAAATGTCATGAGATCTTTTTTTTTTTTAAGATTTTATTTATTTATTTGACAGTGAGCGAAAGAGAGAGAGAGACAGTGAGAGAGGGAACATAAGCAGGCGGAGTGGGAGAGGGAGAAGCAGGCTTCTTGCTGAGCAGGGAGCCCAACATGGGGCTCGATCCCAGGACCCTGGGATGATCGGAGCTGAAGGCAGACACCTAACGACTGCGCCACGCAGGTGCCGCAAGGTCACGAGATCATTATGAGTTTAAGCCAGCTCCGTAACTTCATTTAATTTTTACAAACTGATAAAGTTTACCTGGAAAAGCAGCTTTGTATTGATAAGCAATACATTTTTAAATGTACTGTTCGGCCAGATTTCAAAATATATCCTGTAGGATGAGGGGCGGGGAGTCCAGAAATGGTTTTGTTGTGAAGACAGGAATTGAAGGTATGACAGAATCGACTTCGGTAAAGTCTGTTCAGACGGTTGCCTCACACCATTCATAAAAACGCATTCCATTTAGAGTAAAGATTAAATATCAAAACCAAATTATAGACATTAAAATATATACATAGATGAGATGGTTTTTAAAAATAACTTTGGAGTTATTTATTTATCGGAGTTTGCCAACTTTAAGAAAACTCAGAAACCATAAAGGAAAATATTGATTTAACTTTATGAAACATTACACTTCTGTAAGAAAAAAGATGTCAGAAACAAAGTTGAAAGGCAGACGACAAATCAGTAAAGCAAATAGTTACAAAATACATAACAGGCATGGAGTCTTAGAAATCAATAGAAAAAAAATAATCCAATAGAAATATGGGCAAAGGCTATTAATAGGTAATTCACATATGTATATAAAAATGTTTAACTTTATTAATGACCAGATAAATGATCTGTTGCCTTGCATGTTCTTCCACCGCCCCACCGAGCCCTCCGGTTGGAAGCTCCTCGGCCCATCCTGGGTCCTCTTGTTTCTCCACACTTTCTTCTGAGAGCTGCGGTTTTCAGATGTTTTTGTGCATAAGAATTATCTGGGAAACTTGTTAAAGCATACTTCTGAGCCTTACTTCCAAATAGTCTAATTCAGTAGGTCTGAAATGAGACCTGGGAATCTGTATCTTGATTTCCACATGATCCAGATGCAACGGAAACACTGGACCAGCCGATTTTATTCATTTCTGCGACTTTAAACCACTAATTCGTGGATGCCCATGTCTGGCTCTCTCGTGAGCTCCAGGGTTTTGCAGTTCACATTGAATCTGACTCCTTGGATGTGTCGCAGACCTTTTAATTCACTTGCCCAACACTATTGATCATCCCCTCCCCAGTTTTTGTAGGGCCAAACATTTAGGCAATTTGGGGGCCCTCCTTAAGAAAAAGAACACAGCCTTGTGAGTGCAAAATGTGGTACAGGACCACAGAGGTGTCTGTGTAGTTTGCGGCCTCAGAAACTGGAGTTTCTTTAACTTCTTGGTCATTCCTCCTCTGCTCCCCACTCTCACCCAACCCGTCTTCCTCCCTTGCCCACGTGAAGAAATGATTACTGCCACCCGCGTGTTAGTCCAGGCTAGCACCTGGAGCCATTTCTCCATCCCATCCCTGCCCGAGCCCTCTCAAGGTCTTGGCTGATTTTCCCATCTGTCTGTGCTCCGCTCTCTGCCCCAGCTCCCCCTGAATCAGCTTCTGATCCCATCTCTCGTTCCACTTGTTCCCCTCCAATCCAGTTTCCCAAATCAGCCAGAGTAATCTTTTTATTTTAAGATATTATTTATTTATTTGAGAGAGAGAGTAAGAGAGAGCATGAGTGGGGGGGGGGTGGGGGGCAGAAGGAGAGAGAGAAGCAGGCTTCCTACTGAAAGGGGAGCCCGATGCGGTGCTTCATCCCAGGACCCCGGGATCATGACCTGAGCCCAAGGCAGGCACTTAACCAACTGAGCCACCCAGGCGCCCCCAGAGTAGTCTTTTTTTTTTTTTTTTTTTAAGATTTATTTATTTATTTCGAGAGAGAGAGAGTGAGCGTGCAAGGGAAGGGTCAAAGGGAGAGAATATCCAAGCAGAGGAACCATGAGATCATGACCTGAGCCGAATCCAAGAGTTGGATGCTTAATGGACTGAGCCATCCAGGTGCCCCCAGAGTAATCTTTTTAAGAACATACATTGGAACCTGTCACCCCCTTGATTTGCCAGCCCAACAGTGTGAACTGGATGGTCCCTACAAAGGGCCGAGTCATGAGTATGGGGTGGATGGCAGAGGGTCGGGGTGGGGTCACACTGCACGAGCTTGACCTTTTGGGGACTGGCTTCAAAGAAGTGGGGGTACATCTGCGGAGGCACACCCACGTTGTCCACTACTGCTTGTTTGGTTCTGTCCCAGTTTACCACCTCTCACCTAGAGAACCTGGGTGCCACGTGAGACCCGTGGAGATAGGGGTGGATGTCCCTTCTCGCTTTGCTTTGGGATGCGTCCCTGTGGTGCTTCCATGTTAAGTAGGAAGATCAGACTGTTCAATTAGTTTTGCGGAGGGCAGGCACGTTCTCTTTGAACCCAGGCGGCATCTGGGGGCCTCCTGTTCCTTAGAGAACTAATAAACCTTGGTGAGAACCCACAAGCCCATGGCCCCGGGGAATTCTGAAGTCCTCCCACGTTTTCTGCTAATTCCCGAGGGAGCGAGCGGGAGAGGGGTCCCCTGCCCTCTCTGATTTACGCTGGTGTGGCCCTGACACGCTGGTGGGGTACTCTTGTTCATTCAGGAGACTTCACTAGGTTAGGGAGAAGCCAGCCCCTGGGGCTCCTCACCTGCCCTCTCTCTGCGTCTCAGCCCTGCCCCTCCCTCCCTCCTCGCTTTTCGTGAGCTCCAGGCTTTTCTCTCTATGACTGTGGCTACTCCCCAGTTCCTTCCTCAAACTTACAGACCCTAACAGTTCAAAGCGCAGGGCACAACAAGGCGCTTTGTGTGTTGGGGACGTGTGCTCCTGAGGACTTAGAAATACAAACACGAAAAGAAGAGTTTTCGATTGGTAATTTTCTTCCCTTTCCTTACTGACATAGCAGCTGTCCTTATCGCCAAGTGGCATTTAGAAGAGCTGAGGTGAAGGGAAGATGAGGGGGAAGGCAGGTGTCCTAGCAGCCACCCCAGGTTCCTGCTGGCTGGGGGTGGGGGTGGAGGGATAGGGGAGCGTGTGTGGGGGGGTAGTGTTATCAAGGCTCTGGGTTCTGGTATCTCAGAGCAGGAGACAGAGCCTTTTTATCAGCCACCTGCGGATGACCAGACCCTGAGAACCTGGCCTCCTTGTGCTCGAACACACGTGAAAGTTCCAATGCCAGGAAAGCAATGCAATGATTTACAAGGAGGTGCAGACCGGATGCTGGTTTTTTTCCGGTCAGCTCATTTCCCTGACAGTTGAGAAACCTTGAAAAACTGTGACCTCTGTTTTGAGAACTTTGCTAAACCAAGTCTGTAAACAAACTCGTGTCAAACGCCCTTGGATTATAGTCAGCCCTTTGGCAAATAATTTAAGGAATAATAACTTTGGTTATTTTACCCACTTTATATTTATTTATTCATCCATTCATTCGTTCAAGACTCATTTATGTTTATTATTTATAAATCACAAGAGATATTTTCACTTATTAATGGTATTTCATCCACTTTAAAAAGGACTTTCTATCTGGCTTATTTTCACCTTCTTGGATCAAGGTCAGGCATCCGACGTCCCCGGGGGCATGATTCGCTGCAGGCCATGATTCGCTGCAGGCAATGGCCAGGGTACATGTTTCCCCCCTTCCCAGTGTGGGGCTGAGTTTCAGAGCAGAGAGATCTAAAATTTTCTTCTTCTGTAAATATTACTATTCCATCTGACAAAACAGATACTTGAAGAGAACATTTTTTTTTAAAGGAGTGGGTGCTCTGTGACCCCGAGGAAGAGACCTCAGCACTTTTCCCTCCGAGGTCTCAGAAGAGTCTAGGATGGCCGGCAGTGAACGGTGACAGCGGCGGACACAGCGAGCCCGAGGCCCACGCCTCTGCCTTTGCTCATCCCATCTTTGCAGCAGATCCACAAAGCAGGCAGGTGTCCCCCTTTTTACAGTTGAGGAAACCGAGGCACAGAAAGGTTAAATACTTTCCGTTGGCAAAGGGCGGAGTGGGAACTCGCAGCCCGGGGGCAGATTTGAACTTGACCAGTAGATCACAGTTTCCGATGTTGCTCTTCTCACAAGTGACCGAACTTTTCTCAAGTGACCAAATCCAGGCGGCACTTCTCTGTGACAGAGGCAGCCGGCTAGTGGGACGCTTGTTATTTCCAGCACGTTGTAACGCTTTTCCTTTCTGAAAGGGACTTTTTGTCCCTTCGTTTGAAAGAGGAGCATTAATGCTCACTTCTGTCTCTGATTTGCCTACCTGTACCCTGTTCTTCTCTCAGTCCCAGCTGTCCTTCAAATGCCCGAAGGTGGTTTTGTGTGGATGTCCTCCACCGTCTCAGCGCGTTCCCGCCCGGCCTCCTCTTTCTCGCTCAGCTCTGAAAACAGGCACCCTTTTTCTGACTTCTTCTTTCTGCTGGTGACCGGTCTTTTTCCAGTCACCTGGCTGCTGAGTCATCCTTGACTCCCTTTTCCCCATCATGCTTTTGTCCAGGTTTTTCTCATTATGTACATATTTTTAAATAGACTTTAAACTATTATTATTATTATTATTATCATTATTATTATTTAGAGCAGTTTTAGGTTCGCAGCAGACGTGGGGGAGAGCACAGAGAAAGCCTGTATACTGCTGGCCTTCCCTCTCCCATTTTCACCCAAAGTCCACACTTTACACCAAGGTTCACTTATGGTCCCGTACACTCTATGGGTTTTGACAAATGTCTGATGTGTGTCCACCCTTCTAGTGTCCTGCAGAATA
>CM052887.1:49688579-49725231 GCA_028534135.1 Potos flavus
GTGTCCAGATGTTCGGCTGCTGGCTCGCCCAGGCTCATGTACACACAGAACCCTGCCCCTACCTCACCTCCCTGAAGCATTCGAGACATTAATAACTCAGTTTATTGGTCGCTGTCTTTTAAACATTTATTTCTAAAGATGCGGCACGGAGGCCACGAAGGGCGTAGGGGTACCGTGTGGTGAGTAAGACGGGGGCCGGTTACCTGCGTTCGGATCCTGGCTCCTTCACTTACCAGCCACATGACCTTGGGCACCGTCTCCGTACTCGTAAAACTGAAGTAATGATACTTGGCTGACTCGAGGGTCCGATGAGATAATTCACGTTACAAGCCCCTCACAGTGTCTGGCGGCACATAGTTAGCAATCTGCTATTTTTACTTGGATTATTATTTCTGATTATTAGTGATTATTATATATTTCTGATTATTCTGATTATTAGATAACGTTACTCCCCGTTCTCATCCTTTACTGTCCAGTGGAGTTAGGTCAGGAGGAAGGATAGAAAACGGTAGAGGAAGAGGGGTGGTGTTGAAGACATTCCCCTCTTGGCCGTCGCTGGCTAAAAGCTTTCTTTTCTCCCAAGGTGAATGATGAACCTCGGGTGAGAGGAGGAGGACTGGCAGGGGAGGCAGGGGCCTTGCTCTCATGCCCCGCCTCCCAGCCCACGTGGCTGGGCCGCTTCGAAACCTGATGGTGATGCAAATATGGAGAAAATTAGTTGGGACTATTTCAATCAAATTTAATTGACCCACTATATATTGGGAACTGACTATATGCCAGCCACTCTGTCTGCTAAGTGCTTGGGTTATAAAGCATGAATGATTTGGACAAGGTCCCTGCCCTCGTGGGACCTTTGAGAGGACGGATAATAAACAACAAAATAGATTAATAGATAAAATAATGCAGACTATGCTAAATTCTCAGGAGAAAATAAAAAGGTAGAGCATTACTGGGGGGGGGGTTGCCTTCGTGGGTGGTCAGGGGAGGCCCCTCTGAGGAGGTGGCATTTATTTATTTATTATTACTTTTTTAAAGATTTGATTTATTTATTTGAGAGAGAGGGAGTGAGAGAGAGTGAACGAGAGCATGAGCAGGGGGAGGAGCAGAGGGAGAGGGAGAAGCAGACTGTCTCCCTGCTGTAGGGAGCCTGATGCAGGGCTCGATTCCGGGACTCCAGAGTCAGGACCTGAGCTGAAGGCAGACGCTTAACCGACTGAGCCACCCAGGCGCCCGCCTCTCTTGGGAACTTCTTTTTCAATTAAATTTGTGAGGTTATATAGGCACGCTGTAGAACATGGACTTCTGTCTTTGGTGAGAACATTGGCATGGGCATTTGAGGATGAGTCACTGCCTAATTGGACCACCGTGTGACCCACTTAAATAAATACTGTTTTTTGAATAGAAAAGTTATTCGGTTTTTTTTTAAATTATTTAGAAATGACTTTGGAGACGTCCTTTAAGATTTTAACGTATGTGGATGTCGTCCTTTTGTTAAGAGAGGCGGTAGAGGGAAAAGGAGAGCACAGTTTCTGGCATTTGGGAGCCCTTGGTTTGAGTCTGGACCGCACGGCGTGGCTTGCGGTGGTCATTTATCCTGTGTGGGTATTGGTATCCTGTTCTGTAAAATGAGACAGATAAGTTGCCTGCCTCACCAGCTGTCACGGGTTGGTGCTTTCTAAACTGCAGAACGTTAGAAAATAAAAGTTGCTCTAAAAAACTTAAATTCCGTGTGTGTGCATTATGGCGAATAGCACTTATGGCAACGATGTAGTTCATGACCATACAAGATAACTGGTCACTGCTTATGGATGATTGGCTTCTGGAATAATCCAGAGGAGAATATTTTATAACTTTGCAGTAGGAATGGGCTTTCTAAGTATGGTGCAAAACTTAGAAGCCGTAAGGACATGATCAATAAAATTCATGACCTGAAAACAGTTGGCATAGCAGAACCCCCAGGAGCAAAGTAAATGACAGATTGCAAATCAGAAAAATATATTTGCATTTCATGTTATATATTAAGGATTATTTTTCCTAATACACAAAGAACTCCTACAAGTCAATAAGGAAAAGAACACACTTACTACAGGAAAATGGTCAAGGATATGAACAAACAATCCATAGGAAATAATTTAGTGGCCCCTAACACATAAAAAATACTTGACCTCACATGTAATTTTTAAAATTCTGATTAAATTGCACTGAGATATTACCACATTTCACCTATCTGGGATTGACAAAGATAAAAACATTTTGAAAACCATCCATGTTAAGGAATCTATGGGAAAATAACTCACTCATACGCGCTTGGTGACTGTGTATTAGTTTCCTCCAAGGGCCACCTTGCTAGTACCTGTCAGAGTTAGTAATTCACATGGTCTGGCTTGACTCGGAAATTCACTTAAAGAAATTTGCCCTTCAGAAAAATTCACAGGATTCCCTGTTTATAACAGCAAGGGTGTCTATCAGTGGGAGCTGGTGGACATGAATTACGGTACATTTGCACAAGGGAGTAGTCACAGCCACAGAAAGAGATCAGGGATGCTGTGTGGACAGCTGGGAAGCAGTCTACATTGTTAAGAGTGAGGCGTAGAAAGGGCCGTATGTGAGTCTACCATTTACAGGAAAGGAGGGGGGGGGGATAAATATATCTATGTGCTTGCATATGCACAAAATAGCTCTGGAAGGATACTAAAAAATGACTTAAGAGGCAAGAGAAAGAGGGAGAGTTTTTATTATTCTATACCTTTTTGTATTTTTTCATTGTGAGGTGTTATATTTTAAGTATTAATAAATATTAAATACGAAACAAAAAATGGACGATAAAATAGTATTTGAGATGGGGATCGAGCCTACCTATAGATTCATTAATATTGTGTTTGACCCTCAGATTATTAAACAACTTTGTGTCCACTGCTATCACAGTTTGGGGCTATGAAAAGGGGAGACAATTGGCCATTTGGGGGCACACAAGACTAATGTACACTACAATCAGAGACCAGTGGAAGGACCATATAATCAAGCATTCGGGAGCTGGTGCAGCTGAAGTCTGATGGGGATTCAGTTCCTTATTGGTCAGGGCAACACTGTGTTCAAGACAAAGATTGTGGTAGAGTAATGGCCCCAAAGATGTCCATGTTCAAGTCCCCAGAACCCGTGAATGTTTCCTTGCATTCAAGGATGGATGTGATTAAGTTAAGGGTCTTGAGATGAGATTATCCTGGGTTTTCTAGGGGGCCCCCGTCTAATTGCATGGGTCCTTAAAAGCAGAGAAACGTTTCTGATTGTGGTCAGAGGGAGATGTGCCCACAGAAGAAGGGTCAGAGAGATGATACGTGGCTGGCTTGGAAGATGGAGAAAGGGCTGGGAGCCAGGGAACACCAGCAGCCTCTAGAAGCTGGAAAAGGCAAGGGAGCAGTCCCTCCTTTAGAGCCCCTAGCCTTGCAGATGCCTTGATTATAGCCAAGAGAGATTGGTGTAGGATTTCTGACCGACAGAGCTGTACGATAATAAATCTGTGTTGTTTTAAGCCACAAAATTGATGATAATTTGTTATAGCAGCTATAGGAAATGAACACAGAGATGATGGAGAAATAACCCTGAAGCCTTGCTCTTGTTGGCTTTCTAATTTAGGAGGGAAGCGATGACAAGAATCTAATCAATAATCATGTGGAAAGTGGCATGAAGATTTGCAAGGAGCTGTCCACAAAGGGATCGGGGAAGGCTTGGGGAGGAGACGCTGGCTGGGTTGTGCCGTGAGAGGCAGTGCAGCTTGCTGGTTGGGAAGAAGGACTCTGGTACTGACCGTGGGCTTGAATCTTGTCTCTCCCTCTCCCTAGCTATGGGCCCCGGAGAAAGCCAATCTCTCTGTGCCTCAGTTTTCTAATCTGTAAAGTGGGGATACTAATAATGCCTCTTCAAAGGGCTGTTGTGCAGTCAGCAAGTTAATGTGTGTCAAATGCTTGGAGTAGTTCCTTGCCATCCCAGGGCGTGGAAGTGTTGGCTATGGCTATTTTGCCCTAAAGGATGGGCAAGGCAGAGGCAGACAGGAGTGGTGGAGCATCCGAGGACGGCAAGCTCACTGCTCTCAGTTGAATGGTGGGAGCACTGATGGGGAGAAGGAGCAGAGAATAAGGCTGTTTAGGAGCATGGAGCCAGATGATGGTGGCCTGGGGACCTGGACTGAAGAGTCTCCACCTAGTGCCCCGGAGGACTCAGCAGGTAGGATGACAATGAGTAGAGCAAGGGTGCTGATCACATTTCTTTAAGTGGGTAGGCGGGTTTGGTTTCTGAGTCCTAACTCCAGAATCTTCCTCCCATTTACCTTGTCTTTTCTATCTCCTCGCAATGAGCGGCATGACCTCTAACCAAGGTGATCATCTTCATTCCCCTCAGTGCTCCCTCCGCCACCCTGCAGGATTTGGATTCGGGGGTCCACCACCTAGAATCTCATCGGTATGAGATCATCAGGGTTCAGGGTCTCTGGAGAACACTCTGGTATCGATCGTTGGCTCCCCTGTGTGGATCCTCATAGTCGCCTACTTCTTCAAAGCCAGCTTTCAGCCTCTTCTGTGTCCCCATGGATCGAGGAGCAGAAACCTGACCTCCGTGGCTTTGACAGGTCCCCGCAGGCTAATGGCTGAGCCCAGGGGTGAGCCTGGGCTTACCCCTGCTGTCTTTCAGAAGTCAGCTCCCTTCTGGCCTTTTGGGGTCTGTGTCCTCTCAACATGTAGAGCTGGTTCTTGAGCAGGTGAGCCATCAGAACCTTCAGAGTTCTTGGAGAGAATGAGCCTGGGGTGGGGCATTGTAAGCAGCAATGGGAATCTGAATTTCCCAGACCAGCTGCCTGGTCCCTGTGCGTTCTCCCTCTGCTTTTTGGAAATCCCTCTTCCCTCAGCTCAGATTCCTCTTACTGAGTCTGGGATACCCAGGGCCTCTCAGGGGGCTGTCCCTGAAATAGGGGATCCCCAGCACGTTCTTCCTTCCCATCCCCTGAGAACTCCGTGCTCTTGACTCATCTCATCCTTCTGCCCCTCCCCTCACTTTTGCTTTCACCCCCTAAAAATTTCGGTGCTAGAGCGTCAGTCTTTCAAGACCTCTTCTCTGCTACATTATCTGATAAGTGGACTTGTGCAAAGGGACAGGTAGGTGCTAACAAGTGGATTTATCATGATCATGTGAGGAAACGCCCAGGCCCGTCTGTCCTTGAATAAGTCGTCACTTCCATTAGGTGTGTCTCCTCTGAGAAACAGAGACCATAGCACTTTCCCCGCCTCACAGGATTGTTGTGACTAGGATATCACTCATTCATTTATTCGTTCACTCATCCGTTTCGTAGTCCTCGAGTCCCTATGCAGTGGCTCGTACAAACCAGTGATAAAACAGGCACGGTGCCCGCCCTGCTCTTGTGGAGACAGGTCACAAACCAGAGACAGTAGCATATGTGCTGACAGCTTATGGGTCCGAGGCAATGTCTGTGACCGGGCCAAGTCGTCCTTGTACGCGGCGGCCTTTGGTTTAGCTGGACAGAGGCCTTCTGGTGAAGCGGCCGTCTGGGCTCCAGGTCTCCTGGGTTTCTGGGGGGGTGGGGTGGGGACACATCCGCGAGCACTTTGCTTTTCCTTTCCCTCCATCCCACAGTGGAGGCTCTCTTTTCCTTCGGCGGGGCTCTCAGCTCGTGTCTGGGTGGTGTTTGGACAGGCGCCTGGCCTTTCCCGTCACTGCCTTCTCAGAACCAGACCAGGAGGAATGGTGAGCGCGCAGGTGGGCTCCCTCCTTCCCAGTCCTGTGTGCAGGAAAGGAGGGAGGACCTGGGCTTCTGCAGCAAATGACGGAAGCTTTGGTCCCTGTTGACTTTATTGTAGTTGCCAGGAGGAGCAGCTAGAGATTTAGAACCATCACGATAAAGCAGTTTGAGTCTCCTACAGTGATATTCTGAGGAGACTCAAGATGCTAATGGTCGCACGTAGGGCTGGCTCTGGGTTACTTCGGTCACAGTGGAGGCTACACGTAGTTCTTAAAACTTTCACGTGAGGGCTCATGCAGGGCCCTTGAGATCCTGACTGTAGCTTCACATCCCTTCCTCTTCCTGAGGGAGCGGGCTTGGAGTGGCTCCATCCGCAGGTGGTAGCCGGCTTGGGGAACAGAACCTCTTTTGCTTTCATACCCGGTGCTGCCTCTCGGGGGAGTGTTCATGTGAGGAAGATACGTGAATCAAATCAAATCAAATCAAATCACATAGGAATCAAGATGTAGACGTTAACTGGCAAAAGGGGGAAGACGCTAGTTGTGTGTGGGTGTGCGTGTGCGTGTGTGCACATTCACAGAAGAGGCATGAAGGGACATCTTTGTTTGCAACATATTGGGAATCGTGCAGTTTCTCTTTTTCAGTCCTTCCTGTATGTCTAACGAGAAAACCACTTAGCAGATATCTGATCATTTAAAAAAAAATTTTTTTTTTTTGTAGTAAGAACAGTTGATATGAGATCTCCCCTCTTAACAATTTTTTTCCTTTTTTTTTTTTTTTTTAAGTAGGCTCCACAGCCAGCATGGAGCCCAATATGGGGCTTGAACTTATAACCTTGAGCTTAAGACCTGAGCTGAGATCAAGAGTCGGACACTTAACTGACTGAGCCACCCAGGTGCCCCTTAACAAGTTTTTTTTTTTTTAAGATTTATTTATTTATTTATTTGACAGAGATCACCAGTAGGCAGAGAGGCAGGCAGAGAGAGAGGGGGAAGCAGGCTCCCGGCTGAGCAGAGAGCCCGACGCAGGGCTCGATCCCAGGACCCTGAGATCATGACCTGAGCCGAAGGCGGAACCTTCGCCTGAACCACCTAGGCGCCCAGGCGCCCCCCTTAACAAGTTTTTAAGGATGTAGTGTGGTATTGTTACTGATGACTACCGTGTGGGACAGCAGCTCTCTAGACTGGTTCTTCTAGCAGATACGGGATCGCGTTAGAACCTGTAAGCTGATGTCTTTCCTCCCCAAGGCTATTGTTTCACTCACCTGCAGTACTTTTCTTGGCTAGGAGGTTGCATATCTGGGTTCTCCAGGACTGTTCTGCCAGGCCGGGGGACCTGCTGTATCCATGACGCTCTGCAAAGAATATTCGGAGGAATTCTATACTATAAAGATTGCATGTTAAAAAAGGGTTAGAGTGTGTAGTGCTTTCATGAATTTGGGGCTCTGCCAAGTCAATGTGGCTAAGTTTGTTTTTTCCCCATTTTTCCTGAGCATTTGTGTAATAAAACCCCCTCTCCAGATTTTCTTCACCGCCTTTCAGAGCTCAGTGTTCACCTGTGCTATAAATATAACAAAACACTGCAAAGTTGGTGCTGTCATCAGACTGATAATCAGACCCCGAGTCCTTTAAAAACCCGATTTTTTGACAGATAGCAAATGTAGTTTTCCTTTTAAAAGTTACTCCTTTTTTGTTTGTTGGACTAAAATCGCTTGTTGTGGATGTGTTTTCAAAATATAGTCCTTTCTCAAATACTATCTTTTTTTTTTTTCTTTAAGTAGACCCCATACCCAACATGGGGCTTGAACTTATGACCTTGGGACCAAGAGTTGGATGAAGCTCTACTGAGCGAGCCAGCCAGGCACCCCAAAATATATAGTCCATTCTCGTGAAGGACTCAGTACTTCTACTGTTTTACATTTTGATGGTATGAGTGACTGTAACATGAGATGGTGCTAAGGCTTGCTTAAAAGACTTTTGCTTAGGGTTGCCGTGCTGGCTCAGTCGGTCAAGCGTGTCTCTTGATGTCAGGGTTGTGAGTTCAAACCCCACATTGGGGCTAGAGATTACTTAAAATCTTAAAAAAAAAAAAAAAAAAAAAATTCAGGGGTGCTTGGCTGGCCTGGTTGGTGGAGCATGTGACTCTTGATCTCAGGGTGGTGAGTTTGGGCCCCACATTGGGCGTGGCGCCTACTTAAAAAAAGACAAAAAGATTTTGCTCTGAAACCCTTGGGATTTTCCTTGTGACAGTGACTTGCGAAGAAGTGCTGAGATTTTTAATAACGATTTTTTGTAGTGAATATAGTTTCCTTTATTTCCAGTTGCTTTCAGTTTCGTAGCTGAGTGTTAAGAAAATAGCCTGTGAACGCCATGTGATTCTGCTTCAAGTGTTTTGAGAAAAACAGATATTCAAGGAAGGGACTTAGAAAGCAGATTAAAATAGCAGGAAAAACAAGCAGAACAGCAAGGGGAGGCGCCTCGCTGGCTCAGACGGTGGAGCATGCGACTCTTGATCTCAGGGTTGTGAGTTCAAGCCACACACTGGGTGTAGAGATTACTTACAAATAAAATCTTTAGAAAAAATAGGAATCAAAACAGAAATAAGCCATGTGTAGTGGAAAGAATGAACCAAAATGAATCAGAAACATGATTTATTATTAATGATGTATTGATGGGGTCGATGAAGAGTCCAGCTCTTGGACTACCCTTTTTCAAGTGGGAGGATGGTACTGTGTCTCAGCTCTGGGAGGTTTGTGTTTGAGATCCTCTTCCACCTCTGCCAAGATTGTTATCTTGCCCCTGAGAATGGGCGGGTAGCGTAGTGGTGCCCGCACCTGGATGTCCACTGGGCTGCCTATCCTTGCCCAAGTGGCTGGCTGATTTCTGAGTGCTGTTTTTTCCCATTATTCATGCAGTCGGTACAGATGTAGTCCTGGATGTGTATGGAGAACCCATTCTGTGCCTGGTACTGTGGTAAGAGGTCAGATCCTAAGTAAACGAGCACAGTGAGGAGCTGTGTTGTCCCTGGGCTTCCAGTTTGGTGGGGAGACAGACATTAATTCACCGTTGACACAAGTAAGGGTAAAAATATCAATGTGATCAGAACTACAAAGGAAGATGATGGTGCAAAGGAAGTGTGACTAGAGGATCTGACTTTGCTGGAGAGAGTTAGGGAAGCTCTTCTGGGTTAGTGAGATAGGGATAGAGATTGGATGGGTGAGTAGAGGTTAACTAAACAGGTTTGAATTCCAGCATTGCCCTTGGACCAATTGATGACCTTGTGATGACCTTGAGCAAGCTACTTCACCTCTCTAAGCCTTAGTGTCTTCATCTATAAAATGGGTGGTTGTGGGAATTCAATGAGACAGTATGCATAATAGACTCCGCACAATGCCAGCACATAGCTGACACTCAGAAATAGTAGCTATTTTTATTACTGTCGGTGTTTTCTGTTCATTTGGAAACTTTGTAAAGATACTTGTTCAAATCTTTTTTTTTTTTTTTTCTGGTTAGCAAGAGCCACTAAATACCTGAATATACCTAACTTGGAAAATGGAAGCCTAAAGGGATATTTATCGATGGTCTTCAATGAGGCCAAGTGTCCTTGGCATCTAAGACATGGCAAAGGCTCATACAAAGCCGCGCTGGTGTGAAGTCACGTCCAGAGTGAGGCTGCCTTGGAAGCAGTTGTCATGTACTAGGATTCTAAGACACGGTATTTTTAGATCACATCTCCTACGTTTCTGTTTCTCATGGCAGTCCGTCATGAATAGCTAGGCTAATGCGTACTTTCTGTACCAATACTGTATTCTACTTGCCCAGTGATTTTTGCTGCTGTGTTTTTAGTTTGCATGGATATTTCTTACAGCTAAAGGGCTGGTGGTCCCTGTGTATCCTTTGAAAATGGCAAGTTTTGCTTTTCTCTTTCTGCTCTGGGACATACATATGCCCAAGTATAGATATAGAATCGAGCTTTTTACTGAAATAATAACAATTTTTTGCATCTTTCATTGTTCTTAGATTTTGAAGAAAAAGGTACCAAGGATTCAGCCAATGGTCACACTTACATTTTATTGCACACTTGGTAAGTGCTTTGAGTACATTACATGACTGATTTAATCCTCATCCTATGATACAGGAACTATTAAGAATCCTGTATTCCCCCCTGCAAGAAAATGGAGGACCAGAGAAGTTAGGTCACTTGTCCAAGTTCACACAGCCATGAGTGGCATAGTTGGGATTTGAACCCAGATGTGAATGGCTCCAAATCTAAGCTCCAAACACTTCCATGCTGTCTTTTGGGCTAGTTATTGAAGATTATCAAACCACTGTATCAGCAGGGTAATATGTGTCAGAAGATTAATTAGACTTATACAATCATGAGAAAGGCTTATGACAAATGTCCATGGCCTCTGAAGAGCATGGGGAAGCTTGTTGAATTTAGATTTATTCACTGAGTCAGTGGAAGTGGATATTGTCGTGATGTCCTTCTAGATTAGTTTCCTGATTATTATAAACCTTGGATTTACAGTACGGATCTTAAGGAGCCCTAGCGTATATCAACCAAAAATTAAAGATGCTTATTGAGTATTAGGAGTTTATACTTAAAATAACATTTTTCCTTCTTCCGCATTCTTACCTATCTGTATCACAATTATTAACTATCACTATTAACAATCCATGTTAATAGTGTCTTTGGGTCTTTAGTGTCTTTGGGTCAACTATTGTTTGCTAACTTAAAGCTCTTTGGGAACTGCTTCCTGTCCGTTCGGAAGCAAGGGAAGGATGAATCAGAGATAAATAATGTATTCAGAAATGGGTGTAGACAATATGGGTGGAGTTGGAAAGACATATCCCGAGACCTTTGGCCCACGAAGCTGCTGGCTGTCAGCGCCTGATACCGCCACCGACTTTGATGGAGCCGGGCCCGGCCATACTGGCTTCCATACCCGGCCGCATTTGCTCCACGGTTCCTGTTTTATTTTTCTGCTAATGCGAATCCTGCCTCAAAGATTAAGCGTTGTGTTTGACGGGTCAGAACTGGATACAAATACAGCCTGATGTGTCAGCTAAGGGAGGGAGAAATATCAAACGGTGTGTGTGTGGGGGGGGAAGTGGAGTGGTCTCTTCCCCAGGCTTTGTTTCCTTTCCTAGTAATTGGTTTTTCCTGACTTATCAGAGGAGGAATAAAGATGCCCGGGGGCTCCAGTTTATTTTATATATTTGTGTATGCTCTGTGCATTTAACACATTTACTTTATTTGTATTTTTAAATCACAAAAGTAATGTACTTTAAAAAATAAGAGTTGTCGATCATCCAGGAGTGTATAAAGTAGAAAAAAGGAAGTGTTCCCTCCCCCCCCCCCCCCGCCCACCCCCACACACCTCAGTTGCATTCACTTTGGCACACATGCTCTGGAATGTTTTTTAGTGCATAAAGCGTACACACACGTATGTTGTTAAAAAACAAAATTCAGCCCGTCAGCATCCCATCTAGCAAGCAGAGAGATGCTCTCGGGAGCTGTACAAAGTGGGAGGTTTTTATAGGAAGGAGGATGGGGCAGGGAAGTTAATAGCAAAAAAAGAAAGAAAGAAAGAAAGAATTACTTCAGGCAAGGTCGTTTTCCCTTGGGAAGAGAAGGGGGTATGACCACGCAGATTACCTCACCTTCCTTTTGGGGTGGGCAGGGGAGTGGGATGAAGAGGGCCCCTGTGACAGATTATCGTGTTGGTGCTGACCAGGTAATTCCTGACTGACCTGACTTCTGGGGCAGCTTTCAACTGCATTTAGGTTAGGTACGAAGTCCCGGTTTGCTGGCGTGGTCTAGCATATGTGACGCCATTTTGGGCCTTTCATTTTCCTTTTGGCCCATGTACACACCCCAGCAACAGAATCACGCCACATATTGTGCAAGTCGTCGTTCCCACTTTGTGTGTCACGGATAGTACTTACAGATTCCGCTCTCCCTTTTTTGAACAACTGCAAGGTATTCCACGAATGTATCTTACTTTATTTACTTGTTCCCTTGCTAGCGGGCGTTCAGGTTGTCTCAGTGCCTCCAGTTATAAACATGGCCCCGGGTGGGCAGCCTCACGGATGTGGCTTTGCACCTGGGTGCTCGTCTTTCTCTGGGATCCCTTTTTAGAAGTGGGGATGCTGGGTTGGAGGAGATGTGAGCACGAGACTTGGAGTCAGTAAGCCTGTGTTCAGGTCAGAGCGCCGCTCTGACTCACGAGTCACGTCTTACGTGCCCATGAGGCAGGCGGAGCAGTGGCCAGCCCAGAGCCGTGGGACAGAGCTGGTTCATGGACATGATGATTCTCCCAGCTAGCTTACCGCTTTCAAATGTATGAAGGTAACAATTTAGCCATGTTGAAATCTTGACTTTTGCTTCAGTCCAGATGTGTTCCCGGAGAACTTGAATCTGTCAGGTCTGCTCCTAGAACAAAGCCAGTCTGGGTTTTCTTTCCCACTCCCCAACCACGTGCATCTGTTTGCCCTTTCTAGTATTTTGTTAATCTTTGGACTTGAGATCGCTGACAAGATCACAAGATCAGTGTTGTCTGAAAAACACTCCCTCTGGCTTTAGTTTGGTCAGTTTTGTGAGGCCTTGCCCCTGAGTCCTTTCCTAGCCAGACTCCCTGGGCCAAGGCTCCTTTCCAGGTGGACCTCAGCCCCATGAGGTCACGGATCCAGCAGTGACAGCTCGTCCACGTTATGCCGGGGCAGGACATGAGCCATGTACCGGGAGAGAGTGAGGCCCGCTGACCGCTGGGCACCCTAGTGACTTTGCCGGCCTCTACTTCTCTGTGTTTAGTGACAACTTATGTTAAGGGACTGAACAAGTCACTTTGTTTACTTGTAATTTACCAGGTTTTAACATGGGGCTCTGACGAGGCTCAGGGCAGGGGTTATTTCTGTCTGATGCCTTGCTCGCGTCACTCTGCCTCTGCTTTATCTCCTATCTTCTCCCTGCTTGGCACCCCCATGGCAGGGGGCACTGGGTGATCTGATCCTGCCCCTTTCCCATGGAGCCAAACAAGCCCTTTCGAATATTTCCTTTCAGAGGTCAGAGAACATTTCTCTGGGTTCTTTCACTTAGTCCTTAGGTCTCTCCCCTTGGCCGTGAGGAAGGACCACATTGGTCTCCTACAAGTTGGGAGGCCTTGAGGCTGAGGTGATTATTGTTTAATCTCCTAGATTCTCCTGAAGGAAGGAAGGAGAGTACCGCTTACAGATTCTTCCGCGAGGATCTTTTCCGGTGATTGATGAGAATAAGAATCTGAATCAGAATGACCTAAGGGCTTGTTTGGATGGCTTGTGAGACCTGTTCTCCTTTTCCTTCCTGAAGCCCTGTTAGAACAAAAGGTTGGTTTTGGGGTCTGCCTTTTAATTTGTTTCTACGAAAGTTTTCCTAAGAAAAATTAGGATCTCTCTGACTTATGTATAACTTCACAGTAGGGAGGCATAAAGATAGCAATTTATTGGCTCACATTTGAAGTAGTATGAAACAAAATTTGAGATTTTTGGGTGCCTGGGTGGCTCAGTCAGTTCAACGTCCGACTCTTTTTTTTTTTTTTTAATCCCCAAATACTTTTATTTTATTTTTTCAGTGTTACAAGATTCATTGTTTATGTACCACACCCAGTGCTCCATGCAATACGTGCCCTCCTCAATACCCGCCACCAGGCTCGCCCATCCCCCCCACTCCCCTCCAAAACTCTCAGTCCCTTGTTCTGAGTTCACAGTCTCTCATGGTTCTTCACCCCTCCAATTTCCTCCAAATCCATCCCTCCCCTCCCTCTCACAATGTCCTCCATGTTTTTACTTACGCTCCACACGTAAGTGAGACCATATGATAATTGACTTTCTCTGCTTGTCAACGTCCGACTCTTGATTTCGGCTCAGATCATGATCTCAGGGTCGTGAGACGGAGCCCCGTGTCTCACTTGCGCTGAACATGAGCCTGCTTAAGAGTCTCTCTTTCCTTCTGCCTCTGCCCCTCCCCACACTCTCCTGCTCTCTCTAAAAAAAAAAAAAAAATTGAGATTTTAAAAATACGTGTAATCCTTTCAAACTAATACTGTATCGAAAATAAGTGCCAGTGGGTTGGGGTGCCGATACTTACCTCCGTGGACGGTGGGGGTGGTTGTACCAGCAAGTTCACGGGAAGACCTGGAACGCATCAGCTGTTCCGTTGCCTTTTTAGTTTTCCACCTTCAGATTCAGGAGAACTAAATACGCTGGTTAAGAAAACAGAGTGCACATGCGCCTCTAACCGTTCACTGCCTCATAAAAGACGGAGGCACTTTACATATCAAATAAGACAGGCCAGTGGCCCTGGGCCAGGTACCAGGAAGCTGCGTGTCTGACCCTGTCTTTCCCCTGGGGCCTCGCTGTGGACCACCCGCTCAGTCCCAGCCCCAGTGACCCGCTTCCTGTTCCCCCCTTTGGGCCTCACGGCCTGTAATCCTACGCTCCCTCCCCTTGGAACCACCCTCTGCCAGCTTAACCTCCAGCACGAAGGCAGTGTGACAGAAGGTTAAAGGGACAACCAACACAGACACCGGAGCTACACTGTCTGGGTTCAGATCCCAATTCTGTCACTTAGTAGCTTTATGACTTTCGACAAATTACTTGTTAATTTCTTGGTGTCTCTGTTTTCTTAACTGTAAAATGGGGACCACATTCATGTTACCTCATAGGATTTTTTTTTTTTTAGATTTTATTTATTTATTTGACAGAAAGAGATCACAAGTAGGCAGAGAGGCAGGCAGAGAGAGAGGGGGAAGCAGGCTCCCCGCTGAGCAGAGAGCCCGATGCGGGGCTCGATCCCAGGACCCTGAGATCATGACCTGAGCCAAAGGCAGAGGCTTAACCCACTGAGCCACCCAGGCGCTCCAGGATTTTTTTTTTTTTAAAGATTTTATTTATTTATTTGAGAGTGAGAGAGCGAGGGGAGAGGGAGAAGCAAGCTCCTCAATGAGCAGGGAGCCCCAGGCGACCCAGGGCTGGATCTCAGGACTCCAGGATCATGATCTGAGCCGAAGGCAGATGCTTAACTGACTGAGCTGCCCCGGCGCCCCTCATAGGATTTTTTTGAGGATATATGCAAAGTTCTTAGAATGGTGTCTCTGTGAGAAGCACTCTGTGTGTTGGCTGTTATTATCATCTTTTGAAGTCCAGCCTATTCTGTAAGCCTGTGACCATTAACCATGAAGGGATTTGGGGCCTGCAGACCTAGGTTTGAATCTGAACCCTGCCGCGTATGAGTTGGGCGACCCTAGATGGTTATTTAACTCCTTTGAATGTCGTTTTCCCTATCAGAAGCACAGTATATCATACCGTTGCTGGATGAGTCACGTGTAAACTGTGTGCGAAGTGCGTGGGTTAGTACTTGACAGCGGGAAGACACATAACGAGTGTTGGTTTCCATCCTCGCCCCGCCCCTGCTCCGCCCCCAACACGCTGTTTATCACCTCATGCCCTGTACTTGCTTGGTTGCATATCCTCCATTAAACTATATATTCCTTAGTTTTCTTTGTACATAGCATGCATTTATTCTTTTATTTATTCAATGATTTTCTCATTTTTCCCTCATTTTGTTCATTGGTGCATGTTCCTTCTCTTTTGTTTATTCAAAAATCTGAATTACTGAGCGTCTGCTATGTGTGTCGGGCCCTGGAAATCTCGGTTATTCCAGCTAGAGTTCAGGAGAGAAATGACGAGATCCTGAACCAGTCCAGTGACATTGGAGGCCAAGAGAAGGGAGTGGACTCAGGAGGCATTCAGAGAGCGGCTTGCCTGGGCTTGCTGATCAACTGGATTTGGAAAGTAAGGGAAAGAAAGGAATCAAAGACAGTTTCTGGGATTCCCATTTCAGGCACCGTGTGGATGTTGACACGATTAATTATTAAAATGGGCAACACACGAGGTGGGAGGATTGGCAAGGCCACAGAAGTGCCCAGGGAGAAGGTGTCAGGTGACAGCCAGCCTGGATTGGACACAGTAAGTTAGAGGTGCCGACAGGATGTCTGGATGAAAACGTCCCCTAGGAGGTGGCCAGGCTGTGCTCAAAGACGGTTCTGATTCTGGGCTTCTTTGCATATGATATGAGAGCTGTAGCCAAAACAGAACGAGGGCAGAGTGGAGGAGAAGGGGACTGCCAGTGGCCCTTTGGGGGGCTGGTCCTGATTCAAAGTGGAAGGTGACAATGAGTCTCTGGCTTCTGCTGAGAAGCCACATGCGGTGCCTCACCAGAGAGCTATTCGTGTCCCCACCAAGAACATACTATCCACTGTGTACTTCAAGGCCAGCCCTGGGGGTGTCAGTGCAGAGGAAGGGGGAAGAAGGCCCATTCCCCCATCGTGAGCCTCACCGTGGAGTGCGCTTTCCCCAGACTGCCTTGTCCCTGGTTCTCTCTTGCCTTTCAGGTTCCAGTTCAAACGTCACTTCCTCAGAGAAGCCTTCCCTGATCACCCGAACGCGAAGTAGTCCCCACCACTCTCGATTACATCATCCTGTTGTTTTCTTCATTATGCTTGCTCATTACCTTGTCCATTTATTTGCTTACATGCTTGTTTCCCGTCTCTTCCCACTATGACGTCAGTGAAACCGGGGAGCTGGTGTCTTGTGCAGTGCCCCATCTCTGATGTCTGTGGCAGGACCTGGTCCTTAGTAGGTTGAATGAATTAACCAGGGTTGCCCATCTACACTGGGATGAGAGGAAGCTGAGCTTGTTTGTTGGGGAAGGAAGAGGTTGGGGTTGGTAAGGATAAGGGGCGATTGAACCAATGTCTCGGAGGAGGTAGGAGAAGTAAGATCATTAAGACGGGAGAGTGTGATCCTTTGAGACTGAGGGAAGTGGATGAATATATGGGTAGATTTCAAGGGGACAGAAAACCAAGACGAAGAATGTAAATCTGGTGGTCTTACTGTTTTGATGAAGTAGGAAGTAAGGGTTATCAGATGACAGAGGGGTAGCAGACCGGGAGGAAGCGGGTGGCTGGAGGTGAGAGGTGAAGGTCTGAAGATGCTGGCATGAGTGGAAGATTCCTGAACCCTGGAGGACTCCGCCGAAGCTGGAACTCATAACCTGGTGATGGAACCAGTCACAGAAATGAGGGGATTTTTCTTCAGTGGTAGGTGGGATAAGAAGAAATAGAGGTGACAGAGATGACGTTGATCTGTGTTTGGAGGTTGACAGATAGAAGTGTGTCAGCGGAACAGGAAATGAGGGGTGCTGGAGGGAGAGTATTTGAAAGGTTCAAGGAAGTGAAGGCCAGAGGGAGAATAGGAAGGGTACGATCAAAGTTCTGGTGGTTTTTCATTCAAGCGGAAGAGCAAATTGGGTGAGAATGAGGAAGTGAGAAAAGGAAGGGTGGGCTGTGGTAATCGGAGGAGACTTCTAGTTTTCCATTTTAAAGAGCAGTTCCTGGGTCTGGATCTGGTCACAGGGCAAGCATCGTTGGCAGGGTAAGCATTGTTGGCAAGAGGTTAGGTCACAGAAACGAATAGCCTAAGGCAAGGCCAGGGGATGTTGGGTCATTACCCACGAGTGAGGTCCTCCTTGGAGAGATCAGGAAAAAAGTGGGAAAGAATAGAGAGGAGGTTCCTAAAAATGTGGAAAGGATAAGCAGGAAACCGGAGAGAAGGAAGTCATTGCAGGAAGCGAGGAAGAGGGAGTTGGTCACGAATTCCTAGGTTCCAGGTACTTGTTGGTAGGTTATTGTTTGGAGACTGTAGCGACCAGGAATTTGATTTTCTCTTGGTCCTTAGCAATGGGAGTTCTGAGGACCTGAGCAGCTTTGACTTGTAAGGGTCACAGGAGAAGGGAAGAGTGGAGAAGCGGGGGTGCAGCCAAGAAGAGCTGTTGAGAGGGGTGTGAGTGCTGGCTCCAGGAGGAGAGTCCCCGAGGCTAGTCGGAGGAAGGGCTGCAAGAGGGAATGGCAGAGGAAGGCTGGGTCACAGCCAAGTAGGGATGAGAGCACCCCAGGACGATGCCTGGAGGGCTTTCAGCTCGGAGGGACATTGTGGTTTGCAGGATGAGGGACCCTGGGACTATGAATAAAATGGGTCAAGCTCAGAGTTTCAGGTAATACTTAAAAACAACAACAACAACAAAAAAACAGCTTTGTTGAAATATCTTCATACCTTACAACCTGCCCAATTAATTGTACTCTTCACTGGTTTTAGTATATTTGCAGATATATACAATCATTACCACAGTCATTTTTTTTTTAATTTAAAAAAATTTTTTAAAGATTTTATTTATTTATTTTATCAGAGAGAGAGAATGAGAGCACAAGCAGGGGGAGCAGCAGACAGAGGGAGAAGCAGGCTCCCTGCTGAGTAAAAGAGCCTTAAGTGGAACTTGATCCCAGGATCTTGGGTTCATGACCCAAGCAGAAGGCAGACAGCTTAACCCACTGAGCCACCCAGGCATCCTAGCCAGAGTCAGTTTTAGAAGTTTTTATCACCTGATTTCATTGCGCTTTAGCTATCACTTCCCTGAATACCTAAGCTCCACCTGTCTACTCTCCACCCACCCCACCCAGTAACCCTAAGCAACCAGTAATCTGTTTTCTGTTTTTATGAAAGAGTTCCTGATTCTGGACTTTCATATGAATGGACTTGTGTAATATGTGGACTTTTGTGGATCAGTTCTAACATGATGTTTTCAAGGGCCATCCAAATTGTAGCGTGTATCACTACTTCATTCCTTTTTGTTGTCAAATAACATTCCATTGTATGGATGTACCACAGTCTGCTTATCCATTCGTCCATTGATGGACATTTGGGTTATTTCCACCTTTTGGCTATTATGAACAATGCCGATATTTATATACTAGTTTCTCTGTGGACATTTTGTTTTTTTGGAGGGGGTATACACTTAGGAGAATTGCTGGGTCAAATGGTGAGTTTGTGTTTAATAGTTTAAGAAACCGCCGGATTATTCTGTGAGGTGGCCGCACCACTTTATGAATCTACCAGCAGTGTATGAGGGTTCCAATTTCTCTTGTATCCTTGCCCGAATTAGTTATTATTGGACCTTATGATTTTAGCCAGCCTAATGGGAGTGAAGTGAAGTGATGTCTCACTGTGGTTTTGATTTGCTTTCTTCTGATGACTAATGATACTGAACATCTTTTCATGGGCTTATTGGCCATTTCTCTATTTTCCCTGGAGGAATGTCTATTGAGGATCCTTCGCCTGTTTTTGAAATGAGTTACCAATTATCTGTAATCTTTATTAGTTATCAATGATCTTTTTATTATTTATATATGTAATAAAACATAATATATATTTATTTTATTATTGTTTTTCCAGCATCGTTGAGGCATAATTGACAAATAAAATTGTAAGATATTTAAAATGTATAAGGTGAAGATTTGATAATACATATCCATTGTGAAAGGATTCCCTCGTCAAGTTACTTAATGCACCCAGCACCTCACTTTTTTCCCTTTTTCTTTTCTTCTTTTTTTTTTTTTGGTGAGAATATTTTATTCATTTAGAAAATGTCAGTTGTACAATATAGTATTACCAACTGTAGTCCCTATGTTACACAGTATGTCCTTACGGTTTTTTTTATTAGTGAGTTGAATGAGCTCTTTATATATTCTAGCTACATGTCCCTTATAGGTACGTGATTTGCAAATATTTTTTCCCTTTCTGTGCATCGTCTTTTTACTTTCTTGATGGTGTCCTTTGAAGCAACAAAAGTTTTAATTTTCATCAAGTCTTAATTTGTTTTTTTCTTTTGTTGATCATGCTTTTGGTATATCTAAGAATCCTTTGCTGTATCCCTGGCTATGAAGAATTACCTCTGTGTTTTTTTCTAAGAGTTTCACAGTTTTCCATCTTACATTTAGGTCTTTTATCCATATCGAGTTAATTTCTTTCTTTCTTTCTTTCTTTCTTTCTTTCTTTCTTTCTTTCTTTCTTTCTTTCTTTCTTTCTTTCTTTAAGATTCCATTTATTCATTTGAGTGAGAGAGAATGAGCACAAGTGGCAGGGGGAGGCAGGGAGAGAGGGAGAAGCCGACTCCCTGCTGAGCCCGGAACCCAATGCAGGACTCGATCCAAGGACCTTGGGATCATGACCTGAGATGAAGGCAGACGCTTAACCATCTGAGCCACCCAGGTGCCCCATTTCAAGTTAATTTCTATAAATGGTATAAAGTAGGTAAACCTCTAGCTTTATTCTTTTGCATGTGGCTATCCACTGGTCCCAGAAACATTTGTTGAAAAGGCTTTTTTCCCCATTGAATTGTTTTGGGATCTTGTTAAAAATCAGTTGACCATAAAGCTATGGATTTACTTCCAGACTGTTAATTCTGTGCTGTTAATCTGTTTGTTTATCCTTGTGCCACTTGCACACTGTCTTAAGTACTGTTGCTTTGTAGTAAGTTTTGAAATCAAGAAGTGGGAATCTTCCTACTATGTTCTTCTTTTTCAGGGTTGTTTTGACTAATCTGAGTCCCTTGCAATTAAAGAGGAATTTTAGAATCAGCTTGTCAATTTGTACAGAGAAGTCAGCTGAGATTCTTACAAAGATTGCACTGAGTCCGTAGATCAGTTTGAGCAGAATTGCTGTCCTAACAATGTTGTCTTCCAGTCCATGAACATGGGATGTTTTTCCATTTACTTAGATCTTCTCTAATTTCTTTCAATGTTCTTTGGTAATTTTCAGAGTATACACTTTGTATTTCTTCTGTTAATTTAATCCTCGGTATTTTATCCTTTTGATGCTATTGTTCAGGTAGTATTTTCATGGGAAGTTGTGGTAGTACTTCTGCAAAGCCTCCTTACTAGGTGAAGGGCTAGAGTAAATCGAAAAAAATGTCTTCCCAATCGTTGGCAGGAAAGAAGAGCAGGGCATTTTCTGCTGTTTTTCAGGGGGCTGTGCTCTCAGGTCTTTCATGATTCTGTGACATGATACTGAGGGATACATCAACCTCCAAAGAACTCCACACCCCCAAGTACCAATGGTTTCCCCTCTTTTCCATCCTAATTCAAACTGCATGGTGATGGGGGCGGGGGAGGGGAGTGAATAGCTGTAGATAGCTTTTGGTTAATAGGAATGCAATCTGATTGGATGAATTCACACTAATATTTAAATTACTAATACCCCTTGCCCCAATCTCAAGATTTATCTGCTTTTCTAGAAGAGAAAAGGAGTAGCCCAGACACATTACTAGGAGAACCTTAATAGCATAGATAAAGGAGGAGACCATTTGGAAGATGTGAAAAATATTCTTGGGTTTGATCTGGGAGGGTAGGGTTGTTTTGGGGAAAGAGGATGTCACAAGTTAGGAAGTCTGGTGTTATCTGTGTGTCTGCTCTAGTGTCAGCTTCTCTCTCCTACATCTGCTTTTAATGGCTTCTTTTCTTCAATTCTGTTTCTTCTGGTCATGTTCTCGCCGCCCCCCCCCCCCCCCCAGCTGTCCCTCAGGTGGCTGTCCTGAGTGTGTATGTGATGGGAAATAGAGGTCAGGCCCCCAACACACATGTCTCTGTGTCCAGAGTGGCTAAGTCTAAGGCAGTACTTTTCCTAAATACCACCAATATAGTTGTGAGGTTAAAATTCAATATATTGTTTCTTGTTCCTGAATTTTAAACCCCCCAATTTGGCCTAGCATCATCTTCACGACCATTAATGGAACCAATATGTTATTGAGATGAGCAAGTTAGTGGTTTCATTGTTTTTTTCTACGATGAACCAGTATTTTTTGACTGCTAATAAACCTTAAAAAGAAATGTCTTATCCTCTTTAATTTTTTTTAAAGATTTTATTTATTTATTTAACAGAGAGAGAGATCACAAGTAGGCAGAGAGGCAGGCAGAGAGAGGGGGAAGCAGGCTCCCCGCTGAGCAGAGAGCCCGATGCGGGGCTCGATCCCAGGACCCTGAGATCATGACCTGAGCCAAAGGCAGAGGCTTTAACCCACTGAACCACCCAGGCGCCCCTTTAATTTTTTTCTTTTGTGATAAATGGCAGAATCGCTTCTTGGCCTTTTGGCTAAGATCAAGTGTGATAAATGGCAGAAAACTTAAATGGTAATTTTATTTGTGCTTCCAATTTTAACTAAACCTCAGATTTCTGCTTGTTTTTCCATTTTGGTTTTGTTTTCCTATTTTATTTATTTTATTTTATTTTTTCCACGTTCCAGAATTCATTGTTTATGTACCACACTCAGTGCTCCATGCAATACGTGCCTTAATACCCACCAGTAGACTCCACACCCAGCCTGGGGCCCAGTGTGGGGCTTGAACGCATGACCCTGAGTTCAAGACCTGAGCTGAGATCAAGAGTTGGATGCTTAACCCACTGAGCCACCCAGGCGCCCCTTAGTTTGTCTTTTTTAACTTCTAAGATCAGACTGAGGAAGAACATGGGCGGCCTTTACAGGGGGTTCTGCACAAACTGTACCAAAATGGACCAAGGTGGAGCAGCTGTGCTCTCTCAAGGAGGATACAGCTTGTTTTTCCTTTTCTTTTTGGTTGTGCTCTTTTGATTGCCCGCGTTGGGATCTACCTCAAGCTACCTTGAGTAAAGGGGTGCATGGGAATCCGGGAGACGTGGCGCCTTAAGCTGCTGGCCGCTCAGGGCGCTGGCTCTAGGGAGCTCCGTGGATGTCAGCAGCTGAAGCTAGCACCGTACTTCAGCTTTTCTGGTGGCCAGTTTCTTTAACATCTCATGAGAATTTTTATCTTCCTCATGGCTTCTGTTTAAGTGCAAGCTCTGGTCCCTTGGAACTCCAGCTGTGACGTCATTACCCCTCCCTTTCTCTTTCATCATTTCCCAGCTTCAGGTCCCAGGGAACTGCCAAGTCTGCCAGCGTTTCCTGGGCCAAACACGGGAGGGAGTGGGTGCCCAGCCCTTCTCTCGGTGCCGGGCTGTGCCTTGGGCGCCTCACTAACCTGTGGACTGGCCCCACTGGAGTCCGATGCTTGTCACTGATGCCGTCACCTGTGCCCCTCCCCCGCCACGATACAGAGCAGGGCTACCCTCCAGCAGCGCCTTGGCTGACAGCTTCCCCCTAGAGGAGATTTGGGGGGCCACAGCCCCCCCTCCCAGACCTGCCCAATGCAGCGTGAAGGACATAGGTGGTACTGAGAAGAAGTATGAGAAAAACTGGTACGGAGTTAAACTTTGACTCTAAAACCACCTCACGGATGGCATATCTTTATGAGATGAAAGTAAGAAGTCAGTAACTTTTCATTTATATAGAAAAATTGCTGAAGATCGTAGGTCGAAGTAAAACACAGTGAAATTAATGTAGTTGTTTGTTTTCTTGGAAAGGGGAATATTATAAAGGTAACTGAGGGCATAAAGTTTTACTTTTTAAAAAAGCGACAGCTTTTTCAGACTTTGAAAGTAACAAATGCATTGTAAACTTTTGGAAAAATACAGAAAAAAGTGATTAGAATCCCACCATTCAGAAATGACCACTGTTGGGGCGCCTGGGTGGCTCAGTCATTAAGTGTCTGCCTTTGGCTCAGGTCATGATCCCAGGGTCCTGGGATTGAGCCCCGCATCGGGCTCCCTGCTCGGCGGGAGCCTGCTTCTCCCTCTCCCACTCCCCCTGCTTGTATTCCCTCTCTCGCTGTCTCTCTCTCTCTGTCAAATAAATAAATTTAAAATAATAATAATAATAAAAAAGAAATGAATGACCACTGTTAACTTGTCCTGTGTAGGCTCCAGTTCTCAAATAAATAAGTAAAGAAATAGAAACATACTGGGACACCTGGGTGGCTCAGTTGGTTAAGCATTTGCCTTTGGCTGGGGTTGTGATCCCAGGGTCCTGGGATGAGTCCTGCATCCGGCTCCTTATTCAGCGGGGAGCCTGCTTCTCCTTCTGCTCCCCCTGCTTGTGTGCACTCTCGCTCTCTCTGACAAATAAAATCTTAAAAAAAAAAAAAAAAAGACAAAGAAACATACTTAGAAAAATCACTTGGCAATACTTCTTGAGCAGTCCCTATCATTTAATATTCTTCTGTAACATAATTCGCAGTGGTACAAGCTGGTCTGTTTTTCAGCTCTACCATCATTCACTTTTTCTAATCTACTAATGGACATTTAGGTTTCCATTTTATTTGATCTATTTTTTTAAAAACACTGCATTGGGAACACTCTTTCATACAGAACTTTTTTTGCACATGTCTGATTGATTTTTTTAGGTTGAGTTCCCAGATGTGGAATAATTGAATCAAAGAACATGAGCAATTTAGAAATTCTTTTGAAACATATGGCCAAGTCGTCTTTCAGGAATATCGAAATAGCTCTCATTCCTACCAGCAGCCATCAGTCCCATTTCTTATGATCTTTGCCAATGTGGATATTATCATTAAAAAAAAAATTTTAATTCAATAGATACAAATATGGTATCTTATTTTTTTTTTAATAATTTATTTATTTTTTTAATTAAAGCATAATGTATTATTTGCCCATGGTATCTTATTTTTAATTTCATTTCTGTTTATAGCAAGGTTAAACGTTTTAAATAGCTCATTGACCTTTTTTTCCAAAACTTTTTAATTGTGCTAAGAGAATATAAAATTTACCAGCTCACCCATTTTATGTGTACAGTTCGCTAGTAGTATGTATATTCACATTGATGTGTAATATCTCCGGATCGGTTTCATCTGGCACAACTGAAACTCTGCACCCATTTACAAGAGCTCTCCATTTCCCCCTAGCAACCCCCATTTTACCCTGTTTCTATGAATTTGGCTAGTTTAGAAACCTCAGGTAAGTAAGTTGAATCATAAAGTACCTGGTTTTTGTGTATGTGACTGATCATTTCATTTAGATTAATGTCCTCAGGCTTCATCCACGTTGTAGAATGTGTCAGAATTTCCTTCCTCTTAAAAGCTAATACTCCCTTGTGTATACATGCCACAGCTCGCTTATTCCTTTGTCAGTGGACACTTGGGTTGCCTACCCTTCTTGGCTTTCGGAACAATGCTTCTGTGGATGCAGGTTTGCAAATATCTCCTCGAGATCTTGCTTTCAGTTCTTTTGGATGTAGACCCAGAAGCAGAAGTGTGGACTATATAGTAGTTCTATTTTTAATTTTTAAAAATTTATTTATTTAAGAAATCTCTACCCTCAATGTGGGATTCGAACTCAACGAACCCGAGATCAAGAGTCTCAGGCCCTTCCAACTGAGCCAGTCAGGCACCCCTATTTTTAATTTTTTAAGGAACCTCCATACTGTTTTCTACAGGAGCGACACGATTTTACATTCCCATCGGCACAAAGGTTTCAATTTCTCCATATCCTCACCAGTACTTGTTTTCTGTTATTTTGATAGTAGCCTTCCTACGGAATGGGAGGTAGTAACTCATTGTAGTTTTCATTTGCATTTCCCCAGTGGTTAGTGATACTATCTTTTCATGTGCTTTTTGGCTATTTGTCTATTCGGGTCCTTTGTCCAGTTTCTAATCAGGTTGTTTGGTTTTTATTGTTGAGTTTGACCTTTACTGTTTTTGTTTTGTGAATTGATTATTGAATAAGCATATAACTTTGCTTATTTTTAAATAAAACAACTTTGCTTATTTTTCTACAGAAATATTCTTTGGTATGGATTTATAAGAGCTTTCCATAAATTAAATGTTAATCCTTTGCTGTGTATTATAAATAGTATTATCATAAAATGTTTGTCTTTATATCCCTTTGAAACATACAACAGGTTTAAATTTTCATGTGGTCATGTCTATCCCTGTTTTCTCAAAATTTTTTCTATTTTTATATGTATATGAAGGTGGAGAGGTGTTACTAACCATCATACCAGGACCAGTTCCTCTGGGGGTTCCAGAGGACTCTTTGGGGACTTCAGCACCCTAGGGCATCTCCCAGGGCAGCACAATGGCCACGGCATAAATCCCCTGGCATGACGAGCCTTGCCCCTGCTAGGCAGTGAACTGGTGAGACACAGTTGTAGACGGAACACCGCCCCCTCCTCTGTGCACTGCAGGGGACTGTGTGTAGGTGGGAAGAGATTCTCCTCTTGAAGAGTGGGCAATAAGCTTTTTAGAACCCCCGATCAACACGCTCCTGGATACTCCTAAAAGCAGCCACCCTTCCCTCTCCTCCCACCTTCTTGGATACCTCTGAAACTGACCTAGGCTCTTTGGCCAGCTCCTCCTGTGGGCCTTCTCCTCGGCGCTTACTGGGATTCCTACCTTACAGCCTTTCAATACCAGGGCTTTTGTCTAACTTTCTTATAAAAGCCCTCTCTGGAGGCAGAATCCTAACGGGAAAGGAAGTGGGGATGGAGTGCCTGGGGGGCTCAGTGGGTTAAGCGGCTGCCTTCGGCTCAGATCATGATCCCGGGGTCCTGGGATCGAGCCCCGCATCGGGCTCCCTGCTCAGCGGGGGGCCTGCTTCTCCCTCTCCCTCTGCCCCTCCTCCTGCTTGTGTTCTCTTTCTCGCGCACTCTCTCTCTCAAATAAACAAATAAAATCTTAAAAAAAAAAAAAAAGGAAAGGAAATGGGGACTGATGCCTTTCCTAAAACACAGTTGACCCAGAGCAAAGTCTCTTCAACATTTAAACGGTAGCATATTGTTGTGAAAGCTCTAAGACGAGGGTGAAAATGCATCAGAAGAAGCCAGGTATCCAGTTGAGATGGTGAGACATGGTGACATCTAACAGAAAGGTGGTATCTTTTTTACTTATTTGCTTCCTCCGCATACAGCTTACGGGCCAGTTGGTCTCCAGGCTCAAGCCCGAGCTCCTGGAATCTGGCCACATCTCCAGAAGGGAGGAGAGGTTAAGTGTATTTTGTTCGAGGGTTGACTACTTCTTCTAACATAGCAAAAAAGAAAAGAAAAAAAAAGCAAACCAAACAAACAACCAAGAAAGCGATGACAGTGATTTCCCGATGAAAATACACTCTTGTCCCTTTACTGTTACAAAGGCTTTGCCCACTGTGAGGTCAGTTAAAAGTCTTCCTGCCCATTCTTCTAGGAGCACATGACATTTCCCTTGGCTTTTGTGTGGGAAATAGAAAAAAACATCTGTTTGGTTTATGAAATTGTGTATTGTTATGGTGAATCAATAACTCTGTAGATCTTCGATAAAAACAGTTTTGTTCTGTTTAGGATGTCCTTGCGGCTTTGATATAAATTCCAGTCTAGTTCATGATTAACAAGTTTGTTGTGTTAATCAGCCTTTGACACGGGATGGTAAAGAAACCCGAAACTATGCTGCTGAAAGCTCACCCCCACCCCCATTTTCATTTTAGAGAATGACGTAAACTATACTTGTATTCCTTACTTCACCACTGGGAAAAGTACATAATCCCTTCCCTTTCCACCCACATATATGGTCCACAGACTCTCAGTCAGTAGTTCACTTGTCGGAGCGGAGACTGCCTATAGGTAGACAGACCGAGCTTAACACTGTGAAAATTTTTTCCTGTTGATCTAAGAGCTTTATTAAGGTATAGACTTGAAAACACAACACTTGATTGCTCCCTAGGTAGGGTCTGCAAACTACTGCCGCCTGTTTTTGTAGATAAAGTTTTGCTGGAGCATAGCCATCTGCATTAGATTACTTAGCATCTGTGTGCTTTCTCACTACAAACTGCAGACTTGAATAGTTGTAACAGAGACCGTTTGGCCTGCAAAACTTTAAATATATACTCTCTGACCCTTTACGGAAAAAAATTTGCCGAGTCCCGCTCTATAGAATTCTGTCTCTGTTTCACAGACATTTTGTATTTTATAGAAGAGATGTTCCAAGAGGGAAAACGAAGGCAGTTTTCTCCTGAAGTTTCTGGTTTTGGCAAATCATACTCTGAAGGTGGTGATAGACTTGTGAAGATACATTGAGTCTCTCTGATGAGTCTCCGTGGCCACCATATTTCCCAGTAGGGGGACAACCCACATATCTGCCATCCCTGTGTACTCAGTTCTAACCTGAACAACAGATTTGAGAAGTCATCCCTGTTGTTTGGAGTGGTGGTGAAATTTAATAATTCTTTTTTTTTTTTAGATTTTATTTATTTATTTATTTATGGGGGGGCATGAGTCGGGGGGAGGAGCAGAGGGAGAGGGATAAGCAGACTCTGCATTGAGTGTGGAACCTGATGCAGGGCTCAATTCAATTGACCCTGAGATCATGACCTGAACTAAAATCAAAAGTTGGACAACCAACCGACTGAACCATCCAAGCACCCTGAGATTTATTAATTCTTTCTAGGAAGGTCGGTGGGAAGAATAATGGGTCTCAGTAGGTGACTACCCAGGTGTGCTGTGGTTCCCCATTGGTGGTGGGGAGGTAATGTGTTCACTGCCAAGACAGCCTTGTTGATGGCCACGTAGAGGCAGAGTTCCATAGTTGTTGGGATGAAACTCTTCCAGGGAGGCAAGAGTTCCCTATGTACACTATAATGACAGACATATGGGCTAGTTTGGGGAATTTGGAAATCTAAACAACTCTAATAAACAACCCACCAAGAGGGTATTGTTTTTTCAGAGGGCAGTTTCTGATTAGCAGCTTTGGTTTGCGTAATTATACACAACTGACCTTTTATCTCAAACCATACTATTGTGCAATCATTTAATTTCTTTCTCTCCATTAGTAAATGCCATGGCAAGGTCTCATACCAGATGACATTTTCTGTTACAAAGGTAGAGTCTCTTTGTAATTCGAATCTGCTATTTATTTTACATGAAATAAAAATCTTCCATAATTTATGTTAGAATCACTATTTCTGATAGAATTATGGTGTTTAATTTTCTCTACACAGTCGTTACTTCAAAAAGTATAAAATGAATTTGTGTTAACTAGAAAAATTCAAACAATATGGGAGTCTGCAGGGTACACAATGAAAGTCCTCCCCCTTCTACCTCTCTCCCTGTGATTTAAGATAGTAAAGAATGACTGTGTGGTTTTCTCTGATATTTTGGAACTGGTTTAAGCGTTCTGTTTCCTACTTCCCTGCTACTTGGTCTGTAACATCTCAGGGTGGCCTGCACCCTACTCGGATTGCAGAGTCCTTCCGCCTGGGTGGGAAAAGCTCACGCCCTTTAAGAAGGATTAAGACCCAGACTTTGACCCATCGGTTCATGTGACACAGTCATGGACGCAGCCTGAGGCAATGGAAAGAACAGCCTTGGGAAGTAAACTGGCTTGAATTGAACATGGACTGGAGTTCTCTCATGAGCTATGTGACCTCGGGCAACTTGGTCTGCCTGTTTTCTTACCCATAAAGTGAGGAGGCTCATATCTTCCTCACAGGATGGTTTCGAAGTTTAATGACACGGCAAAATACAGAAATGCTGTGTTGGAGAAATTGAGTCAATTGGGGAGACAGAATATACAAATATGGCGATGCAAGCAAGGGACCGTGTGATGGGGCCGGGAGCGGGGGTTAGAAGAGCGGAAGTGCTTTCTGAGCAGAATCACGGAAGAGCAGGGGGAGTCTGCAGGAGGATCTGGAAGGGGTGACGGCAGCGGCTCAGCCGTGCGGAGCAGGGCAGCATGTGTTGCAAACATAACCAGTCTGAGATGGATGCAGCCCTCGGTCTGAGGTTTATCCAATACAGGAATTCCTTCAAGAACCCATCTCTCGTGCTGCTCTTCCTTCCAGCCTTTGCACACGCCAGTCCCTCTGCTGAGAACATGTCTCCTCTCTCTGCATTCCTGGCTAAATCGTACCCTCCTTTGGGCCTCAGCTCAAGTGCCACTTTCTCAGTGAAGCCCTCCCAGCACCCCCACCCCATTTTGTCCCTCCATTCTGGCAACAGCTGACCTTTCCCTTCCTGTCCCTTCCACGTTATAGTTCCGAAGTCCTCTCATGAGCTCCGGGCGCAGGCCGTGCTCCGCCGTGTGCCCGTTCCTAGCCCAGCACACGGCACCTGCTGGGAGCACCATATTTATTGAGTGCAGCACGAATGCATGCGTTCCCATCCCCTCCACAGTTACGGTGCCAGCCTAGCTCTCCTGTTGGATCCCTGCAGACCCTTCCTGTATGAGTTTGCTGTGGCTGCCCAAAGAATTTACCACCAACTTGGTGGCTTAAAACAAGAGAAATGGATTCTTTCATAGTTCTGGAGGTCAGATGTCTGAAATCAAGGTGTCGGCAGCACCGTGCTCCCTCCGGAGGCTCTAGACGAACGTTCTTCCTTGCCTCTGGTGACTCC
This sequence comes from Potos flavus, assembly GCA_028534135.1. NCBI lineage: Eukaryota > Metazoa > Chordata > Mammalia > Carnivora > Procyonidae > Potos > Potos flavus. Next base: position 49,718,485 of record CM052887.1, read on the forward strand.
GGGTGTCCTTGGCTTGTGTCTGCAGCTTAGCATCCCTGCCTCCGTCTTCACGTGACCTTTTCCTCTGTGTGTGGATTTTCTCCTCTTCTGTCTCTCTTAAGGACGTTTGTCATCGCATTCAGGGCCCACACCCATAATTCAGGATGATCACATCTGAGATTCTTATTTCTGTCTCCAAAGACCTTTTTTTTTCCACACTTGATCTTAGCCAAAAGGCCGAGAAGCGATTTCAAAGACCTTTTTTTCCAAATAGGTTCTGGAGGTTAGGACGTGGACATATCTTTTTGGCAGCAACATTTCAACCCAGTGTCCACCCTCCACCATCCCTTCCCCTCAGCGAAACTGGCCTGCCCACCATCCCTTGACTCTCCCATCATGCTTTTCTCCCTCCATTGTGCATGCTGTTGCCACCTCTTTCCCCTTGGAGCTCCCTCTTCCTTCCGCGAACACTGACATTCCTGCGTTCCCTGTGGGTCCTCCCATGCCCTCCAGGTGACAAGAATGTCTTCCCCTTGGAAACCCTGAAGCCTCTACCTACAGTCCACTCTCTTCCTGCAGGACGTCCTTTCCTTTGCCTGCTGTGGGGCATCTCATGCGGGGCTGGAGGCTGAGCTCATGTCCTTGCTTCCTCATGTTCCCTACGGTGCCACGGACGTTAGTAGACTCAGGAAGTATTTGCGGATGGTAAAAAGTGTCCTGAAAATGGAGTCAGACTTACATTCTCAAAATAAAGACAGTGACCCTGCACTCATAGCCACCTTTCAGTTGTAGGAATACATACGCATGGATATAGTCAGGGGATTTTGATTTTCTTTGACACGGACCACGTATCAACTCCAAGGAGCTCAGGTAATAAACGGGGTTTAAAATACAAGAGACAACCCCAGGGACGCTCAAGGCCTGGACTCAACCTTCACGTTGGTTGTACTGATTGCAGTCAGGGTGCTGACCTTCATCCCTCTTAGGGCCACATCATTTCTTGTCTGATTCTGGAGTGGCTTAAATATCACAGGAATGACCTGTTTCCTACGGTCTGGTTGCTGGTAAAGCCATCAGCGCTGTCCTCAGTGGTGGCACTCTCTGGGCATGTGTGTTCTATCTCACCGCCAACCAGCACGCCCCACTGGCCCCTCACGGCTGCACTGGTCCCCCCAGCTCCAGCCTCAGACTCACCGGGACTCCCATTCTAGCCAGACCCTGCCTGGCCTTCCGCTCTGAGTGCCTGTCATCATCCAGCTGCCTTGGATTGGCCACGTCTCCGACTCCCAATCCCCAGTGCAGACTGAGGGTCACTTTGGTCTGGCCAGCAGTGGACAGGAGGGAAGAAGGAGTGGGAGGTTCATCTTTCAGAGACTGCGGGTAGCCAGAGAGGTTTGCTCTCAGAGGATTTGGGTGGGAGGCCACGCGCGACGTACCTGCTCCCGTATGGAGTTTCCAAATCACTGAGTGTTGGTATCTTGTTTTTCAGATTGATTGTGTCCTGTGCTGAAGATGTTTCCCGAACAACAGAAAGAGGTATGTCATCCCAAATCCGAAAATAAATAATCCATGTGTTTTGACTCACTGCAGGTTAGTTCGTCGTTCACTAACCATCCGTCTGTGGTGGAGAGTCAAGATACTTCAGGGCCTCCTAGAGGAGGGCTAACGAAAGAACAAAATACCTGCCCGCCTGCCCCCTCCACCCCCGCTCCCTGCATTCCCCAGCACCCGTGTGTCCTCGGCCCTCATTCCTCGGTTCCAGTGACTGAGCTGGCTCTTAGCTCACTCCCACCTGCTGCTTCTAAAAGTATCTTGTTCCGTGACTCAGCTTTCTCCCAGGCTCTGACTCCCTCCCTCCGGCTTTCTTGGTTTTCTTCTCTCTTGCCTCATCCGTGAATCCCCCGACCTCTGGTAACAACCCAGGGGAACTGTCTGCCATTAGTTTCGCTTTTACCTTGCTTATGGCCTCTTAGATCTGTTGGCTTGGTTTCACGCAGTTCAGAGAACGCTGTCCCTTCCTGAACCCAGCCGGGTTGATCTCCCAGGCCTCCAGTCCCAGCTTCTGGAGCTTCCTCTAACTGGGAGGAGGGTAGGACAGTCACCACACCAACACTTTGCTGAGTGGCCCTCTCTTGAAAGTTTTGTTTGTTTGTTTGTTTGTTTTTTAGAGGGAGAGAGAGAGGCAGGGGGAGGGACAGAGGGAGAGGGAGAATCTTAAGTAGGTTACGCAGGCTCCATGCCCAGAGAGGAGCTTGACGTGGAGCTCGATCTCACCACCCTGAGATCATGACCTGAGCGGAAATCCAGAGTCTGACGCTTAACCAACTGAGTCACCCAGGTGCTCCTTGAAAGTACTCATTTGTCCTACCCTGCCTACTACTGTACCACACACATCGTCACTAGGTGAGACTAATGAAACTGAACAGGGACAGAGGACTTTTCAGGGAGTACACACACACACACACACACACACACACGCATGCACGCACACACGGCCACATGGTCCTTTGTTTGCCTTACTCAGGTTTAAAGCTGAGTTTACATCTCAGGATTTCAGAGAATCCTTCCAGAAGCTTCTTTGCTAGATCCCACATCCTGTCTTTCAGCCCTGTCTCTGGGTTCAGATTCTCCTCATTAATCTAACCCACTTCCGCTGTTTAATTCCAGGTTGGGCTCCCCCATTTTCTTTTTTTGTTTATCTTTTTATTATTTTTGGGGGGTCCCCCATTTTCAAAGACAGTGTTTTGGTTTGTTTGTTTGTTAACTTTCTGGGTATAACATATATACGGTAAAATGCATCAGATGCCCTAATCTTGTGTGGGTAGCTCAGCAGATTATCTCTTATGTGTACATCTGTGTAACCCCGCTCAGATCGAGGTGCAGATGTTCCCAGCACCCCAGAAGGTACTGTGCATCCTTTTCCAGTCAGTCCCCCTATCTTCCCTACAGACCTAACCCCATACAATACCAAGACTTTTCTCCTGTCCCTGTATTAAATAAAACTGGGATCAGGCTGTTTCTTTCAGAAAATCCCTTCCCTGTGAAGTTGGCCCCACTATAGGTCCCCACATGACTTCTCTCACTTCTGACACTAATGACAACTTCAGGGGTTCCCCGAACCATCCTGTTGTAATAATTCACAAGAAAGACTCACAGAACTCACGGAGACAGCTGTGACACTCACAGTTATAGTTTATTACAGGGAAAGGACACAAATTAGAACGAGCCAAGGGAAGGGATGCAGAGGATAGAGTTGGGGAGGGGTCCAGGTCCAAACGTGGAGCCCCAGCCCGTCTTCTCCTTCCGGAGTTGCTGGAGTCACGCTGCCGCCATTGTGTGTGGTGATACGCACAGGGGAGCTCAGCAGGGCCTTTGGTGCCCAGATCTTCCTGGGGCTCAGGCACAAACTGCCTGTGTGGCTGACTTCTAGTCTCCAGTCCTTCTGGGGTCAGGCTAATATCGTTAGTCTCTGGTTCCTCCGAAGGTTGCAGTAGGTACAGTGTGGTCCTAAACCCCCATCATATTAGCGTTGTTGGACTGTCCAGCGGCCAAAGCCCAGGCTAGCGAAGGTACTCTTGTCAGGCAGGACATTCCAGGGCCCTGGAGATCACCTCCCAGGAACCAAGGGCAGAGACCGGACCTCCCTCTGGGTGAGGTGAAATTTCCACTACACATCTGCATTGGCCTGGCCGGTGGGCAGGCTGTGCCAAGGCAGTGGGGGTGTGTGATCACCGGCACATTCCAAAGGCACATTTTTTTTTTAAGATTTTATTTATATATTTGAGAGACAGAGAGAGAGAAGCAGACTCCCCACTGAGCAGGGAGCCCGATAAAGGACTCGATCCCAGGACCCTGAGATCATGACCTGAGCCGAAGGCAGACCCTTAACCAACTGAGCCACCCACGCGCCCCATCCAAAGGCACATTTCGAAAGTTGTTCTCTTAGGGGGAAAAAACTGCCAATGAAAGCAACAAAGACTTTTTTTTTCCCCAATTAGAAGAAGGCTTTAAATTTTTTTAATATTTAATTTTCTAAATTTTTTGCTCAGTTCGTTTAATCACTTGATTTTTATTACAAACTCACTTCAATTAATAAAAACTACATAAATTTCAACCAATTACATAAAGTATTTTATTGACCTACCAAAAGTCCTTTGAAGATTTTATTTATTTATTTCTTTGAATGGGGCGAGCACAAGTGGAGGGAGGGGCAGAGGGAAAGGAGAGAATCTTAAGCAGCTTCTGTGCTCAGTGTGGAGTCCTACTGGGGGCTCGATTTCACGACCCTGAGATCATGACCTGAGCCGAAATCAAGATTCAGATGCTTAACTGACTGGAGCCACCCAAGTGCCCCCAAAAGTCCTTTATTATAAATAATTATATAATAATATTATAACATTAAGGAATTTTAAACTAGAAAGTCCTTCAACTGAAAAGGGAAACAATAGTAAGAAGAAAGAGATTAAATGACTGGAAGTTTAGCCTTTGTCAGCAAGAACTAAGCATAGTCAGGCTAGGTTCTGGGATGTTGTCTTTTTCTTTTTTAAAATTTTTATTTATTTATTTGACAGAGAGAGAGACAGCAAGAGAGGGAACACAGGCAGGGAGAGTGGGAGAGGGAGAAGCAGGCTTCCTGCTGATCAGGGAGCCTGATGCGGGCTCGATCCCAGGACCCTGAGACCATGACCCGAGCAGAAGGCAGATGCTTAACCAGCTGAGCCACCCAGGCGCCCCTGGATGTATTGTAATATAGTGCTTTTCATCACATATTAGTCATTGTCTACCTGTGGCCAGAATGATCGCCTGGCATCTAACACGTTGCCCTTAGAACAAAGTCAAAACTCCTAAATGTGATTTCTAAGGCCCTGTATGATCCGACCCTGCTTCTTTCCCCAGACTCATCTTCTGCCTCCCCCTCTCCCCCAAAGCACTTCTCACTTCTTATTCTGGCCCCTGAACGCCCTGTGTACCCGGGGCCCCTGGGCTGTCACAGATGTTTCTCCCACTGCTTGGAATAATCTCTCTTCCCCCAGACTTCATTCCCTTTTGACTGGCTAACTCCTTCTTACCCTCAGGCCTCCACTTAGAAGTCAAGAAAAGGCATTTCTAAAGCCTCAATTACAAAAGGTATTTTTATCTCACCACCTACCCTGCAGTCACTGCAGTTAGAAGTGGAGGAGGTTTTGGCTGAGACTTTAAATATCCTAGTGCCTGGTTGTCGTTTAGTAGAAACAACTGAGGTCCCACCTGACTGCCTGTGTAAGGGCAGAGTGCAGTATCACCGATTGTTCTAGCATCTAGACCGAGGAGGCAGTGTGTAAAGCCCTTTCCACTCGGTGCCCAGAGCAGACTCTGCTAATTAATCTTGACACTGGCGCATGAATTGAGACCTGTTTACCATCCTCGTTTAAAATTCAGACAGCCTAGGAGAGACACGTTGGTTCCGCCTAACTGGTAGTTCCAGCCTAGAAGTTTGGTAAGTTTTTTTTTTTCTAATAAATGTGGGGGGTGGGTAACCAAATGGAGTCTCTCTTGTTAAAACAGCTTTATTATTGTAATAAATCTAGAGAGAGCAGAACAGGGAGTGAGAGTCTCCCTTGTTAGTTAAACATGTTCCATTTGCACGTTGGTCTGGATTCCCAGGAGAGCAGTATCCGAGCTGATGGATCTCCCCCCCTAAAAAGGCCTCGGCATTAGGCCATCGTAAAATTAAAATGAATCCAGATTCATTCGTGCATGCAACTTTAATTTACAATTAAAATATTATGGTTACATATTTTAATAAGAATAATTACATGGACCCAACTGAATCAACTGTTCTGTTTAATGAGACAGAGCCCAGCACCGTAATGGAAGGGCAGGTGGCTGTGTCAGGAAACACGTTTCAGGCTGTCTTTCATGGAGTCAGGCATTTTTATTCTCTTTGTGTTCCAATGTCCAGAGCAAGCAGCAGTCTGGCTTTGCTGCATTGCTAAAGACCCTCGCTTCCTGCCACGTTGAGTGCCTCTTCTGTGATGGGTGAATAAACGGTTCACTCCTGCTGGACGGTGTTTCACGAGGTCCCAGACTCTGGTCCCTCCAAGGCACTGGGTTCGTTCCTCTGTCCCGGGCTCCCGTGGTGTCAGTGGGAAGGCCCTGCCTATGTGATAGGACCCGAACGGTTGGCTGAAACCCCCTCTGTGGGGAGGGGGGGGGCGTTGGGGGCGGGGTGTATATCTCCCCTGCCGTCCTGGGTCACGATGGCCGAATTCCACCTCCAGAAATCTATGCCTTTAGGATAAGGGTTTTTCTTCAAAGTGTGCATACTTCATACTGGACGGCAATGACCAGTTATTGACACTTTAGGGGCAGTAAATCCCTCAGCTCTGTGGCAGCGGATATCCTGGCTGGAGCAGACCCAGGGGACCCAGGGGAATTCCAGGCACCGAGAGGACCCTGCCACTGAGGGAGGAGACAGGACGGACCTGAGGGAAACTTAACATTTGCATGTTTGGGATACGCCTGTGCAGACTGATGGGAACCTCTTGGGCTTGCTCTAGGAAAGCATGGTTTTGTTATTGGGAAACTGATTGGAAACTGACTGGGCTGGAACTAATGAATATCATTAAAGACTATCCCATAAGCAAGCCTTCCCCCTGAGTCCTCCACTGCAGGGGACTTTGAAGGGAAGTGACAAGACAGAGCACTCCCCTACTCCCTACAATGAATTGTTTTGTTATTCCTTCCTCCTTCGTTGCCTGTGTGATGTGATATTATAATAGGGGAAAC
>CM052887.1:49732853-49791917 GCA_028534135.1 Potos flavus
TTTTAGACAAAAAGTTAAAATGTTTAAAATTAAATTCGATTAGGGGTGCCTGGCTGGCTCAGTCGGTAGAGCACACCACTCTCCATCTTGGGGTACTGGGTTGGAGCCCCATGCTGGGTGTAGAGGTTACTTAAAAATAAAATCTTTAGGAGCACCTGGGTGGCTCAGTTGATTAAGTGTCTGACTCCTGATTTTGGCTCAGGTCATGATCTCAGGACCGGGTGGGGGAGGATTGAGCCCAGTGGGGTTGAGGGGTGAGGGGAGGCTCTACGCTCAGCAGACTTTTCTCCCTCTCCCTCTGTTCTTCCCCCCTGCTCATGCTCACTTTCTCTCGAACAGTCTCTCTCTCAAATAAATAAAATCTTTAAATAAAATAAAATAATTCGTTTAGCAAATTTATGATCGCCAAGTGAATAAATTACACTTTAAAATGTATCATGCCACATGATCATTGTTGTACATGCTTTCATATTTTTAAACTAAGCTTATTTAGTAAAGAGCACTTTTTGGAAAGTATTGTGTTTTAAACTTAATCCTGTATTTCCAAATCTTACTGTCTTTAAAAAGGAACAAGATTATCTGCCATGAATTTTTTTTTTAAATATCGCTGACTTTTACCTATAACAGGAGGTTATTATGAAGGTGAAAGGATTTACTCTATGGGAAAATATATTTTAAAAATAGAAAAGCACTGGGTAAAAGGTGTTCATCCTTCTCTTAATAAGTTATCGCTGCTTATTCTCATGAAGCTTGGCTGCCTACACAAAGTATTTTCATCTCCCATTGCTTACTTTTCATATGACCTTCGCTACTCTTTTATATTTTGTTCGAGGGAGTGATTTAGTTTTCGTGTAGAGAGATGAAGAAAGTAAGAAATGACTGCTTTTAAGATTTGAGAAACATCTGAACATATTTTTCGTGATTAAAAATGACAACTCAGTTTTCGAGTACTTTCTTACCATCCTATAACCTGTAAGACTACCGAGCAGGGCAACCTGGCTTGGTTTTGCATTATTGTAAAAATTCCACTTGTGGCAAAAGTGCTTTTGGACTTCCTGTGCTGCCTGATTCATTAGCTCTACTTCTTGTTTTTTGAAAAATTCACGACCACAGCTCATTTCAGTTTTGTTTTTGTGCCATCACTTCCCTCTGCTCTTTCCAGCCCTGCTCGCGATTCTGAAACACGTCTCTTTGTTTATGATGCCCTTACAGGAGTTTGTAAGCGTCTGGGTTCGAGATCCTCGGATTCAGAAAGAGGACTTTTGGCATTCCTATATCGACTATGAGATATGCATTCATGTAAGTATGCAGTCAATGTCCTCGGAGATCGTAGCGATTTTTAGGTGGCATACATCTGACAGGACACTCTCTTATACTTAAAATTGAAATTTGTATCGATTTTCCTAACTCAACTGAATTTGAATGATTACAAGTAATGCCTGTATCTCAAACGAAGTAGTCAGAGGGCTACTAAAGCTGGAAAATTCCTCATTTGAGTTCCTTCTTGTACCTTCGCTAGTATTAATATTTTAATGTTTATTGCCTTCATGTATGAATATGTGAATACATCTAAAATTCACAGTTAAAGAGTATTTATAGCTCATTAATGGTATTTCTTTATGATCTGTTATAGCATATTTCTGGTTAATATATTGCCTGATAAATCTTAGGTTTTGAGAGGATGTAGAGCTCTCTGGAAAACTGATGTGTGGTGGTTTTATATGGAGAATAAGAAAGTAGGAAATGAACATGTGCAATTATTTTGCCTTAGTCTAGATTCTGAGTAATTAATGTCAGTAAATAACTAGAAATGATGTACTTTATTTGGAAATAATACTTTATTATAATCTCTCGAGTAACGTTGTGTGGCGTGTGGCCTTCTGTGATCATCTTGAACAAGGGTCAGCAGACTGTTTTTAAAAAGAGCCAGGCAGTAAATGTCTTCAGCTTTGTGGGCCATACATTCTCTCTTGAAACGTCTCAGTTCCTCTGTCGTAGGGTGAAAGCAGCCATACACAATACATAAATGAATACGTGTGATTGTGTTCCAATAAAACTTTATTTGCAAAGACAAGTGGCGGGCTGGATGTGGCCCGCAGGTTATAGTTTATTGGCCCCGATCATGAAGATAGTCACTTTTCCTGTCTCATTGAGTCCAGAATTCTCTTAGGAGCATAGAAGTAGACTCAGATTTTATCTGTGACTGTATAGTTCAAGTGAAGTAAAATTTAGCCACCTTTAATTTTGCCATTTAAATAGTTAAACTGGTCTATTGGAACCCAAGCATCAGCCATAAAACTTTTTTTTTTACCCCCCCCCTTTTTTTTAAAGAACTGCTTTTTTTTATTGTGTTGGAGGCCACTGCCAGGGTATGCCTTGTATTTTGCTTTCGCTTTGGTTTTTTTACTCATAAAGTCACACCAGTATGCATTCTGTGTGGAAAACTATAGCATGAGTATGTAAGACTAAGCATTTGAAAATGAAATGAAATTTTTTAGTTACCTTTTTAACTTCCTCTAAAAAATGTTTGGGTCCTTATCACACTTTATGATAGATGTGAAATTTAATTATTCTCAGGGAGTTAATGAAAGCATAGATTTTTCTCTGCTACATAAATAGCGTGAGGTGAATCCAGAAGTGTCTGTCTTGTGCCAGAAATGATAGGTTCCACCAATATCATTTGATGGTGGTGTGGCATTTCTCTGAAATGCTAATAAATTGACAATGTATAAATCTTTAGCAGAAATAAGCAAATAGATTTAGGGGAGCTTAATAAATGAGTGATCTCAGCATAGTCTGGTCCTAACTGTCCATACCCATTTCTGATTAGGAGTGGATGGGGTGGGGGGTCTGGAGCGCTCTCGTCAGCCTCACCCAGATGCTAGACCCACGGAGCTTTGCGGGTAGAGAAGCTGGGGGTTAACCCATTTCAACTAACCTCAAGGGAAATGATACCAGGTGACTCTGAAATCTTAGCATTATTGGGAATTTTAAACTAGTGGACAGTATATCCTCCTCTGACTCTGTCCTGCAGATGAAGGACTTACAGATGGACCTTTGTCTGGGGGAAGTACCAGATGGCTCTCCAGTTGACTTCCATGTTATTGACATGAAATGAAAGAGAGTTGAAATGGACCAAGTCCATACCTGAGGTGTCAGAAGTGCCTGCAGGGGCCTGGTCCTCTCTGGGGCGGGAGCGCTGAGAAGATGTCTGCCCAGGCCTTGTTAGGGCGCCGTTCTGGTGTCTTAGTCCCCGAGGGTCTCGTTAGAGTGAGGCCCTGGTGTGAAATCCACACGCAGAATGTTACAGCACCGCAAACTCCATCTGCTTCGCTTGCTGCCATATTGTCACCGGTGATGGGGTTCAGACCAGTAGCTGCTTTGGAGGCAAATGTCTTAACCTCTCTGCCTTCTGAGGTTTTCTAACTTTATCAAGCTCAGGAGTAGCAGGAACTGTGCCGTACGTTTCACGGGAACGGTTGAAGAACTCAGGCACGAAGTCACGTACATTTGCCAATGAAAACAACTGCTGGGTGCTTATTAAGTGGTAGAATAATAACAATTTTGAAAGAATATAAATCTTGGGGGCAGTTTTCTCATTTGGCAATGTAAAGGTTATGAAATAGAATTTTGAAATAAGTATAGAGAATAGAGATCTCCTTACAAAACCAATAGACACATTTTTGCCAGTCTCTTGTTTACATAAAGGAGAAAGGAGGAACCTATTTCCCGGTCTTGGGTTTACTGCTGTTTTGCTTAAGATGGGGACTCTGTCGTAGGTGGCTTTTTCCAAGTCTGCCTTCAGGTAGCTGGAAGGAAACCAATATCTCCTATCTAATAATAATATTAATAGATAACATTTGCTAGGTGCTTATGAAATAGGTATGTCCTCCTCCATCCCCATTTTACCCTTCAGCAAACTGTGGAGTTTGAGTGACCCGCCCTACGGCAGAGCCGGGCCTGGCACATGGGTTCCCCACGCAGACGCTTGTCTCCCTGCACCACGCCTCACTCTGCCTTGCACATCCCGTAGAGAAGGAGGATGCGTTCTCTTGTTTAAGGTGATTTCAGGACACCCCGGTGACCCTCTGCACCTGGAGGTCACAGGACGAAGAGCTCCCCAGCATACAGACGGGTAGCCCAGCCCCGACTTCCCCCTGGGCTGTGTGGGGGCCCCGCTTGGGGGCCGGTGCGGCTGCTGTGGTGAACACAACCTCCCCTCCCCGTGGTCAGCCCCCAGCCCCCACTCCCCCCAGACATCCTGATCACAGCCTCAGACAACCACGATTACACAGCGGAGAGTCCCGGAGAATCCCATTCGGATGGTCACATTTGCCTTGAATCCTGGTGGTTCTCGGGGGGCTGCTGCCTCCAGCTCGGCAGAGTCAAAGGAGACCCCCCAAGATGCAGACAGGAGATAAACATAAGAGAGAGAAGGCCCACCGTTCAGCAAGTTAGAACATTGAAAGTAAAATCGATGACACCAATAGCTTCTAGAAGAAAATCTGGGTGTAAGTTGGGGAAACAGTCTGCTGAGAATGTTCAGGGTATAAACGTGGTTTGGGTGCAGGAAAACGTCTGGGTTGGTGCTCTAGCAGCTCTTTTGCAAGTAAGCTGTGGTAGTTTCACTCCCCCCTACCCCCCGGAAAAGTGATTTCAGGATCCCTGCTGATTTGTGTTCTGTACTGACGGCCATATCAAGGATATGACGGCTTCTTGGGTATCATGTCAAGGGCTGTAGGAAGGGCTCGCTAATTCCCGGAGGCTTCTGCAGCTCCACGGACGGATGGATGGTGTTAAATGGAAGGGATGACCCTGAGTTTTTATTGGTCATTTAGACACCGGATTTGTTTAATTTTTATGATTCATCTTGGAAAGCATTAATAGGTAAGCAGGAGGCCACCTCCTGACTCAGGGAATGGTGGGGTCCTGCCTTGCCCAGGACAGCACTGCTCATGGATGTCATCCCAGCGACCTTCAGAGATGTTCTCTTGGTGGGTTTTGTGCAAGATGGCAGTCTAGCATACATGCAGATGTATTTTTGGTTTTTAAAAATCCTATTAAAAAGGAATATGGATATGTATAGTGAGTTAGAGATGTAAGAAAAAACATTTTTTTTCCTTAAGTGAGGCTTAAATGTTTCTTTTTCTTTAAACAGACCAATAGCATGTGTTTTACCATGAAAACATCTTGTGTGCGAAGAAGATACCGAGAATTTGTGTGGCTGAGGCAGAGACTCCAAAGTAATGCATTGCTGGTGTAAGTGATTTAAATAAGCGATACTGAGGAGACTTTATTATTACAGTCAATATTTTAAAATTTGTTGTGTATTAAGATACATAATATATGAAGGATTTTATAGGCTTTCTTCTTGATCGCAATTATATAACTTTAGTTTTGTGGCTACTGTATCTACATTCAAAATTTACCACTTGAATTTCCCCTGCTTGATGCGTATTGACCATGAAAGGCCTCAAAAATGTTAAAAATGGGTTTTTCTTTAAGTTAATTGATTTTCTTATACCCTTATCATATAACTATGATGTATGTGCCATATCTTAAATATACAACTATCTGGTAGTTACATGATAATTCTCACATATAATTTGCTTTCACTTTGAGAGATTTCTGTCACTAAACCACCTTGATTTGATGATCGAAAAAAATTTTTTTTTCTTTCTCATAAGACAACTACCAGAACTTCCATCTAAAAACCTGTTTTTCAACATGAATAATCGCCAGCATGTAGATCAACGTCGTCAGGGTTTGGAAGATTTCCTCAGAAAGTAAGTGCACAGAAACTCTTGTGGCCAGACAGGAGTTGTGAGCAAAGTGCTTTGCATGAGTGGAGTGTCCTGTAATTATGTGGGGGAGAAGACCACTGTTCTGAAATGCTAATGATGATAATCTAAGCCAGTAGTTCATTTCCTATATTAGAGCGCCATCTTGTGGCTCACCTCATATGGTGCACATCCGGGACCACATCTTCTAGAAGGAAAACAATGAGCTAATTGAGTTAGGTAATAAATCTGTGCACAGTCCCTGAAGCTGTAAAGAAGAGCCAAATTACTTGGGAGTTTAGCTGACAAAAGTAAAATTTGCCAGGAGGCAAATGTGCTTTATTAAGAAGGTACTTCTTAAAAACTGTCTTTATTTATAACATTTGGTATTGACAGACCAAAATCAGCTCTATGATGGGCTGCTAGTGAATATTTTTCTGGGCTCTTCTAAAGAAAGAGTTTAACTGTGCTCTTTGGAGGGAATGTTTATAAGGGAGTAGTTATTGGTGTTTGAATAGTCTGGGTTATTAACTCTGAATTGCTTGCTGATGGTAGGTACCACGGTTAAAGTAACTTGAATTTGCATTACTGTAATTTCTCTTTTTTTCCAGTCTGGAATGCTAGAATACCCATCCCATGAAACAGCACATTGTTTGCACTCAGACACTCAGGCCAGACTTCCTGGATTCAAATCTTGGCTCTGCTACTTATTGGCTGGGGGCTTGGGCAAGTCTTTCACCTCCTCTGTGCTTGCGTCTTGCCATCCATAAAATGGGGTTAATAATAGTATGTACTTTGTAAAGTTGTTGAGAGGATTAAATTAATGAAGGTAAAGCAGTTTGACATGTAATGTGTGGTATTGGCCAATATTATTTTAATCCACTTAGACATGAAATAGCTTTGAGCTAATTTTTTGAACTTCATATTTTATAGATTAGGAAATGGGCTGAGTCATAGTTAGTGGCAGGGCCCAGTTTCCTAAGCTCCCTTTCTTTTTCTACTGACTTCAGGATCTGAAGTAATGTCCTTTAGTTCACTACCTGGTCTCTTAGAGCTAGCCTGAAATAATATACTGCCTTCTCCCCATATGGCTCACTCATAAAGGGTTTGGATATTAAGTATGCACATGAATATTAATATTTATTTCCATTAGGTTGATATAGTGTCTTTCCTTGGAAGGGGTCATGGAGACATACAGAAACATCCGAGATTATAAATTGAGGGAGGGCCAGAAAGGAAAAAGAAGCCCGAGGAAAAAAAAATGACAAGAGACCAGAAGAACCCGTTAAGCGAGCCAAGTCCTCAGGAACCTTTACAGTGGGATTCTTTTGGATATCACAGGCATGACAGAACAAAGGCCCGGGCAAGTTTTTTCTGCCCATTCCCTTCGGAGACAGCTCTGATTTTAATTGTTGTCTCCCCGAGACCCAGGTGGCTGATGGCTTCTCCCTTAAGATGTGGCCCGCGAGTCCAAGTTTGCCGAGCGGCCCGTCCATGCAGATGCTGCTCGGGGAAGCCACGGACTGGCCGTTGGCAGCGAGGCCTGGACGGGGACAGTCCCATCCCGCAGTCCCTGGGAAGCTGGTTGTCTTCTGTAGAGACGTCTCCTTGTTGGAGGTCAAAGGACAGCATGTGTCTCTGTATTTATATTGTGAGTTAAGCACAGGGTGTGTGTTTTTGACCAGGAATTGCTCCACTGTTTTGAAAACGACCTTTCCTTCCACAGCTGATCCACCAAGTTAACGACTGAGCGAGGCCGCGAGGCCACAGAGCGGGCAGGCTCGGGCTCAGTTATTTTTGCAAACGGTGCCATTTGGCTGCTTACGGATTGCATTTGATGCGGACATCCTAGTGGAAGGGATCCTGGGTCAGGAGCTTGAGGAGCTGGGTTCCAAGGCTGCCGTGCATCACAGCTCCTAAATTTGTTCTGGCTGTCCGACCTCGGAAAAGTCCCTTGATTCTTGTGTGCTGCCTCGGGTTGCTGTAAAGAGTGCGATCGTGAAACACAGGCGCTGTTTGACCTCGTTGGTTGTGTCATTAAGATGACCCTTGGAAAGGATGCTGGAAACCTATTTCTTAAGTGTCTACTCGGGGCCAGGCTGGGTCCTGGGGAAATGGGACCGTGCACAGTGGACCCGCATCCTTATCCTCTCGAAGCTTCCATTCTGGTGGGAAAGTACCGTCTCCGTATCAGGGGAAAATTGGATCAGGGCGGTGACCCAGAAGTGTAGTCATGGAGCAAACACCGAGTTCCCATGTGTTGTTATTTGTTCCACTACGGTATGTGAGCTCTAGCCTCCCAGCTGATGGGGTTCACACTAAACATGAAAGCTGGTGCTTCTACATGGTCAGAACCTGAAGGAAGCAAGAGTTTGTACTATCACCGGGTGGATTCAAGCCTAATGGCATAGACACTGGCCACTCTGGGTCCTCGTGACCCTCCATTCTCTGCCCCCCGCATTCTGACACATGGCGGTCCCATTCTCTGTCCAGCTTGTGTAGAAGTCGCAACCTTGCAAGTCTTCGCCCCTGGGACCCCCTCAGCCCCAGCCCACTTGGGGGAATTGGATACGGCGTGCAGCTCGGCCCTCTGGGCGCTAGGTCCCGACCCCAGCGTGACATCCCCCCGAGGCCACATTGGCTGCCCATTAAGGAAGGTCACCATCAATAGCCCGCACTTCCATTTTTTTTGCACCTTTAGGAACTTGAAAGGAAAGACACCCCAGCATTAAAATGGGAAATATGCTTGTGTTGTAGATTTTTAACACGTATTTTTCAAATCTGGTTTTTATGGAAGTTTTGAAGTTATGAACCGAGAACACTATATATGTTCAAACCCTTTGAAACAAAATGCTGTCTCTGTGCAAATGTGTGTTTTTATAAGTATATATTTGTTTTTTCCTCTTGAGGTGAAATTATATATCTTTAATAACAAAGTACATATCCAGGCTGGTCTTTATAAAGGAATTGGGAAGTTGTTTCTTTGACTAGGTGCCAAATAATAAGTTATACCATTTATTGCACACTTGCTCTGTGTTTAGCTTTTTACATGTTTTATCTCCATTCCTACAATAATATTAGGAATTGGGTATCATCTTGATTTTATAGACAAGGAAATTATAGGAAAGGTGGCGGCATCCTATTAATTCCAGGAACTGGCAAGTTTATAATTAGTAGAGCTCTTAAATGTTAGCTAAATTTGGTCAATATGATGGTGATATTTTTCAAATACAATCATTTTTTCTCAATCTTGGTTATAATTGCCCTTTTGGATTCCCCCCCCCCCCCGGCTAATTATAAATTGTAAGTCACTTCTACAATTAGTTATGGAAAAAGAAAGTTATAGACTAAAATTATAAACCGTTGATAAGTCACTAACTATAAACATGGCAGTCCTACTAATTTATGTTTGATTCATACCGTGAATGGAAACCAGCTTTCCTTCTTTACTGAATTTATCCTGTTAATATAACTACGTATACTTTACAGTGTAGACTTTTATATTACAGTTTTATATTTCTTAAAAATTTAAGGAATATTATAATTTTTTACAAAAGGACGGAAATCATGGAAGCACTAGTTTTACACACACACACACACACACACACACACACACTTTTTTATAAGTCTTTGTGTTCAATAGAGGGCACCATAGCACAGATCATGAATGTCTTCAGTGAAGATTTGTAGGTTTTATTTATTTATTTTCTCATGGTAAGAGGTAAACAGGCTGAATTA
Source organism: Potos flavus (assembly GCA_028534135.1). Classification (NCBI taxonomy): domain Eukaryota; kingdom Metazoa; phylum Chordata; class Mammalia; order Carnivora; family Procyonidae; genus Potos; species Potos flavus. The sequence goes on from CM052887.1 coordinate 49,742,372, forward strand.
ATTTTTTTTCCTACATCCCACTGCTAACCTTCCACACTCTATACACATGTATATATATCATTATATTGGGTTCAGTAGACAGGGCATCCTTAGTTAGGATTAAGTGGTTTTGCATAGCTATATATTGTTCCCAACTGAACCAGTATACAATACACCTAATAAAATCATGTTGAGGAAAACCAGGTTTTCGACTGTGTCCAATTCAAGTGAAAAACAGGATTTGCTTTGTTTAGTTTAAAGTTGTTTTTGGGGAAAGGAATAACTTTTGACTCCTGTTGTAAATATCTTCTCGACATTTCTTTAAAATTCTAGGGGCTGTTTTTTGCTCCTTTTATAAAGGCTTGAAAATTATATACACTTACTTTTATGGAGGCTTATAAAAATGACATTTTATTGACCGTTTTACAAAGTACTCTTTATATTAAGGTTGAAGTTGATTTTCTGCTATTAGATTTGTTGGTGGAAAATGTGGCACAAATATGACTAAGGTAGAAATAGAATTTAATATTATGACGATGGCAGTCACAACATTCTGTGAAATACAGTAAACCCGATATTCCTTAAAACGAACTAGCTGTGCTCACCGAATCAGATGGGAAAACACTTTCAAAATTTGGTATTTTTAATTTCGAGATAAAATACCTGGAGTAAAAATCATGAATATGTTAAAAAATTATTTTGCTTATTTAAAACCCATCCCCATGGAGCACAGTAGCATAAATTTAGCCCGCCAGTCAGAGAGCCTTCCAGTAACCCAAACCATGCCTAGCAGGGGCCCTGTTTTTCGCACTCCAGGCCCCTGTGGTGTTTGGATCTCGCCTCCCTGGCCACGGCCACATCCTCCCACTTAAGAATTGTGAGCTGGGTGTGTGCGGGGCTGGGCTCCCTCTTGCTTTTTGCCGGCGTGTCCTCCAGGTGGCAGTAGTAAGCAGAAAAGAAAACACTGGGAAATCATGAGTCTAATGTACAGTAAAATTGGAAATTGAATTATAGCTCAAGAAAAAGGACAGTAGCCTTGAGGTCCCGATCAACCTGGACTCTGATCACTTTTGTTTGCTGTACCCGTGTGTTAGGTTACTAGCAAGTTAATAACCACGCGTGAGCAGTTCAAGACTCAGTAGAATTGCTTTAGACATGAAATAAAGCTAAAATGAATTTGTGTCCAATATCATTGGCATGAGTGCTCATTACTTTTGTAGTGTAATGCCTGGAACCATCTAAAATCAATTTTAAAGATTACCTATTATTTTATAAAGAAAATAAAACACATTTCCAACAGAAATAAAGCAGTGAGCGTAATCCTGTGAGCAGTTACTCGTACGTGGCTGGCTGGAAAACCGCTGACAGGACTCAGGAAACTCCGTCCAAACTTCAAGGCGAACGCGAGTTAATATTAATGGGTTGCTGCCCTATAAATCTTCTCTTGATTCGAAGTATTTAAAACAAGAGTGGTAAACATTTGTAAATGTAGAAAATAAATCTCAAAGAGTAGTAAAAGGGATTTACTACTTTACTACTTGTACTTGGTAAATTAATCTCTATCACGGGATACGGTCATCTTCTAGGAGAAGCCAGGGCAGAGGATGTGGAGGGGAGGGGAAGTATTGAGCTGCTTTGCTGGAGACTTTGCCCTTTTAAAAGGCACAAAAGTTTAACGTTTCCTTTCAGTAGGCCAGTAAACATATTCTCCCAAGCTACATTTGGGAAGCCTGTTGAGGCTAGATTTTGGTTGTGATACTATACACGTGTAGACTTTTGCCTTCTCGAAGAAATAACTCTGTTTTATTTTGGAGAAAAGGAAATCTTCTAATGACCTTGGATTTTAAGTAACTTGACATGAATGGCCAAAAAAGACTTACTTTTCTAATTATTTGTGTAAAAATGCAGAATATAAGAAAAGGTCCATTTGGTCTGAAATACGTAATATGTGTTTCATAGAGTTCTTGTGCAAAATCCCACGTTGGGCAAAATGATTCTCAGGTTTTTGTGTTTTAGTTTTGTCCCCTCTGTCTGGTCTGAGTGCCTCGTAATATATCATTATTGAACTATTCATGGCGATGAAATTATAAAACATCAAGATCTTTCCTAAAAAGGTAAAACCAGTTTTTATTTAAAAAATAAGAGTGTACTTTGACTTAATTTCCTGTTCTGAGACATGCACTTCAGGAAAAAAAACAAAAACAAAAAACCATGTTTGGTGGTAATATGAATTTGAGCAGGTATAGATTTGTTGGAGTCGTTTTTTAGTTTTCCATGTAGTTCTGAGGCACTGGTTGAAATCCGTACTCTCTTTGTAAACTTTGACCTTGACTGTGGGAAGGCTAGTATGTACTTAGGACAAAATTATCGTATTTTAAGTGTGTATATATGGTAAAATCTGCTGGAGTAATTTTATTTGGTGGCTTATTTTAACAACATAGAAACAGAGTGCCACGGAAGATTATGGAGAGATTTCTAGTCCACCTTAGGTTTTCAAAAAAAGCCACCTCTCAACTCAGCCCTTGTAAACATGTATGTAAGCATACTTGTAAAGTTTTAAAATGTAAAACATGCTGAGAGACGTATGGGCTTTTTAATACAGTTTTTAATAGTCGTTGAAAGTTTTGATGTTTCATGACAGCTTCGCCAATAAAGATCACAGAACAGACCTACTGGTTGGCAGTAAAAAAAATTTTTAAGTAGCATACATTTCTATGACTATGAGCAAAATCTTTCCGTAATTAATCCACATGGTCATAACAGATGGTTAAACTGAAGAAATGTCCTTGAAGTTATTCTTTTAACAGATGTTCTTCACTATTAGCTTCATGTTTTTACTCACCTAAATTTCCAAATAATTGAATAAAACTTAACATATGCTTTCATCCTTTTAATAGGCAGAGTCTTTAATTGATGCGAAGTTCGCCGCAGTGGAGGGACGACTTTGGTGGCACCTTTCTAACGTTTTGCCCTTTCCTACCCTCTAGTTGTCCACCCCCGACCCCCTCTCATTGCTCCTTTCTCCTTTCCCACAGGGTCCTCCAGAACGCACTCCTGCTATCCGATAGCTGCCTCCACCTCTTCCTGCAGAGCCATCTGAGTTCGGAAGACATTGAGGCTTGCGTTTCTGGGCAGACTAAGTACTCCGTAGAAGACGCCATTCACAAGTTTGCCTTGATGAACAGACGTTTCCCTGAAGAAGACGAAGAAGGAAAAAAAGAGAACGATATAGATTACGATTCAGAAAGGTACCTCCTTGCATTTCGATGTAACGCGTGTTTGTGTGACACAGAGTGCACGTACGCGTGTGTAGAGAGAGATACACACACTTCACTTTTTTGTTGATGTAATACTAAGATAATGAAAAAATTAATTGACTGAGATTTTATTGAGCTGTGACAGCTCATCATAGCAGTCTTCACACACACCTCCACACTGAATTAATGAATGCAGTAGAAATTCAATTATCTGCATTCTGATTATGTGACTTTCATTTAGTCAGACTTGAATTATTCGCGTTTAAATTATCTAGCTAAAAAAATATCCAACTGCACTCCAAATGGCTAATTAAAAGTCCAAATTTCCTGTCTCTCTTTGTGACTGGAGATAATTAAAGTTCTCCTCTGTTACTCAGGCTTTGAGTGTGTTGTGAAAACCAATTTCCTCTTTTTATTATTTTCCCCCTCTCTTCTTTTCCAGTTCATCCTCTGGGTTTGGACACAGTAGTGATGACAGCAGTTCACAAGGATGTAAAATGAGCACCGCTCCGCAGGAATCCTGAAAAATAGTTTCAGTGTTACCATCTTAGGAAGAGCAAATCGTCCACTCATGGAAAGAAAGCTTGCTAATAATATATCCTTACCTAAAGCTCACTGTCATGACATTAGGTATTTAAAATCTTGATGACATCGGGTCGTTTATTAGTGGTATTTTTATGTTGTCTTATTTTGGCTAAGCTTCTGTAAAAAGCTAAAAGGCCTATGAATGCAAGTCCCCCTTCGAGGCAAACATTATGGGTAAAAACAAGATCCTGCCCTGGAATGAAATGATAGCTACGTTTAGAAAAACCTACTTGGTTTTACTCAATTTTAAAAGATAGGTATATAGGTAGCCTGCATTTAAAAATCCAGATAGCGTATTCCTCCTTGTATCAGTGGGACAGTGTTTGCAGAAACGCAGCCTGTATGATCTTAACCGCTGTGGACCCTGACGGCATAGACCAGGCCGCCTCTCTCAGACATGTGGCTGATATCTTGTGGGCACCTCCCCTGCCCCGGGAAAGACACTTTGCTTTTGGGTTTTCGATTGGAGTAATCTAAGACGTTTCACCTTTCCAGTATCTTATGTCACACTTAGATGGAAAGTGCATCTTATGAATAGAGACGTATTAAAATAATGTTGATGTCTTATACAGAAACAGAAATAGCGCTCGTCATGTTGCTTATATTTGCAATCTAGAGACGCACAAATACATTTTCATGGTCCAGATTCACACATGGTTTCCGGAAACAAATAGTTTTCATTATCGTTGTGTGATCAGAATTTACGGGTTAACTATTTTCTGACTAAATGTGCAATTTCTTATCACCAGATAACTTTCAGTGTCAGTGGTGGTCACTTGTCACTTATTTTTAAGTTAGAAGTGGGATCTTATAAAAATTAGTAAGTTTATCAATAAATATTCCCATAATTTAGAAAAGAATGTCAACTTCCTAATTTAAGAATTCTTCATTTTTAAAAAGCCCTTTCATTTAAGGCATCTGCCTGAGGATTGGTTATTTAATAAAATGTCTTCTTTTTTTAGTGGCCCAAAGGTAAAAGGTCTTAGATAAACTACACTGAACTTCAAATTTCAGATGAGGCAGCATTTTCTTGAGATAATTATCCAAGTCTCTTCTTCGTTGAATGGTACGAAATATCTCTGAAACCACCAGGAAGATACTTTTATGTAACTGGAATAACTTGTTGCTTTAATTAAATGTTACCTCACCTCATTTTATTTTAACTGGGAGTTTAAAAGTTACTGTATTATTAAAAAGTCTTTGAAACACTCATAACTAAGAACAGAAAAAAATTAAATTTAGAATAAGAATGATCTTAATTTTTCCTTCTTGTTTTTGTTTGGTCCAGAACATTAGTGAGCTTTTGTAAATATTTTGACTTAGTGTATCTTGGATCCTGTTACTTTATCACGTAAGACTCGTTGTTTTAATACAGGGGAAGAAAAGATTTAGCAATTTCTTTTTCTCTTGCTAACATGTAAAGTTTGCCATCTAGTCATTTAAGAGCAATCCTTAGCTTGCTGGCAATATGTATTTGAATTCACATTATTTCTGTTTTACAGCAGTTTTTGAAAAGCATGTAATGTGCCACTGATTGTCATATTATTTTTAGATGATGTAACATAGCCATCAAAATTGATATTAAGTATGCCTAATACTGTGGTATGTAAACTTCACAAGATCATCGTTTTCACATTAAACGTGAAAAAAATCAAGTTCAGTTTCTTGGATCACTTATTTTACACAAGAGGATATATTTCTTCTGACTTACACCCAAATTCAGTATGTTTTTGAACAAGCAATAAATTTTAGTGAGAAGCTTTGGTAAGATTTGGTTTAACAGTCACTATAGTTGTGCACATTTGAGGCTTTTAGCCTTGGTTTGGTGGTTGTGATATCTCAGCACTGGCTTCTTAAAACGGATTTTCTGCAGCCGAGATACTTAGGTGAACTTCAGCCCCCAGTGGCTTTTTGGCTTTGTTCTAGTCCCTTATTTTTCTCTGGCATATTTTTCTAAAGCTTTCTTTAGGAAAAGAACATAATTCCTAAGTAACTAAATCAAATAGATGTTTATTTAAAACTATCTTTAATGGAACTTAAATTTAAAGAATTCTAATCTTGACTCCTCACGATTCACATACAGCAAAACTGTATTTCCATGGCTAATTCTGAAAGGGTAAATGATTCACCTATAAAGCCATTTTATGCGTTTTGTTTGAGAACTGATTTTATACATAACCCAGAGGTCTCAACTATGAAAGTCAACAACCTGTTACTTAGGGCTTTTTCAAAGTCTCACTTGGAAGAAAGTGATTTAGATTCCAGTTAAAATTTCAAGGTTTAAAAATTACTAAGGAAAAACAGAAATGTTCATCTCTAAGTAGTTATGAGCCTTAAGATATTAAGTATTTCGCAGGAGCTTTTCAAGCCTAATGCACATTTTATTGAATAATTTAATACAAACAAGTGATATGCCATAACCTGACTATAGTAAGGTAAAAGAATAAAATTTCTTTTAGAGCTATTAAGAACATAAAATCATTTAGCCTAGTCACAATTATCGTTATCTCCAACAGCAAATTGAATGCTGTTTTGAACTCTGTTTTTTTGGTGTCTTAAGGATTCATCATTATTGAGCTACTGTGGTACAAATACGGTTTTCAGTATTTCAGCTATAAAGGAGAAGTTCCTTTTCTACGAAAGGCCTCTACAGTTTTAAGACAAAAATAACAAAATAAAAGCTTATTCTGTTTCCAAATAGTTTTCTTCTTAATATTTAAATTGCTTAGTCGATGTCCTATGAATTCAGTGTGGCATCTTTTCAATGGAGAAAACCATTTATTTCAACATAATTTTCTCTTTTTGTTTGGAATAGACCTTTTCTTACTTTATTATATATAAACACAGTTTCAAAAAGAAATACCGTCTGAAATTAATTACCGCAGTTTGACATTCAAAGCATAGATACAATTTTCTTTGCAAATAAAGGTCATAAGACATTAATACACTGTAATAGAGGGAGTTCAAAAATTGTAGAAAATGTAAGAAAGCAACAATTTCTTTAAAATTTGAAATATTTACAAAGGATTTTGCCACTCTTCTTTGCCACATGCATCTCACAAACGAGTCACCATTGTCCCTTCAAGTCAGACACAATTGCTCTTCACTCTTGTTGGAAACTTTTCTAGATAATTCTTATGAACACCGCATTGGACACTAATTTATTTTAGCTGCGCAAACTCTGGTAGTGAATGATCCTTTTCTCTTTCTCTAAAATTCCGAAGACTTCTTTTCCAAAGATACGGAAGAGAAGAGGAAAAAAAAATTAAGCTACGGTTTTCCGCTGAATGTGAACTCTAGTCTAAACACACTATGCAAATGGCTTATGCTAAAGAGAAATACCCTTTCTCTCCCCCACAGAAGTGTAGATGCATCCCAAACCCCACACCGCTTGTGTTTGCTGCTGGGGAGGCACAGCACGGGCATAACTTGTGGCTGTGTTTTTGTTAGTTTCTTACCTCCGGGTCTTCTTTATAGCTTTGCCCCCACCCCACTGGCGGTGGCGCTCCCGCCGCTGCACCCTCGGCCGCCCGTTGGCTGCGGCGCCTCCGCCGCTTGCGCGCACTCCCCCGCGCCGCGTCCCGCATACGCGCGCTCCCGCCTCCTCCCGCCCCGGCGCTCCGCCGGCGGCGGCTGCGGCGGCGACTGGGTGGCAGGTAGCGAGCCAGCCGGCCTGGGTCTGGTAACCCATGGCAACCGCCCTGGTAACCCATAGCAACTGCGCTGCGGAAAGAAAGGGGGAAAAAAAAAATAGAAAGAAAACCCGGGTGGAGGGGGGCGGTGGGTGGCGAGTGGGAACAACAACCGCAAAAAGACAGCGATTTACAGCACAGACCTGCAGCGCCCTCTCCCCTGCCCCACCTGCCGCCAACGTGGGCACCGCGAGGCCCCCTTCCCAATGTGAAAATGACAACTCGGGCTGCTTGAAAAATAATAAGAAAACGAGAATGCAGAGGGACCTCGGGGGGGGGGGGGGAATGGTGTGGGAGGGAGCTTTGAATAGCGATCCCCTTCCCCCCCCCCCCCGCCTCGCCCCGGGGCTCCGGGCTCAGTGGTCTCCTGCGGCCCCGCTGGGTTTGTGAGCGCGCGTGGAGCCGCCGCCCCGCCGCCCCGGTGGGTTTCGGGGCGGCTGCGTCGGGGTCGGCCCAGCCGGAGCCGGGGGAGGCGGCGGCGGTGGCGCGTGGTTGCGCGTTCTAGACCCGAGTCTTTGTTCTGTAGATGCTCGCGGCGCTGCGGCCCCCGGCCCCGCCGACCGGCGCGAGAGGAGGCGACGACGTGCTGCCGGGGCCTGCAGGCGGCGAGGCCTGGCACGAGCGCCCCGGGGTCGCGGCGAGGCTGGGGCACAACCCGCGCGCTCGCTGTGTTTTATCTGCGTCCGAACCGCACCTATCAGTTAACCTCTTTCCTCTCCAGTCTCCCCAGGACCTTAAAGCCTGCCGGGCGGACGCGCGATCGCCTGAACTCGCCGCCCCCCGTTTGGAGAGGGAGGAGACCGTCGCGCTTGGTGGAGGGACCGGGCCCCGGGGTAGAAGCGCGTGCCTCCGGGTCCAGAAACCGCCCTGGGTCAGAGTTTAATGCCTGTGTGTGCGGGGGGGGGGGGGGGCGGGAAAGGAGGGTGAGGAACAGGCGGGGAGACACCGGTCCGCCACCACTTTAGGCTGCGGTCCCAGAAGCGGGACTGTGTTCTTCGCCTGGAAAGAAAAGAGGCGCAAGGCCGGTGGTATAACCCGGTGCAAGACCGCCGAAAGACAGAGGGGGGCGCTGCCGGTCCCAGAACGCGCGGCCTGGGGTCTGGCTAGTTGTCCGAGTGGTGGAGTGGGCTTAGGGGTTACAGATGGAAGGAACCTGTGCCACACACAGATTTCAGTCCGTGTTTTTTGAGTATCGTCTGTTCGCTCGTGTATTCGCAGAACCTCCCAGCCCTCAACGAGAAAATGATGCAGGAAGCATCCGAGGACTGGTTCCATCCAACACAGAGCACCTAGGCCCATGCAAGTCCATTCCACAAGGAAATGTACTGGGGTGAAGACCGGCCGCCCTAGGAAGCTGCAGTCCACGGTTCTAGGTCTAGTTCAAATGAGCTGTGATTCCAAACTCATTTTGATGTTTTAAAAAGGAAAACGTTTGACCTGGATGATTTTTGAACTCCTTTGAGATCTTAATCCTCAATGATTTTCCCTCTGTAGATGTGTACCAGTTACAAATCCAAATAGCAAAGCCATCAGCAACATCTTTTCTGGAGGCAAAGACCTGCACAAGTGTAACACACACTCCCTGTACAATGTATGTTCCTGAAAGGTGATTAGACCAACAGTGTCTTATCTAACTTGCTGGTAGACAAAAGGGAGTCTGGCTATGTAAAGAATGCTATTTTAATCCTTTCTTTTTTTTTTTTAATTTTATTTATTTATTTGACAGAGAGAGAGAGATCTCAAGTAGGCAGAGAGGCAGGCAGAGAGAGAGGGGGAAGCAGGCTCCCCGCTGAGCAGAGAGCCCGATGCGAGGCTCGATCCCAGGACCCTGAGATCATGACCTGAGCCAAAGGCAGAGGCTTTAACCCACTGAGCCACCCAGGCGCCCCGATTTTAATCCTTTCATAAAGAAAAGGATCTTCCAAATATATATTTTGGCTGTCACAGATCCTAGGGAAACTTAGTGGTTTATTTTCACAAATGTGCACGTTCTGAGTTCCCCTGCCTACGGAGCCCCTGGCAGAGAGACTGTGAACCTTTGGAGGTAAAAGGTAGCTACTTGCGTGCCTGGGGATCCATTCAGGACCATCCCAGCCCTCTGCATCGTGGTGTGCTGGGAACCCTCTGCTTTAATTTAATTTTTTTTTTAACAAAAGCAATTACAGAAAAGTGCAAATTTAACGTGTGACATTTAACATTTTGCCGTGGCAGGCAGCCTCCACTTAAATGGGGCCTTTCTGCAGAACAACAGGAGCCAAAAGGCCTTGTGTCATGGAGTAATGTAAGACACAATCTGGCCTGCAAACGCACAATGAATCGGGAAGGATTTATGTAATTAATTGACCAGTCTTAACCTGTTATCGTGATGTAAGGAATTTGGAACTCATTAATTTGGGCTCTGACAGATTTCATATTAGAGCTGGCAAATATGGATTGAGCCTCTTATTCTTGTAGCAGCTGGAATTTCCATGACAGTGAGGATTAGTGAAGGCGACCTATTGCTGGAGTCAAACTGCCTCTTTGTAATCAGTAGCCCTGCTCTGCATTAAAGGGATAATGGAAAAAAAAAAAAAGAAAAAAAAGAGGCGTATTACCTGGCTGAAGAAGCAGGAGGGGCTTGTGTTCACTCTGCTGGTGTGTGTTGGGCTCCAGCATTCGCCGTCCAATGAAAACATTAATTTCAATCATAAAGTTAGGTGGTTTCCCAAGCACTTGAGAGAATGAGAAGGTAGAGGGGTCTCATGGTTCGGTTTGGTATTGTCGTCAAAGTTAAAAGGGATGAAAAGACTTAGCCTTTGAATTTCCTCTATGTGAACACAGAGACTGTATGAAGAAAGATATAGAAGTCCTCTGAGGGGCAAACGGTATTTCTTGTAATGTCATATCCACAAATGAGCAATTCAGAGCCTTGAAGGAGAGCCGGGCTTTCTCAAGAGCAACTCACTGTCTCTTGCTCAGATCTTTTTCATGGACCTCGCGAAACCCAGGACTCACATAATGAACCTTTCGTTGATCATCTAATCTCTGTCCTCTTCACAGTATGTGATGTCTAGGGAATCACTCCTTTGGAAATGTCTAATTTCTTTTTTGAGATTTCAAGAAAACCCAATAGAAGCCTAACTTTCATTTTTCCCCCTTGACAATCGGAAAATTGCAAGGTTGAAAAAAGGGTCTCAAGATTAAACTAAATGTCTTTTCTTTTCCTTCCTTTCACAGTACTTTTCCCCTATTGCTGGGCTATGTGATAAGGTTAATACAACTGCCGTAGGGATCATTAATACAGGAAGATAAGCAAAGTTGCACATTTAAAACATTTTCAGGGTCTCATTTGCCTCCTTCTACCCATAAAGAGCCCTTTGGTAACAAATACAGAAGCAAGCACTGAATATTTTACTTCTTAAACAGAAAGCTCCATTGACCTTTCCTAATACATTATTATTCATAAATACTCTCCAAAGTTGGGCACTGACTGTGTTTTTTCACTCTTATATTGCCTTTAAAAACTTTCATTCAAGCAAAACTTAAATTTTTATATAACAAATATTGTTATAATATAAATCTTTGCAAAACAAAAAGATTTCCAGTCTCCCTTTTTGTGCTGTCAGGATTCCGACTGAATTACAAAGTAGAGAATTTTCTCTTTGGTCAGTAATAATGGGATTTGATCTAGCAACAGAGTACTAGGTACAAAGATTTTCTTCGTGATTATCTTGTTAATGACTGATTTCTTCAGCTTTGGTTCCATTTAAATGAATGCATAAAGATAAACACTAGAAATTGGCATCAATATATTAATGTTATCCTTCTCATTGAGAGAGCAAGTAGTTGTTATTGGTATTATTATTCCAATGGGAAGGCTGTGAAGATAAACAGTGATATCAGCAACACTTGGATAACTAATATAAACCATGACAAGGGCGATTAATAGTGTATATAAACACACTTCAAACTTGTATATATGATCTCAGCTCTCACCTACAGATTTCTTTGTATTTTTTTTAAAGGGTAATTTGTAAGTTGGCAATTACAAGGTTATCAATTTATGTGCTGTGTGTACTGTTTATGTATTGGAAGTATGGAATGGACATATTGAAGCATGATTTGTTAGGGAGAGTGTTGACTGGAAGAAAGTCTGGTAAATTGAGTTCTGGCTCTGCCACTAGTACATACTCTCGAAGGTAGCCCCCAAGCCCTCTGGACTGCAGTTTCCTCATCGCTGCAACGAGAAGATTGGATACAGAATGCAGAATGTCTTTAAAGGTATTAATAAGCGTTGTTTAAAAAGCAAGAAAAGAAAAGGAAGTAGGTTGAAGGTTTCCATGGTCAGTTACATTTTAGACACATTGTGTTAAAATTTAACATTAATTTTTCTGCAGGATTTGTCTGTGCCTTTCATATATTAATATACACTGTGACTCTCTTAAATATTTGTGTGGGAGGGGGGCCGGGGGTGGGAGGCTTCTGTATGCAGTTTCCTTAAACTGATTTGAAGCAGAGAATCTAAAATTCTATGATTTTTGAATCTGTAATACTTTGGACCTCTTCCCAGAACGAATAAGGGGCACTTGCTTTCACCCTAAGTGTTCCTGAGATAGGGTGTGAGGAATGTGTGAGTATAACTAACTAAGAAGTATTCCCCTTCAGAAAGCAAGTTCTATAAAGAGGCAGGGAGTGTGGTACGAAGTTTAAATCTTAGTTTCACTGCTTCCAAGATAAGTGACCGGGGAGTAGGTCACTTAACCTTATGGAATTTGTTTGTTCATTTACAGCATGAGGATAATGATAAGTGCTGATGAAGTCATTGCATGTTCCCTCTGTTTGGAAGGGTCTTTCCTTTTCCTCTTCCCATGCCTTTTTGCTTGGCTCATTCCTACTACTTATTCAGGACTGGTCTTCTGTCTCCTAGGCGCTGATGACGGATGTCGACTCTGACCACACCCACTACGCGTCAGGTGCCCTTTCTGCAGCAAGACCCACAACCAACCTCATATCCCCACGTGCCTTTCCGGCGGCACTTCTCCCCCTGCTCTGCATGGTGGGTCACCCGTCTGTCTGTCCCTCTGTTCAAGCAGAAGCTCCTAGAGAGTGAGGACTGCCTTTCATCTCTGCCTCCTACTCCCTACCACCCAGCACCCGCCTACCGTGTGATACCGAGCACATTCTAGAGGCAATGTTGAATTACTTCCATGGGGTGGGCAAAAGGCCTGCAGAGCCTCCTGAAGCCCCTTTCCTGTGGCAGAACCAGCAAAAGAAGAAGAAGAGCTTGGGGAGTGGGAGCAGGTAATTCAGAGATGTTTACCTCCTTGAACTTGGAAACTTTGGTGGTCCTGAGGGTGCAGGAGAACCTCCTGGTACAGCGCCTCTGTTTCTCATTTCTTGACAGTAGTGGGCCTTGAGATGAGGCCATCATCGTCCATTCATCATTGTCCATTCATGAGGTCTGCAGGGCAGTCAAGAAATGCTTTGCTTGAGGTGACTTTTTTCATTGATTAACGAAACCATTCAATGAAATGTTTTGATAAAATATTTCTTTTGGCCAACTTGTTTCTGATTAGACACTGTGCCCAGTGCAGGGTGTATACAGTAGAGAGACGTCCGAAAACTGGTGGATGGTTTCAAGTGGAAAGATTGGACTATGTGGACAGGTTAGCATTTTCTCCAAATGCCTGCTGCTCGGTCCTACAGCCCTATATAAAGCTGAAGCCCAGACTGACTTTTAAAGAGGAACTGAAAAGTAATTTAGAGTTTTACTGAAGTCTCCTAAAAAAAACACCAAAGGAATCTAATTTTAACCCCGAAACTTTCTGTCTCCGTCTCTCTACACACTCGTGCGCACACACATGCACTCACACGCCCCTCACATTCTTTGTCAGTTTTTTTTTAAACTTCTGACAACTTTAGTGACTGTCCAACCTTCCCAATCCCAGCCCACACTGGCTCTTGTCTTTTTCCCCCTCTTCTCTATCTTGTCATATCCATCCCTTGCTCTTCTCTTGTGTAAATTGGTGACGACAATCTCCAATCCTCTTGGTTCCTGCCCACGTTAATTCCAACCTGCATAGCCAGAGCTCATGTGGTCTGGCAAAGACAGACTTCTTTTGTGGAGCGGGGGCAGAGGGCCCTGGGGTTGGGGGGGGGGCGCGGTGCTGGTGTGGATGAGGGTATGCTGGGGGCGAAGGTGGGAGCCAGCTGGCTCTACTCACAAGGTATTTTTCTCCCATCGCAGAAGTGAGCAGAGGAACCCCACAGTCTACCCCTGCAGTTGGAGCGTCCTGAAACCCCTAACATTTTTAGGTTTAATAATAACAAACCATAGTTGCATCCCCTTTTTACTTTATTCTTTTTTTTAAGAGTGTATTTTTTAAAATTTTATTTATTTATTCATGAGAGACAGAGAGAGAGAGAGGCAGAGGGAGAAGGAGACTCCCCGAAGAGGAGGGAGCCTGACATGGGACTCGATTCCAGGACCCCGGGATCATGACCTGAGCCGAAGGCCGACGCTCAACCATCTGAGCCACCCAGGTGCCCCCGCTTTTTACTTTCTAGCTATCAATTTCATCCTCTGACCTTCAGGGGAATTCACCTAAAGCCACAATGTGAAAATGAACCTTATTTCTAAGGACCATTGGAGAAAGAGTCCTTTGGTAATCCGCCACAAGGATTAACAACTCTTTTTAGAAAATTATTTTATTTTATTTTTTAAAGATTTTATTTATTTTTTTAACTTATTTGACCAGAGAGAGAGAGAGAGAGCACAAGCAGGGGGAGCAGGAGATAGAAGGAGAGGGAGAAGCAGACTCCCCACTAAGCAGGGAGCCAGATGTGGGGCTCGATCCCAGGACCCTGAGATCATGACCTGAGCTGAAGGCAGATGCTTAACCGACTGAGCCACCCAGGCACCCCATAGAATACAACCATATTTTATGTGAAAAATAAAAACAACAAAAAAACCAAAAAAACCAAAAGCCTTTTATGTTCTAGTTGAAATGTTCTCAACATGACTATTTCATCCTAAGTTTTGCTGTCATAATTTATGGTCCTTTTCTGAATCAAGTTTGTCCACAACTGTGGTGAATAGTAGACCTCCAAATGCAAACATGACATTTTTGTAAGGGTTTCGACAGTGAGGTGGATTGTGAGCAATTTAATGTAAGGTTGTCTTAGCGCCCTCGAGAAGCTCGTGGAGCCGGCCCCCCACAGGAGCAAAGATCAGAGCCATGGTAAACGTGTATTGAGTTGTGCCACTCTTCCGACCCCGAAGAGAACCAGAAAAAAGTAAAAGAGTGGTGAAGACAGGTGAATTATACTGTCTGTTACAGGAAAGGAGACTGTTTTGAAATAGAATGTAAGTAAATCAGGAGCTGGAGTTACGCAGAGAACACTGTCATCATAATAGAGAGCGCAAAGAGCAGTGGCTCCCATAAGCGAGAAATCAATGTCTCTTTCAGCATCTCTCCACCACAGGTAGGCAAGCCCTGCCCCAGGAAATCACTGAGGGACCCAGGCTGGCGGGGCGACCCTGCCATGTTCCACAAGTGCTTCCCAGCATTGCCCCATTCACTCCTATGTCTAGCTCGTAAGATGGAAAGGCGAGAAGAACTGGGGGCAAAGCACCTTTTAATTAATTAATTAAATTAGTGTATTGCATTTTAATTTATTTCAATTTATTGGTAAATAGAAATTCTCAAGCATACACATGTGTAAAGATAATGGAGTAAAATACACCCCCATGTGGCCATCACTCAAAGTTACCTTCCTGTGATAGAACTTGTACACCATTACACCATATACGTCCTCCAAATACACCTTCCCCCTTTGCTGGATTATTTTAAATCAAATCTCAAACCCTTTCAAGAAGCTATCTGAAAGTTGCAAACTTTGCTGCGTCACTTGGTAAGAATTCAGTCACCTGGTCACATCTAGCTGCAAGCAAGGCTGGGCAGAGCGTCCCCGGGGCGGCTGTGTGCCCTGGACAGAGGAGAAAATGCCGCACTTGAGATCACAGGATTTGGGGGGTGGGGAGGTCCTTGAGAGAGGCCACAGATTGAAGTGAAATTGCTCAAGGGAATACTAAGGACATCTCTAGACCGCAGTAAAATCCAAATGATGACAGTTGCATACTGATACCCCGTGAAAGGCTACAGCGAGTCTCACGCTCTTGAATTTTTAGCAAATGCCACATTTGCTGAACAAAAACAGAACAGCAAAATGAAGTGGCTTAGAAAGGCATCACAGAATCTTGCTTTTTTCTCACCTGTGTAAAATTAGCTGAGATAATGATTTTGGAGTAGAGTCAATATATATGTAAATTATGAAGATGGTTTATTTGCTTCTGCTGTTGGAATCTTGTCTTGTAAGGTGTTAAAAGGTGTATGTGTGTTTAAGACCTGATGTAACTTCAGGTGATAAAAAGGACGAGACACCACAGAACTTAAAATGAGCAAAAGAACTAGTTTAAACGAGTTTAATGAATCAATTCATGCCAAGAAACATTTATTGAGCTTGTACTATATTCAAGGATTGTCCTGGGTCTCAGGGATACAATGATAACAAACAGTCCTTGTTCTCAGGGGCTCTCCATCTGAGGGCAGATGCACATGGAAGCATCTAACGGTAATATAAGACAGAATTTCTTGTCTGCTTTTCCTCAGTGGCCAGCCCTCTCGGCTCTCAGCTCAGAGTGAAGCCCATTCAACCTCCAAGCCTGGCCGGCCAATCAGAGCAATGGTATTTCCCTGGCCCAAGTGATTGGCTCAAGAGTTGGCACGTGACTCTATCAGAACGAATGATTTTTTGTGCATCGTGGAGAGAAGAAACTCTCTTTCATGCTCTGGAGTGACTCGAGGAGGGTGCAAGCCGGGAACTCTGGGGCCGCGTCTTGCCCCTGTAAGGGGAGCCTGCTTGAGAATGAGGCCACATGAGAAAGAGATCCAGAGCTGAGAGATAAGAGAGTAAGCCTTGGTGCCATCATGGTAAATCTCTTAAATACTTCCCATCTCAAGCACTGCAAGAGGCACACCAGTCACTGATGTATTCATTCATTCACTCACTTTCCTGGCATTGCTGCATTTAATCCCTAGAACATTAATAGGAGTAGGTACCATTATCCCCAGTGTAGAGATGAACTTACTGCTAATTAATGGAAGAGCTGGAATTGAACACAAGTCTATTTATAAATCCTAAGTCATTTTCCTATATGATTTCCCTAGGCACCACTCTTAAGAAGAAAATGGCTCTTATTGATCAATCTAGTCTCTTAACTCCTAGAGTAGTGCACTTGCTTCGAAGGTGCCCCTTACACATTTATTGACTGTGTATTTGTAACGTAAGGGGGGGCAGTGCTGTTACTCAGAGTTGAGAGCCCATAGGTGCAGGAGGAAGTGGAGGGGAGGGGGAATTCAAGTGTGGAGGTGATGACTTGGGGGTGAGGGTACAGGAAGAGATGGTGTTTGGAAGTGCCAGGGTGGGTTGGAATCAGCAGAGAGGTCAAAGACGGAAATTTGGAAATCGTCTGCAAGGCGATCAACAGAGGTCATCTCTGCACAAATGTCTAGTCAGTGAGGCCTGCCTTGACCCCAAAACTGCAACCTCCCCTCAACTCCCCTTACCCTGTCCCTCCCTATCCCTCTTCTCTGCTTTATATCCTCCCCAGCACTCACCACCTATATCCATGTTACGTATCTATTTGTTTTTATCTGTCTACTCTGCACCCACCCAACAATATAAACTTTATTTGTGCAGGGAGATGGCTGTTGTTCACTGTGCTATCCCGTGGGGCCAGACTAGTGCGTCACACACAGGAGGTGCCTCAAGGATACTTGTTGAATGAATAAATGAAAGAATAGAAGTGGATGAGATTGCTCAATGATGGTGGAAATTAAGAGAAGGGGACAGAAGGCCAAGGAAGGGGAAATCTTGGAAGAGACTAAGAAAGTCTGTGAGGCAGAAGGCAAATCAGTAAAGAGCAAGTCCCAAGAATAAAGGAAGCAGAGGTTTTAAGAAGGCAGGACTGGGCAGCGGGGTCAGATGTGGCTGAGAGGTAAAAAAAAACATGGCGGCTTCCATTATATTTGGAATGAATTCTCTTTGGTAATGTTGCTCAGCAGCATAGTGTAGTAGCACCTGGGGCTCAACAGATCATGAGAATTTGAGTTCCAGTCCTGTCATTTATTAGTGATGAAAATCTCTGAACATCTGAGCCTTGCTTTCTTTATCTGTACAATGAGTGTAATACTGATCTTACCTCAGAGCGTGATTGTGAAGGTGAGCTGAATTACGGCATGTGAAATGAATATGTGTGTGTGAGTTATTACTCGTATTACGATTTGCAGTCAGTAGAATATGTAAGAATAAAGAAAGTCATGAAAATTTCTAGAACCATTATTATTTGGGACTAATTGATTTCAAGACAAAACAAAATACATGATGAGTCTTGCTGTCATTTTTCAATCACCATGCATACTCATTTGAAAGGGAGTATTTATGAATTTGAATTTGGGGCATTTTCTTCATCATTCCGGTTTTCCATGCCCCTTCTTGCTCAGGCTGCTTATGCAAATACACAGCCCAAGCCAAGAGGCAACATTTCAGTTCTCTGTCAACTGGAGAGCCGCATGCAACCATTCCCTTCCCCTGCCCCCTCCCAGGGCATATATATTATTTCCCACCCTCCGTAGCCAGGAGGGTGCTTATTTCATGTCTTTCTAGAAAATCACTGATTATATTTACGCATTTTATATTTAGCCTTTTATGTAGTAGGCTTTCAGTTAGATTTAGTCCCGGTGGCTGAAAGTTCAACGTTTTTTCAATATTTTCCTCCAAAACCACAACCATATTTGGCAGAAAAGAAGATGAGGGATGAATAGGCTTCCATGTTGCTTGGCTATAGATATGGAGATGCTGGCAGAAATTTGCAAGCATTTGCGTATATACAATTGTCTGTCTGATGTTTGCTTCCATGCTTGCTCTCCTCCTCTGCCCCCTGTTCTCTTTGTGCAGTGAATTACTAATACAAATACAGATAATGAAATTTCTGATCCCAGCCTGCAAAGCAGATGCACATTTTGGAAGGTATCTGGGGAAAATGGATAGGCTCTCTTGATCTTGTTGCTTTATCCAGACAAGGAAACGAAGAGGAGAAAGTAATTACAGGGACTTGTCTTTGGAGGTAGAATGAGTGGCATTGACAGGATTTCTTTTCAGAGAATCTTGTAGAGATGCTGTTTTCTTGTAAATACCAATAGGTATTTCCCTGGAAATAGAGTTTACTTATTAAAATGTGTGTTCAGCAGATGGGACGCTGTCCACACGAAGCAGAACGAGTTCCGTCCTTGGGGCTTCAGAACAGAGTGGGTCAAGGGGCAGGTGAAGTTTGGCCTTGGGATAGGGCAAATCCTGGAGGCAGGAGGAAGCATCTTTTGGTCAGTCACTGCTCCTGCATACTCAGGGGCCGCCAGTTTTGTAAAGCAAGAGAGTGACTTTGTTGGGTAACCGGAGGTGGTGTGCCTCGGGGGGGCCCTGATTGGGTGGCAATAATGTCAGGAACGCTCAGCGTGCCTGACTTCAGAATATGTTCCCATTAGCTATTAGAAAGTCCCCTGGAGGAAAGGGCTGAAAAGCAACTTTAATTGGAAATAATTTAAGGTAACAAACACCATATTCTTATACCTATCCTTGCGAGTGGACCCAAAGTTGATACTTAGCTAAGCGAACAACTAAAATTAAACCTATGTTTTCTTAAACAGACAATCAAATGAATGCCCAATGAAGTTCTCATTGTCAATGGACTATGTAACTTATGGCATAACACCATCACCTTCTGTTCCAAAAATGCATGTCAACTCTTTACTTTTTTAAAAATAATCTTCGATTTTACCTATCGCTGACCTTTTATCATAGGTCATGTATTAAACACCAATTCCGTGTGTGTGAACAGGTTTCTAAACAACCCAAGTTTGTGCTGACAGCTGTAGGAAAAGAACAAACACTTGCTTTTTATATCATGTAAATATGTGCTTGTTGTCAAATAAGACAGGGTTAAAGACACTAAGATTTTGTCTTTCAGTGCTCACTAAGGGACAGCTAATCTATATCAGAAAGAATTTTAGATGTAGAACTGCAGTGTGGAAAATACAGACCTCCCACTGGTTGAAATGACATTAGTAGAAAAAAAAAAACTTGGCTGAAAACAGTTATGAAATGTTTCTTTTGTCATACAACTTAAAATATGTTGGGAATAGAATTTTTAAAAAGAGAAATGGTTTAGAAAACTGTTCTAATAGCTCTTACTCTGTTGGAAATTAGTTCAGTGGTATTGTAACACTTTAAATAGACATGTGAAATAATATAACTTTATAGTAGAATGGGGTTAAGTAAAAAACATTGATAGTTTCATTCAGGTAGATTCATTCCTTGAAATTGCTGGTAGTAAAGAACTCACTGGGCACTAGCTGGGAGCTTCGCTTTCTGTTCTTTGATGACATAGCCCTCATAGCCCATAATGATGTAAGTAGAGGTACACTCTTACCATTGCGGTTTTGTGATGAGGGTAAAGGGGAGAAAATTTCTCTTAAAAATGAAAACGGTGTTCATCCTAATGGTGCTGTTGGACTATTAAACTGGGGAGATTTAAGCTGGTATGTGGAATTCATTTGCAGATATAACGGCTACCGATCTAAGTATGAAATATTAATTATGTACCATATTGCGTCTGTTTGGATTTGTGCTCTCCGCCATTTTAGGTGGTGCTGTGGACTGATGTTCCCCCGACTCACTTCCCGTTTCATGATGCCTCCCATGCAGTATTGCTGGGATATGTCAGCTACGGAGCTACCTTACTGGGATGACCGTTGTGCCCACTTTCCTTTACGCGATGAAGAATTAACTCTTCAGCTACAATCATCTGCCTTATAGAATGTATTGTATAACACAGAAGGAGAAATTAATAAGACCTCCAAGCGGTCTGCTGCCATTTTTCGAGGGAAGGTCTCCTGCAAAGGAAGTGCACGGAAACTCTCAAGAGAAAGCTGCTGAAAACACCCCCAGTGAGAGGAATGGGTGTCATCCCATTTTATTGTCTACCTGTCACCATACCCCTTGCATGATTCTGACAGGCTGCTCTTTTCTCTTGTAGCCAGTGCTGCTTAATGTCATTTTCTTGGTTCAACATCTTTATTTCTGACTTGTTACAAACCATTAACTAGTTTCCAGGTTTCAGTGTCCTGGATACTTTTGACTAGTAAGTCATTTGGCATAACAAGGTTTCCCTTTATCTTCTTGCGAAAGAAAATCTCTACATGAAATGATCAATGTTCCAATTTTTATGACTCCTCCTAGCAGATAGCAAGTGCCTGTCATCGGATGCAAGGCATCTTTTCTGAAAGCATATTTTGCTTCATATAATGGAACTTGACAGACATGCTAGGTAACCATTATACTGTTTGTAGAAAGCTTCAAACAATTTAGGGGGAAAGCAGAGAATTCTACAAATATACTTGTGATGGTTTCAAATAAATGTAATAATACTGTTTTTAATTAGAATTTGTGGATGAAATGTTTTTAAATCCTTTGGATATATTTTAAAAAAAACATTCAGTAGTTTAACAGTTGTCAGTCTCCATAAACACACTTTAAAAGTGTTCGTTATATGTAACATTGCTAAAATGAAGACTGGATGCTTTGGGCGTTGATATTAAAAATAACACAGATAGGGGCGCCTGGGTGGCTCACTGGGTTAAAGCCTCTGCCTTCGGCTCAGGTCATGATCTCAGGGTCCTGGGATCGAGCCTGTCATTGGGCTCTCTGCTCAGTGGGGAGCCTGTTTCCCCCCTCTCTCTCTGCCTGCCTCTCTGCCTGCTTGTGATCTCTCTCTCTGTCAAATAAATAAATAAAAATCTTTAAAAACACACACACACAAATAGATGTGGGGCTTGATGACATATTGCTAAAACACGAGGAACAACTTAGACTTTAGTTTGCTTTTGCATAAAGCTACTCACACATGAAATCGATGTAATTAAAACTTTAGATGATCTTTTCCTAAATTACTTCATATTATTCCAGTTTTAAAACGATACTTGTCAGAAAACGTACTTAAATGTTATGTGCAAACCTATTAATGCAACGTTGTTATACCTAAACCCTAAAGAGGAATATTTATGTATCCTTGCCTAATTAATGGCTTAAGGAGATTTTAGTTTTATTTTTTATTTTTTAACTAAGCTCTACACCCAATCCAAGGCTCGAACGCATGACCTTGAGATCAAGAGTCACATGCCCTACTGACTGAGCTGGCCAGGCACTCTGGACCAAGGAGATTGTAGAAATCAGTTACCAACCTAAGGAATGGTTAGGCACTTTTGGTGCTCTCTCTTAGTGAAATAGTTGAGCAAGTGCATAAGTGTGTATGTTCAGTGTATGTGGCACTGGTTTTTAATTGTGAAAAATCGGAGACAGTTTAACAATCTGTTAATGAGGGAAGGGATAAATGGACCATGTCAACCTCTAGAAAATGGAGCAGTATACTGTTGTTTAAAATATGAACTACAGGGGCGCCTGGGTGGCTCAGTGGGTTAAAGCCTCTGCCTTCGGCTCAGGTCATGATCTCAGGGTCCTGGGATGGAGCCCTGCGTCGGGCCCTCTGCTCAGCAGGGAGCCTGCTTCCCCCTCTCTCTCTGCCTGCCTCTCTGCCTACTTGTGATCTCTCTCTCTCTGTCAAATAGATAAATAAAATCTTTAAAAATAAAATATGAGCTACAAATGTACGTGCTGATACAGGGCATGTCTTCGGTAGATGGTTTAGTGAAAAAAAGCAAATCGCAGCACCAGATGTAGAGTGTGATGCCATTTTTGAGGGTAGGGGGAACCCTTCCTCCCCATTGCCTCTATCTTTACATAAGCATAGAACAGTCTGGAAGGATACTCGTCAGACAACCCCTGGGTGTGAAAGCATGGGGGAAAGAAGAAGAAAGCCCCGATCTTTTTGCTTTATATACCTCCATATTCCTTGAATTTAGATTCTCTAATGTTTTTAGACGCTATGAGCTCACTTGACAATCTAATTAAATAATTTAAAGAGGAAATCTAATGTCATAGAAAGGATAGAATGAAATGAGATAAATGTAGCTACTCGAAGTTTCTAACAAAGAAGCATGGCTCCCTTCCATTCAGTGAGCTCTGGCACTTAGAGCATTTGTGTCTCTTTGTGTATTTTAACGGAACCTCAAAATCCGGGTGCACATGCTGTCAGCCCCAGGCGTATGTCATTGCAGGCAGTGGCAGTGGTCCTCTGTTGGTTTCTTGGTGCTGTATTTCAAATCAGCTCATAAATTATTAATAGTACATGTGTAGGTCAGAGACACACTAACCCTGACAATCATTCCATAATATTCTCTCTTTAGCATCAGAAGAGAAAAGAAGGGAGTAATCAATATGCAACATCAGAGGTACATTTCACATAGATATGGTATATGCACTTAGAAAAAAAAGAGTCAGATCTTTACAAAAACCTGTCAGCCTGGCATTAATCTTGTATTATGAATAATGTGGCTATCTATGAATCTTTAATATTTTTTAAATGATGAAATTGTATGGTATCCTCTACCAAAGCAAATTTGATAAAATGTGAGAATAGTTTGATCAATGAAGATGTTGATATACTTGAATAAAAAAATTTAAACCTAGCTCATTAAAGCAGAAAAAGCAACAGCTATGCTGTGACCTCGGGGTAAATCTTCAGCCCCAGTAAATTTACTTCTACCGTTATCCGTAATGGCTAGATATTATTCTTTAAACAAGTTATAAGATTATTGTTTGGTTAAAACCATCATCTCACTAGATGAGAAGCTCTGCTAACATACTACCAGCAACTAATATGGTGCTGTCTCCTGGCTTATAATAAAACCCATATTTGAAAATTCCTAACAAACACACAGATTAATGTTTTATATATAAGATACAGCCATGCTTGAGAAAGATTACGAATCCAATGGCTTGCTAGAAATACCGTTATATTCATTTTTTCCCCCATGAAGTGATCCTGGAATAATTGTTCTGGGTTTAATTTTCAGTGAAAGTAAGAAAAGTAGATCAAGAACTTTGCTCATGAAATTTGCCTAATGAAGAAATTTTAATCAGTGCTTGTTGAACTGAAGATAAAAATATAGTTTGTTTCCACAGATTTAAGGAGAATTAACATGTATCTGATTGTTAATATTTGATTCTTGTTTAATTATTTATGATATCAAGGAATGAATCTGTCAAGTAAATAATGAAATGCGTACATGCAGCATATGTAATTAGGTTAGGTGCATAAATCCAAAGTGTTCACTTTATAGTTGTCAGTGTAAAATTTATTAATAATGAGAAATGTTAAGTGAAGAAAATTCTTAACACAGTCTACCTCATTAGTGTGGATTATAGCAATTGTTGGTCAAAGAAGAAGAGGCAAGGGCTGTAGAGGAGAAATTAGACTTCATTTTCTAAGCTGTGCTTTAACTGTTTAAAAATAGCAGTGAGTTGGAGCACATTTTCTCTTCTGCCGTTTAGGAATGTACGACTTGAACAAATGACTTGTGGGTTTGAGTGAATGCCGCAAATGGAATAATTCTATACTGAAAAAAGACAGGTCCGGGGTTTCTAAATCCAAACAATTATTGAAGGCGAGAAAATACAACTAACATTGAGAAGTAAAAACCCACTTTTATGATTGAACTGAAAGATTCTATTCTTCAAGTTGGCTTTCAATTCACCGTGATCGTACTATGATGGTGAGCGATGCATTACAGCTGTGCTCCTCTGTGTGTCCCTTTCTTCTCACGCTGAGAGGGCGTGGAGGAGAGAAGCACCTTGTCAAGGACGTTCCTTGCACCCTGGGTTTGCCTGGGCTGCTGGGACGTGTAATGAAACAGGGAACTGAGGAGACCTTAGGTACCTGTGGGTTGGGATATAGGTAGTACTGGGCTGGGGGTTGAGAGTAGACATGTAGGATATAACCCAGACCCTGCCCCTGCAGGACCTCCTGGCTGAGTGGGTGCCACCTACTCTTCCATAAAGATTTATTTAATTATTTGTTTGTTTGTTTATTTATTTATTTGTTTATTTATTTATTTATTTCTTGGGGGGGCAGTGCAGAGCATGTAGGAGTGTGGGGGGAGGGGCAGAGGGAGAGGGAAAGGGAGGGGAGAAGCAGACTTCCCACTGAGCACGGAGCCCTATGTGGAGCTTGATCCCTGGACCCTGAGATCAGATCACGACCTGAACTGAAATCAAGAGTTGGAGGCTTAACCCACGGAGCTGCCCAGGAGCCCCAGAGCCTACTCTTATTCAGGAATTCGATCTGATAACTGGTTAGAGTTAGTTCTGTCCTTAAGGTTAATCATTAATACCGTGGTGTGGTGTAGAGGACAGTCATCCAGAAAAGAAAATGATGAGATCCTACTCTGCCACTGACTAGCCTGGCAATTTCCAGAAAGTTCTCTGAACTCTAGAGCCTCGCTTTCTTCGCTTATCAGATTAGAGGGCTGTGATTCTGACTCTCGTGGTCTACGATTCACAGGGATGATGCTGAAATACATCTGATTTTGTGCAAGCAGTTCCACCAGCTTCTTGAAAAAAAAATGGGGGAGAGAAGTAGTATTATTATATGAACATTCATCATCTGACTGGGTATTGTTATAGAGGCAGTTATACATTTATTAGAAGATGGAAGATATCATCACAAAAGGAAGCCCATGTATTATTTTAGTAAATGATAGGAATCTAACTATAGCTGCCACTAAGGAATTTCTTGCCTCACACATATGAAAGTTAAAAGAGAATTGGAAGGCCTATGTAGGGCAAGGCAGTGACTTTACAAAACAAAGAATGTTATGTTGTGATTTCCTACCTGCCCTGATTAAAAGGGGGGAATGCTTATTTAATAATAATAATAAAATTATTGTTTTTATATATTTTATTAATTTTATTATTTATTATATTATGTATAACATAATGTATAAAATATAAATTTATATTATTTATTATAATGAAATAAAATTATTTAATAATTTTATCCTCAAAGGGTTCTGTGATTTCCACGTTTTCAAAAGGATAATATTCTGATGGTGAATTATCAAATGATTTGAAAAATCAAAGGAATAATTTGCTGTTCTTCCAATCTTAATTCTCAGATGTCTACAGCCTAAAGAATTTAGGGCAGAAATGGCTTAATACAGCCAAGCATTAATGTTATCAAAGGCAAACTCCTATGTGGAGTCCATAACATGGCTCATTATTTAGGGAAAAACAAAGCAAAAGAGCTAACATGATTTTACCACTAAGAAAATTATCAGTTGAATTAGTCAATCAATTTGTAACTGACTAAATTAATATATACCATTCTGAACACATATTTTGTAGAAAGAACAACCAAAAGATATACCATTTGAACACATATTTTGTAGAAAGAACAACCAAAAGAATAATATAAATGTGACTACTTCTGACTTTCGAATAAACCATCATAAGTTGCATGAAAGAGGTACTATCAGTTGCCTACTCACCAATTCTCCCTTCTTCCTTGGGAATCACCTCTCTCCTCACATAGTCCAGAATCTTGAGAAAAATAGTTTTTGTAAGCCAACAAGATTTCAGAGGATTTGTATGCATAATAGATGACTGGAAGACTAGCTAAAATTTACCTTTTGTTTTGATATTGTCTGTCCTATCCCCAGCCTCTCCCCACCCCCCAAAATAACTCAGGGATAAATCCTGGTTAGTCATCAGTGATGATAATCCTATCTCCCTTGCCAGTAAAAGTTTAGAGATAGGCATGGAATCCAATTCTGGCTAATGACATATAAGAAAAGATCTTCTGAGATAATTTTCTAGTATAATTTTCCTACTCTTCAGAAGAAATTAAAGTAAGAACAGTCCCACTTTTTGTGGCTGGTCTTTAGCATGTCTTGAGGTGATGCCTGGAACTATGGTAGCCATTTTGAGACCCTGAGGAGAACTAGCTAAGGACAAGTTCAGCAAGCCGAGGGTGGCTTGGGTCCCTGACACTGCATTAATCAGCCTCAGCACCTGGCCACCTTGAGACTTCCTACATGAGATACTACATTTTCCTTGTTGCTTGAACTAGTAGGGACAGGTTTTCTATTACTTATATCCACGTTATCTTAATGAAAGCAAGAGGTGCAAGAAACTATTATATCACTGGGTGTCAATACGCTCAGAACATATGCTAAATATTACTCAGAACAAACACTAGGTAACAAAACTTTGTGTCCCTAAATATGAGGAATGGGAAAGGGATTTTGGAAGAGGTAATTTAATCTGGACCTGGAAAGAGCAGTGGTATTTGAATAGTTGGAGATGGGGTTCAAGGGCATTCTAGACAGTGTGGGCAATGAACATACTAAATTGTATGTCATGGAAGACGAAATGCAAGAGCGTGATTTGGGAGTATATGATGGTAGACAGATATGGCTGGAGCTGGTTAGGTACAGACTGTGGCACGTCTTGAATATCTTGCTAATGAGTCAGGGCTTCCTTTCCTCAGCAGAGGGAAATATGAGAGATATTGGAGCCAGTCAGCATATTGATTCTGGATGGATTGTTAAAGCATATAGTATGTATTTTGTATAGTTTTGTTTTGTTTTTTTTTGCATATTTTAATGAAAAGTGTGCCTGTTTTTTTTTTTTTTAAGATTTTATTTATTTATTTGACAGAGATAAAGAGATCACAAGCAGGCAGAAAGGCAGGCAGAGGGAGAGGGAGAAGCAGGCTCCCTGCTGAGCAGAGCCCGCTGCGGGGCTCGATCCCAAGATCCTGAGATCATGACCTGAGCCTAAGGCAGAGGCTTAACCCTCTGAGCCACCCAGGCATCCCTTTGCCTGGTTTTAATGAAACAGAAACAATAAAAATCAACTTTCCATTCTAATTTAGATTCCATGTTTTAAAGCAGCTGCCAAAGGAAACTACTAAGTGACTGGTTAAGTAGCCATTGTTTTTGAAAATGTCCAGAACCACATATGAATTCTCTAAAGAGACTGCTTGAAGGCCAGGGGAGAACGTTTCAAAGCTCAGACACCTGCATGTGTGTGCGTAGGACAGTTAGATGGAGGGTCTGATGCTCTGGGAGAGGAAATGTCTTGCCTGTGTAGGCAAAGGACCGTCTTAAAGGCAAAGGGAGTTGGGGAAAAGATGCTTAGGGCCTGGAGACCAAATGAGGTTGGAGGTAAGTGCACGGAAGAAGAGTTGGAAGTGTGAGGGTCCATTTTAAGTCTCTGGAGCAGACCCTCTTCAGTCATTTTACTGATGAAGAAAGGGAAAGAGAACAGGAAGAGACATGACCAAATTTCTGGGCTTTTTCATTTGTTGACTTCTTCATATTGTCTCTCGTTCCAAAAAGGAATTAAATATAGCCCTGAATAAACCTGAGGCAGCATGATTTCACTGCCTGTAGAGACTGGAATAGAACGAAACTTTCTTAAACTTTAGCTCTCTTACTGAGTGTACTGAGGGGGTCAGGAAGCTGAAGGGACTCCATTTTAGAAAGGCTCCGTCTCTGCTGGTTTTCTGCTAGGCCCTACTTGCTCATGGTCCATATTTTGCCGCTGAATAAGCCAAAGAAGCTATGTTCCCACTTCAAGGGGGAAGCAAGACCGTTAATCATTCTCTGAGTTTTGTCCTAGGCTTCAAAACATGGAAGGAGAGTCAGATCCCTAACATGTTCCCAGACATCAGCTTCAAACAAAGCTCAGCTGACGCTGGCATCAACACCCCTACCTCTGGCAGTTTGTGGAATAACAACTATTGTTCACATGACACTAGACTTTGATCCAATCCTGTCCTCGATTCCTGAAGGAACACATACCCTAGACACCTTTCCAGTATAAACCGCTCACCCCGGTGATGACGAGACTCGCTCTCTTTTCCTTCCTGAGTCTCCCAGACACCCTGTCTGCTACCCTCTTTCACTCACACTATTCAATAAACTGCTTTCACTTTCTCTGGCTTGCATTTGATTTCTACCATGTATGAAGCGAGGGACCCTCGCGGCTAGTCCTGTGGGACCCTCTCTCCGGGTCCTTGGACTCAGCCTGCCCACATCACTGAATCTTGCAAATCTATCTCCACAGAAAGTAGTTTTGCTGCCTGGCTATTCCATGGTTACCAGGTGGCAGACACCATCAAACTATACACAGCGCCAAGATATCATCCAGCAGAAGAAATGGGAATCGCTTCTGCATGTCCCTTTTTTGGAGCAAGGAAGCACTTCCCAGAACCCCCCCACCAGATGTCCCCATGACATTGGCCAGGTCTGGTCACATGTTCTTTTCTCAGCCAAGCCCATGACAAAAGAAGGGGTAGATTGTAACAGATTTGGGATTTATTCCTGGGCCACAAGGGAGAGGACTGTCTTGGAGGGGCTGGGGAGTTGAAGGAAGGGGGTGCAGAACAGCAGTGCTAGCTGCAAGAAAGGGCACCTAAAATGAATACTGCAGAATGATCGAGAACACAGGCTCTGGAGGGAGCAGGCCTACTTTCACATCCCTGCTCCACCCCTTCCTGCCAGGTTACCCTGGGCCCCTTGTAAGGCTTCCTTCCATAAGCCTCGGTTTTCAGGAGAGCAGTAGGGTTGTTGTGGCAAAAATAAAGTAATTTAGATAAAGGAGTGGGCATAATGTTTTGTGCATAATAAGTCCTCAGCAGATGTTTACTATTGTTAATGTTATCAATAAAAATGACCTAGCTCCTGCCCTAGAGGAGCTCACGAGGAGTCCACATGTAATAACTGGAGCTGTCACAAGGCACGAGGTGACTTCTCGCTAGGGAGTGAGTTCTCCTCTCCTTCTGTATGCCAAAGGAGGGAGGAAGGCTCTGGAAGGACTGTTCTTCCCTCTGTCCAAGACTTGCCTCTATTCCCACTTGGCTTGGGAAGGAGGTTCCGCCCATTGATACGGCATCGTCCTGGTGGCAGGTGCACCCTAAGGCCTGGGGAGCAAGGGGCCGCACACTCCCTTCCCTGCTTGTTCAGTAGGCGCAAACGGGGCATTAGGGATGCTTTCGTCCAAATTAATCACCAGGCAGGGCGGTCGGGGACCAGTGGGGTCCAACCTCTTCCATCAGGGTTCAAGGTTACGAATCCCATCCACCGAGTCCTGTTTTCCCGGCATCGCCATTCATTAATTGGATGACAGGTGAGAGGCAGGGCCTTTGCTTAACACTCACGAGCACATCTTAGTAGATCGGCAGTTCTCAGCCGCCCCCACCCACATTTCTCTTCCCAGACCCGCCTCTCCCGCGGCCCTCGGAGCCGGCGCGGGGCTGGGGTCCCGGGTCCCGGCGATGCGGGGGCGCGGGAGGCAGAACCGGCCCTGCCGCAGGCCGTTCTTCAGGTCCGGTGGCGGCGGCTCCCGGGGCCTCCGCCCGCGGCCGGCGGCAAAGCGGAGGCAGGCGGCTGAGACCGGCGGGCCATTTGCATTCGCCGGCAGTCATTTTTATACGCGGAGGTAATGAAGTTGTCAGCGGCTCCCGGAGTGTGGCAGAGCCTGATATTCAAATAGACCTGCCCGCCTCGCCCAGCTCCCCGCCCCCGCCGGCGGCCGGCTCGCGAATCCCCGGATGAGCGCGCGCCGCCCGCCCCCTCCCGACGCCGTGGGCGCTTTGTCTGCCACGCCGCTCGCGTCCTGCGTCCCGCAGCCCTGCAGCCCTGCGCCTGGCGTGCACCCCGCCGCAGGCCCGCGCCCCCGACCCCGCTCGCCGCCCTCCCCCTCTTCCCGTTCTTTCCCCGCGCCTTTGTCTCCGCCTCCCCCCGCCTTAGTGTCTCAGGAAAGACCCAGCCTCAGATACCAGCGACCCCACCCGGCCGGCTGTCGGGGACCCCACAGCCCCCCGAGACGCACGTTTGGGGAAGAAGTTAGTGGCAGTGAGGCCGCCACCTTCACCCTTGGTACCTTTCCCGCTCCCTTTTCCTCCCCGCAGCTGCTCCCCCTGTCCTCTTCATCTCCATCTCCCAAGAAGGAGGACCTACTAATGCTGACATTATCACTTTGGCCTCAAGTAGTTCTCTCCCCTTTCCGAATGCGTATTTGCGGTCATTTTTATGATTACAAAACCAAAATCTACCCACCCGCTCAGGCTGCTAGGAAAAGGCTCTTCATCAGGTGCGGCAGCACTGGTAAGAAAATGAGGGGGAAACATAGACACACACCTGCTTTAAGATAGGTCGTTGAAGGGAAGTGTTCACTGGGGAAGCCACCGGCCACGTGTGGCCACTGAGCACCTGAAATGTGGCTAGTCTAAATCGAGATGCGCTGTCAGTGCAAAATACAGTGTCTATGAAAAAAAAAACGTAAACTCCAATCATTTAAAAATATTGGATATTGAAAAGGCAGTATTTTGGCTATTTTGTGTGAAGTAAAATATATTATTAAATCTGTTTCTTTTTACCTTTTTAAAAAATGTGACTACAAAGACCATGTAAAATGACATTTGGGGCTCACATTGTATTTCTGTTGGACAGTGCTGGTTTAGAGCATTAAGCCCCAAGGAGCTTTCCTCTAGCCATGTCCTCTCACCTGACTCTGCAGGTGCTTTGGATCAGGGCAGGGAGAGAGGGAATGTTCTGGGATCTTAAGAATCAAACGCCCAGGAAAATAATTAGAAAATCGTTGGGATTATTATTGAAACACTGAGTAGAAGCAGAGGCTTAGATTGCATGAACTAGCTGTCCCTTTCCCTTTGTTCGCGGCAAAGAGAGCCCCACACTCCCGTCCCAGTCGTGCCACAATTCCATGGACCAGCCGTCTGTGTGTGAAGTTGGGCCTCTAGGAGTGTTTTGTGCCTTTTAGGAGTTATTTGTCGCACACTAAACTTGCTGACATGCCGTTTAGAAGAGTGAATACTGTGTATGCACTGTAACTACTATTTCATAAGGATTTTTGGTGTACATTGTTCCTCGCATGCACGGGCTGCGAGGTAAGGGCTCCCCGAGTGTGCATTGACACGATGCGCTGCAAATGATCCAGGCATGGGGGCGTCCCCGAGTGTGCACTGACTCCACACTCGGCCATGGCTCCTACAGGGCCTTTATGGTGCAGCTTGCCAATGATCCGTGCATTAAAGACTCCCCAAATACACATTGACACGATAGACTGGAGTTGTTTGGGTCTACCATGGCAATGATCCGGGGATAATGGCGGTGTCTTATGCACTTTCACTGAGATTGGAGTGCTCCTGATCCTAGTGGCAGAGGCAGAACCGGAACTGCCCCAGTTAGGTCCCACCGTGACTCCTGGTGCAGAGTGCATGGGTCTTTGACCTCCTGCATCATGACTCTGTGGCATTGCTAGCATTTGCTAATGCTTGCACTGATGCAACTGAGTTAGCTTTTTTTTTTTTTCCAAATGTACTTTTGTAGTTCAATACATGGATGGGGGGGGTCTATATACTGATGGTTTCATCTGGTTAATAATAAGCGAAAGACCTCGGAACGGTCATATTTAAAGTGAGAAAGTGGTTTAGAGAGAGTAAATTTGGGAGATGCATATGAATTTCAGAGTAAATATGGGATAAATAACTTCAGTCCTGAGAAAGTCTAGTTGGCTAAACGGAAATAGATAAAACAAGAAGATGGTAAGAAGATGAAAGACTCTTCTAGAAATCATAAAAATCGTGTATTTTATAGTAAAATAATTCAAACACTGTCAGAGTATGAACTAAAAAATAGAATTCTCTTGTTTCTTTCTGACTTCTATACCATCCATTGTTATAACCTCTGTTAATATTTTAGGCATATCCTTTTAGTAATTTTTATACATATACAACTATATGTATCTATTGTTTGTTGACACAAATGGGATAATACTAAACGATAACCTTCAGTGCTTTGAATTTTGAATTAATAATACATCTAAAGTCTCTTCTCAGCACATTTAATTTCTTGCATTCTTTGTAATGATTGCATGGAATTCCAGGGTATGGATGTAACCATTTTAAAACTTATGTTATTTCAACCATTGCTGCAATGAATATACTTATACATTTGCAGATTTGTGCAAATATGCTCATAGGGTAAATTTTTAGCAGTGGAAATGCTGGGAAAAAGAGATCTATATTTAAAATGTTGACGCATATTTCAAGTTGGCCACTAGAATGATTATACTGTCTTTTTTTTTTTTTTTTTTAACGTAGGCGCCATGCCTGAAGCCCAACGCGGAGCTTGAACTCACTACCCTGAGATCAAGACTTGAGCTGAGATCAAGAGTTAGATGCTTAATGGACTGAGCCACCCAGGTACCCCATAGAAAGATTATACTGTCTTATACTCCAGCTAAGCGTATATGTGCCTGTTTTCCCACTCCAGGCCAATACAATGGTTTATCATGGGGGACACTTCTAATGTGTGTGAGTGAATTTTCCCATCGTTTTCTGCACAGCTTTATGGTGAGAGCCCAGCCCTGGGGACTGTGATAAATGCAGTGACATACAGAAGTCAGACTACAAAGTAGGAAGTCCTGTTAGTCAAGATAAAAAGCGATTGCTCCACAAAACACACCAAGATCAGTTGAATTTTATAATAACCTATCAATATGGGAGAATTGGAATTAATCACATTAATTCATCATTCAGGAAATATTTGCTGAGCAGTTGTAAGTGACTTTTCCACTGGACTGTAAGCCGCTTGAGAACAAAAGCTTTGTCTTGTTATCTTTGTGGCTTCTACAGATTTATGGAGTGAGGCCTGGCCTAAGGCGGTTTTAACTGTTGTTACTGTTTATTTGCTTGTTCTAATTTGGCCATTTATTGTCCACTACATACTTGGCTATATACGTGGCTCTACCTGAGGCTGGGTATTCAAGATGGCGGACACTTAATTCTTCTCTCAGCAGCTCACAGGAGGAGAGACAGGGGGATGTAAACCAGTCTGAAAATTCACATAATATGGGCAAAATGAACAATGAGCAACTCACTCTGATGGAGTAAATAGTTTCCTCAAAGTTTATTTGAGCTGGGTCTTGGAAGATGATTAGGGAACTGTTTCCATAGCAACAGGGTAGGCCTTCTAGACAGAGGAAACCACAAAAGGAGGGTAAAGCTTTATGGGAATGCTGGTGTGAATGGCTCACAGGGAGGAAGGGGAGCAGAAAGGAAAGCAATGCCTACTTATGAGGAGGCATTGAGTCAATCATTCTGGAGCATAAAGGGAGGGAGGTATAAGGAAGAAGTGGGGTTCTCACTCAGGCTCTAAATCTGAATTGCAGTGGGGCATTCAAAAGACATGGCAATCCTGTAGCTTTAAAGTGCCTCATTTGTAAAATGGAACATATAGGCTACATAGCTTCCGAAATATTTCTAAAATTCTATGGCCTTTGAGCTATAGGATTCGAACTTGCCTGCAAGGACTTTATCTTTTGTTCTGTGGGCCAAGGAGCACTGTGTGATATTTCAGGGTGTTCCTTTAAGGTGGTAGGGAGTGGCTCGTTATAATTTGCTGGAACTTACTCCAAGGGCCAGTTACTGTAATCTCAAGACTGCATACACTTTTTAGTAGTTCCCTGCCCCCCCGCCCCCTCTGCAAAAAAGATACTAATGAGAATGAAGAAGAAAACAAAACAACAGCAGGCAGTATAAATCTTTGGATGATCACTCTTCAGATGCAACTAAATCCTATCTTTACTGGAAATTGAACAGACAACTGCTTAAATTGTTTCTCTGAAGTATATTGCAGACTTGGATGTCAAGTGTCCTGTTTCTTGGATTCATACGCTGAATAAATTTCATAGGATTTGATAAGCATGCCATCTATGTCCTTGTCTGTGGCAGGGGGAAACACTTGGACTGAAGCAACATCTAAAGACAGAGAGAGCCCTGTGGCCCTTTGATTAGAGACCTCCCTCCAAGCTGACACCAGTGCTCTTTGAGAATTATTAGCCAGCTCATCTTGCCCAAAAGAATGAGAGACTTGGTTTAAGTCTGTGCTGACTTCCAGATGAACTTTACGTAATTCCCCTAATTTTTAGGCTCAGAGTTTTCCACGTTGAATTTGAGGCCATCTAGAAGAAAACAAAATAAACACAGGCAGACTTCCCCTAGGACCAAGTATGTGGCACAATAACATCTCTTGTGACCAGGGACTAGCCTAAGATTAGGGAGTTAGATGAAATGATTGAATTATTGAAGAAGGATGTCCTGTCAGCCCTACTGGTCCCTGTTCAGTGTCTTGAATTTTACAAATGAAAGCAAGAGGTCTGAGAGGCTCCGCTGAAACCTCACAGCATTGAGCCATCTGCTCTGCATGTTGATGTTGGGGATTTCCAAAATAGTTTCCCATGAGATCACCTTCTATATGGAATCCTCTGCAACAACCTCCAAGAGGGACTCCTGACAAAACCAAATTTGCTATTTTCATTAGCATGGAACAAAGCCTGGGCGATGAGAATAAATTTCTAATTTTCTCAGATATCAAACAGAAGCACAAGGTCATTGAGAGTATGAAGAGAGAGAGTTCTTACTGCATAGGGATGTAGGTGGCACTCACTAATCATTGTTGGGACTCTGGAGACATGCAGTCCTCGTTCAGACAATAGTCTTTCATAATGATTTACTCCCAGATTCAAGGAGGAGAGTAAACATTGTTTTGAAGGAATGGTCATTGTGGACGAATGTGTCCCTTAACCAGTATGAGATAGAGCAACTGGCGGAGCAACGACATATGATCATCAGGTGTCTAGAGGTCGTGTATTTGTATACCAGCAAAGACCAGAAGGTCCAAAGGACGCATCTGGGAGCCATGAGCAACAGATGAATGCTAGTTGTGAGGGCCTAACTGGTAAGATGGCACCCTGCAATTTTTTCATGGCCATGATTTACCAAGATTATTGATATTAACTTCACAGTATTTGCATAGTTGATATTTCTGAAACTCTGTTGTGATTGTAAAGTTTGATTCCTTCTTGGAGAAGCTTAGCAAAGAACAAAATTATATCACCTAGAACTGATGTCCCAAAATTTGTATGTGCTTATGATCTAGCAAAGTAACTAGACCATATCTAGGTGGTCAGTAGGAACTAACCAAATAATGAATGAAGAAGGAAGGAAGGACTCAGTGTTAGATAAAATATAAAAAGAAAACTGAATCGTTTTTAACCTCGTATGACAATACCTGCCTGTGAAGAGAGAAAGGCCTGCAAGCCTAAAAATGTAGGTGGTAGGACCTAACTGCTTGTCACTAAAAGTTGAGAAAAAGAGAAAAAAAAAAAGAAAAAACAATGATCAATTTCTAAGGCCATCTCATCCTCCAAAAGACCTAATTATAGGAAGATCTCTCAGAGTATACCTCATTTAAATCTAGACATGTCATCAATTGACTTGAAATGTTAAGTTTTTCCAACAAAATAGATTTGAAT
This sequence comes from Potos flavus, assembly GCA_028534135.1. Lineage (NCBI taxonomy): Eukaryota > Metazoa > Chordata > Mammalia > Carnivora > Procyonidae > Potos > Potos flavus. Next base: position 49,778,280 of record CM052887.1, read on the forward strand.
AAATCACACATACCTTGTGAACTGTACTAGTGTCTCAACACTTAAAGTCTTTGAAGCTCCTAACATTGAAGTTAGAACTGAGGAGGAAACGAAGAGCCAACAGAAACTTGCCAAAGTCATTCCAAATTCATGAAAAAAAAATTTGTCAAGATAAAGCAGGAAAGTTCCAATAAGGAATCCAAATTTTTTTTCACCGTAGGAGACATATATGGCATCTTTAGTAAATGAAATTCGAACTATACACAGAAGATTGAATTCCTACAAAGGTCATTTAACTGCAGAAGACAGAGCCCATACTTCACATCATAGAGCTATGGAGAATACAGTGTCATACCCAGAATTGGTTTTCTGGCATAAAATGTAAGAGAGCTTGAGGGTAAAACCTAGATAATATGTTTTATTTGGCACCAACATTTTAACATCCAATCTTAAGAGGATGTCTCCTCAAACTAGAGACAGAGAAAGCAATTCTTCAATGGCCAATGGAGCTGCTTTAAGAAGCACCGGATCTTTCTTCATCTCCTGCTGAATTCACGACAGTCTCTCAGTGTACTTTTTTGCAGGGTAAAAGCTTCTGTGATTGGAGATGCTACTATGATAGTTTTCAAAGTGAGATTAACAGGTGAGACACATCAAGATGCTTGTTAAATTTTAAGGGCAAATCCCTTTACCCCTGAAATCAGCAGTAAAACCTTCCCATGTGATTCTTAAGCACATCCAACTTTGAGACTGCCTGTGGTTAGGGTTGCCAGGGTGTGATCTAAAATGATTGCTTGGTTCCTTTAAATATTGGAAGTTATATGCTGGAGGAAATAGGCATGGTTAAAGAAATATTTCATTTAAAAAATAAAAACAACTTTATTATTTTTCTTGGTAGAAAAATGGTATATGTTCATTGTAAAAAAAAAGATTGTTTTGGAAAATACAAAATATTTTATACACTCTTTAGTGATATTAACTTTGCAAATCATGTTTGTTGCACATATTTTTGTTTGTCATTTGCTTTTTTTTTATTACAGGGATTTTACTTTTTTTTTTTATGAAATAAAATGTATCAGGTTTTCCCTTTTCATTTCTGGCCTTTGACTCATGATAAGAAAGACTGCCATTTTTCCTGGCAATAAAAATCTTTATTCTGTTTTCCCCCTCTTACTTTTACAGTTCCAATTTTTACATTTAAATTGTTGATCCCTCTGGAATTTAACTCAGTATAAAGAATGAGACTGGGATCCAGCTCTATTTATTTTTTCCAAATGGCTAGCTAGTTTCTCCAAGATCATTTCTTGAATAATTTATCTTATTCCTACTGATATAAAATGCTGCTTTTATTATGTACTAAATGTCCATATATACTTTCTGGACTCTACCATGGTCATTTGATGGCTCCATGCATTTCTGTGCCAGGACCGCACATTTTAATATCTCATTACCATTCACTTTTAGAATTTTTCTGGCTACTTGAGTGTTTATTCTTCCAGACAGATTTTAGAATCATTTTTTAAAAGTTCAAAGAAAATCCTTTTGGGATTTTTATTAGAATTGCTTTTTATATATAGATTAATTTGGGGGGAGAATTGGTTTTTTCACAATTCTGAATCTTAGGTGAGAATGTCCCTCTGTGAGTGTGTATCACAGATTTTGCCTGTTTCTCATGATGTTTGTTTCTGGGTGTTTTTGTGGGTTTTGTTAGTTTTATGATTAATCATATGGTTCTTAGGTATGTGCTACCCTCTGCCATTGACTGTAAGCTTGGAGTTGGATTGTGGTGTTTTAGGGTGTCGGTAAGCAATAGAAGCCTACCAAGGGGATCTTTCATGTAACTTCCAGGTTGCCGTGAGGCTTTGGGTAGATTCTCCTCTCTAAGCTTCTTTTCCCCATCTGTGAAACAGGAAACCTGGCAAGAAGTAAGCATCAGTGATGACACCTGAATCACCTTATATAGGAGTTAGCACTTGGTGAGTCCTCAGATATGGGAACTATTTGAAGGCCAGGTTAAACAATTCATTTCAAAATTCCTCACAAGGTTGAGATACCTTGAAGCTTTCAAAAACATATCCATAGCCAGCGGATTTTTAAAAACTGCTCTTCACAGGGCGCCTAGGTGGCTCAGTCGATGAAGTGTCTGCCTTCAGCTCAGGTCGTGATTCCAGGGTCCTGTGATCCAGCCCTGGGTCAGGCTCCCTGCTCAACAGGGAGTCTGCTTCTCCTTCTGCCCCTCTTCCTACTCATGTTCTCCTTCCCTCTCTCAAATAAATAAATACACTCTTTTAAAAAAAGCTCTTAATAAAAGCGCTGTTCTAACATCCTTCCCTCCCAACACCCCCCCTTCTCATGATAGCATATTTGATGTGAATAAGAGATCTCATCCAATGACTGTCTAGTTCTGAGCAAGATGATTGCTGAAAGGTTTGGTCCCAGCCGCATCGCTATGGGAGGCCTGATTCTTTCTTCTTACACTGTTAATTAATGGTTGCTTGGGGAATTGGGGGAGGGGTTTCAATGTGTTAATGGCTTAGAAAAATACATCTGAGGTACACAGACCATTTGGAGTACCCAGTTAAGAATGATTTGCCACCTATAGGAGAGCTTAAAGAAGGCTTTCACAAACATGGGCATTCAGCTAAACCAATAGTTAGCCCCACATTCTTAATGGCATAATCACCAGCATAACCAATTCAGCATAATGGCCTGTTAATACTGAAACAATTACTTTGGATAATAAAATAACACTTTTAATTTGCTTGACACCAGATTTGACCTATGTGGATCATCTGATGGTGAGGTGAGGGGAAAGGGAGTCTGTTGAGTTCTAAATACATTATAAAGCGATAACACTTAATGCACATAATGTACTTCAGGTCTGAGATGCTTTAAATGGCTAAGTGGAAAAATAAAACAATTATCAGAATATACTATTGCTTTGGAATTTGCCAAATACTTCATAATTTATGTACTGATTTCCATAAGTTTCTTAGGAAGAAATGGTTTAACCTTAAAGTTGACTCACTTTGATTAAATTTTGTGCATTTTAAACACCTACTGTGGGAAGTGCTATGATAGATACAATCAGTAAATTTTTGTTGAGTAAAAAATAATACTGTGTTCTAAGGGGAAAATGTAAACTGAATTCATTGCTTCACTATCTTTATATCTACTTTCAGACGCTACAAACTGTTTTTATTCTGTGTTTATGTGTTTTTATATCAATTTTGAAAAATTGATTGTTTACATATTTTTTTAAGTTTTATTTAAGTAATTTCTACTCTCAACGTGGGGCTCTAACTCACAACTCCGAGATCAAGAGTTGCCTACTCTTGTGACTGAGCCAGCCCCTAATTGAATCAGTTAAATTTTCATCCAGTATTTTCAAATTCTTTTGGGAAGTAGGTGAGCTTTAAATCCTAAATAATTCAAAAGCCTCCCTATATATACTTCCTAAGTGGGTGACCAAGGCAGCCATCTGTATTTTGTCTCATAGTTTGTTGGTGTAGGTAAGGACCCTTGCTTTTTCATTTGGAAGGAGAAGAGCTGGGACCAAGCTTCTGAGGCACATACCATATATATCAGGGATTCCAGTCAGCCTCTTCATTTGCCTGATTTCAAAGTAATATTCCTAATGCATTGCTGATTGAAATTTGACAATTAATGCCTTTTTGCTAACTATGTCTCCCATTAAAAGACAAATGCTCCCTGGAAAATATTATCAGTTATTAGTCATTTACAACTTAGAATGAATTTATAACAGTTTTCTTCAAATACGTTAAGGAGATATTAATAAGTAGGTTAAGGGAAAAAATTGATGCTAGCTAAAGTCATCTACCAAATTATAATTAAAAGCCAGATAGTTTAGAGTCCTTTTTTTTTTTTTAATATTTTATTTATTTATTTGAGAGAGCGAGAGAGAGTATGAGAGGGGAGAAGGTCAGAGGGAGAAGCAGACTCCCTGCGGAGCTGGGAGCCCGATGCGGGACTCGATCTCGGAACTCCAGGATCATGACCTGAGCCAAAGGCAGTCGCTTAACCAACTGAGCCACCCAGGCACACTATAGAGTCCTTTAAAAAAAAAAAAAAAAGATTTATTTATTTATTTATTTATTTATTTATTTATTTATTTATTTATTAGAGAGAGAGATAGAGATAGAGAGAGAGTGCGCGCTCAGGTGCACAGGGGAGAGAGGCAGAGGGAGAGAGAATCCCAAGCAGACTCTGTGCCAAGTGCAGAGCATGACATGGGGCTTGATCCCATGACCCTGAGATCATGACCTGAGCCGAAAGCAAGAGTTGGATGCTTAACCGACTGTGCTACCCAGGCGCCCCTAGAGTCCTTTCGTGGTAGCAGATTTTGATGTGTTAGAGATAGGATTATACTGGATAGATCTTACTTTTGTTTTCTATTTAGCATTATATCTGTTCCTCCAATGACTGTATACTATTCCAATGAATAACTTCACCAGAATTATTGTTCTCTTCTTCTACTGTTAGACAATTGCATCTTTTTGATTTGTAATATGAAAGATGCTTTTAGGTCTGTAAACTACCTTTTTATAAATGTCTTTGCTTCCTTTTTTCTCCCCCTTTTCATTTGGGTTTTTCAATATTGGGCTTCTCTTCTCTGACATGTACCTGTACATATAAACACTAATCATTGTTAAGTGGCCCTCTTGCCTTTTCAGGATTAGGGGGCTACACAAAAAGTGTCCTACATCACTGATGTTCAAAGTGTGGTCTGTGGACCAGTGCATATCTGTGAACTGTTTGGTACTGGTCCACAACAAGAAAAATGCATAAATTGAGAGGAAGCATTTAGATCTTAAAATTTCATAGTGATTTGACATTGCTACCCCATCCAAGAAATGGTCAGAGGATTATCTTATAGGATATTGAGGAGGTTGGGTGGTGGGAATCTGTAGGCATATTAGAACTCTGTATTGGTCCATGGCAGATTGCACAAAATTAACAAGCAAACAAACCAGTTCTTCACTTTGCACAGGCCAAGAAGCTCTGTCTAGATGAGAGTGGAGAATGCAAGCACTCCATAAACCCTCACAGCAGGGAGGGTAGGACAATAGTCAGAAGAGAGACTTGGTTCACATCTCAGTTCTGCCTCCTATTTAGCAGTTACTAAAATTACTGAAGTGCTCTGTGTCTTGGTTTCCTCATCTGTAAAGATAAGAGTAGAATTAACTTCATAAAATGATCCTGCAGAGAAACGACTTCGCACATTGCCTGGCATGTATTATAGGCTTAATAAATGGAAGCTACCATCATCATGTCACTAAACAGCACCCCAAGCAGAAGTTTGGGAAGGATTCCTTTATGCATTATTAATTGCAAAACATACAGCTCTCGAGTGAACTCCCCCTTTCTGTACGCTAACTGTGATCCCAGGACTGTTTGTGTTTATCTTCCACAGAGGATGGGGCCGCATCCCCTGCCGGGCAGCCTGGCTCAGAGCTGACAGGCCAGGAAATCTCAGACCCTTCAGAACCCTCATCTCCGCTCCCTCCTGCACTGCCACCAACTCATCAAAAGCTCTGAGTGCTTATCTCACGATTGCCAGATGTCCATCTGTTTGGGATTGTCCTGAATTTTACTCCCTTGTCCTGTTTACAATCCACACAGGGCACACAATAGCCCTGTGTCTGTCTGAGACCATGTAGGAGACATGTATCCATGCTAGCACACCAGGATCTGGTGGGTGTCTAGTCCTGCCCCTACTGTTGACCCACTCACTACCCTGCAGGCTTAATGTAGCACAAGAGCCAAAAGAGTGTCAGGGTTGATGTTGAAGATCTGGGATTTATCCTGACTCTGCCACTTAATGATCTCTAAGCCTCAGTGTCTTCTGCAAAATGGGGCCATAACACCAACCCCACCATGCAGCTGTGGCGACTAAAGGAGATAGCCTTTGAGAAGTGTTCTGTTGGATAATAAAAGCAACTTTCCTCCCATCCTTCCAGGGTTAGTTAGATGCCTTCTCTTTTCCCGCTTTGTGCTGTGCTAAGTGTGCAATGCCTCACACAACGTGAATTCCCCACTAAAGCATATGTTTATAAAGGCAGGGATTTGTCTATTTTATTTATTGGTCTATCCCCAAGTTTTAGAACAGTGCCTAGGGCTAGTGGATGTTCAATTAGTACATGTTGAACAAATTAATTAAAGTGAATTATATAGTCATGTTTTCTGCTGTCTCCTTTAGGAGACTTTCAGCTCTGAGCAGCAGAAAACCCTGACTCAGCTTGCTAAACCAGTGAGGACATCTATTATTTCATACAACTAGAAGTTAGAAAGTAGAGAGGTTTGGTGGTTGCTTAATTTGATGGCTCACTAACATCATGCCTGGCCCAGCTCCTTCTCATCTTTCTGTTCTGTCATTTTCAGGCTAGCTGATCTCGTAGTCATAAATGGCTGCTACCATTCCAGGCACCATGTCTGGACACAGTAACATTCAATGGAAATGGAGAGAGCCTCTCTCTTCCTTGGATATCCTTTCATGCAGAAGGCCAGAAACCTTTCAGCTGACATTTGCTCACTTACACACCTAAACCAGTCACTGGCTCGGATCAGTTAGGATTAATCCTGAGTTGTTCATGGAAGGAGTAGATATCTAACGGATTCTGGCCTTTGCTGAAAAGGAAGAACAGGGGGCATCCAACTGTGTTGGATATACTTGGTCTTTGGAGGCTTAGGAAAAAAAGAAGAAGAATGATTAAGCAAAAACTAATTAAACAAGTGCACAAACAAGTAGGTGTTTATGTTATATGCAAATTAAGGGCTGGGATAATAAGTGAAGAGAGAATTTTGAGAGTTGGAGGAACGTACCCTACCCAGCTTCCTGATTCAAGTACAAATATGTTTAGGGTTGCCAACTGGTTCTGTCAAAGGGGATGCTTAAATGCAAGATGAAGTAGAGTAAGATATGTTTTGCAGTGTTGCAATGTCTCATGGATTAGGTTAGAGATTGGGACCCACCGTTATTGCTGCGGTATAATCTTACTAATGCATCCTCAATGAATTCGAAGCATGCACTAGTTCACTTGGCCAGGCTAGTATTGACTGGTATTTTCAAGGGAGAAATGGTTTGCAAAGGAAAGAATAGTCCAGTAGGAGTATAGGGAATGTGTTAAATTATTCTTAATATTCTAGTGTATGAAACCTTGTATGCAAATAATATTTATTGGTTTATTTTAGCAGGCCCTGGAACCTATACTTGACACACTTAATGGCTTGTGGTTGAGGGTACTATATGCATTTGGAAATAACCAAACCAGTATATTCTAAAATACTTTGTAATGCAAATTCTCTTAATTTGGCCATTGCCTTCCCTGCAGTTAGATTGGATTTGTGGGTTTTTCTTGTGTCTTAAAACCTCAGGTACTTAGTGGTAATTAGACTATAGGAAGCCAGCTCCTGCTTCTGGTGCTTCTGTTGTGAAAGTTGCTTAGGGTCAGATGTAGGTCCACATTTAGTGGAAGCTGTTTAGGGCACAGAAGCCAAGTGTAAAAGGCTGGGCAGCCAGACCACCTGTATATAAATGCCAGTTTGGCTACTTATCTGTGTGACCACAGGTGAGTTCTGCTAACTCTCCACTACTTGGTTTCTCCATCTGTAAAATGGGAATAATAGTAGTACCTATAGTGCTCTGATGATGAATATGTGAATTAGTATATAAAGTTCTTACAGCAGTGCTTGGCTTATAGAAAGTATTCTAAGAATGTTTTCTATTTGTTATCGTATTTGAATATATGAATTCAATACGAATAGATTAAATCACATCTGTTGTGATTTAAAGGACAATGACCAATTACAAGTCACTTTCTTTCTAGGTGCCTTGAATTTCTTTCTTTCCTCAGTGCATGTGCAAATTTTGTCTAGCATGTCTCAGATAGGACAGTCATAGCTGGGTGACATTGGATGCAACAGACTTTAATAAAATTAACTACTCAATTACTTCTCAAGCAGTTTTCAATGATTTTATTCCAATGTATAGTGGTGGGTATTCTCACTTTTGCCTCCCCCTGAGTTAAACGTAGTAAACATTTAATATACACTTCCAGCACTGAACTAAGATAAAAATTACTGTTTAGGTTTGAACCAACTTGACTTACTTTTGTCATCTGTTTAGAAATTATCGTTACTTTGCCAGAGAGCCAGAAAAAAATTGAATAACAACCTATTTTAAAGTAAAATTCTTCTACATGAATTATCCTGATAGGAGTTAGGATGTGTCGAATTTGCCAACGAATTGAGTGATCCTCTGTCTTCACGGATCCGGGACTTTAATACTCTGTTAAGGCTGTTGGCCTAATGTGGGCATGTAAGTCACGTGTTATTATCCATGTAGTTCTGAGTAGCCTGAAGCTTATGGGTATTGGAGAGTTGCTTTGTATCCTATATTCGAGCTGGGAGTAAAGGGAAAGCAACTGACTTCTTGTTGGTTTCTGGAATTCTTTCTACCCATCCACAGAGCAAAGCACTGTCTCATCTTAGGTTCTAGCTTAGTCTGCAGGAGGAAATCAGACATACTCAGAACACCATTTATGGCGTTCCCACATGGAGCTTTCTAAGAAAAGTCAGGAGCTTAAGGCCTTAGGAAGATACCGACATGGAGGTTCATCTCTAGCTCTACATGACTCTCTGAATGTCTATGAATCAATCCTTTCATTGATCCTTTCTAGGGTGAATTTGAAAGTGGAATCTCCTCAAAGTTCTGCCCCCAAGTTATAGTGCCCCCAAATTCAACATTCCTATCTCTTATAGACCTTCCATGTTTTCCTGTGGTACTTATCACAAAATTAGTTGTCCTTTGTATTTCTTTTCCTGAATGTTTGCAGGAATGAGTCAGAGCTTTCTTGTAATATGTGAGCAGCCCAGAGGGAAATGCCGTTATTTTAAGAGCTAGCCAGGAATTCCTTTCAGGGAGGAGACTGTCTACCACCTTACTGGGAGCATTTGGCTAAGAAGATAAGGCCTCCAGAGATAGCCTGAAGCTAGAGGAGGAGGGAGTAAATTTCTCTGTGAAAGAAGTTTACAGGAATTGTGAATGTGGGAGAGCAAAGGAGAAAGAAGAGGGGAGAGAGACTAAATAAGGGAGAAAGCAAGATGGTGGCACACGATGGACCTGATGATAGACTTTTTTTTTTCAGTTTATTCATTGTTACTTTATTGGGATATTAGATCAATAAGGACACAATATATTTAACATACATGTATGTTAAAAAAAAATGAATGCTCACGATTCTAGTATACAATTGAGAACATTGCGATACTATTTTATCTATCTAAGAGTACCTCCTACTCTTTTATTCCGTTTTTGGCCTCCCTATAAAAGGTAATCACCATCCTGAAGTTTGCATTGAATCCCTTTGTCTTTTTTCCCAATAATTTTTTTTAATCAAATATGGAAATATTCCTATTTAGTTTTGTTTATTTTGCACATTAAAAAAGTATCATATTAAATATAGTCTTCTGAGATTGGGTTTTTTGGTTTTTTTGTTTCTTAATATTCTGTTTCTCGAATCCATTTATGTTGGTTCATGTAGCTGTGGTGCATTTATCCACTATGGTATTTTCTTTATTGCAAACATTTCTAAAAATGTCTCCCAGTAAACATAGAAGAGTTTCTCTGAGCTATATGGCAGGAATTTCTCTATGCTCTATCCCTAGAATTGGAATTATTTATTTATTTATTTATTTTTATTAGCATATAATGTATTATTTGCCCCTGGGGTACATGTCTGTGAATCATCAGGCTTACACATTTCACAGCACTTAACATAGCACATACCCTCCCCAATTTCCATAACCCAGCCACCCTATCCCTACCTCCCCTACCCCCCAGCAACCCTCAGTTTGTTTCGTGAGTTTAGGAGTCTCTTATGGTTTGTCTCCTTCCTGATCCCATGTTGTTTCATTTTCCCCCCATACCCCCCACGACCCACCGCCCTGCCTCTCAAATTCTTCATATCAGAGAGATCATATGATAATTGTCTTTCTCTGATTGACTTATTTCGCATAGCATAATACCCTCTAGTTCCATCCACTTCATTGCAAATGGCTGATGATAGACTTTTAAGGACATAAAGAGTCTGTTCCACATGAATACTGTTTTTCTGTTTTGTGGTGTTTTGGCAGAAATCAAGTAAAAGGGGTTACCTTCAAAATCTCAGTTGGCATGGGGCAGCCATAGGACATGAGAGACAGTGGGGTCAAGAATCCAGCCCAGAGAAGTCAGTGGAGAGAGAAGTGACTATGAAAATATAAGTTCTCCAGAATCTTAAGAAATCTAGGGGAGAGCATCAGACTTCTCACAGGATGTCGGGTGAATACTTGAGCCAGTTTTTTATTTAAATCTCAAAGGAGGTAGTGACCTCAGCTGAAAGCCTTGTTCCATCTGTGCCAGGGACAATAGTGGTTTTAGTTAAAGAATTTTCGCAATACTGCTGTAGAGATGAATGAAACCTTAAAGTAAATTGTATGACTTATGTGTCTCATAAAAAGAAAAGCGTATCAGTAGCATTTTAAAAAGTTATTTTAAAGGATTTCCTTATTCTAATGGATAGAGATTGTCTTTGGATAATATAAATATTCCAAATATTTAATGAAATTATCTGAGGCCATGTAGACATTAATTAGAGTTCTGTAATTAGAATTATAGTTATAGAAGCTTCCTACTGCAAAATAGAGGGCAATATTTCAATATTTCAGGTTTACTGTGCTGTTAGAACACAGTACCTGATGCATTTTCATATACCATGGCTTTAATAATTCTTTCTAAATAACCATTTTGATATTTAATAGTTTTTTAATTAATGTTGGAGTAAAACCCATTTATATTTGTGTTCATTCCAGTCCTTCTCTCCAGGCAAACAGTCTGTCTGCCTCCTGCACACACAGCCACCCAAACCAGTGATGACACAGAATCCAATCAGAAAAGCAGCATAAAGATGAAAGGTCTTACCAATGAGAAGTGAACTTGCTAAAGTACACCTTTCAATGAATTTGGACAAAACTGAAAAATGTTGTTGATATCAGATCCTTAGGCTGATTACTGAAGTGTTCGATTTTTCAGTATGTCAATTCATCACTGTCTACCTGGTTATATTTAACACTTTCTCCTGTTTCCAGCATGTCTGCTGAGATAGGCAATCGCTGTCACATGATATCTACCTCTCAGGAAGGTCAGTAGACCATTTGGGGGGCCGTGGTTTCAGCTGCCTCAATTCTTTCTCAGGTAGTGCTGACAGCAGATGGAGCCTCAATGTCTTGCAGGATCTAAAATATTAATAAGATTAGGGCTTTTATCCTTCAAACAGTTTAGCCTTTCCTTTTAGAGGCTCTGCAAAAATGTCTAATCTGCTAATTTATAACACTGGCTCTCCAGGAAGACTGGCCACTATTCAGACATACCAAAACACCACTTTGTACCAGGGTCCTTCCTTTTCCTTTTGTGCAAGTGCTGGTTCACGTTTTAAATCGCTCTCATTTTTCAGAGACACTTGGATGTGTTTAATTCCATTTTGCGATGAGAGGTCTTGGGGTGCGTTTTAATAAATAGTTGGAATGGAATGGAAATGCTAGCCTTGGGGGTCATTCTTATTTACAAAATTAGGGATGGCATCTCTGAGGCAGGCTTAACTTTCTGGAAGAATCAGGGTTTATAAATGTGGGCGGTACTCTCGTGTGCCGGGTTCGCTCTACTTTCCAGAACATGGTGATCCATGGTTTTATTTTTAGAAGCACTGATTAATTTGCAGTGCACTGCTGTGTGGTACCAATTAAAATAACCATTGTCTATTCAACAGTTTTTGTGTGTGTGTGTGGAAAGCAAAATTCACTTTTCTGCATATATCCTGCAAAAAATACATGTATCATATGGTGCGCAATTCAGATATTTTTAAAAGACAGTAATGGCATTAGTTTAGCTAACCCATTCTAGTTGGGCAAAGAGCATCAATTTTGTTAATTAAGAATTTTAGGCTCTGTAGATTTATAGTACAATTACAATTTACTTCATATGGAAGAGGGTCTTTGCCCCGTGCCACTGTTAGCAAAATGCCCACTTTTATTATTTGCTGACCATTTCAAAGGCAGATGGATTTTAGAGGAAGAGTCACCGTTTCTTCTTTTGCATTGAAATTTCTCATTATATGTTAATTGTTGGTCAGCAGAATGCAACCATGAAGACTTTTGACTTAAATCAATTTCTTTCTTTCTTTCCTTTTCTCTTCTCTTCTCTTCCCTTTCTTCCTTCCTTTCCTTTCCTTTTCCTTCCTTCCTTCTTACCGTCCTTCCTTCCTTCCTTCCTTCCTTCCTTCCCTCTCCTTTCCTCTCTTTTCCTCTCCTTTCTTCTCCTTTCCTCTCCTTTCCTTTCCTTTCTTTCTAAGAAAAAGCCAATTCATCAGGTAGGGAAGGACTGCCTTTTGCAGTCTCAGGTCCTGCCAGAGACAAATGACTGTAAAAATTTAAAATCAATCATTAACAGATTAGCTGTTGGTCCAAAGTAAATAGCAATCAGCTTATTAGGCATCAGGCAGAGTGAGATAAAGGGGAAGAAGTATTGAAAATGAGGATGTTGTCTAGGGCTCTGCTTGCGGGCAGCACACAAGGAAACTGCTTCTTTGTGACTTTAATTACAAATGGAAAACAAGGTAGTTGGCTGAATAAGTTGAGTCCCTGGTTGTGTTAAACAGAGTCCTGTGGTTTTCTGTTCTATGTCATGGCTTTATTCACCTTGATTAGCGTGGAAGTTGGCTGTGCTCCCTGGTTGTACTCCTCTTTGCCTTCTGAGCAAGATCTGTCAACTGCTGTTCAGTCGACTCTGCAAAGCAGCCCAGAAATTGTGGCTGAGACTCCTTAGTTTCAGGAACTGGACCTTTCCTACCCCTTTGCACATTTAGTTCAAATCTCATTATTGGTTGGGTCGAGGTTGGGAAGCGAAGGGGTGGTTCATTAGCTGCTTCCCTTCCAGCTTTAGGTGGATGAGCTCCCATTTGGCAAATGCCACAGTAATAACGTTGCAAGAGCCACCAGTGGACACTAAAATCAGAGAAGGTTTGAGAAGCAGGATAATTGTATAGTCTTCAAGTACCATTCTCAAGATTTTATTAATTACAAAGGAAAACCAGTAACTACAGTGGTGAAACCCAGCAGACACTCCCTTTACCAAGTGATCAAGTAATCAATTCCCTCCACTCCGCTATCCGCATGATGCACTGAGAGGGAGCCAACATTGTTTTTGTGGTATTCTTACTAAAAACACATAACCTCACTCCAATTACGAGAAAATATCAGACAAATCCATTCTGAAAAATAACTAACCGGCAACTTTCAAAAGTGTCAAGGACATGAAATGTCAAGAAAGACTAATGAATTGTCATGGATATGAAGGGAATAAGGAGACAAAACATGGTGGGATTCTGGATTGGATCCTAGAACAGAAAAAGGACATTAGTAGAAAAACTGATGAAATCCAAGTAAATGTTAGCATTGGGTGTAGGGAATATGGGAACTGTCTGTACTAATTTTGCAACTTTTCTGTAAGTCTAAAGTTATTTCAAAATAAAAAGTAAAAAGAGAAAAAAGAAATGATGCACTGAACGAATAAAGAATGGTGTGAGTTCTGGGGGGGCACCTGGG
>CM052887.1:49792017-49994517 GCA_028534135.1 Potos flavus
ACTCTTTTGTGGGCCCTTCTTCACAGTTCCTTACTGTGAATAATGCAATAAGGTTATTGTTTATTGAAAAGTGCATTCACTAAGGTCGGCAAGGACAGTCCTGGTTTGTGGAATGTTGTATTCTGAAATTTGTGTGATTTGGATTTCTAGTTTGTGTGGATTATATTATGCCCTTTATTCTCAAGGATGTGCAGGCTGGCTGGGGTTGGCTCTGCTTCATCCTGTGGGTGTGGGTCTGCTCCGACTTGGACCAAGGGGTTAATTGGGACACAGTCTTCTCAGAGTGGTGGCAGAAGCCTAAGAGTGGAAGGCCCACCACACAAGCACATTTTAAGCCTCAGCTTGTGTCCCATTTAACACTACTTGGTCAAAGCTATTCACTTGGCCATGCCCAAAGTCAAGGAGTGGGGAGCTACACTCTTTGCATGGAGGTCGGGGGGATAAAGTACATTAGTACATTTTCGGTAATGTATCTATTCAACCATAATATTTGTGGCCTTTGCTGCCTCCCCACATGGCCACTTCCGGCCTGCTCCACGGAGCCTTCTTCCTTTGCTGAAGTGCAGATATGGAAAGACTGACCTGCCGCTACCGATATCATCAGGTTCCATGGGTGCTATGACTGCTTGGTGGTTTCTCGGAGGTGAAAATGCTTCTTTCATTACATTACAGTAAGAGTGAGGTCCCAGAGCATTGTTGCTTGAGCGCTGAGGTGTTAAAGGAACACCTAAAGGAACACCTTGAGGTCCCCCTCTCAGTTCCTACAGAAGTACAGAGATGCCATCAGGTCAGCTGGGTTGTCCTGGGCTGTGCCGTTGGTTGTCCAGGATCACCACTCATATGTGGCTCTCTGGCCCTCTTCACAGACTGGCTTGCCCTGCCAGACTCCAGCCCACACAGTTCTTTGCTTTCATCTCTCCACTGTCCCCCTCAGCCTGGCTTCTGATGCCCTCCCCTCTCTGGATAGGTACAAGATTGTCTGACCAACAGTTATAAAAACAGTTCAAGTTTATTGATTTGTTTGCATTTGCCCCGGAGGTTCCTTGCCTCCCCTAGATCAGTGGGTGCAAAGAGTCATTTGTCAGGAGACTTAGTCCTCTGTCCCAGAATTCTAGTGTCTTGAACCAAAGAGACCACCTTATTTGTCTTCTACCCACTGCGGTGAGTTATCTGTGACCCCACATAACTTAAATTATCAAAAGGCATTTGTTCAAAGATGCTAAACTTCTGAATCTTTAATAATCTGACCCAACCTTATTTCCTGTGATTCTCCAACGTTTTCTGTCCACTTAATGTGGCCACTTTTCTCGTTGCTCCAAGGTCACAGGGCTGCTCATAACTACTGTCTGGACTTCTCAGTGCCCAGGGTACCCTCCCTCTCCCATCCTCCAAGCAAACCCTGCCTGCCCCTCAGGGCTCACACAGAGCCCACCTACAGCATCAAACTTTCCCCTGCTGCTCTGTCTTAGGTGAGTTCGCCATTGTTTTATGCTCTGAAGCACATGTAATTTCAATTACAGCTTGACCTTTGGTAATTCTTTAATTACGTTTTTGTAACTGCATACAAAATGTAACAACATAAATTACCTCAAGTAACTAATTAGATTATAATGTCTTTGTGGTCAGACCCCACGCCCCCCGCCCCATACTGCTTCTGTATCCTCCCTGGCCAGGAAGATGACTTTAAGCACACAGTAGGATTTCAAGAAGTTCACCACCACTTTCAAAATTTAAATCACAAAATAAATCCTTTGCTCTCTCCTAAATTAACAGACAAAACCTAAGAAGGAAAGCGAATCAAAAAAGATCAGAAAAAATAACTTCAGTGTGGATATAAACTATTTAAAAAAAATGGTAACTTTCAGTTAGAAGGGAAATTGGTCCTTTGAGGAGAAAAAGGACATTATTCACGAAGAAAAAGTTATTCTGGATTTATTTTTGTCGGAAGATAAATCAATACTAAGTATTCCAAACTCTTATCTAAATGTAATAATAGGTTCTGTCTCCCCAGTGTTTTGTGGCTGAGTGAGGGCAGGCATCGCTCATCGCCTCCACTTTATAGGAAGATAAGGAGCCGAGGTCGTAGCACGTACGTGCTTGCCAGTGTCCCGGCTGCTACAGCACAGAACTAGGGCTGAGTTGTTTCTGGCTTCAGGGCCGGGGTTCTGTCCACCACCCTTGCCGCTCCTGGAGATTGAGTCCTTTCTTTCAGTCTTCCGGGGTCACTGTGTAGCTTTTGTAAACGATCTATTATGCTGAAGATGAACTGAGCTATCAGGTAAACATTTGAGGACAGGAGATGAGCTAAGTTGGAATGTGAGTGGATTCTGGTGTTGGTGGCCCCTGGCATTATAACTGATGACAGAATGACTTCCCATCACACGGAGCACCAATCACAGGGTGAGTGTCACGGATAGAGGCTTCTAAGCAGTTACAAATATGGATGAAGTGACCACCCTTCATTTATGAAGGCAGGTGCTGGAGTCTGCATGTCACTGGGAGCTGGGATGGGGTTAGGGTGGCCAGTTTTTGGTCCAGTCTAACATTCAGGTCCTCTGCCACATCCATGATCTGCCTTTCTGGCTCTTTCTTCCCCTAATTCCCTTTACTTAGCTTACCACCCAGCTCAACCGAGATACCCAGGGTTCTCCAAACACAGTCCCTCTCTTTTCCTGTCTCCCTGAGTCTGCACACCTCCAGTCACTTTCCGCTCTAAGATCCAGCTCAAAGGCCACTTGCCTTGTTTCCCTAGCAGGAAGTGGGCTTCCCGCTTCTAAAACCCCAAGCGCTCTCTCTCCTGCACTTCTCTGATGGCCATTGTCACGCACTGTCTTTGTTTGTGTTTGTTTTGCTCTCCTTTGAGAGTCCAACATCGAAAAGTCAGACCCTAGCATAGTGTCAGGTACATGGCAAACCTAAGTGTAAATACTGCTTGGGAAAATGGCTGAATGAGCAAAGTCCCTAATGGCTTATCTAGCCTGCTAAGTATTTTAATGCAACATTTTCATATTATCATCGGAATCACTATTCTCTTTTTAGAATAGGAAAAAGGGGGCGCCTGGTGGCTCAGTAGGCTAAGTGTCTGCCTTCGGCTCAGGTTATGATTCCAGGGTCCTGGGATTGAGCCCTACGTCGTTGGGGTCCCTGCTTAGTACAGAGTCTGCTTCTCCCTCTCCCTCTTCTCTCTCCCTGCTTGTGCTCTCTGTCTCTCTCTCTCTCCCTCAAATAAATAAAATCTTAAAAAAAAAAAAAAGAATAGAAAGAAAAATCATTTCACCCAGGACATGTGCTCTTCCCTCTCTCCAAAAACTGTCTTATTAAGAACATCATATGGAAGAGGGAAATTAAACAAACTGAGGGATAACTTTACTAAGTACCTGAAAATGTCCTGCTAGTATATCTTAAGGCTCATTTGGGTAGAAAGAGGATCTTTAAAACACTGGGTGTTGTACTTGTTTCTCATGGATACTTCACTTATTTAAACGGGTGTACCAAATATAGAAGTGATTTAGGGTTGGAGATCCTGTTCCTTCCCTTTTGAAAGGCTTCCCCCCGTGTAGTGAGTGTATCTATCAGTCTTTCACAGTGTGCTGACATTAGAACAGCCTTGTCCAATAGAAGTTTCTAAGATGATGGAAATATGTCTGCACTGTCCAGTATGGATGGCACCACTAGCCACGTGTGGCCACTGAGCACTCGAAATGTGCCAGTGTGAGTCAGGAACTGAATTTTAAATTTTATTTAAATTATTTAAAATTAATTAGTATAATAGTCACATGTGGCTAGTGGCTACTATATTGGGCAAGTCAGATTTAGGGCCTCGTGGCCTTTGTCACCAGTCCTGAGAAAGGTATCAGAGAGAAGGGATCCACTTCTACTCCCAGTGTATTGGGCAGCCTGGGAAAACTCGGGCTCCGAAGATCACTTGCCTCCACTCCAGAAGGCTTTCCCCACCAGCTGCAGAGCAGTGCATGAGAGCAAGGCGAGGATTCTGTCCACATGTTTATGAGTTCAGTTACCTTGGTCCAGCTTTTTATTTAAAGGCCACATGCCACATAGCAATAATCAGTTGGGATCACCACAGTCCTATCTATGATGTTTTCAAAATTATTGGTTACAGCTTAATTCTCCACGAAGATGATGAGTCCACAGAGAGCAAATATTATTAAATAGAGATTTCCCTGTAGATTACTGTGTCCACATAAGATGCCTTCCACCACACTTATCTTGTATGGCTCACATGCACAGTTTTGTTAGGAGAGACATTTTTTTTGAGGGGGTGATGAGTTGCTACCACTTTTTTCTGTGGGGTCAAGAATGTTATTTTCATATTGTAACTGATGCCATCTCCTCCTGAACTTTTTTGATGTTCTAAAGCAAAACAACCACTTTCTCCTCGCCTAAAAATTCTTATCAGTGAGGCTCACACAGGTGAGCAAGGTGTTTACATGAAGAAATAAACTCACAAAATAAAAATTCTGTGAAGAGGTGAGGCTGGGAGAAAAGGCATACTTTTTTTTTGAGGGGGGCCTCTCATAGAAGCTATAGTCTCCTGCAGAAAGATGGAAATTAGAATGAAAAAGAAGAATTTGGTTTAGAGCAGCCCATTTAAATGTGCTGTTTCCAGACACACTGTTTCCTTAGCTGAAAGCCAGCCATTTCCATGGAAGCACAGAGGCGTCATTTCATGGCCCTTCTGCTCAGCAATAACAACCAAGAGCACTCCTGCCCTCACATCCAGACGTGACCCCTTCCTCCCACATCCCAGCCTCAACTTGCCACTAGCGGGGGCACCGTGAATGGCCCCTGCAACATCCAGGGGGACCGCACTGCAGCAATCCTTTGTTTTTGGGGTGGTGGTAATTACCAGCACATGATTATTTTATTTTGTCTGAATTATTTACCATGGAAGGAAGCAGTTTGGAGGGGAGGGGATGTTAAGGAGTGTGTTCAACTCCACTCGCTCGCATTGATTCCACCCAGAGCGAGAAGAGCAAACCTATTAAGAAGAAAAATCACTTCCTTTTCTTGTTCTCTTTCCTCTCCCACCCCCCAGTCTTAGAAATAAATAAATAATGCAATGGCTGCTGGGAGGGGCCAGCGGCTGGGGACTGGTCCCCATTACCGCAGGTGAGCTGGCCAGAGCTGTCCGTGGTTCTGATCTCTCTCCTGCTCCCATCTGGCCTGGTGGTGCATAATGAGCACCACGTCTATATGGATTGAAATCCCATTTAGAGGATGTTCCCTTGTGGAACCGGTAATCAGGAAAGTTGGGTTTTAACCCCAGAGGTGCCATTCCCATGTTGTTTTTACATTTAAGAGTTAGAGCCTCTGACTTCCAAAAGAACTTGTGGATGATATACAGAGGCAAACAGTGCATGAAGGCCCCTTTGAGGATAAAACAGAATGGAAGTCGCGGGAAGGAAGAGAGTGATGTTAACAGTTGGCCAGTAGACCGCCGTGGTCTTGTGCTTCCATTCTTTCTTTGCAAAATAGGGAAAGCAAACCCACCTCCTGCCTTGTGAAGTGCTGGGTACAGTACCCTCTGTGAGAAGAGGTGTTATACCATTTTGGCAGGATACTGCATTCTTCTATTGTGAAAACAAACAAATATGTAGATAGAGGCAGAGTGTCCCTCTGACCTGACTCTATTGCATATACTTAACTAGAAATATCTGTGCCTTGGTGCACTGAAGAGTGGGACCTGGGGCCTTCTCAGTATGTGCTGCCATCAATGTGTGTGGGTGAGCCACCTGAGAGAAATGGGATGGGACGCTGAGCAAGGTAGTGGCTATATTTATTTTTTCTTCATTGAAGAACTTTTGAATCAAATGTTAAAATGCTTACAAAGTCATAATATATGTGCATTAGAAGACTTTGCGATGAAATGAATGTCTATGCACTTACCTACCCAAATTAAGAAATATAGTACATTATTACTACCACTGAGACTCCAATAATGCCCTTCCTACTCCCAGAGGTAATCCCTATCCTGATTTTATGCATGTTATGCTCCTGATATGCATCTATTTGTATGTTGATGATGTGATTTTTTTTCTATTATGGCTTCATTTTCAGGTCCTGATTATTTAGACTCCTCTCATATTCCTGCTTTTTAAAACAAATTTTCCATGTTTGAGCCATATGTAAATGGAATCACGCTGTTATCTTCTTCTATGAACTGCTTTTCTTTACTCAATATTATATTTGTGAGATTTGTCTAAGTCGATACATGTAACACACTTTATTCATACTCACTACTGTTTGTTATTCCATTGTGTGAATACTCTAAACTTATTTAGCCATCCTTTTCTTGATGACCAGCTGGATGTCTCCATTTTTTTGTTGTTACAAACCATATTTCCATGAATATTCTAATCCAATCTAGTCTCTTGGTCTAAACATTTCTCCATTGGATATGCCTGAGAGTAGCATTGCTAGTTCATAGGGAATGAGCATCTTTAACTTTATTAGATCATGCCAAGATCTGAGTGGTTGTCCAAGTTACACTCCCAATAGCACTGTTTAAGAAGGAACTCAAGAATGTGAATCAATTATGGGCTGATTCAACTGTTGTCACATATCTGATTTAAGAGGAAAGAGAACCAGCATGACTAGGAAGAATCCCCAGATAAGAGGATAGTGACATGACACTGGCTAGGCACTGTTCTCAACACCTTACACATGTGGGCTCATTTCATTTTTATAATTACACTAAGAGGTATGTACTATTGTCCTCACCTGCAGGTAAAAAAAACTGAGCACAGAAAGGTTAAGTAATTTGGCTGGTAAATGTAGGATCTAGAATTTGAACCATTGCTCTGAACCCCCTGACTCATTTTAGCCATTAACCTATGAGTTCACTCTAGATGAGCCAGTAATAAGGGCAGCTTCACAACTGATGATTGATTGGCTACTCTGCTATTCAGGGTGGAGCTTACCTTTCCAGTCATATTCCTTATTACACACTGCCTTTTGCAGTTCTCCTCACTGAGAGTTTTGACTGTACTTAGACTTCATCAGAATTTGATTGATAAGAAGCAAAGAAAAGCATTCTTTCTTGGGTAGCTGGGATTTGGATAACCTCTTTGGCTAATGTAAGAAAAAAATGTGAGAAGAAACTCTTGAACCCAACACCCCAGATCCTAACGTAGCATAGCCTACCTGAAGTTGATGTCATGGTATTGACACTTGGCTGGACAAGAAGAGAAATAATTGTTGCTACTGGCCCATCCTCAAGTAGTTTGACGCTAGGTCCTGTAGTTTGCATGGCAAAGGCATTACAAAGGGTGCTCGAAATGGCTAAAATATGACATTGTAATGCTGTCACAAGGCATATAGGCATTGCTATTTTTTGTCATGAAAACATCAGCAGAAATGAAGAACCATGCATAAATTCATACGTTAAGATCAATAAAGCTGTGTTTTTTTGGTCCAAATTATTCAGATTAGTCTCTTACATGATATCTCCACTTCCCTTTGTCTGTACACAGACATTTGAACAGGGTAGAAAAGTGGTGTTACTGAAATTTAATACCTGGAATCTTTTTTTATGATCCATCTTTAAAAGTAAACATTATTTCACATATGATTAACAGCAATGTTCTCAAGACAATAATTTCTCTTTTTGTTTGTTTGTTTAAAATAAGGATGTTCATATGAAAACCCTGTACAAGGGCCAAACCATTAAGCTCCTCCGAAGTCAAAGTAGGCATATTTCATGTTGAAATATGTCATTTTAATGTTGAAAGATAAAAAAGAAAGTCTTTAAAGATTTGGCCTATAGAGTAAATTTCAAAATGGGAAACAACACTGGTCCTGTAATGAGATGTAAATCATAACACTGACATTTATCTTCTCCTGGTGAGTTCAATTCCCTGTAGCAGCATAGAGATGAAAAGAAAATATTGGAACTGAGAGTAATAAAGTGAATAGAGCAGGCTCCGCATGTGTGAATGACACTTCCTTCACAAAATGAGAGTAACTGGAAGGCCTAAGACATATTCCCCTTTTCTGAAAATATCCCAGACCTTTTGACCTTTACTGATGTATTTACTGTCTTGAATCTCACCAGTGGGAGAATCACTGGGTTTTGGGACAGGCCTCTTTAAAAAGCCAAATGTCTTGGGGACTGTTAGGAAACAATGGGCCATTCATTTGTGACTATGAAGTAGATCACTCAGATGGTTTTCCTTTTGGCAGCCAGTTGGGAGGGGTCTACAACATGGGGTTCAGAGTTCTGAAACTGGGGGCTGAAATAATTGGGAGGAAGGACGTGAAGAATGAGTGAGACACAGAGGTGAGGAGTTTAGGGCAGCCATGAGGATGCTGAGCACATGGGGAGAAACGGGAACAATATTAAGAAGATAAAGGAAGTGATCTAGGAAGACAAATTTGCCTTACTTAAAAAGCGTGACTGCAGGGGCACCTGGGTGGCTCAGTCGGCTAAGCATTTATTTCGGCTCAGGTCATGATCTCAGGGTCCTGGGTTGAGTGCCACATCAAGTTCTAACCTCAATGGGGAGTCTCCTTGAGAGTCTCTCTCTCCCTGTCTCTCTGCCCTCCCCTGCCCCCCCCATGATGCTCTCACTCTCTCTCAAAATAAATAAATAGAATCTTAAAAAAAGAAAAAAAATATGACTGCATCATAGAACTACCTGATTCTAGGCCACTGATGTTATTCTTCTTAGCATTAAATCAGTTTTGGTGAGCTAATATGACAAATTATAATTTGCAATTTTGTTTTTAAGGAAAAATGCATTCAGAAGTTAATAGATTGAATGATTGGCTCTAATTCTTTACTCCCTTGCTTTAGGCTCATGTAGGATGAGTGTATTTTATTATCCTTTGACTTTGGGGTCATCCATGGAACTTGATTTTGGCCAACCACATGTGGGCAAAGTGCTAGTTCTGACTTTAGGGCTTTAGGGGCTTTGTCTTTTTCTCCTTGCCCTCTTGTGCCTTATACACTTCTGCTCTCTCTATGAGATGAGCTTCTTATGGATAGGTGCTACCCATTTAGCTGAGCTGCAACTCGAAGCAAAGCCATGGAACTGAGCACCAGCTTAAATTACCTGATCTCTAGGTGACCTACAGATATGTGAGAATATATGCTAGTTGTTTTAAGTCACTGAGTTTTGGGATGGTTTGTTACACAGCATCTTTGTGGCAAGAGCTAACTGATACATAGAGTTCTAAAGAACCCTCCTACAAGTGAATTCTTGGAATATAACCCATTAGTAAATTTGAATTTTCCTGTGCTGCAACAAGATCATTATTCTCGTCTTTTTTTTTTTTTTAAGATTTTATTTATTTATTTGACAGAGAGAGAGATCACAAGTAGGCAGAGAGGCAGGCAGAGAGAGGGGGAAGCAGGCTCCCTGCCGAGCAGAGAGCCCGATGTGGGGCTCGATCCCAAGACCCTGAGATCATGGCCTGACTGAAGGCAGAGGCTTTAACCCACTGAGCCACCCAGGTGCCCCAATCATTATTCTCTTCTTAATGAGAATTTTTAAAATCCAGTTACAGGTCACTGACAGGACAAGGACACAATTTCTTACCTAATAAGACAATGATTAACAGAGACTATGCCTTGCACTGGTAGCTAAGCACTACTAGCTAGTGCATATAGGAGTGGTTTTCAGAGAACTCCATAAAGTTCTGGCACCTTCAGGGAGTTCTCATAAAGGCTATCTTGGAGTGGGATTTCCCTCCCTCCTTTTTTCTAGCTTCAACCATCTCAGAGCTACTTTTATTTGTTTTCAGACTGGACTTCTTTGTAAGAATTTGTCCAATTAAAAGGCTGAGAGAAGTTCGAACACTTCCAGTGAACTCCTTGCTTTTCTTGGAGCTCATGCTCTCCCACACCTGTACATCTCTTCCTTCTCTCTCAGCTTCTCTGCAGAAAGCTCCTATTCATTCTTCAATATCATGATCTCAAAATATGTCTTTGATACTTCTTCATTCAAAAGATGGGGCCTAACTGCCATGCCCTTAAGTATGGGCTGACCTGAGTAACTTTTATTTTTTATTTTTTTTTTAAAGATTTTATTTATTTATTCGACAGAGAGAGATCAAAAGTAGGCAGAGAGGCAGGCGGAGAGAGAGGGGGAAGGAGGCTCCCTGCTGAGCAGAGAGCCCGATGCGGGGCTCGATCCCAGGACCCTGAGATCATGACCTGAGCCGAAGGCAGAGGCTTTAACCCACTGAGCCACCCAGGCGCCCCCTGAGTAACTTTTAAACAAGTGGGATATGCAGGAAATGATGGTGTGTGATGTCTAAGATTAGGACCTTTCTCTCTGTCACCCTCTATCTGTCTGTCTCTGTCTCAGTCTCCCAGTTCACTCATTCTTAGGAAATCCAGCTGCCATTTTATGAGAATACTCAAGCAGCCTGACAGAGAGGCCCAGTAAGATGAACCGAGGCCTCCTGCCAACAGCCATGTGAGTGATCTTGATTGCAACCTAATGAGAAACCTTGGGCTAGCTCTCGAATTCTTGACCCACAGAAATTGTGAGGGGAAAAGAGTTGGCTTTAAGCTACTGTGTTTTGGGGTAATTTGTTATGCAGCAATGTAGGTGTCCCCTGCTTTCTGAAAGTTTTTCACTTCACTTTTATGAAAGGCTATTAGTATACTGATGGCTTTCTTCATAAAAATGAAAATCCTCTTCAGATTTCTTTAGGTTAGTGAAGAAAGTTACTAATTTTGGTTAGCCAAAACAGGTACTTATGTGGGTCTTTTATGAAAGCTACTCTTTTGAAATTCCTGAGTAAGTGTTAATATTTTTCCTCTTTCTCATAGCATTTGATACACACCTGATTTGCAGAGTTTATCCCAGTGGATGATCTATTTACATATCTGTCTTCTCCATTAAGCATTAGATACTTGTATTCTCAGATGCCTGGCATGGTTCTTGGCATCTTATATATTAGATGAAAGATTTAAAAAAATAGCTTCAGCCCAAATCTGAAAAAAATCACTCAAGAATAAGACAAAGGATAAAAACAGGTTATCTCTATTTCCACCACAGTAATTCTCAATTTGGACCAGAGATGATAAAGAAGCAGAAAACCCTCAGATGAAGTCAATACTGTATTTTTTTTTTATAGCTTGCAAGCATTTAAAACAGTTTTCTTGTTTGGGCAAATGATAGACATTCCCGCTCAGATGGTATATCTAAAATCACGGGGTCTGTAAAAGACCAGGATTGGTGTTTTGGGTTTACAGGTGAACAAGTTGGAAATCTGTCACCATCCTAAACAAGCTCTGGATTTATGGCTTTGATCAAGTGTAAATAGAAGGTATATAATTTAGTAAGCTATAGAGGACATTTGATGTTTTTTAGAAGTCAGAGCTACGAAGTCAAATCAAAATGGTGGAGCTGGTATCTGGTTAATTCCAAGTGGACCCAGTAATTTGGGATGAGAGTTCTCTTGGTATGCTAGACTGTACAGCCCCGGAAAACTGAGTGTTTAAAATTGAGATTCGATGATGGTGATTTGTGTTTTTATTTTAATGATCATCTAGATATTAGTAGAAAAGTCCCCTGGATCATCTGGAGGTCGGTCTAACAACTTAGAACTGCCATGTAATTTCAGGTCTCAAGTTCATGACACAACATGGCTCAAATGGCCCCTCAGGTGACAGGGTTTAACTTCTAATGCAATGTTTCTCAGATGGAGGTCTGCGGGCTTATAATTTTAAGGATCCACAAGTTCTTAGATTTGGAAAACTGTGATAGAGACAATAAATGCTTCCTTGGAGGAGGGATTATTGATTTTTCATCTGGGTAGTCAAGGGAAGGTTTTATGAGGAAGCTGGTATCTGAACTGGCCCTCAAGGACAGACCCTGTATGCTTTCTCTTAACAAATGACATCAAGTGTCCATTTAAACCATTTGCTTGAGAAAATACCCCACTTCCAGGGGCCATTTGTTACTTCCTGGTTTTCTTTGAGAACCTCGATGTGATAGTTATATTTAATTATGGTGTGGCCCGGAGAGAAGGTGGAAGGGAAACAGTGTGTGCAGGGAGCCATGGAGGAAAGGAGAGAGTGGGGCTAGAAGAGGGAACAGAAAACAGCTCAGGTTAGCTGGGTTGCTAGGCAAATGCAGGCTACAGTGGGCAGAGGGTACAGTGCTGGCAAAGTCTGTCGTGAAGGCCAAGGCTCAAGAGTGTACATTTTTTTTCTGTAACTAGGCAGGGGAAGAGGAGGGGTGTGTGTGTGTGTGTGTGTGTGTGTGTGTGTGTGTGTGTATTTTCTAGTGTTGGTCATTTTATACTGATGGGGATGACTCTGACAACATTACAACTAACACAAATTCATGGTCCTATTGCTGAATAACCGTGTCAGCATTATTTTGTTTTAGAACTCTTGCTCATCAGTAAAGCTGTTGGGCATGTGGGGAATTTTCAATGTATATGTCACCTTGGGCCCTTGAAAAAGACATAGGAGACGTGTTTGGAGTATGTGCCTTGCTCTTGCCGACAGAGTGAACCTGGGCAGTCATGTCTAAACTGCGTCACCCTGCCCTTTCTGACCTCCACCCCAGCAGCTGAAATCTAACTCAGCACCTAACTGGGAGAACCGATCCATTGCCTGGGCTGAGCTAATCAGGCTCTGTCTTACGGGGATTTGAAATTTGGACATTGAGAAACTCCATCAGTAAGTTGAGTGCTGCCGGAACTGGAAGTTTTTTCCGAGTAAACCATGTTGAAAGCAGAGGAAGCTTATCGAAAGAGCGAGGTGAAGAAAGAAGAAGGGTGTGACTGAGACGAAATCCATGTAGAGAGAATAACTCTGGCTTCTGGTTTTCCAGTTTCAGTTCTAATTCTGACTTGGCCTGTATCTCGTTTGTTTCTGTCTGTGCTTCCCATTCTTTTTAGGATCACCTGTTGCATCTTTACAATAAAATTTTTTTTTTTTTTAAAGATTTTATTTATTTATTTGACAGAGAGAGAGAGAGATCACAAGTAGGCAGAGAGGCAGGCAGAGAGAGAGGGGAAAGCAGGCTCCCTGCCGAGCAGAGAGCCCCATGCGGGGCTCGATCCCAGGACCCTGAGATCATGACCTGAGCCGAAGGCAGAGGCTTTAACCCACTGAGCCACCCAGGTCCCCTACAATAAAATTCTTTATGCTTAAGCTAATTTGAGTGGGTTACTCTTTTGTGCACCCACACGTAACCCTTCTAAAATAATGCTGAATTTTCACATGAAACCATTCGTTCTCAGGAGACCATCAGGCTGCGGGAAGTGTCATTAGCATACCAGTGTAGGGACTAAATCACCTTTCACCATGAAGACATGAATGGCTTTGGTGTATTAGCGAGGACTCTGTGAGACAAGTTGGCAAGTGTGGTTTGACCATTTGCTGGATGAGATTCCACCTCTTGATAGGCCAAGGATTGACTAAAGACCTCAGCAGTCATGAATAAGGTCTACACCGATCGTAGCCATGGATATTTTGACAAAAATCTGAGACAAGTAACCACAGTGACTGTATGTGTATATATATATATACACACACACACACACACACACACACATATATATACATATATGTATATATATATATTTTTTTACCCTTAATTTTCCATTCTTCATTGTGAGTAACAAAATCTCACAGCTGAAGAGAAGTCACTGCCATTCTTTCAGACATCCAATGAAATCTGAAGATCTCTTTATACTAACTATAGGATTTAATCAGCAGTGGGTAATGTGAATGTGTGTACTATAATGAATTCCAAGTATTGCAACCTGCAGAGGTTGTCAGTGACTGAATTCCTGGGCTATGCAACTTGTAATTGAAAATCTTTACATTTTAGTTCCACCTGTCATTTTTCTAATTCTATTCAACGAATGTCTATTATAATAATACTTTTTTCTCTGTCTAGCAAAAGTTATGCTTTAGTAGAAATACATATCATTAGAAATTATTAATTCCAACTTGTTGGTAATTCGGAAATCTTGATTTTTTTTGGGTCATTGAAACTGTAGAAAAGACTTTCATCTAGATAAATAAAAAATTTGGTAAATACGAGGTAGCGATGATAAATATTGTTTTAAAGTCGATTTCCT
This sequence comes from Potos flavus, assembly GCA_028534135.1. NCBI lineage: Eukaryota > Metazoa > Chordata > Mammalia > Carnivora > Procyonidae > Potos > Potos flavus. The sequence goes on from CM052887.1 coordinate 49,806,094, forward strand.
TTAAGATGCTGGGAATCTTCTTCAGGCATCCATGCAGCCGGCAGTATCAGAGGACTACACCAACAGGGGATGGAGACCCAGGGCATCCTCTTTGCACTTTTGTCCTCAAGAAGTGTTGCTCTTCTGCTGCTACTCGTCTGTCCATTTGTGGGAATTCTATTCTTCAAATACAGAGGCTAACGGCAGCATAATGAAGTTTTGCATATCCTTGCTCTTGCTAGATTTCCTTGAGCATGGACATTTTACAAGGAACATCCAAACTGCACCACAAAATGATATTGATATTATGGGATTGCATCAATAGCATTGGCTGTTTCATTTCCATTCACTTATCAGACATATTTACTTCTCAGATATTTCCTTAACCGGAATTGACTGTACTATAATTGCCTATTTCTTTGGTCCATTGGCTGTTAACCTTGAAGTGACTGGGGTAGAGCTGGCGAGGCCTTCCCTGTCAGGCCTGACCTCTCACTATGCTGGAGAGAGCGCTGCCATGACAACGGCGACAGATGTCAGCTAAGCAATGTGCACCCTAGAAAGACTCCTGTATTGAGAAAATCGATCTTGTAATGGTGCCACGGAGCACATTCGCTGAACTGCCAAGTGTTCTAGGCTTAATCATTTATTTCATCTAGCAGAGAGAAGAAAACATAAAAGAAATGAAATGAATTTGACCTCTGTCTTTTGAGTGACTTTAGTGCTACACTGAATTCTAGCAAGTGCCTCTTATGAATTTTAAAAAATTACATTAGGAATAACATTTTGAAGTGAAATGACTCTTGTAATGCCAACCCTCCAGAAACATGTTATTTCAAATGTCAGACACATAATAGTCATTTGCTACTTTCTGTGTATGTCCAGGGGTTAGCTCCGTCTTGGGTATGTTTCAGGCAAATTATTATAAAGGAACCAGGAATGAAGCAGACCAGAGCCTGCTGCCTTGGCTTTCTCTCTTTTTCTTAGCATAAGGGGACTTCCTTTGTCATGATGATCACGGGTGTTAGTGAGTAGCATAAACGGTTTTCGTATGTATTGACAGCTTCACGCCCCCTCTCAATTTTACAGTCTTCCCATAGCATGCTCGTGCCTCTGTCTCCAGAGTGGAGTTTGTCTCCATGACAATCCTGGGACAATCCTGGGACAGCCTTCCATCGTCTTGATAGGCTTGTCATTCAAGCCTTGACACCTCTCATTCATTTGAGTCTGGCCTGCTGGATATGCAAATAATCAGAGGACTGAAAACCATAATCCCTCAGCCGTGATGGCCAGTATGTCAATGTCACTATTTTTGGAACGACCATTCAGTTAGTAGTCGGGGAGCGGTGGAAGGCTAAGCCAGGGGACACGGAATGCACTTATGACCTTTCTCTGGCCCAGGTTAGAACTACGTTTCTTGAAAAGCAAACCCTCAAACCAAGACAAACCCCCAAAGCTTAAGGATTGTAGACAAATCTCTCTGATAACCTTGCCCATATAAATAAATATCATTGAGAGTGATTATAGTGAAAAGGATCTCTTAAGATTTTCAATGCGATATGTCTGTCTCTTGTGCTGTGGGATATTTTATTGCATTTTTGCCCTCAAGTGGAGCTGACGGGAGCCAAGCTTGTAATTTAAATCAATAAGAACCCTTTACCATGGCCATAAAATACTTGGCTAAACCTTTGAAGTGGCCACAGTTGAATGCACAGTGAACACAGTATAAATGTTCCTTAAGATGTATTGTATGAGACCACTACTAAAACAGCATTCAAAGGAACCGGCCTTAAGCATCTTTTGTGACTGATGGGAGAGGGTCCCGCCTGCTTTTGATCATTTACATGCACTGTTCGCCTTGCCACTCGAAGTGGCTCCAAACAAGCCCTCTTAATTGGCACATCACCGGGGCCACAGCCTTCTGCTTTTTCTTCAGACCTTTTCACCATCTCTTTGGCGGGGTTTCTGGGATCCGGGTCCCCTTCGAAACCAATAATCCACATCTGATATGCTGTTGTGTTGACTGCCCCCGTTCCTTTGCGCCGTAGCCAGGGAAAACAGAACAAAGGCGGGTTGTTCATCCCAGTCAGGGAAGCAGGGAGCGCGGTGCGGGGGCTCCGCAAAGCCACAGGGCACCGGGCTCTGCAGGAAACCGAAGGCCCGGGCTGCTGCTTACCTGTTTGTTCCTTTTGCAGTTTTTGGAGCAGAGTTCTTCAGCAAACTCTCCGACCTGAAGAAACGGTGTTTGCCTCCCTCTGCTCCTCTCTCCGCCTCACACCTGTTCTTGCCTATCCCTTTCTCGGCTCCTTCTTGCTGCCTTTGCCTCTCCTTTGTGTGGATGGATGGATGGATGGATGGATGCTTCCTCACTCTTGTCCTCTGTGTCTCTGTCTCCGTTTGTCTCCCACTCTTTGTCTCTCTGTCTCTCTCCTTCTCTCTCTCTCAGATTCTAAAATCCTCTCTGATTCTGTAATAACAGTAGACAGCAATCATCTGAGTTTGGAATTTGGCCATGATACCTTTGGGTCACGCTCCCTCTCCTGGTTGGTAATGTTGCAGGTATTATGCCGAAGGTGCAGGCTCAAGCCTGGGTTGACCATCACTTCTTTCCAGATTTGTTAGTTGACCACCTTGCTTGGCCAATGCCTCACAGGAGTCATTTATTTTTGGTGAAAAGCCAAAGATAGGGACCAGAGTCACAGCCACTTTCCACTTCGATAAAATACAACTTTTCCCACAGTTCCCCCAGTCTTAGAGTGGGACCTCTGTGTATCCCAGTGGTGAAGGAGATGGATGCACACTCCGTGTGGCCTTTCTCCTTGTGGAAGGCACTTTCTGAAGGGCCCCTCTGGGCCCAGATCTGACCCCTGTTGTGGTTCACATGTCATGTATGTTTGCCGTATGTGGTCTGGTCACGCATGTTGTTTTTCTGGCCTCTGCAAACCCAACATGATTACGTGTCCTATGACATTCCAGCTAACCAATGTCCTATGACATTCCAGTTTACCAATTTTTTTTTTTTTTTGCTCATGTGACAGCAGAGCAGGCAGGGCCTTGAAAACATACTACTTCATATTGACGAAGTTGATGTGTATAAATGGCACTTAAAAATGTGTGCAACGGTGAGCTATCAGGACTGAAATCAGGCTTTAAAAACATACCAGTGAGATTCAGTGTTTGGAACTGGTCTGGGTCCTGATTTGAACAAACTAAAAAGGTTTTTTGTTGAGACAACTGGGGACTTTTGACTATGGCCTGGTTATTAGATCATTTAAAAAATACTACAGGGGAAAAAAAATAGTACTTGGAAAGAAACATGCAGGATAGATAAATTTTCACCTTAGATGATAATGATTCAAATCAGGCGATGAGCCGAAGAAGGGCTCATGACACTATTCTCTCTATTTTTCTGTATGTTTTAAAATATCCTATACTACATAGCTAGAAGAAGTCAGCATGCCCCTTCGGGATTGCAGTCACCACATTTACACCTACTGTTCAACGGAATTTTATCTCTTAGGTCTTTAACTGTTTTCCTGTCAGCCTTTTACTTCACATGGACAAATCATGCTTCTGTTATGGGGCTCTTTGAATGAGCTCTGTATCTGCTTGCCAACTTTGTGGCCTGAGCTTTAACGTTTGACATGGGAATATTTGCCTGCCTGCTCTCCCAATTTGGACTGTGAGCAGCTTGAAAGCAGGCCGGTTTCAGGGACACCTGGATGGCTCAGTTGGTTAAACCTCCAACTCTTGGTCCTGAGGTTGAGCCCCTCATCATGCTCCCTGCTCGGCAGAGAGTCTGCTTGAGGTTCTCCTTCTCCTTCTGCCCCTCCCCCACACTGGCACGTGTGTGCTCACTCTCTCTCTCCCAAAAAGAAAAGAGAAAAAAAAAAGAAAGCAAACCTGTTTCTTACCTTTCAGGGTTTCCTACCTCGAATCTCACAGTGTAAGGCCCAGAACAGGCTGGACTGCGCTGTGGTAACATGGAAACCGTGCAATCTAAGCAGCTGAATGCAACGAAAGTCCATTTCCTGTCGTGTGTCAGGCATCCCTGTTTTGTCTTGCAGCTGTGCTCTCGGGAGCAGGTGGCCTTGCATGAGACTCGAACAAGGCAAGAGAGATAGAGAGGGAGGCAGCTGGCTGGCTTTGGACTGCTTCGTCCTTGGAACGACCCACAGAATTTTCCCCACGCTCCATAGGCTGGAACTAGTCACATGGCCCCACAACAGCGAGGGAGGCTGGGATACGGACGGGAGCATGTGGATATTTGGTGAGCATGAATCCCCTCTGTCACGCAGAGCTCAATGATGTTTGGTGAAGCTGCTTCTCACCCCACATGCGTATGCCTCCTGAATTTCAACATGAGAGATGCCAGGGAAGGATGCTTTGTATTACTTATATAGAATAAGAAAATGACAACCAGACTGTTTCCTCCTCCTTCTTCTTCTTCTTCTTCTTCTTCTTTTTTTTTTTTTCCATGCACTGGATTCTTTTCTCTGTAGCTGGAACCCTCTCTCCAGTTAATGGCAGGACCCCAGTGGTCTATTGACCACTGTTCAAGTATTTGGCTCTGTGGCAGTGCCAGTTGGAGTTGGAGGCACAGGGGATCATCTCATGTCTGTGCTAAAGATGTAATAGCTCTGCCTTGGCTCGGGACCAGCTCTGGCTGCCATAGCTGAGGGTGCTCATAGAATGGCATGGGGCACTGATTGGGGCCTACACAGTTAATATAGTCACAACAAAAAAAATAACAATGATATATCAGACCATTGCAATTATAGTGAGAAGTTTTATCTAAGGAATGGACACCACTAACTAAGCAGAGAAAATGTAGACTCTTAAGCCAGGTGCACATTGCTGTATATGTGCTTATGCTACTGCCTTCACTTAGATTTAGTGATCGACAGGTGCCTGTAAATATTTGCTTATAGGTAAACAGTCTATATGAATTAGTGTTACAGACCTCTCTACCGGCCCTGTTCTGCTTCCCTTCCACCCTCTTCCTCCATGACTTTTTGTTCCAGGCTCACTACTGTGAAAATGCCATTTCTTATCCATGGTGCAGAATATGCCTATTAAACTGAATGAGAAAACCAATCTCCAATTACCACACCAGCCATTGTTTTGGATATAAATTTCATTCACTTAATTCTTTCCCAACACGTACATACCGAGCCCGTGTAAGCCCTGTGTGCCAAGGGTGAGGCCAAAGAGCTAGAGGTTGTGACCTAGCTGAGTAGCTGTCTGCTTGGATCCTATGGCTGCATCCCTTAGCGTAGTTGGAGCAAGGAAGAATCCAATGGCAAAGATTCACCTGGGGTGACGATGGAAAAAGGGATCTCAGGGCCAGCTTGGGCCACAATGAGGCAGAGCTACTACCTGGGGCAGGAGACAGGAGCTGTCAGGAGCCAAGGCGCCCAGGTCAGGGAATTCTTGTCTCTCTGGGGGGGGGTCACAAGATCTGTCTTTCATTGCATCTCTGCTTCTCTTGGGGCCTTTGCTTATTTCTCTCTCTCTGCTGACTGGCTTCGGCTACCTCATGGCATTTGTCCCCATCTATGTCACACCGCTGTGGCTTTGGCTTGACATGGCCTTCCCTGAGTCGCATGGCACCCTTTCAGCTTCTGGTCACTCTTGTGGAATTCCTTAGCTCAAACTCCTGACAAAGACATTCTGATTGATCCAGTTCTCTTTCTCTCCACTATGTTTTAGGTTCCGTACCAGGGGACATTGGATGACAAGAGCTGTGGGTGGGGCAGTTTCCTCAGAAGAGGCTGGGTTATTGCAACCCTACTGGGGCTAAGAGGTGAAGGGACTCAGCCAGATAGACACCTTTCGGATGCTGATATGAGTATCCTAGAAACAATGGGCAGCCATTCAGGGCATTAAGAGGAGGGTGATCTGACTATTTGTCTCTTTAAATGACCCCTGTGATTGTGTCCTGGAGAGTGAGCTGGAGGGCCACAGATAGAAGGGAAGGGTGAGTTCCTCAAACTCCCTTGGGTCATTTCCTCCTCAGGGTCTTTGCACCCACACCTTACGTGCCCTTTGTTGGGACATTCCAGCTCCACCTACTTATCCTTCCATCTCAGCTCCAATGTTACGTCCTCAGAAAGCCTTCTCTGACACCCTTCCACACACTAAATAGGTAAGACCCCTAGTTCACAATTAGTTATTTAATGTCCGTTCTCCCATTAGAATGCAAATCATTTGAGTTCAAGGATTATGTTAACCACGTTAAAAGAATCCCCTGTACCAGTACATTGCCTGTTAGATTGTGGGACATTAACAGATATTTTTTGAATGAAGTATGCTGGCTTTTCTCATACTAATTGTTCAATCCTCCTTACAGTTTTACAACCACATTTTTATGGATGCACTAACTGAGGCTTAGAGAACACAAGGCAAGAAAGCAGCAGACCCAGGATTTGAAGCTAAGAGTGTTTAACACCAAAGCCTTCACTCTTCATATCACAGCAGGAATAAGGTGAGGTTATTTTATTCAAGCAACCTAATTCAGATTAGGCCAGAACACTATGAATTCATTTTGTTCCCTTGCTCCATCCTACTGAGATCAATTTAATTCACTTAGTATTTATGGAGTGCCATGAACTCAATTCACTATGTTAAATGGGAGGGCAAGAAGGGACAAGCTGGGCTTCAAGGAAATGCTTGTAGTAAGCTGGACGTAGAGGGCCTCGGGAGGAGGAGAAGCTCGATGCCTCCCAGAGGAGCAGCCTGGCCAAAGGCCCTGGGCATTGAGTCATTAGGAATGGCTTTTGGGGTTGGCAAGGTCCTACTGCACCAATCCCTGCTGAGATGGGTAAAACACTGAGGCTGGCTGCTTCATGGAAAGCACTTGGCTTTGGAGTTGCCCTCTGCTACTTTCTAGCCAAGTAATAGTGGACAGGGTACTTACACTGTCCAAATTTGCAGGGTTGTGGTGAAGATTTATGAGAAAATGCAGGTAAAGCACCAGGCTCATTACCTGGCATATTGGTATTGATGGATATATGTGACCTTCTGTTACCCCTGAGCCACTGGGCAAGCATCCTGTCTGCTCCTCCAGGTAGACCAACCTGGGAGGGGGCACAGAGAAGATTTCACAGTGGGGGATCCAGAGTCAGTGACCAAGAATATCAGAAACAGTGAAAAGAAGACACCCCCACTTCCCCACCTTTTTAATTGTTGAGATGACATTTATATAACATGAATTAACCATTTTGAAGTGTACAACTCCATGGCATTTAGTACGTTCACAGTGTTGTGCAACTCTAACTCGTATCGAGTTCCAAAGAATTTTCATCACCCCAAGAAAAACCCTATACCTGCTCAGCAATCACTCCCCCATTCCTTCCACCTCTTAGCCCCTGGCAACCATTGATTTGAGTTCTGTCTCTATGGATTTGCCTATTCTGGATATTTCATATAAATACAATCATATGATATATGTGACCTTTTGGGGGTTCATCCGTTTGTTGCACGTGTCAGAAGTTCCTTCCTTTTTTACGGCTGAGTAATATTCCTTCGTATGTACATATCACCTTTTGTTTATCCATTCATCTGTAGATGGATATTTGGGTGGTTTCTACCTCTTGCTATTGAGAATAATGCTGCTGTGAACATTCATGAACAAGTGTTGGATACCTGTTTTCAATCCTTCGAAGCTTATAGACCTAAGAGTAGAATTGCTGAGTCATAAAGTAATTTTCTGCTCAATTTTTGGAGAAACCACCAAACTGTTTTCCACAGCGGCTGCACTGTTTTGCGTTTCCACCAGCAATGCACAAAAGAGTTCAGAATTCTCTACAGCCACCACTTACTGTCTGGTGTCTTGGATTATAGCCATCCTAGTGGGGGAGAAATGGTCTCCATTTGCGTTTCCTCCCACCTTTATTTTCTCAATGAAGGAGAAGTTGGGTCTTCCAGGCTTCTCCAACTTCTCAGACCATCCCTCGTGGCTAACATTTTAAAGAGGCTGCCACGGGGAAAGAGGTCCGCTAATACACTTCGAGTTGAATTTTAAATTAGGACAAACTGTGGAAGGCCATTTGGCAACACTCCTCATTGAAATTACAAATTACACACACTTTGACCCAGAGTTCCAAGTCTAGGGATCTGTTTTATGGATATACTCCCATGTGAACAAAATGATGTATATATAAGATTATTCACTGCAGCATTATTTATAACAGCAGCAGATGGGAAACAAACTCAGTGCTCCTTATTGGGGGATTGGTTAAATAAATTTTGGGACAGGCCTACCATGGGATACTGTACAGTTGTAAAAAAAAATGGAGGTACCTCTTTGTGTGTTGATACAGAAGGAATTCCAAGACAAATTGTCAAGTGAAAACAAAGCAAGATGTAGAACAGAGTATTAATAGGTCCCTCATCATATAAAAATGGGAGAAAAAAATTGTGTGTGTAGATATGTGTGTGTGTGTGTGTGTGTGTATTTTCTTGCATATTCATGAAATACCTCTGGCAGAGGAAATTGGTGATGGGGGACAAGAATGGAAAGGACAATATTTACACTCTACCTTCTTGTGCCTTTGAAATTTTAAACTGTCCAAATATAGTTTTTGTTCAAAAAATAGATGAACAATATTAAAATTGAGAGAATTCATAATCCCTAAAGATCTCACTGATTTAGGCTCTGTTATTTCTGATTTTATGGTTAGTTTGATAGGCCATGGACTCTAATGTAAGATTTTTTTTTCTTATGCAAACCAATGCCAGGAATATGATTGTAGAAGAAGTAATTCAAACTCCCATCCTTCCCCCTCCCACTGTAGGCCTGGCTGCAGCCTCAGCTTGCTGACTTGACCACAATTTGAGCTTGAGTCAGCCAGCCCGAGGCCAACCCAAGTAACCTCCTGCAGCACGCCTTCCCTTAGTCCTTCCCTCAGGGGAGCCCCTGGGGGGCTCAGACCACAACTGAAGGACCACAGGAGCAGAGGAGCAGATGTGGGTGGCCCTAGGCGCTGGATGGAGATTGTCTCCTAAGTACATCTTCCAACCTGAGACCTGGAGCTCAGTGCCACTCCCGTACCGTGCAGCCGGGAGGGCTTGGAGCAGACCAGAACGCCCTGGCCACGGCTGAGCTCCGCCATTTTCTTGCTGAGTCACCTTGGGCAGATCACCATAAGTTTCTGAACCTCTGTCTTCTCATCTCTAAATGGGGCTAATCAATGCAAGATTGTTGTGTGTCGAGAAGGAAAACTGTTAAGAGGGCTTTTAAAATGTACGCTCTGTGAGATGCGTGGAAGAACGTGAGGGGTTATCTTGAAAGTCACTGGCAAAGGCACACTGGCTAAACATCTCCTGTGTCCTGAGGTGTCTGAGAGCTGAGGAGACAACAGATGAGAGGAACACATTTTCCACCCTTCGAGGGTTTTGAGGGCTCATCGGCTAGTGAGAGAGGCGGATGTGAGACGATTTATTGCCACCATGTGTTCAGCGTAGAACAGAATGGAATCTATTGTGTAAGGGGGCAGAGAGGAGGGCATCCATCCTGCTGGGGACGTCAGCAAAGGTTCCGGGCACCAGACTAGATTAGGGTTGAATCTGGAAAGGGAAGTAGGAGGTTGCCAGGGACACACAATCTTCCAGGTGGAGGCAACAGTCTGTGAAAAGGCAAGAGGGGAGAAAGAATTGAGTGTCTTTGGGCACTTCCATGCAACTGTCTGCTGCAGATACAGGGCGCGCGGGAGGAGGGGGGCAGAGGAGGGATGAGCAGGACTCCTCTCGGAGGCGTTTTTATCATAGGTCACAGCCAGATGGCGCAGTAAGAAATAAAAGGAAACTAGGTCAATATGGACAGCAAGGAAGCATTTTATAGATCCCCTGAGTGAGCCGTAGGAGCCAGAAGACACTGAGGCACCTGATTTTTTACTTCAGGCACCAGAGGAGTCCGGCTCCCAGTCATGAAGTCAGCCCAGACATTGTGTCTTCCTGGCTGAGATGTCCGTCCTTCCTCCTGACAGCAGGGAGACCCAGAGACAAGCTGTCCTCACCGGCAGTCCCTTGTCCCACAGCATCCGTGAGCACAGGAAGTTGCTGTGTCCCAGGATGAAGTCACTCATCTAGAACGCAGGGGGCTCTCTCATTGATGAGAGCGGCCTTGAAGAAGTCTTCTGCTCAGGGTAAGTCCCAAGATCAAATGTGAGACACATGCTTCATGCTCTGCCCGTGGCCTTTCCAAACCCCAGACTCGATCATGCTCCTCCCCCAATTTAAAAACTGCCTCAGGTCCTCTCTGACTGCAGAATCCAGCCTAAACTGCTTAGCCTGATGCCCTAGGGTTATTCACAACAGGCCCCTCATCTTCCTTGTAGCCTCAGCTGCCCCCACTCTTTCCAGCACCCCTGTGCTCTCTCCTCTTTGTGGCGTGAGGAAAGCACCACTCATCACCGAGGGGCTAAAACTCACTCTTTGTAAAGCCTGCCCCCACAGCGGAGGCCAGGGGGAATCGCCGCCTCTTCTGGAGTCTCAGAGGTTGGCACTTTCCTCTCTAAGAGGTCTTTCCAGATTGTTTGTTTTTGTGCCCGTTTCTTAAGAAGTCTGTGTTTCCCTTAGGATAGGGGTCGTGTGTGACTCATCGCTGTCGGGCTCCATCTTTAGGTCTGGCTCATAGTAGGTGCTCAGTAAATGCTCGAAGAATGGATGCCTGGGGGCAGCCAGGAGGAAGGTGTACTTTCTGGCAAAGATGTAGGGAATGTTTTCTGAAAAGAGTGAGAGGTCAGGAATGGCGAGTGGGATCCTCTTCTTCTTTTTCTCCTGCTCTTAAAAAAATTCTCTTCCTCTTGCACTGCTGCCCTCACACCCATTTTTTGTACATCCTTTATTCTCCAGAAATACCTACCGTGCTGGGCTTTATGGATTTCAGACGTTGATACTCACATAACCCACCACCCCCCCACAAGAACAGCTCTTGTGGTTGCTATATCAGCGATCTCTAATGCAGATTTCTACTTTACCATTCTTCATTGAATATATTAGGAAATATTAGTCACAATGAAAATGAGAGGTAGGAGAAACATAATTCAGTGTTCTGACACAAGGTTGTTTTCTATGGTCCACAGGCTAATTTTTTTTTTTTCAATTAGAATTAAAAACTGATGATACTTTCACTTTTTTCCTTAGGAAAATATTTATGGATCTAGCCATCTTACTTTGAGAGTAATTCTCCGATGATTCTGCCTAAATGTTTCTCCTTTAATTTCATCCCAAGGCCAAGCTTTAATGCTTGAAATGATTAGTTCACCCTGCAACTAATTTAGAACTTGAGTTAACACAGACACAGTTTTCATGTATATTCTCATAAGATTTGAAATAATCCTTTATCACCAAAGTTTCAGGGTTGTACTTGCAAATGTGCAGAATTTCATCCAAGGTCATCCCCAGTTTATAAACCAAGAGCTCAACAAATCAAGGCCTCCTGAATCATCAGGCCCTACCTACTATTTTTAAAGACTTTAATGCTTATGATACATGAATAGGTATTGTAGGCTCATTACAAATTTCAAATTTTAGTCAATTGCTCTCATTTACTTACTAAGAGCCATTTATAGAAAATTCGGCTCACCCAAGTATCTGTATAGGATATTGTAGGCAAAGACTCTGTAAACTAGTGAGAACTATACACATTTTGGGGATTATATTAATGCCTGCATGTCATTGCACCTGCCAGCCTGCATTTTAAAAAGGTGGAGACACACTGCATATATTTGTCTACCATTTCTGTTACAATTAAATCTTTATTATTTTCCATATTAAGATAAACAAAACCAGAGAAGGTATTTTTACTTTTCATTTCTTCCTTCCTTCCTTCCTTCCTTCTTTCTTTCTTATCTTATTTATTTACATGAGAGAGAGAGCAGGCCTGAGCACAGGAGCAGGGGGAAGGGTAGAGAGAGAGGGAGGGAGAGAATCTCAAGCAGACTCTGCACTGAGTGTGGAGCCCGACATGGGGTTCAGTCTCACGACCCTGAGATCATGACCTGAGCTGAAATCAAGAGTCAGACACTTAACTGACTGAGCCACCCAAGTGCCCCTCATATCTTCCTACATCCTCAAGAGAAACTAACTCTTGCTTCTCAGGTACTTGCGTTTTCAAGTCAGGTAATAACCTTGCCATCCAAAGTGAGGGAGCCCTTCCACTGGAGATGAGAAGTGACTTAGATATAAAACCCAACACCATCCCTCCCCACAATGTGCTTCCTGATGGTCTTCCTTCCAGCAGAGCTGGTTTGAAGGCTCTGGATTTTTGGCCATGGCTTCAGGGGGCTGTCCAATGTGGCTGGCCTCAGAGGGCCCTCTGAAAACCCAGAGAAGCTTCATCTATCAGGGGATTAATTTCTTATCTTAAAATTATTCTTAAGAGACAGTATTTGAACATTCACTCTCTTGACCCTAGAATTCTCTTCTCAGAGTAATAAGTCAATTACACAGATGGCTACATTCTCCCCACAGCAGCCACAGGGATCATATCTGGTAACGCACCTCCTCATTGCACTTCCAACACCATGGCCTACAAGGTCCTTGAGGATCCTTTGCTGCACCCTCTACATCCCTAGCTGATGCCTCTGCCTCTGCCCTTCACCCACCCTGCTCTGCGTCCACTCTTTTCTTGTCTTTATCAACACCGTCTTCCTTTTCTTCCTGGATCTTTATGTTTGGCATTTATTTCTTTGTCTATTTTCTTCCCCCACCAGACTGTGAACCCCTTGGGAGCCACTGTATCTGGTGGTCTCTTTGTTATTCAGCTTAGTTTTCAACCTGCCTGACACGCTATTGAATAAATAGTTGTGGAACCATTGGGGGCTCGCCATACTACCCTGTGCTCTCGTACCACGAGGGGATGTCGTCGCTGGGGGCAGTCAGCACCAGGAGTCATTCACTAAGCACCTGCCGGTACTGGAAAACACACACACCGTGCACTGTCCCATGCTGGTTGGGTATCCTCATCCTTTCCCATCCGAAAGTCCCCTTGTGGCTTGCAGTGTCTCACCGTATCGCTGACAGATTTTGCTCTGCCTTTCAAAAGAGACCAAACTTGAAAAAATGCCACAAACCTTGCAGCATGTGTGAAGATTCTAGGTTGCTCTGTTATAAAAGTTCTTGTGCGAGACAGAAATGCCGTCTCACAGCTTGTGGCGACCTGTGACCCACATCATAGTGGAGAGTCCTGCCCATACAGTGACTTCCACAGTTAATGTCGGTGACATTTCATACCTGAACTTTTAATGTTAGACAAGTTTTTCCTGAAACTCTGGTCCCATGATGATGGGTGGTTTTGTTCGTTTAGTGAACTTTTGGGGAGTATGCTAGCTGAGAGTCATGATTTCCCTAAGGAATTGTCAATTATGGATTTAATTATGGAAAACTTTTCCCTTTCTCAATGAACTTTTCTACTTAGGTCCAGTATATTTTTAAAGTTCCACTATGTTTGAAGAAAGACATTTAGTAGTTATTCAGTTAATCTCTTACCTCCTCCCAGAGGTAGCATTTAAGAAGTTGTCAGGATTTAGGCTTGTTTTAAGGACATTCCTGCCGCACATAGACTCTGAGATGGGGATCTGTGTGCCGGAAGTTGATTGGACAGTGCTTTGGAAACAATATTTGGGAGGGATGAAGGGAAGGGCACAGAAGGAGGAGTTGAGCTGCAGTGAAGCTAGGATCTAGAGCTAGAATGGCCCCTCAGAGCGATCCTATATTGAGGCAAGGGGGCTGGGCTTTTATATTGCTTTTTATATTGCTCCTTCCTCCCATTCACCTATCAGGAGATGTGTCTCTGGGGGCACCTGGGTGGCTCAATCATTAAGCGTCTGCCTTCAGCTCAGGTCATGATCCCAGGGTCCTGGGATCGAGCCCCGCATTGGGCTCCCTGCTCAGTGGGAAGCCAGCTTCTCCCTCTCCCCCTCCCCCTCCTTGTGTTCCCTCTCTTGCTGTCTCTCTCTGTGTCAAATAAATAAATAAAATCTTTTAAAAAGAAAGTAAGCTCTGGTGAGGCAGCTCCCTTAGCCAAGGACAAGGCCTAGACAGGGCCTAAGATGTGAGCTAGAAGTAGCTCAGACTCCAGGAGGATGAGTGTCATGGTCCTAAAGAGGGCTCTAGGCGGCGCTGTCCGGCACCCACTACAGGGCTTCCGCATTGGATTAGCGCCTGAGTAACACTGGCCTCAGGAGGGCACTGCTTTGTCCAGCTTGTTCCTTTCGGTCTCTCCTGCACTTAGAACAATGCCTAGCACAGAGCAGAAGCTCAGTAGGTATTTGCTGAATAAATAAATGAAAGAAAGAACATGCAGGATTATGCAAGGGATATACAAATTACGATACCTTTAATTACCTTTGTCAAAATTGAGAAACCTTACTTGACTTTAAACTTCTAAGCAGAAGCTGAAATCTTTATAGATGTATTGAAACTATAGATGTATAGCTCTACCATTTCCCATGTTTGGACAGATTGTGGGAAATGTTTTGAGTCCACTTGAGTAGTCAGGCAAGTGGTAGATGAGTTTCTTGCGAGGCAGGAATAAGTCAATGCATTCAGGGAAAAGTACTCTAAGCTCAAAATAAGAACATATGGTGTGATGAGGTTTGACAATAGGAGAGACTATTTTAAGTTGGGGCCTCCCTGGAAAATCCAGGAGACATCTTTGCCAAACTCATAGGCTGAGGGTTCTGAGTTATAGGTTATGACGACATTTGTGAGACTGTAGGAATGAGTCACCAGGCCTGGTACCTGACCAGCCAGTGGGCTGTTGCCATGGCAAGGGCCACCTTTGTGCCAATCATTGTCATCATTTCTAGCAGGTGCAGCAGCTTTGGAGCCTACGTGCTGGTAGCACTTAACAATCTTCAAAACATGTTCACATTTGCAATCTCATTTGATTCTCAAATATAGGAAGAGAGTAAAAATGCTTTTCTTAGAGTATTACACTAATAACAGAGACACAAAATCATTAATAGAGTATTAACAATTTGAGTCTGACAATATGTGAGATTTATCCCAAGAATGTAAAATTTGAACACCAGTCATTGTAATGTAGTACTCTATAGACTATGAGAGGAAATCATGTGATCATTTCAATAAATAAGAAAAACACATCAAACAAAGACTAAACACTCTCAGTAAACTAGGATTAGGAGAATACTGCTTCACCCTGATAGAAGACATCAATGAAAAGCCTACAGATAACATCATAGTGGTGAAACATTAAATCCCTTCCCATAAGAATGGGAATAAGGCAACGATGTTCATTCTCAGCACTTCAATTCAACATCGTACTGGAGGTCTTAGCCAGTGCACTAAGGCAGGGGGAAAAAAAAAAGCATACAGATTGGAAAGGAAGAAAGAAAGCTGTTTTGAAGATGTAATTGTAGGTAACCCGACTACCTGCATATTACTGCCATTGCAGAGATCATGAAACAGGCTCAGGGACAAGAAGTGACTCGCATGAGGCAGTACAGGCAGTACGATGAAGCTGGCACTCAAACCGAGATCTTCTGACTTCAAACACTGGAATGTAAAGGAGGACTATTTCATTCAGTTACAAATACACAAAGTCAAATGTCAGTTGTGCTTCTTATAAGAGCTCCAGTGGCATTGGAAATTTTCTAGAGAAAATCAACTAAAATGAAAATGGGGCTGGAGAAAGGTTATTGAGGATGGGCTGACTGGCCAGGTTCTTTGGCCTGAACACATTAAAATGTGGAAAATATGCAGCTAGAGTGAACATGGATCCATTCACTAGATCCTGAAGTAAATGGAGGGAAACCCTTAGGTCAGACTCAGGGCAACCCTCAACATTTGATCCAGATAAGGTAAGGATTGATGAAAAGAGCTTACTCAGTCAGAGAAGGTAAGGACTGATGAAAAGTAACTTTAATATACTTATGAAATTCAAGAGGTGACACAGGATAGAAAAGGTTTAGAGAAAAAGATGTCAAGAGACTTGGAACTAGGGTGACCATAGCATTCATCATCATAACTGTGACCCTTATGAGTGAAAGTAGGTGCTATTAGTAATCACCTTGAGTCAACAGGCACAAACCAGGACTGGGCTGGGCAAATTGGGACATTTGGTTCCCAGCCTATAATAGGCATAAAGGAAACAAGCATATTGTCATACCAGAGGGTGCCAAAAACATGTGAAGTTTTGTGGGATTTGCTTAGACCCTGGCATAGTCTCCCAGGCCAGGCAACCCATAGGGTTTAGGGCTTGGAACCCCTCCCTATTAAGGAAGATCAAATCTTTGTTGATCTTCAAGGTTTTCCCTGCTGTTGCTGTTAATTATAACAAACAAGAACAATAGCTACTGTGTATTGAGTGCTTACTACAGGCTAGACACTCTGAGAAGAGCTTTTTGGGAACAATTTCATCCAGCAACCCTAGGAGAAGGCCATTATTATCTCCATTTTACAAGTGAGGAAAGAGCCACTCAGAGAGGCTGAGTAACTTCCCCAAGGTCACTCAGCTGGGAAGCGTTGAAACAGAGATTTGAACCCAGACTTAACCATGATGTTAACCAACCCATACAACTTCCCTTTTGGGTTGCAGGCCATTTCAGGGACCTAGGTGTGTGGCATAGGGTGACTGTATGGTTAGACAAGCAACCGTAAGAGTGGAAATAGGGGGAACTTGGCAACATTCCAGGCTTTTGGGGTTATCCCAATCCCACCCTGAGAGGCACAGAAACTCAGGGTGGCTGTTGGCAGCTGCCCAGCACAAGTGCAGCCCCGGCTTTTGACCTAGACCAGCACCAAGTTCTTTATGTTTGTTATTTCATTGTGATTCAGTGTGGACTGATGCGTACCGCAGACGGGAATCCTGTCCCTCTAGGTAGCTCCATGTCATTCCTAGAAACACCAGGTCATCACTGGGCCACACAGCCCACACTTAATTCTTTTCATCTCTTTCCATCAGTCAATCGGAGGGCCTCCTTAATTATCTTTATTGCTTTTCTCTGAACTCTCTTCAATTTGCTGGCATATCGCTTTGCAGGTAGTGAGATACCAGAAGTGTGCAGAGAAATTATAATCTCCTGTGCATGATGTAGTGCTTTGACCTAGGAAGTTGAAAATCATCGCAGTTGTTTCAGCTGACATTGGTATCATAGCCTGTGATCAATTTTGTCGGCTCCAATTAACTTGGCTTTTTTTTTCAGTTAAGGTGAGTGCAGGGCTCAAAGTCAGTATAATTTATATATAGAATATCTCGAGGTGTGTGTGTATTAAAAGCAAAAATAATGAAGCAAATTCAGGAAGCAAAAAGAAAAACAGAATTTCTTGCTTGTTGCTCATTTACTGATCATCCACTGTGTCCCAGCCCCCAGATGCTCTGTTCCAAAGAATCTTACCATGGAATGCTTTGAACATTTTAAGTATTTGTTCATTAACAATTACTATGTTTCCTGTGACACCTCTTCAATAATTACATTTTAACTTTCGTGTTCCTATTTGTAACTTGACGGCTCTTAGTTTGCGGTAACAGTGACCCACTGTGACTCAGTTTATAACCATCTTTGGCTTGCTTATTTTGGAGTTATTTTGGCTTGAATAATTATATTGACCAGGATATAATATTAAAATGCTAACCATGGAACAGTCTTTTTCTGTAAGTAAAAATGGAAAACTGAGTTAACTCAGAGTTAACTCAATTTCACAATTTTTAAACTCAATTTCACAACTTGAAGTTCCCTCCTTCAGATCTAGAACACTTTATTATTTTTCAAGTCTCTTTGTCTTTAGAGTAGGTTTGTTTTTTTTTTTTTTTTTACTTTGTATTATTTGCCCAAAGATGGCTATATGAGTATCAATTCCCAAGTTCTGGAGTTGTCTTGTGACAGCAGATGCAGTTTTAAAGTTCCAGTATTTAAAGTTTTGCTAGAATGTAATGAAAACATGAAAAATGCGTAGTTTCTTAGTGAGGACAGGCTGTAGCTTATAGAATCACATATAACCACGTCTGGAGAGTCATCTTCTCTCGTCGGGGTAATGATCTGGAAACTGCCTCTCAGAAAGTCAGTGCTGACCCCAGTTCCGTCCAGAGCCCCAGAAGCTGGTTCCCAGAGCCCAGAGATCTCATAATGGTGCAAGATCTGGCTGATATTTTCAGCCCCCACCCATCCCTTCCTTTGGAGATCTAGCCCTAAAAATGCCTTCTCAAATGGTTTTCATGGTATGAGAATTTATTTTCTTCCAAGAATTTACCTAGGTTTCAAAGTTAGCTTCTTTTTTCTGCAAGGTGAGCCTGGGGGTGGGAGAGAGGTGATACAGGGAATGGGTTTCATTAGTCCATTTTGTTTGAAAATGAATGTAGATCCCGGGCTTCGGTATGTGCCTCTGATTAAAAACATCACCAACCAGTACCACCCTAGAAACTTCTGTGCAAAGTCACAACACATCCTCTCTTGAACCTCCCCTGACTTTGTGTCTTTCTGTAGCATACAGTATAACTTATAAAAGTGTGAGCAACTGTGGAATTGTTCTCCTAATAGATTCTGAAGATTCCAATTTCCATTCTGCCACACAAGACTGAAAATCCACTTGTGCTCACTTATCTGTATCTATACCTCATCCCCATGCTGCATCAAAAATCAGGTTCAGGTGCAGGTTAAGAGCACACATTTACCTCCGGAATATGAGACTTATTAAATATCTCTCCACAATTAACATCACCATATCAATAAGAATTATCATTAGGTCCTGTCAATCAGGTGCTGAATTTTGCTTCAGGGAAACAAAACAATTTAAATTATAGCAAGTGGTCCCCTTCTTTTTTACATGCTTCTCTTTAAATTGGATAATTATGTGGCTTTTCATTAGATTCCTCTAAGCGTAATAGATCACGATATTCACCCTTTGACCTTGGTGATGAATGTCTCTGGTGAAAACATGTGACAAGCAGTGTTCTAATGAGAACAAAATACTGAATAACTGGAAATCTTGTATAATGAAAGGAGAAAGCAGGAGGGAAACACAACAACCTTTAAGGTGGCTGCACAAAATGTATTTGTAATGCGGCAATGATGTGGGTTGGGGAGAAAAGAGGCTATTTTTGGTTCTAATAATATGGATAGAAGTGCTGATTTTTCTTCTTTGGTGTGTAAAAAAAAAAAAAGGAGGAACAGACATTTCAGGAAAGCTGCACATCAGAAAAGACTGGTCTCGGCTGAATCGCGAGCACAGATGGAGTGAATCCACTGGCCTGGGGGGGATTCAAATGGCTTGCTGCATCTTGGAACACCTGCAGATGGTAATATGAGGGTACCTCTCATTTTATTGCTGTCTTTATGGCAGTTCCAAATGTGAGGACAGCTTAAAAAGGAAGTGATTTGGTCTTGGGGGAATCTACAATCTTCAAGGGGGCTATTGAGGAAGGACAAGAGGAGCAAGGAGACCCCGAATCTCTCCCCTTTGCCCTCTCTCGATCAGTGCCTGGGCAGCCTGTCCTGCTGGAGCTCAGACACCTGCCATGCCTCCAGAGTTCACAAGCTCTGATGACTGAACAGGGCTGGGGCGTCCTAAAGTTGGCAGTGAGATGAGGTCAGAGGTCAAGGGCAAGCTGGTGACCTGTCACTTCTCCTTTCTGCTTTCTTCCCCAGTCTCCTCCACACCAAACTCCCCTGTATGACTAGTCGCTGGGTGGACCTAGGCAGAGCTTTCCTTCTGGTGGAAATGGATGGGGGAGTTCCTGTCACATCAGCCCGTGACACTACGATATGCCATAGGGTCAGGGAAACGGGCAAAGTTTGCTTCTTTTAGGTTTCCTAGACACTTGCCTGTCCACTTGATCTTGGGATATACAGCACAAGAGCAGCCCATTATAAAGCTGTTTATCAAAGGTATGGATTTGCTGTATCTTCTAAGGACATGATGTTTGAGGCAGGAGCTACTTGTTAAACACACAAGCTAGGCTGTGCTTGTTTAGGAATTGAAGAAAGGGAGACAGGCACCACCACTTTTTAAGCCCCTATTATGTGCAAAGTGACATAATACCAGGTTCTTGAGACATGCTCTTTGATTCAATTCTCCCATCAAACCTTTTTATTCCACTTTATGATTTATGAAATGGCCTAACCATGACCCAGAATGACATGGTAGAAGGGCTTGGATATGATCACAGGTTGATCTGCCCCTCGAATCCATGTTCGCTAGGTTGAAGATAGCACATAACATAATGCTAGAACATCTCCTAAGAACCGTGCCTTTGTCACAAACTTCTCCCCAACTTATCTTCCCACATCTCACACTTAAAAATTGATTTGCATTATTATGGACTTAATATTATTGCTATCAATCTTGCTAGTTGTGCAATTTATTTCACTTAAGAGAAGACAAGCAAGAGAAAAAACATCTGCTGCCATAAATTGATTTCTTCCAGTGAATTCCAGTTTGGGATAAGAGTCTGCCATGAGTGATGTGTGTGCTTATAGAGGATTAAGAAGCTGACCAGGCTCAAAACCATGGTTCCCTTTGTTTATAGACAGATCTGGTCTGCTGAAGGTAAAGTCCGCCCGAGGTCCCCATCCGTGACCTCTGCCAGGTGGATCTGAGTGGAGAAATCCTTGGGGCCAGCAACCCTTCATCTCTTTGCACAAGAGCCTGCCAGGAAGAGAAATATCCAAAGTCCATTTTGAGCTCTCTGCCTGGGATTTACCTGCCATTTGTCATGGGCAGCGGGCGATTACTGGCACCCAGAGCCAAAGAAGAACTGAAAGAGGGAAGGTCTGCCTCTCCAGCAAGATCATTGTTTTTGCATCAGTCACTGTGAGAGACACCTCCGGTTTAGGTCCCCCGCTCAACCGCACGGAAAAGAGATCTTTTGGCTTCTCCTGAGTCACCCATGTGCTGAGAAAACGGGAAAGGATGGGTGATAGTAGTTGTTGCCAGTACTTGGAGGCTCCAGGAGATGTCCCCAAGAACTCTATAAAGAGGGGCTGTCATTCGTCTCTGAGATTTAAACCTTCAACACAAAATACGTCAGAGTGGAGGCATTAGAAGTTGCCTGAAGAAGCCGAAATACTGCCCAGGCCCACACAACTTAAATACAACCTGTTTGAGCATTTTATTAGAAAATCTAAAGAGGGGTCCCTGGGTGGCTCAGTTGGTTAAAGCGGCTGCCTTCAGCTCAGGTCATGATCACAGGGTCCTGGGATGGAGCCCTGCCTCAGGCTCCCTGCTCAGTGGGGAGCCTCCTTCTCCCCCTCCCTCTGCTGCTCCCCCTGCTTGTGCTCTCTCTCTCTCTTTCTCTGTCAAATAAATAAACAAAATCTAAAAAAAAAAAAGGAAATCCAAAGAAAGAATGATTTGATCAGAAGGGGGGAGGGTTGTTCACCCCCGGAAGCAGGACAAAAAAAGAGAGTCTCAGAGGCAAATGTTAGCAGGGCCCACCCAGACTTTGTTCCAGGGAGAAGGGGTGGCAGTCAGCGGACTGGTGGTTTCCAATCCTCTTGGAAGAGGTGTCTCCACGATGGTGATGGAAGCCACAGACATTACATGTGTGTCCTCGACAGACTTCAGAGACTCCGATCCCTTTGGCCAGAACATCCCATTGTCTCGTGGTGCCCCTTAAGCATTTAGTCTTCCCTGTCTTGCTTCAGCGTTCACCAAACAGCCTCCACATGGCTTCTCACCAACATTTACCAACAGAAAGCAGAGAGGGTGGGACACTGACTTAAATCATCCCTGATAGTGGTTCTTGCTAAAATAAGTTAATGCTATGTTTTGGTCTTACACATAGATGCTGCACTCCTTTGTGTGCTCGTGAATAGTTGGGTCAGCTCCCTTCGGGCTGACACACAGGGGGTTCAGACCAGACCACACTCAGGAGCCCCCTCCAGGAAAAGTTGCTGGCACTTAGCTTTGGCACTGACACACAGCTGCATTCCCGAAAGCATTTTTTTTAAACAGTTTTAACGATTTTTAAGTGTATAGTTCAGTGGCATTAAGGGCATTCGCCCTGTTGTAGAACCATCAGCGCCCAGCTCCAGAACTTCTTCATCGCTATCTGGAACTCTGAACATAGTAAACAATACTCCCCCAGCCCCTTCCCCACAGCTTCTGGTAACCACCATTCTACTTTCTATCCCTGTGAACTTGACCACTCTAACTACTGCACTCGAGTGGGATCATACAATATTTGTCCTTTTGTGTCTGATGTATTTCACTTAGTATAATGTCTTCAAAGTTCATACATGTTGTAGCAGGTGTCAGAATTTTCTTCCCTTTTAAGGATGAAGAATATTCTGTTGTATGTGTATACCACATTTTGTTAATCTGTTTATCTATTGGTGGATCTTTGGCTTGTTTCTACCTTTTGGCTCTTGTGAATATTGCTTGTGAATATGGATGTGTAAATATCTGCTTAAGTCCCTGCTTTCAATTTTTTTGAGAATGAAAAAAAACATTTTAAATTTCTATAGTGGTCATACCTTATCTTCCCATAATGTAAACTATAGAAGTTTATAGAGCATATCAACATATTTATTTGATCTGTGTGGTGGATAGGTAGGGAGGTTGATAGAACTATCTCCTTCATTTTGCTTAAGGTAAACTGAGGCTCAACGAGATTAAAGTGGGAGAGCCTGGATTCAAATTCTGGTCTCTGACCACAAGCCTAGGGCTCTTTTCATCACAGAGCAATCTCTGTGAGGACAGCAGCAGTGTCTACCTTATTAACTATTGTACTGCATGTTCTAGCACAGGGCTGGTCATAGCAGGTGCTTAATAAGCATTTGTTGAATGAATTCTGCTCCCTTTGCCTGAAGAGCCAATAGTATACATGCTGCTGGGAGGCCCAATGGAATACATCTGTTAATGGTCCTTGGTTGAGGACCCGAGAGGGTCTCGAAGACCACCGTAAGGTTCCTGAAGGAGCCCAACTAGTTTCCTGACTGACATGGAAACCCAGTAAAGTAGGCATGAAAACTTCTCCCAATACCTGACCCCGTCAAGCTCCACACTCCCTATGTCAGTGTTCAGTGCCTTTGTGATCACGCTGAAGAGAGAAATGCTCCTGGACCTACCATTTTTGCACCAGAAGAAAACCCGAACTCATGGAGGAATGAGAGCTTTAATAAGCTTTCTCTTGCCCTGTGGTCATCCTCCTTTGGTCATCTGTCTAATCATGAATCATGGACCAGAAGGGAAAATGAAATCTCAGGAGTTCGGTTAGTATTGTCATCTGATTTGGAAGAAAGTGCAGTGAATACTTGTTATGGCAGAAGACAAAGGAGAGGACCATTGAACATAGGAGAGGTCCTGTGTCTTTCAGAAGTATCTGGAGGCTTCTCCCTCATTCCCAGACTCATTCATCATTAACACTACCCAGCTTCTGGTAGTCACTCACTTTGATAAGTCTGTTGTTGAAAATAAGGATAAAAAATGATTTCTCCAACAAAAGAGACGTATGACTCATGTTGGACTCGACCCTGCCAATGTGGGCTCATACATGGTAGGTTTGCAGGAGTCTGGGAACCTAGGCAACAAACATATCCTGGGGAGAAGCAGAGATGTACTCAGACCAAGTTAGGCTTTGAAGGCACACCCTCTTCTTTCCCAGTTCTTAAAGATGTTCACGACCTGTGTCAAAGTCCTGGCTTCGGAGTAGTGATCACAGCATTTTAGTTAAGCCATCTAATGCAGACAGTACCTACTTGACGTGACACACACAGAGGTAGGGTTTCCTTAGCTTTTTTTTCCCCTTTTACTTTAGAGTTTTTACTTTTGAAGCAGAAGGGATGGTGGCAGACTGAAACCCAAAGTCGCGTGAATTACATGCGTTAATAGGAGTATATTGGGGTGAGGGGACGTAGGGGACAAGTACTAGGGTAATGGGAAGTGGACAGGCTTCCCCATTGGGCAGCCCTCTTCCCCAACCCACTCCTCCAAATGTGTCCTGGAAAGTTCACAGGTATGTTGCTGAATTAAACATTCCAGGAAACGCCAGTATAGACCATTTGTAATTCATTGCATAATTACTGGAATTCATTGGATAATTACCAACTCTCCATGCCACTCTCCTCAGTGGAGACCTGGCCTGAGTCTTCTCCACGTCTGAACCCAAATCAATAGAGAGCTGAGTAATGGCGAGTTACCGTCAGAGATTATTCCAGTTAAAGGATTAATGCCAACGTCCACTATGTATTGATATTTGAGTGCCACGTGTATATTTAAAGTATTATACCAAAGTGTAACACGTGCACTCTGCGTTCACAGTATCCTAAGCCTATCACTTAAAGTTACTCCCAAAGTAAGTCATTTGGCTTTCTAACAAGGACATTCTTTTATTTTACAACATGCAATATATTTGTAACGACCTGTCATTTTTCTGAATTCAGTTCACCACCCTTGCAGGACGGGGAAGGTCTGCCATAAATGCAAGAAGGATGCCAAGGGCAGTCTGTTCCTCTGTGGGCTTGTGTGAAGGAGGAGGCGGAGGAGGAGGAGGGAAAGGGGGAGAATGGCCTAAACAGGTTCACACAGCCTATGCCGGTCTCCACCATGGCTGAGCCCTGGCCAGGCATCTCTGGAGGGCCACCGTCGAGTGCTGGGTTAGAAACTGTAACTTTGGAGTGATTCTAGGGTCACCTTTTGGTGGGACGAGAAAGGAAACCAACATCCAGTGAGCACGTGCTGTGCGTCAAGTGTTACCCACTCTTCATTTCATTTAATCCCATGACATCGCTAGAAGTCAGCTCTACTTTTCCCATCCTATTTTTAAGAAAGCTGAGATTCAGGAGATTAAAAACCTCGGCCAAAATTACATAGTCAGTAAATGGAGGAGCTGAGACTTGGCATCCCGGCCACTGCTCCTTCAGCCTAATGGAAGGAAACTGTGGGTTACGGTCGATTACGTTTGTTTTGGAGGGAAGCAACCAGGCAGCAGCTGGCATCAGAAAACTCATTTCCCAGGCAAGGGAACAGAGGGCGGGAATACAGTCCTCCTGGTAATCCTGCGGGGTGCGGGGACGGTGGACCGGCAGGGCTGGGCATTTAGGCAGTGTTTGTGGCAGCCGTGGGAGTTAATCCATGCCTTGGACGTTGAGCCACCTGGCCGTGGATGGGAGGAGCAGAGGGGGTTTGTGTTTTCCTTGTACATAGCAGTTGCTTCAAAGAGTGGGTTCCGATAAGTACTGTTGGTCCCACTCGTATTTACTGAGCTCCTGCTACACGGTAGGCACTGACAGGGTAGCGAGCACAACGTAGCCCCCGCCCCAGATGAGCTCTCTTCTAATGTGAGACGATGAGCACTGAAGGACGCGGACTCGGTCTCACAGATGGCGATAAGCTGAATGGAGAAGAGTCAAGCAGAAGAAGTGAACTACGGGGCCGATGTGTGTGGGTGCTTTATACAGAGTGGGTGGGAAGGCTTCACTGAGCAGGCGGGTGACGCTGAGCAAGATCTGGGGGAACTGGAGGAGCCAGCCATGGGACCCTCTGGGAGAATTCCACTGCAGCCAGCATGGGCAGTATGTGCAAAGGGGTGTTGGAGAAACAGCAAGGGCCAGTGTCCAGAGCAGAGGAGTGAGGGGGAGGATAGGCAGAGAAGTAGCTGGGGCCAGAGAGGGTAGGACTTCTTAGGCCATTGTAAGGAGGTCGGATTCTACTCTGAGTGATCTGGGCAATCATTAGGTGGCTTTCAGCACTGAAGTGGCATGCTCCAAATTTACGAAGGTCGCTCTGGTTGCCGTGTCGAGCATAGGCTGTATTAGGGCAAAGATGGAGGCCAGGAGACCAGCTCAGAGGCTGTGGTGGTGATCCTGGGAGCGATGGTGATTTGGAGATGGCGGGGAGATGGCGAGAAGAGCTCAGTCTGGATTTAGTTTGGAAACAGGGTCACTTGGGTTTGCCAATGGACTGGAATGGAGGGTGTGAGAGCAGGTGAGGATGGCTGAGGTTTTAGTCCTGAGCAAAGGGGAGGAGGGAGTTGCCACTGAGAAGGCTGTTGGGAAGGGATGTTTTGGCGCATGTGTGTAGAGGCAGGGGGTGTGGGGGGCAAGGGGCTGGGAGGTGGGCAGGAACCAGGAGTTCGCTTTTGGAAATATTAAACTCCAGATGCCTGTTAGATATCCAGAGACCTCTCTGGAGTTGGGAGTGGTCCAAACTGGAGATTGAAATGTGCGACTTGTTAGCAGATAGGTGGTGTTTACAGCCTCGAGCCTGGATGAGATCAACTAGGGATAGAGTTCAGAGAGAAGAGGCCAAAGACTCACTATAATTTTTAGAGGGGAGGGAAGGAACCAGATAGAGACTGAGAAGGAGCAGCATCCTGGGAGCCAAGTGCAGAGGCTGCCAAGAGTTCAGAGAAGGTGAGGATGGAGAGTTGACCATTGCATTTAGCAACACCATGGGTCAGCAGGTCTGCTGTGACTTTACCAATATGTGCCAGTGGCAGTGGGAGGAGCATCCTTGAATAGGGGAGGGGCCATCCGGCCACAGGTGGAAGTGTTGGCAGAGATGGGAGGGGGCAGAGCATCAGACCAAAGGCAGGCCTGTGGGTAGAAGTAGAAGGAGTAGGAAGAAGAGGCAGGTCAGCCCTGAGAGCAGGACCCAAGCAAAGGTGCCAGAAGTTTGAGAAGAGAGGAAAAGTTAAAAAATCTTCACTCTGAAATGAAAGGAGTGAATGGACCAGGGAAATACAGTTGGATTTCTGGGCAGCACTGACTCCCATTTGAAGTAAGTGGCTTTGAATATAATAGTGAGTGAAATTCATGAAATTGAAGGTGAATTAAGCTTTAAAACCCAAACATTTTTTTAATGTAAAGCAAATGCGCTGTCAAGTGCTTTAAATCATTTAATCACATGATTCTTCATGTCTGAAACCTACACGGGTTCCCCTTAAATCCTGCATTAAATCCAAACTCCCCCACGGGGTTTTCCCTGCACCACCCTCCCACCAAGCTTACTGTCTGTTAGTTCCCACTCAGCGCCTGCCTTCTGATGGCCAGTCCCCCTATTCCTCTAAATGCCTTCCCTCTGTCAGTTTTGTTCTCAGCAGAGAGAAGTGCTCCTCTCTCTTCCTCTCTCTCTCTCTCTCTCTCTCTCTCTCCCTCTGCCCCTCCCCACTGCTCATTTTCTCTCCCTCTCAAATAAATAAAATCTTAAAAACAAACAAACAAACAAAAACGATCCTGTTCCAGAGCCCTGCAGTACACCTTTGCAAATTCCAGTCAGCAACTATTGAAAGAGGTACCCAAGTCAGAACAGCATAAAGTTGGGCTTCCTCCCTTCACGGCTGCTCGCCTGCCCACGGGTTTCGGTGTAGCTGGAGGAGCTGCAGGGGGGAGGCGGCAGGGGTGTTTGTGTTTCCTCTGCGATAGTCCTCAGTGAACCAGACAGTTTTCAGCTCCCCAAAGCTGGCAGAGAGGTGACCTGCATTGCGGCCTCTCTACCCCCTGGGTAGCATCCAATTGAGCCCCCGTGCAGTTATTAGAGGGATAATGGGATTCATTTCAGCAAGGGCTGCCTGGCTGGGGCCAAGCTTATTTTAATTTTCAATGTTAATAAACTTGTGGCTATTGCCTTTTTCACACCGATGTGCCTCACACCTCATTTCGCCCGCCCATTAGGCAATTACCAGCAGTGCCTCTGTCCCCAGCACCTCTTCGACACGGAGCAATTATGCTTATTTGGTGAAGGATGATGAAACTCAGAGGAAGCAAATGCACTGGCGTAGAACTTTCCTCCCAGCTTCATCAGGTGTGTGCTGAGGACATCCCCTGAGTGAAAAACGGGGCCGTGGTTCCAACCTTCACCAGAGCGGAAATGCAAGGACCTGCCCCTCCCGGGTCCCCAACCTCGACCCGCCGGCTTGCCACTTGAGCCAAGCCCGGGCTGACCCAGGCCTTAGACCTCCAGCGCGGGGCTGTGGAAACAGCCCATCTGGCTTGGGAAATGAACAGCTAATGCTCTTCATTTATCTTGAAATGGGAAGTTTTCAATAGGTCTTAAGTGTGTATTAATGCATTGAGAGTAATGATCCCTTTATTTACAAAGTTGTTTAATTCCTCACTTTTGTGCTGCTGGTGGGTCTGAGTGGATTTTTCATTTGCCAAGTTGCTCCATGATTTTCACAGCTGCTTAAATAACCCTTGTTTTCCCCCCTTCCTGATCCTCCGACAAGATATCGAAGCCAAGTGATTGCCAGCTTGACTTCTGACTTCTGCCTCTATTTCTGGGTTTGAGGAATGGTTTTATGTGAGGGGACAGTGGGACTGTGTGGCCTAGGACGGAGACATAGAACATAGGTCTTTCCTGCTGCTCTGCGATGGCCTCTCTCCACCCGACGGTACTCGGCCTGACCCAGACAGAGCCATGGCCAGCCTGTGTGCCCCCGGGGTCCCGAAGCCCCTGCTTCCTACTTAGCAAGTTTCAGGAATCTTCAGTGAGGGACAGGCAGGGCATGAAACTTCTTTCAGAACCGGCTACCCGGTAGTGGTGGTGACATCACTTTAGTGGGTTGCAACTCATTCCCTTTTTAAAGAAATGAAAAAGAATAGGAACCGTCAGAGTGCATCACCCCTGGCGAGGTGAGTCTGGTCTCTCTGAGGTTTGGTTGGACTTTGTTCATTTGAGAAACGATTACTGAATAGCTCTTCCGAAGCTGGCAGTTTTGGGAGCTGGTTTCAGTTATGTGTTTGTATCTGTGTCCACATGTAGCTAGCTATACGTGTACCGCATCACAACAGGGAATGTATGTCTTACCGTCGACTGGTGTAGAAAGATCTTGGAGAATTCCCTGATGTCGTTCCCAGCATGCCCCAGGATCTGAGTAATCCCAGTCTGCTTTTGGCTCCGAGTTCCTCACCTGCCAACCAGAGCCTTGGTTCCCGTATATAGTACTCTTGGTTGCCCAGTGCTTGCCTGGCGGAATTCAGGGTATGTTTTTAACTTTTTCCCCTGCCCTACTCCCTGGAGGTGGGGGGGTGTCAGGCATTTGGAAACACGTGGCTCAGAGAGAAGGAGGTCAATGCCTCAGTTGGCAGAAACTCAGGGAGCAGATCAGCCACTTGAAATGGTAGAGATCCCCAAAATTTGGGATCCTTTGCTAAAAATGCAGCCAAGTAGCACGGGGAAGAGCTTCCATAAACTTATACATACATACACACACAGTCCTGCACCAGTCCAGAATTGTCGCAATCAGAAAAAAATGGAAGTTTCTTTAAATTAAGGCTTTCCCATTTGTGGTTGTAGCAGATGCCACAGAGACCATCTAAAGCTATCCAAGAACGAAAAACAGTCTTCATAGATGTTGCTTTTCAGGTATTTTGGCCAGCCCACCCCACAGGGATCTCACCGACTCGGCACTGTGTGTCTTCTGCGAAAATGTCTCACCTGAACAGAGACCTGGATTGAAATGGTTCAAGCGCAGTATCGTCTCTGGTCTTGCTACCTGGGTCTCTGGCGACTCAGTCATTGACATCTTTCTCTCGGAGCCATGTGTTTCCAAACGCCTGACCACGCCCCCTCCCTCCAGAAAGGCTCGTCCTAGAGACTGAGGGTAATGACAGCTGGAGCTTGCATCTGAGATGCCATCGCCCCAACACTGGGGCAAGGTGAGGGAGGATGGGCTGTGGGAACCAAGCTTCCATCCAAAGGGCCTCAACCCAGACTTTTGATGTTATCTTCAAATGAGGCTATGGGTAGAGTTGCAGGATAGAGGACAGAAGGAAGATGGTTTCTGCACGACGTTGTTTCCTATTATAGGACAAAACTGCAGATAAGGCTTTATAAATTAGTATCTGAACACAAATCATGTGATTATATTAAGAGTAGCACCATCATATGGCCCTGTATTTTTCAGTGTTAAAAACTTTAGAAAGTTGAGTGTCAACGACTTTCTGTAATTTTAGTTTTGCAATAGACTGCAGCCTGTGAGGCTTTGGTTGGGTCCATTTGAGAAGACTGATCCAGGGCATGCCTGAATGTCAGTCCTGTGAGGATGCTAAGTGGAGGCCATTCTAGGAAAATTACTTCATACCACTCTCTTTATCACCTAAGGAAAGGTAAAAGCAGAATCTAATCCCATGTACAGAGCACTTTGGACACTTTCAGGGCAACACTGAATACCATAGGTGATGGGTAACACGTCCTCAAATGGCATCTTCACAAAGCATATGACAGTGCCCTGGGGATCCCGAAGTGGGGAGGAGGACGTCTCAGGCCAGGTGCTGCCTAGCACTGAAGTTCTGGAAAGCTCAGGAATTCTCCTTCCTTTTAGTTTACTTTTTCCCTTATATGAAAAAGGGTCTGCCCCTCACCCTCCCACCCCACCAAGTAGCAAGAGTCATGTATTTAGAAAACTTGGAAAACCAAAACTGCAAAGAGCCAAAGAAAAATGATCCTCCCTTTCTGCAGTCCTACTACCGAACCAGGCAAGGTAGCCTTGATAGCAGGGCGTGTATCCTTCCAGATCTTTCTCTCCACCTTTACAGAGACATGCAGATTGCAAGGGGAACCGTTCCTTTTTTCTCCTTACGTTTGTACGTAGGACAATTAAATTGGAACTTCCTTCCCTAAAGAAGTACTAGGCAGAGAGCACTTTCACTTTTCCGTCTGCTGCCTCACTTATTCCTCTGTGCCCATGGGAAGAGGGATTTGTGGAGGGAGGGGAGATGAGGGGAATTACTTAAGCGTGCCCCTTCCACTCGTGGTTCATGAGTTTCACCTTGGCTTATCCTCAATACCTCTGTGGGTTCTCAGCTGGGGCAGCTCACCACCCTTGGTTGGGGGAGCATTTGGAAACATGTGGGAAAGGCTCTTCATTGTCACAGTGCTTGGGGGGTTGAATCTATGGTACCTGATGGGTGACGGCTAGGGATGCTAACGGCCTGCACCTGCACCGTGTTAGACAGCCCCGCCCAACATGCCAGTAACGTGGGGTTGAGAACGCTACACAGAAATAAACTTCTCAGGGCTGGCCCCGCCTCATGGTGATGAGCTGTAGTTCTCAGTGGCTCAGGATGATTCACAGAGGAAGAATAGGGAGCCCGCTCTGCCTTAGCTCCAGGCTACATTTTTCCAATCAAAGCTCTTAGTAACAAAGCTGATATTTTGTTTTCTTTCCATCCACCCAGATCTCTACTCTGCTTCTCAATTGGAGGGGAAGAGAGAAGGGTTATTAATGATCAACCTCCAACACAGACTTTAAAAATATATAGTTCCATTATGCTCTACATGGTGCTTTGTAACCTTGCTTTTTTCACGTTGAAATCGATCATAAACAGTTTTTCATGACAATATTTTGTCATGACTTTCAATGACTGCATCACATCCCAACATAAAAATATGCCATACTTTACCTAATCAGTTCTCTCCTTTTAGGCATTTAGGCTGTTTCCAGTTTTTTTTTTGCGTGTATAAATAGTTGCTGCATCGAACGCCGCTATACTCTGCACCTCAGCACGCATTTCTGAATCTTTGTGATACATCTTAGAACTGGCCTTCAGATTTGTGCATAGTATTTAGACTTTTTGTTTTTAAAAACTACTTTTTTGGAGATGTCATTGGCAGATAATAAACTGCACGTATTTGAAGTGTACACTTTGGCAGGTTTTGACGTGGATATGCACCCATGGAACCATCCTCACAATCGTGATAGTGAACATACCTGTCACCCCAAAAGTTTCCTTGTGACTCTTGGTAACTCCTCCCTCTCCCTCGTGCCCTCCCCACCCTGTCCCCAGCACCACGGATCTGGTTTTCTATGACTATAGATTAGTTTCAATTTTCTGGACTTTTATAGAAATGGAATTATGCTGAAGGTACTGTTTTTGTTCGGCTTCTTTTGCTCAGCGTTACTTATTTTGAGACTCGTCTGTGTTGAATGCATTGACAACTCAATGCTCTTTCTTGCCGGATAGTATTCCATTGTGTAGACTACGGTATATTTCTTCATTCACCTGTTAATGGCTATTTGGGTTGTTTTCACTTGGGGGCTATTATAAGTACAGATGTGATATGGACAGTTGTGTCTAAGACTTCATGCAGCCTTCAGGGTTCATTTTTCTTCAGGGTTCATATTTCCTAGGTAGGAAATATCTAGAAGGGGAATGGCTGAATCTCATGGTGCGTATGGTGGGGGGATGTTTAACTTTTTAAGAAACTGCCAAACTTTTTGATTGAGTGGTTGTACCCTATTAAGACTTTTGGTATTTAGCTTAAAATAATGCAAGCGAATTTGAATTGGTTTTAATCGCCCTTAGATTAGGAGCATAAGCTCATAGGATGGTGGAGCCAGAAGGAATTGATAGCACAATCCAGTTCTCGGATTTACTGTAGAAGAAACAGTGATCCAGAAAGGTTAAATGGCTTTTCTTGTTGCTCACAGGCTATAAGATCTTGCGATCTGGGGGGAATTCTACTGAGTCACGTTGCCACTTCCCAGCATGGCCTTGCGTATGGCTTCCAAGGACACAGCTATACTTCAGAATAGGCCTCACTTTGCATGTGTTACGTAACTTTGGGCATGAAACGTCTTTTGAAATTCTGGGACTTTTTCTGGATGTTGAGTAAAGAGCATCAAAAGGGTAATGAGCTTATCATCTACGAGAAATCACATGTGACCACTCACAGTGGTCACAGACCACTCACAGACCACTCACAGACCACTCACAGCAACTCAGCAGCAGGTCAAATAAAAATGTGCTATCATCATTAATACTTAGTGCGTGGAGGAGATTCACCTCGTTTCTAAACAAACTGATGCACCCGAAGAATTAAGACTCCAGAGCGCTCCATTAGAAGTGAAGAAAACAGTACGCCAATTACCCGGCTTCTTCAGCTTACCTTTCCAGCTCCCACCTCTTATTATCATATTCATAAGCTTTGTCCCTAATCAGTCTTCTTGAGTAAAGTTAACAAGTGTATGTGTGCACTCTCTTGAAATTGTTGTCCTTAGCCTAAGAAGCTGTCATGGGGTTGAGAAGGCTGCCGCTTTAACCAGATTTCATCTCTGTGTGTCACTGCTCATGTCAAAGTAAAAATGCGCTCAGACATAAGAGTTGTCCTCCTTTCATCAAGAGCACCAGCCTGCCCGAGCTCTGTTCCACTTGGTTAATCTTGTTATTTAAATTGTTAAAATTGAGACATCGGCAGTAAATTTCAGAGAAGATATAACAATTATTAGATACAAGCTGGGCTCTTGTACTCGAGAATATACCATGCCCTCCATCCACCAGCAGCATTAGCCACAAATAATTTACAACGGTTTCTTTAAGAAGTGTGCGCTATAGTACTTGAACGGTATTAAATCACAGTCCATCCCCACCCGGATCATATTTCCAACTTTAAGATAGATTCGGTTCCAGTCAGCAGAGTGGCGGCGCACTCCAGGGGACCACCTTTTAATGCCTATAACTCTTGAAGAGCTGAGTGAGGATTCCTGAAGCTGCCTTCTGGTTATGAGTTTTGTGTTTAGGTGACTTTATACACCAGGCAGGGGAGCCACAACCCAGAACAATCACTCCTTGAGGGTAAAGAGAAGGAAAAGCTGGGAGGCTCTCTGGGTGACCTTGCACCATTCAGTGATCCCATTAAAATCCAATAGGGGCACTTGACCTTGTGGCTGTAGTGCCCTGGGCCACAATCTAATTGGACTGAGGCAAAGGCTAAAGGGACAGATAAGTGTGAATGAAGCTTGGAATCTTTAGGTGGATCATCGGAGACCCTGGCCCTCTGATCCATCTTATCCAACCCCTGTCTCAGTGAAGAAACCCCAGTAAGTACCTGCTTATTGAGCAGTTGACTCATTGAACTTTGAGGTCAACAGAAATCCCAGGCTTGGCTGTTGCTGTTTAATCCAGATGACTCTCAAGCCGAATCTCCCCTAATCTGTACTTGTGGGATTGGTTGGTTGGTCCCAAATGCAGGGCTCGACATTTAGTTATGCTAAGTTTCATCATACTGATTTTGGCCCCTTATTTCTATTAATGAAATATTTTAAAATTCTGCTTCTGACATTGAATGTGTCAGAAGGAATCTTTATGTGTCAAAGTGTTTGTCCAAGTCAGAGAGGAAAATATAAATTTTAGAGCTGAGAGAAGGCTTGGACATCATCAATCTAGAATGTTCTCACTTCAAAAACCAATAAACCAGGAACTAGAGAGGCTAAATAACTGGCCCGAAGTCACACATCTAGATAGTGGCCTTCAAGCATCGGTACTCTGGAGTATATGTTGTCTTGTTATTTGAAAATTTACCCACTGTCAAGTGAGCATTTTCTCTCCTTACCCCTAAGCCGACTATAGGAGGCTTTGTAAGCACCTTTTGAGAATCAGAACCTGGTTTGGCATTCCCCTCCACACTCTTCACTCTTAGGCCTCACCTCAGACCCTCTTGCCTGAACTACCTCCCAGCCCTTGGCCACTTGCTTCTTCCAAGTCACCATGGCGACTGCCTTTTATAGGCATGACTCAACACTGCCTGCCTCACGACTGTCCATGAAGCCTCTGGACACTGATGCATGAGACTACTTGGAGCCCCAGTCAGTACCTCTGCACAAGCAGCTTGGAAATACAGGCATACTTGAGGGTTTCCCAGAGAAACAAGCATGGCATGTGTGTGTGTGCAAGTGTGTGTGTGTGCATATATGAACTGCATGTATATATACATAATGGATTGTATGTATATATAAAATGAATATGTATATTTGTATGTACGTATAATAAATTTGCTCACCTGATTATGGAGGCAATTCCAACAGGTGCAATGTGGGCTGATCTGAGACAGATTCAAGACCTGGGAGAGCCCACGGTGCAGCTCTGGTCAGAAGGCCAGCTGGCTGCCATTGCGTTCATTGTTAATCTCATCCAAAAACACCTTCCAAGTTGATACATAAAATTACTCATGACATGGGGTTAATACCAAGCTTTGCCCATTGAGGTATGGGAGCCCGTGGATAAGTGATTCTTCCTGCCCTTCCCTGCCCCACCACCCTGAGCAGATTGTCTGGAATGCAGTAATTCACGTGGCCTTGCCCGAGATCATCTTGTACCATTGAGTGGTCAGCCATGCTGGTACTTGAGTGGGCCCCAGCTCGATGTCTCACTTTCTTGCTCTCCCTCCTTCCCTGACTTACTCCCCTTTCCCTCACTTTTCCTCTCATGGGATTACACCACACAATGACAGCTCAGCACCTAAGCTTTTGCCTCAGGCTTCATCATCTAGGAACCTGGGCTTCTATATACCTTCTTATCAACTAGCAAACCCCTTCTTACACCTGGTTAAAGCCAGAAGCCCGTTGTACAAAACACACCCTTCCCCCAACTTTGTGTCTTGTGCAGATTTCAAGAACCTCTGACTGCAAAGTTTCAGTTGATTCCCTTTGGCTAAAGACCTGTGGTAGCTTATATACCAAGCTTCCATGTCTGGAAATATTATTACCACTTGCGCATAGAATCTGAACTATAACTTCATCTGCCCAAATCAATCCTCTCTGTCTAGACAAAGCAATTTAACTTCTTGGTAATTTACCAATTACAGAGCACTTATTTATTGGAGAATTAATAAATGTAGGGCATAGTGAAGGAAGAATAAAAGATAAAATTTCTGTTCTCAAATTGCAGTCTACCAAGCAGTTTTGTTTTTTGTTACCCCGTCACAGTAAAAATGTATTTACCAAGTTAGACACATGAAATATTTTTAAAAAAATATTTAAAAAAATATTTTTAAAAAAGTATTTTATAAAGATGTTTCAAGATTCAGATGGTTTTGTTAGAACCATAGAAATATCTTGGTGGCGAGGAGCCGGCTGGTGTAAACCAGGCTTGGAGGCTGGCAAGGACAAGAGTCACGGCTGGTACCAGTGAAAGACCACTAGTGGGTTTAAGTAGCTTTTTCTTTTACTTGCTCACTGACATTTTGAGGGGACTGGGAAAGGGTAGACCCACAGGTATTACAAAATCCAGTGAGAAATCCATAGACAATGCTGTCTTTGAAATATACAGAATAACTATTTTTTTATAGTAGATTAATAATCTGAATTAGGTCTTGTTTAAGCCAGTATTGTGATTCAATTGCATTCTCCAAAGCCAAGGGAGACTTGCGTGATGGAGGAGAAGTCTGAGGCTACAGTTAGCCTGTGGAGCTTTCTAGTCTTTCTTCTGGCTGCTGAAGAGGAGCTGAGAATCCAAGCTAATAGCATAATGCATAGTTGCTGAGAAGTCTTTGTCTTTCCATAACCCTCCTTCGTTTTTAAGATACATATCTTAGCCATTTTGTACTTTTTACTGTATTCTTGCATTTGTCCAAAAAAAATTTAAAAGATGCAGATAGACTCTTGAAATAAGGGATTGGACAGAAAAATCTTTATCAACAATGTATTGCCTATATTAAACAGGGGCTACTTCAATATATCTCTAAACTGTGAAAAATTACTATAAGATGTAATGTCTTCAAAAACATCCCCTTATTCTATTATGCCTTTCAATAATTAGTCTTGACCCTCAGTCAGGCAAAACTCCCACTGACTTTCAATTGATTGAGCTGATTTGACTTGAATAAGGTCAGCTACAAATGGCCCCCTTTCTACTCTACATTCTGATTGTGTGATGCAATGTGTCATAATGTAGCAATGATCTGTATTGGCAATCTTATACTGGTGATTAATTGCTGGGAAAGTAATTTCTTTATAATTGCACTTGAATGCTTTTGGTGGCCTGACATCACAGGGACTCAGGCACACTGGCTCAGAATGGCCCTAAGCGCCTGATTTCACACTCCCTTCCCACCTTAAAATGAACCCAAGTCTTTGAAAATAATAGTAGCGGTTGACATTTCTTGAGTGCTGACTTTGTGCCAGGCACAGTGTAACCATTTTGCATACCCTCCTCATCACCTATAATCTCAATAGCCCCATGAGGCAGGCGCTAGGACGTGTGACTGTCCCATTGGGAGCTGATTGGAGACCATTCGTGGCTCAGTGTGCTTGCACCTAAAGTACCTTCTGCTGAGTGGGTTCTTTTCCCATCTTAGGTGTCCACTCACATGTCACCTCCTTGGCCAGGCCATCCTTGATCCACCCATGCAAAGCAGGCCTCCTGGCTCACTGGGTAAGCATCAGTGAGAGTATCAACTCTCTTTCCTTTACAGCATTTGGCACAATCTATACTTACCTTGTTTGGGATAGCACTGCGTTTCTTTACCGTCTCCCTCTGCCATGTCAATTCCACGAGGAGAGCAACTTTGAATTATTTATCACTGTAGTTCTAGCATCCAGGACAGGGACGGGCCTTTCACAAATGCTAAACTGCTATTTGTGGGATGCTCAAAGAGCCAGGTGAACAGGGGCAAGCCGACAGATGAGAGGCCTGGAGGCTGTGAAGGCCGGGCAGGGTGTCCCAGCAGAAGAGGGCAGGAGGGGGACTCCACAAGGCAGACACCCTTCTAGCGCCACACGCTTTTCTCATGCTGGCCTGCCGCCTTGTTCTCTCCTGTATCCTCCAGGCTTACTCCCGGCCTACCCCATACTTCGTGAGCGTTTTCTTGCCTTAGAGCAGGAATACTTTCCCTGCACCGTGGGTGATGTTGAAACTGACTTCGGTTGTCTCGTGACTGATGGGTACTAGTATTTGCTTTGGAGGGTAACCGCAAACACTGGACAGTCCTGGAAATCCGAGGAGACAGCTCACCGTGGGGACTTCAGCATCTTGAAGGCTGGACAGAGGCGGAGGTGCACTTGACTCGGATGTCCACTGACCACACACCTTGAAAGGTGACACTGCTCATTACCAGCAGGTTTTCTTGGTGAGAAGTGACGAGGCCCTAATGCCTCAGTGTGAGCCCACTGGCTTGGGACGACTGGTTGTTTCTCACTCAGTAGGAAACCAGGTATTAGACGCAATGCCTTTTTCACCCCCGACGCGGGAGGGGGATGTGCCTGCGTCTGCAGTCTCGGCTTGTTCTGCCGTCCTGCGGGCACACACATGTCGCAGGGCCCCCGCCTGGCCAGGAGCCTCCGGTAAGCACACGGCACTCCCGTCCTCCAGGTTCAGAAGGCACCTCCGCAGCCTTCAAAGCACCTGACATCCTTTCAAGTTAGCTGCTACAAAGGCAAATGCAAACAGAGTGCGTTTTGGAGGCGTTCTGTCAGTCAGCTTTCAATCTGTATGTTCTTGCAGACACTCCTTCTCCTGCCTGATTTATTTCATATTAAAAGGGCTGTCAGTCTGTATCACCAGAACAGGTGGGGAGAAAGTGAGTGATGTTTACCAAGCGAGTTTGGGGTTGTTGTTTGTTATTGTTAGGAAGAACAGCCCCCCTGTCTCCGGCTGCACTCCTGACTCACCCTCCCCGGCTCATCCGGCTCCCCAGCCCCCTGCTCTCCTTTCTCTGCAGGTTTCTGGACATCAGAGGTAGGAATGCCATGGACTAGGCGCATTTACATTAGAAACGTATTTCGTGAGGCGGTGGCAGACCCTTTTTTATTATCCATCAAATATATCTCTTTTTACCATCTGATGGCTTGGCAACAGGACCATTCTTCTTTCAAATAAAATAAATGTGCCTGCAATGTGGCAGAATATTCTGTGCTGAAGAGGCTTTGCCCTGGCTGATGCGTGCGGCATTCTGTGGGCTTCATTACAACGGGACACTAAGGATGCAATATACAGTTCCCGGTGGGATTGCTTTATGCTACCAGCTGCATTATTGTTTTCTGTTAGGATATTGATTATTGCCTTCTCCTGTCATTTGAGCCAGCTTTCCTTACTTTTTTATCTGCTAGTTTGGCCTATAAATAGAATGCGCCATCATTCTGTGTTATTAATTTCTCACTACTCTCGAAGGTGCCTGATTCTTAGGGAACTAATCAAAGCCATCTTACACCTGCCATGTGAAAACTCCCAAATTACAAAGTAACCAATAATCAGATCGTCTCCACACATAAGGTCTCAACTAGTGCTCTGTTTTGAGCATGCGTGAGAATTACCGGGGGGGACCTTGCTGACAAGCAAATTCCTGGGCCCCAACCCCAGACATGCAGAAGAAGTGAGGTGAGGCCCAGGAATCTGCATTTTAAATAATCACTCAGGTAGTGTGTGGGAAAGGCTTGGGTGGCATGGGGTCAGCTGGGGGGTGATCAGGGGTTGGCAGGAGGCCATGGGCTCTGCCCCAGGCATCTCCCTGTGGTGCAGCTGACCAGGCTCCATTTCCTCTCTCCAGCCTTCCTGCAGGCCCCATCTCTTTTGGTTCTGCTCTCAAGGAGAAGAAAAATCACTAAAGAGAAAGACCCAAATTCGAAATGATATTAATGCTACTCTCTCCTTTACAAAAGAATTAGACACACAACTACAATTTTGTGATGAAGAAATAGGAAGGAAAGGAGAGGACGAAGAAAACTATTCTAGAATAAAAATATATGCAAAGTCCTGCTTAGTAACAGAGCCTTCCAGAG
This sequence comes from Potos flavus, assembly GCA_028534135.1. Lineage (NCBI taxonomy): Eukaryota > Metazoa > Chordata > Mammalia > Carnivora > Procyonidae > Potos > Potos flavus. The sequence continues at coordinate 49,845,476 of CM052887.1, forward strand.
GCCCAAGGAAAAAGGGAACTTCAGGGAAGCAACAGACCATCTCCTTGAGGTGGGGTCCCTGGGAGAAAGCTTCAGGACATCCAGGGAGGGTGCCGTGAGTAGAAGCTGCCAGGGGAGGAGTTTCTCCGGGTCTGCAGCACCGCACACCTGTTTTTCAGGAACACCTGCTGAAAGGTGGCTCCTGAAGAGGATGGGGCAGATCTGTGAGGGCCTACTGGGACTTGGGAAGAAAACTCATGGGGCACCTGCAATGAAATGAATTGTGTTAAAAACAAGGATAACAAATACTCGAACTGACCAATTCCTAATTATTTTACCATATTTGACTGTTCTGCGTGCTCTTGAGGTTGTTCCTGTCTATTGTATCTGGATGTTGGAAATCCTAGGCAATGGTGCGCCGCTCCGTGTCTTACCCTCATTCTCTGTTCAGTGACACTGGCTCGAAGTTGACCGTGGTAGGTATCTTTACGCCACAGAAATCAGCAAGTATTGCAGATCAGCACTCGATTTTCTGTTTTGTTGACTATGTGGACTTAAGAAAGTGATGGAGAAAATACTAATGCTGCAGATGAAACTTGAAAGTGTGTCATGTATGTGACTGCTACATTGTAACTAACCCAAAAATGTAAGAAAATACCCTTCTAGTGTTCGAAAACCATTATCCGATTCAGCAAAGAAGTCACTCATGTCACTGACGAACGCATATAGTTCTGACATACGTCTTTGTTTTTCAGTTTTATCCTACTCGTTCATGTAAATGAAACTATCAACCACTCTTCATAGTGGATCTGCACTCACTCATCATATGCAACCTAGGATGGTTAGGGATACTAGAGTTCATAAAAAACTGGCAAAAGCCTTTGAGTGTGTGAAATTATAATAAAGCTGTGCTTATTTTTATTTGTAAATTATGTACTATGCACCCTTCAGATGAGTAAGGTTTATAATAAACTTGTGTTCCCATATATACAAGCAGTCTCCCACCCATTCCTGTGCTGAGAGCTGGTTGTTAAACATTCACCAGCACCTCATTCCCCTAAGTGCATTTACAAATTTAAACTCGTGAACCCTTCCTTGGGAAGACCAAGTAGGGAAGCTGGTTCAGAGGCAGTCTTTTTTTTTTTTTTTTAAGATTTTTTATTTTATTTATTTGACAGAGAGAGAGAGAGATCACAAGTAGGCAGAGAGGCAGGCAGAGAGAGAGGGGGAAGCAGGCTCCCTGCTGAGCAGAGAGCCTGATGCAGGGCTGCATCCCAGGACCCTGAGATCATGACCCGAGCTGAAGGCAGAGGCTTTAACCCACTGAGCCACCCGGGTGCCCCTGGTTCAGAGGCAGTCTTATCTCATCTATTGGATTCTGGGCGTCTTGAGTAAAGAACCCATCTCCGATTCAATCCTTTATCTGCTATGTTGCCTAACATGGAGCTTGTATTCAGGAAGCACTCAAAAATGCTGAACGAAGAGGCTATCTCAATACAAGCATGCCAGTTAATGGTCAGTTGCATAAAATACCCGTGGTAGGAGGAAAACACGCAAAGATCTGAGAGTGGGGCACAGACATGTCGCCTCCATAGTCCCTATAGTTCAGGACTAGAGGTTAGGATGAAATTGCTCTTTTACTTGCAGGAACCTCTCTGATCGTTCCCAAGCGTTGGCCCCTGAGCTTGGCTCTCCATCCCTCAACCATCTTCTTTGCTTATGGCGCAGTCTTTGGAAGCCATCTCATTTAAGGTACTTGTGGTATCAGTGTCGCGGGGTGTGGCGAAGAACGCGGCTGGAATGAGGAAGGAGGGGGAGAAGGAATGAGCGGAAGGTGAGGTTAGACTAGTTCTACGGGTTACACTGGCTCACATGATATCTTTGTTGGCACAGGGTGGCACAGGGACTGTGCTGCAGATTCTTCAAACAGTATTTTATTTAAACCTCACCATAGGCTTTGCGAAGTCACAGTACCATTCATTCCACCTTATACCTTTGAAAATTGAGGCTCTGCAAGGTTAAATAACCTAACCAGTTGGTAGCAGACCTGGGATGCTGGAGACTCTCCCGGCCGGGCTGCCTCATTGAAGGAATGAGGTGTGGCAATCTTTTCTCACGCCTCCTGGTATCCCAGCCATGGGTTATGTTTGGGATTATATTTTGGTGTTTATGAGTCTGCCCCAAGAGAACATTTGGGCTTTTGGGGGGCGGCTTCTTGAGTCGCCAGCACATTGGGAACTTCGCTGGAGTGAGAGAGGTTGCTACAGGGCTCTGCTGCTCTGGCCTGGGAATTTGCCTGGCTTCTTCCACGCAGGTCAAGTCCTCAGGCCTTGGAGGAGGAGGGGGTCATGAGGAAGCCCGTTGTGTGCCAAGCTCATGCTTAAAGCACCCTAGGGAGGGACCCTCCAGAACATGCCTCAAGCGGCTTGTTCTACTATTTCATAATTTTTCCTTCCAGGAATTTCTAATTTATAGCTGTCCTGAATTTCTCATCAGATTTTAGTACATTTCCCATACCAAGGGTGCCCTGTTAACAGAGAATTCACAGAGTGGTCGTCTTTGGGGATGTCTTGGGTCTTGAGTCCTGAGATGTTCTCAAGTTGTGTTCTCAGGGGAAACTGCAAGCTTCCAGGCACCAGTTTTCATGCCAGCCAGGCTGGGAAGTGTCGATGTGTGGGTAGCCCACCATCTGAATGGGTGGCCACTTTGCACCACATGGGTCTCATTGCTGTGATGTTGGCTGCCGTGACGCGTCCCACAAACAGCACACTTGATGTTAATGTGAAGGTGATATGCCATTCCATAGGAATTCTGCCGGCATTTAGCTAGCAGGCGTTAATATCCATTGACTGTCAAGTGTTCTAGGAAACACTTTATCGCCCACAAATTGCCAAAGCGATTTCCCCCTGTGTGAGTATGAATGTTGTGCATGCCATTTAATGAGGTCTTTGTGAACTCAGGAACCCTAGTAAATATAAACTTCATATAAAGTCCCAGGTCATAAATCAAGCAACTATTGCAAATGACCTTGCTGTCTAAAGGTCAAATGTGCTTGGTCCCGTCAAAGGACTTTGATCTTTTGTAGTGTCCAAGGGCATTGCAGCACTTTGTTCCAGTGGCCTCATTTCAAGAGTCCCTTCAGCGTGTGCATTTCCTGAGATCTACCAGGAGCTCCCAAGTTCCCTCAGTTGGCCATTTGTTGCATTTCTGTCCTGACAGCCCCTCACAGGGGCAGTCACGTTCACCTCTCCTGTTCACAGAAATTTTCGTCTGTGACACTTGTGAATACTAAGTGAACAGGGCTATTCGAACCCATCCCACTTAGAAGCTAAACTCCTGTCGCTGTAGTTTCGGCTAGACTGAAGATCAAAGGCAGAGGTAAAAGTCAGTGTAGCAATGCAAAGCATTAATCTCCTATGTCAGTTGTGTTCACTGTTGCTTTTTAAAAAAACATTTCAATAGCTTGACATATTAGTCATTTATATGCAATCGGAAGAATTTCCTTTGCTTCGTGCCACACATTTAACCCATGCACCATTGTGGGACTTTTCGGTTGTCGTCATCGTTGTTGTTGTTAACAAAGGTCATCTCCATACGAAAACTAAGCCCAACAGAGTAAATGCCACGCACCACACCCCTTGCTCTCCTTTATCCTTTTGATACCATTTTCCCTGTGATGTAACTGAGTGATTTTGCAGCAGAAAGCTCCAAAAATTAAACCTGAACTTTCCAAATAGCTCCCTAATAACCGTTGCCCAAATCAATGGGGCTCCATGAATATTTTGACACAGTTTAAATGGGTTTGTATCCTCACCACTGAGATCGGGTGATTTAGCCTGTCAGGCTGCAAATGTGGAAATATCACCTCTCACTGAGCAAAGTCCAATATCTCATTAGAAATGAAAATAGAAGAGAAGGGAAGCACAAATGCTGTCAGTGGCGGTGAGGAAAGAAATTAAACCTCCGGAGGCCTGTATATCTTATACAAAAGATTATGCACTGCCAGGCTATATAAATCATGCCAGGGCTCTGGGGCCGCAATGGACTAGAAAATAAAAAACCATAAAAGTGTCATATTGAAATACAGTCGCCGAGAATTCTTTTATGATGAGTCTAAATTCGCCTGACATTCTCGCAAATTCAGGGGCCTGCTCGGGTTGTTTATACCCGGCCTTTCTCTGTCAGTCACGAAGTCCCAGTTTCCACAGCAAATTATTCTAAACAGGGCTTATTATCAAGGCATAAAAAAGTTAAAACACAGATGGCTGGAGAGTTCCTGTTTAATTTAAATGCCCTGTGGCCCACATCAATGTGAGTCTGTCTTGTCCTAGATTTACTATCGATAAATTGGCCGCACTTATTAGATGGCAGAGCCCTAAGATGTTAGTGGGGAGTATTTCAAATAGAATTAACATGAAGAGATGCAGAGCCGTATCCTATCATCTGTGAATATGGAGAAGGACAAGCCGTACATAAACAGGTATGACCAGTCGTACCCGGGTCGAGGTGGGCTGCCAGGACTCTACCAGGAGGGACAGGAGTTATACCCGGTGCAGGAATTAATTAGACACGGACTTAATTACCGGAGTGTTTTCTCCCTGAGTTAAAAAAAATTTTTTTTTTTTTTTAAAAATAAAGGACCAGCACAATCCAAGCAAATGGTCATCCAGATTTTCAGAGCAAATAAGGGAGGTTTGGGCCCAGACAACCAAACAGGGTCTCTACAAGCATTTTCTGTGGAGTGACATAATGCCAGTTTGTGGAAATATGGGCCGGCTCTCTCCCGGGCTGATTTATCTCATGTCCTCGCTTGTACATTAGCCAGTCAGTTGGCAACATTTGCTGGGTCCTTGTTGTGCTCAGGGCATTGCAGTGGGTGGCTGGGGAGGTTGAAAAGAGGCAGGGGAGCCTCTGTGCCGGAAGCCAACCATTAGAGCCAAGCGGACCTGAGCCGGGCACCCTGATGAACGGGACCCTGGGCACACCAAAAGTTGCCACCAAATGTCTCCGTGTGTGCAAGGACACCTGCAGCGTGGACCAGGGTGACAGTAGAGAACTGGGGCGCCTTAACTATCAGCGGGAGCGGCGGGAGCCAGACAGACCTGGGTTCAAGAACAGGCATTGCCTTTTAGTAGGTGTGTGTCTGTGGGTCCGTGGTAAAGTCCAGGCTTTCTCTGATATTTCATTTCTCTCCGAAAAGAGAGTAATCTGACCGGCCTCAGGAGGTACGTATAAGAATCGAATGAGAGGACACAGGTTGGGACCCGGCAGGACGCCTGGCACATCGTCAGCGCTCGGCTCAGCAACCGCGTGACAAGCTCAACTAGCCCCCGTCCCTCTGACCCCGGAGTTGTGGGGAGCTTTTGTGACCCCCTGAAGCAGCCAGTTGAATACCCAGAATGAGGGATCAATGTCGTTCCTCATGACCTTAGAGTGGCATTGCTCAATTTCCTTCTCAGAGGGCTATGAAGGGCCCACCCATCTGGACCCCAAATCAAACACCCCCCCCTTCTTCCCTTCCACGCAAGGAAGATTATGTCACTTTCAGAAGTGAGAGCGCTTTCTAACATTTGGGACAGGACATCTTCAGAGGAGGTGGCTCACTCCTGTCACATGGCCTGATCAGCTGCCATCACGGAAGGTTATTAGATGCCTCTGCTGGACTTTCTCCCGGACCCTGCTAGGACTTCAGGTTCCATGTGGAGAAATCCCAGTTTAAATAGGCCTCACGGCAATTAACTTCAGTCAACCCTATTGAAGACGAGGGTTCTGCCCGCTATTTGTACTGGAGTCCAATGTGAACTAGCACCTCCCTATCCCCCTGCGACAGAGTACCACAAAATGTCAAGCAGAACGTGGGGCGCTGGTTCCCAGTGCCAGGGGAGGACGCCCAGTCCACGGACGGTGAACACCATCACGATGCCAGCCACCAGGACAGAAGTCCAAACACCTCCGCCCCCTGCAGCTGGGTACCAGAGTCGCCAGGGAAAACACAACACAGTACCGCAGTGGATGGAACAGCCCTTCTGCTCCTGTCTGGAGAGAAGAGAGCAGAATCAGCTCCAGTCGCATGTCTCAGTCCCTCACGGCTATAATGGCTAGCAGGTGCCACTGGCAGCCGACGCAAGGCAGTTGTCCTACATCCGTGTCCCTCTCATGCTACAGCAGAAGGACCTTGATCCCATTCGTGTGTAGTCAGAAATATTGAAACCTGTGGGCCATTGAGGGTGCAATGCTTAAACCGAACAAAGAAACACTCACTGAGCCTGAAACGGAAAGATATTCCCACACAAGGTGATAAGCCTGGTGTAGGCTGTGTGGGCTCCTTATCTCTAGGTAAGGAAGTGTTCCAGGCCCAAGACCCATTCTTACGGGGCCAAGTCTGGGTGGAAAGATTGCATGCATGAGGCTGCCATTACCAATGCAAAATTACGGCGGGCTTCTCCCTACCTGAGATAAAGGAGAAATGCTCCAGGGTCTACTATGTTTCCCCAAAACAAAGGAGTCGAAGACAGCATTATCAGTTGCAGCCTTTGGCTCTATTACTCACCTGTGTGGTCTGACTTTGGGTGGGGGCGCAGAAAGCAGACCAAGGAGGAAATCTTTGCTTTGCAGGCTCGCCCCGAAAGTTCCAGCTCCACTTAACATTTTTCTTGGCTCTAAAGAAAGAAAGCAACTCAGTCAATGCTTGGCTAAGTGTGGGCAATCAAAGACTCCTGAGTCTTCAGTTATAAGGTTCGCCCTAGTTCATACCTCCAAATGTCCTTGCCTTCTGGAAAGTCAGGTTTCCTCAGAATTTGAAACTTGGCTTTGGCCAAGTAACTTTGAAATTGAGCACTATATCTCAAGATTGATAACCCAGAAGGCATCAAGACCACATTTGTTTCCTGCCCAGCACTTTTCAGTGGAGGAGGGATGAATGTGGAAGGGTGGAGAGGAATATCAAGGTCTGCGTGGGGTGTCTGGCTCCCCACCCACACTCCCTACACACATACGTACTATGTTACCTGCCTTTCACTCCCCTTTCAGCCGCCAAGCCCACTGGTTCATCATTGTGAGGGACTGACTGGAAATCAGGCCTCGTGGCTTTTCCATGTTGCCCCTACCAGGGTGGGACTGTGGGGCAAGGTGCTAGTGGGTTTACTCTTGAGGTAGACGTTCTAGTCCGCTGCCCAGATCCTCCTGCAGGACCCAGGTATCATTCCCCTTCTGCCAGGAGCTCTGCCTGCTGGTGCCTTACAGCCGAATCCCTGCCCAAGAATCGCCTTTGGCCCAATAGGGCTGCCTTGCCCCAGGTTATGACCCCTCCTCAGAGGCCTCCTGCATCCAATGACTTGCCAGTGAGGGGCGATTAAAGACTCAATGCTCTTGCCTCTGAAGGGCTGTCCCAACTCCCGTGGGCCTGGCTGAGCTCTCTGTTATGACCATAGCACAGCTAAACCTCTCCTTCTGCCCAGTCCTGGTTCCCCGGTGCACCCACAGGTGTGGTTCCCAAGTCCACCCTCCAAATCTCCTGCATACAATCTCAGCTCAGAGACCCCGTCCTGGGGACCCTGATCTGTGACAACTCTCCCAAGGTCTCCTGGGAGGAGGAGTTCTGCAATCTCAGCGGGAGAAAATGCAATGACAAGTCATCAGTGTTGTAAATTCAATATTCAGACCCTGTGGCTAACTTCCCCTCCCTCTTTTCTAGGTGGTTGGGTGGGTGGGGGGAATATCATTATAGGTACAATTAGAATAAAGTGTGTGCTAATGAAGTGATTGATCCATATTTCTTTTGCTTGTGGGTCATCACCATCTGAAAAGACCTTATCTGTCAAATCCTAAAGGCTTTGGTATATTCTTAGGCAAATTTCCATGTTTGGGGGCAATCTAAATATAAATCTGTGGGGAGGCCTGAGGCCTGGTTTATGAACTGGTGATTAGTAGATCACCTAGTGTATGTGATTTAAATTAAATGGTACAATCTTCTTGCATTATGTCTAAAATTCCAACGAAGTTCTGACATTTGAGTTTTGAAAAATTAGTGGTCTCTTATCAATATAAAAAATAGGAGATTAATACCTCATCAACGCTTAGTTGTCAACTAGCTTAAAGCAAGGCTAGTACTTAGAGGGGGTGGGGGATGTGGGTGTGTGGGTCCAAGAGGGCATAAGGTGAGGCGAGGGAAGCAAAGACAAGGTATATTTTATAGCTTATAGCTTATACATACTTTGTATTTTAAAGCAACGGTTGATTATTTTCATCATCATGAATTTATTATTACAGTCGCCTTCTATTTTTGGTGTTTCTAGTCGTCTGTTTATGGGTAGTGATAGGAAGTTTTCTTGTAAAATAAATTTATCTAAATACAAAATGAATCTATTTAAATAAAATATTTACTAGTACAAGTGGCCTGCAGATATTGTAAAAGAAAAAAAATTACAGTGGTAGTATGTGAATAATGACAGTTCAGATATAAAATCTGTAGGTTCAAGGTGCTAAAGAGAATTAGAGAAAAGAGATCATTACCCAGCACATTGTGGGAACCTAGCAAATATTAAATCCAGAATGACACCATGCAGAATTCATGTCAAATTGTTAAAACTGCTTACGTTTTTGCTGGTGTTTTTGATATGCAGCCTCCCCCACCATTGCACAGTGTGCAAAATTGTTTTAGGGTTTTCAGCCTCTAGCACATTTGCACTGTCTATGAAATTTTATTACTTATCATGCCCGTGATATTACTGCTCATTAATTACATACCCAACATGTATCAGGTATCAGTAAAGCTCATTAATTAAACATAAAAGCTGGAGGATTTACAGAGAATTTGGGGGGGAAAAAATTCCCCAGTCTGGAAGACTTCCAGACTAAATATAGAAACTTGAGACAACTGGTGGTTTTCAAACTTTTGCAGCCACAGAACATTCTGTTCAAATAAATCTTCCCAGGAAGCCCAGACTAACAAGGAGAAAACTATGCAGAACTGCTTGGTGGGTGAGGGCACTGGGGACAAAGAGTCCTGAGCTTCTCAAGCAAACCGTCCCCTCCCCTGTTGGCTGGGCGTCCCCACCCCTGAGGCTCACAGGGTGTGGTGCTCAGTTTGAAAACCTCTGACCTGGACCAGTTTTCCTTCTCATTCTGTCTGTGCCTGTCATTCTGTGTCCCCGGGATGGTCAATGGGAATTTATTTTACCTTATGATGCAGTGACCCCCATATTCTCTCTGAGAGTACGACAGGCATATCTTTTCCAAGAGACAAAATGCATACATAAGTTAAAAAAACCATCTGGATGGATAGGAGAAACAAGCAACCGCCTGGACCCTAAGCCCCACACAGGGCGGAGCGCTGCCGGCTTGTGGCTGCGGTGTAAACGCCCCCCCCCACCCCCACCCCCCGCCCCGCCCCGCCCCGGCATCTGGCAGGACTCTTGAGGCCCGCGGGCGGCACAGATGCAAGAACCCCAAAGAGAGAAAAGTTAGGCAATGATATGTTCTGAGGAATGGAGTTAATAGGCCAAAGGTGTGCACATTTTAAGGACTTTTTTTTTTTTTTTAAGATTTTATTTATTTATTTGACAGGGAGAAAGAGATCACAAGTAGGCAAAGAGGCAGGCAGAGAGAGAGGGCCCCGCTGAACAGAGAGCCTGATGTGGGGCCGGGTCCCAGGATCCTGAGATCATGACCTGAGCTGAAGGCAGAGGCTTAACCCACTGAGCCACGCAGGCACCCCCATTTTCAGGACTTTTAGCAAAGGAGTTATCACACAGAGCAGCAGCGGCAAGGGCCCACACCGTGGTAATCCAGATGTGGAGGGGTGGGGGAGCAGGGGAGCCCGAAGGCCATGGTGCTTGGGGGATGGGAGTGGTGATGAAATAGGAAAGAAACTGTGAGTCCACAACGCTCAGGAAAGAAACAGCAGTGGTGATGGGTGGGGTTTGGACACCCAAAAGACTTGGACTAAAAATGATTTTTGTCTCCATTGCAAAGGTTCTGTGCGAAGGGCTGGAAAGGTCATAATAATTTTTCGAGAAGCTGACCAGAAGTTGAGCTCACGGTGTAAGGGGAGAGCTGCGTTGGGAGACATAACTCAGTGGCCTCCAGCCGTGTGGGGCGGGCGCCGCCATCGAGAGGGAAACGGGGCGCCGGGGCGCTGGGCAATTGCCCCGCTGAGCTCCCCAGTCAGAGCCTGCAAGCATCTGAGGCGCGTAGGCTGGGACGGGACAGATAAATGAGCGTCCTCCTGTCATATGTGTACAAACTCTCCTCACTCCACCTTGCCGCTCCTCCCTTCACCCCTCCGAGCCATCCCGCGAGGCCCTGGGGGGGCCCACCTCTTCTCCAGCTTCTGCAGACAGCCCAGCCCTTAGAAAGCTCATCCAGCCCTGAACACTTCTAGTCCTCGTGGCCTGAGACATTAATGGATACCAGTCCCTGCCTGTGTGCCTCGCTGGGGGTGTACACGGGCCGTCTCCCGGCCTGGATGAAAAGGACTTAGAGGGGAGGATCTTCTGTTTCTTTACACTTTCCATATGACTTTCTCCCAGACCTCTCATGGGGCAGGCACCAGGGCCGTGCTGGTTGAACGACACTGATAACTAGCACAACTTCCGGAATGCTCCATTTCCAGGCCACGTCTGTCTGTACTGTTTTTGGGATTATCCAGCCCACGAAGGCCCACAGACCAGGTCTTGGGACATCTGTGGGGCCTTAGCTGTTCCTGCAGACGGCAGTAGGAACATCACTTCCTGACACAGGAGAGCTGGGGTTAGCAGAGCTCTGGGAGAAAGGCATGTGTGGGGCTCTCCATCACTCCTGATTTTGGAGTTTGGTTTCGAAGGTTCCCTCCATCTAGCCTCCTAGAGGCCTCGCAGCAACAGAGATTTATGCAATTCACTCTCAAAATAACAATGGCTGGGGCCCAGGGGAGCCTGGGGCCTCTTACTGGTAGGAAGAGAATTTGCCTCTTGACCCACTAAACACGTGAAGAGCTGAGATCCAGGTGATTTCTTTGAGCATAGCACGGCTTGTAGAGTCGCTCTGGGACATGACGAGACCCCTGAACCCAAGGCAGCAACAGCAGAGAGAAAATTTTCTGTGCCAGGGTTACCCCAATTTGTTACCAATGGGCCTTTGAGATTTCTTCAGGAGGAACAGTGTCCCCGAGGTCCTGAAAGGTCTTCCCAAAGCTGCCTGAGGCGAATAGGGGGAGGGCGCAGATCTCATGCCACTGCTGGCCTGTGGTTTTCTTCTGTACCTCCACCTGAGCTGTTTTCCCAGGACACAGTGTCCTTCCCCGTGTCTATCCACCAAAGCAGAGGGGGCTGCACTCGGAAGACCTCCGCTTTCACCAAGCAAGCCACCCGTGGGGCAAAAATGAATGTTCCACAAGGAATGAGAGAGCAGAAGCCTTTATGTCTTGGAGCAAAAAGCACAAACTCAGAAACAAGAAAGCTGGGGCTGGATTACCCTTGAGACTTAATGACCAGAACTAAGATCCGGAGTGTCTACCAAGGGTTTTCATCACCCTGCCTGACAGTCAGATGCCTCTCAGTTCAAGGAGGCCACCGAAGTGGAACTGAAGGCTGTTTTTCACTCATGTCTCGTTGGAAGCTGGCGGCCGCTCACCTGCCCCACTTGGCTGCGTCTTGCCTGCCTCTCTGCTCCAACACCGTCTTGACTTGGCAGCACTACAAGACAGAATAAAAACATACTCTTCTACCCACATTCCTGTCTCCTTTCATTTACACGGAAGATTAAATGATTTCTTGCTTTGTCTTCGACTATAAGGATTCTCACTGCCTTGTTCCTATTCCGCCTACATCAGCTGGGAGAAAAAACAGTTACCAAGTAACTAAGATGTCACAACGGTTCTCACAATGAAGTAGTATTCCCGTTTCTCAGATAAGGAGAGTTACCAATATAACACCCATCCACCCATCTCCACTCAAAAAATGGTCCCTGGGTGTCTGTTTTGAGCCAAGCAAAGTGCTACTTGCTTTGGACTCCAAATCCAGTGCTCTTTCTACCTCACCAGAGAGATCTCAGGAATATCCTCCCTGATTATGAGAAGCTTGGTTCATTCAACACATACTTTTGAGGCACCCCCAATGTGCTGGCACATTCTTTTTTTTTAAGTTTATTTTTTTAGTAATCTCTATACCCAATGTGGAGCTCAAACCCACAACTGTGAGATCACGAGTCGTCTGCTCTTCTGACTGAGCCAGCCAGGTGCCCCTGTGCTGGTACCTTCTAAATGCGTAAAGCAAAACAAAACAAAAAGGAAAAAACAAAACCCTAAAGAAAAATTCATGCCTTTATGAAGCTTACATTCTAACTGAGGGAGACAAACAATAAAAATAATTTAAAAAGTAAGATATGGAATATGTTAGTGACACACACAGTGAAGAAGGCAGAGAAGGTGGAGAGGGAGCTTAACAAATCTTACGTCAATAACTTTTTTCCATGAAATTGACAATACTCAAGCAGAGATAACGTATTTCTGTTCACCATAGAATATTCCTTGGGATTAGCAATTTCTGCCCCAAAAGTATTTCGGGAGCAGCTAAAGCTGCTTTCCTGCTTCTTCTTGCTTGGGCTGACTGTGTCCCGTGATGTGCCCGCTGTTGTGAGATTTTCCTCATGAATGAAAATAGAACTGCTTGGCTCCTCCATCCATAGCAAAGGAGCTACAGCAGAAATAACTTGTGTGCATTTCCCCAGCTACATTTAGTTAAGTTATGCCTCTTCTTCTTCTTTTTTTTTTAAAGATGTACCATAAAACCTTATTGATTTAGCTCAGCAGTTTGAAATTTATGATGCTTTAGATAGGCTTAGGCTTGAGATTGCCTTGAGGAGAGGTGGATGTAAGCAAATTAAGAATAAAAATAAGATTGCTAAACATTGGACTACTTAAGGGATTAAGTTGCTTTTTTATTATTTTGAATAAGTTGTTTTAAACACATCAGAGGGACTAAATCGTACTTGACTGATATGCTCATTATAAATAATTCTTACCTATTTCTGAAAGCAGGAGCCAATTATATACTTGCTACCTCGATTTAAGACTCATAAAATCGTGCTTCAAGCCCATTTGGATTTTAAAGTAATAAAATGGCTTTTATTAAACAAACATTTGAGAATTCACAGTTCACTAAATTGAGATCCACCTTCTACCCAAATTTAGCTAGATTTTAACGTGTCTGGCACATCTCCAACCTGGGTTTTTCCTATAGCCTATTTCAAAAGACGTATTTGTTCAGCCTTATCAGTAAGGTACTCAATCATGCTTCCCTTGTATCAGGCACCTCAAGGGCAGGAGATAACACAAATGTGTTTGGTTTTTAATAGCTGGAAATATGTCTACGTGAGGTTGATTGTATTTACCCAATGCCAGATATCTGAAAGGCGTGTGAAAAATTAAGGTAATCATCGGTGCCTCCAAATGGCTGGATGTTGGAGTCCTATTTGCAAAACCTAGGTTGTGCTTCCATGTCAGATTTGGGACACTTTGGGAGGTTGGGAGTGGGATGGGGATGGGCGATGGCAAATGCCAGACCAGGTGGGTGTGTAGGTGGGTGGCAGAGCTGATTCACAGAGGTGCTTAGTTCACTGAATCTGTCTGCATGTAGGGATGCATCATTTCATTCCTGAGACACTAATTCCAGGTTGAGAGTCCAAGTCTATTTTATGTTTTCTTTTTGTTATTTAAGAAAAATCCAGAAATATACCAAGGGGAAATAAAAATCACCCTAATCCTATCAGTTAGAGATAGCTACTGCGATGATTTTGGTGTATTTCCTAATAAGTGTCTTTTCATTTTTTCCTTAATGCAAACACATTGAAAAAATAAACATTGGGATAATATTGTTTATACAAGTTTATAAGCTACTTTTCCCACTTATTACAATTAGGGAATTTTTTTCATGTTAATAAATACTTACTGAAAACATAAATATCTAATGGCTGCATCATAATTTATTCAACCTTTCCCTTGTCGAACATTTAGGTTGCTTTCATTTTTCCTTGCTTATAAATAATGAACATTCTCGAACATAAATACATGTTAACAGCTCTGACAAATTACTCCAGGTACTTATTCTTGGTTACTTTCCTTACCTTCAGAGAGGCTTATGGAGACATAAAGTGTGCCCAAGATCTAGATGAGAGACCCAATGGCTGATTTGTTGCAAGAATGTTTTGGAGTCGCATCGATCAAATTATATTTAATCAATTAATTTCTTTAGTTGCTTTTTTTTTGACAAGAATTGATTAAAGTTACACTATATGCTAGGCACTCTAGGGGGCCACAAAAAGACTTTGAAGAGTGCACCATCTTGTTGGAAAGACATGCTTTAGACAACATTGAGAAAATCCTCGACTGTGGGGGTGCCTGGGTGGCTCAGTGGGTTAAAGCCTCTGCCTTTAGTTCAGGTCATGATCTCAGGGTCCTGGGATCGAGCCCCTCATCGGGCTCTCTGCTCAGCAGGGAGCCTGCTTCCTCTCTCTCTGCTTGCCTCTTGCCTACTTGTGATCTCTCTCCTCTCTGTCAAATAAATAAATAAAATCTTTCTAAGAAAAGAGAAAGAAAGAAAATCCTCAACTGTGTTTGCTAGTAATAACTGCTAACAGTTACAGGGAACTTCCTGTATGTTGTCCTAGGTGTTGTATGTACATTTACTCAGTTCTCACAATAGCTACTATTATGATCATGGACCCCATTTTACAGAGAGGTTAAGTGATTTGTTCAAGATCACACAGCTAATAAGTGATGGAACTGTGATTTGAATCCAGGCAAGGAAGCTCCAGAGTCCATATTCTTCACAAGCCACACATATCTTGAATATACCAATGTAGAGAAAAAGTATTACAGAAGGGTATATCTAGGTAAGCATTTTTGAGAGGTTAGTTGTTTGCTTTTGCATTAGTTTTGTAAACTTTCCATGATAAAGCAGTTTAGGGTTTTATTGTCAAGGCTATTCTGATACCACTTTCCCCAATGCTTAGAATGTTAATGAGGATTACCAACTCAAGAGAAGCAAATCATCTCATCCAGTTTGGGTTAAGTGAATTCTTTGAAGGTAGAAAAGCCATCATTCCACCTGCCTTGTCTCAAGAAACTTCTCAGAGGACGTATTGGAAAAATAATATTATTTTGTAATAAACCCAATAAGGCAATGGATTTGCAATAAAGAACTAATTTAATAGATACCTTGTTCATGTTCCTAGTATAACAAAAAAAGTTTGTTGGATGGATGAGTGAACAAATGCCTGAACAGTACTTTAGACTGCAAGGCTTAGAGATGAATAGTACTATGACCCAGACTCAGTGGTGTGCTGGTGCCAGCTCCTATTGGCTCATATTTCTTTTCAACGTTGTGTTCAGTGACTTGGCATTAGTGGGAAACCAGCCATGGTGGGAATATTGAAACCACAAAAGTGAGGAGATGCTACCAGTCAGGGCTTTTTTGTTTTCTTGGAGAGTTGGTTGTTAAACATGAGCAGCACACCACTCTCCAGGCTTATTAGAAAATTCATAAGTGAGAAGAAATTCTGTGAATCCAAGGGAAGAAAGAGGGAATTGTATTAAGAATATCAGTTTGAATGCCTTTCTCCTCCTCAGTCTTGAATCACTACGTCTGTTGCTCTTTTATTGAGTTATTTCAGAGTCTGGAGAGACTTTGTTAAGATAGTTGAGATATTTAGGTAGTTGGGGGTGAGTGCAGTTGAAGCGTAAAGGCTGCTTGGGGCAGGACAAAAGAATGATGAATAGTTCAGGGGCACTGTCAGTTCCAGCTGAGATCAACTTTCCTTCCCAGTCCTACAGCATTAATGGTGCCCATAATTCAAGTGGGGAGTGTTGGTGGATACCCACCTGCGAAGCGCATGGTGAAGTATCATTTGCATGCAAGGACAAGAAAATGGGCATGTTCAAGCTGGAAGAAAATCTTACAAAACATCTGGTCCAATCCCTTCATTTCCCAGGTGAGGAAAAAGAGGACCTAGGAGTGTGGAAGGGAATTTTCCAATGCCACAGGGCTGATTAAGTAACTGTTTTTTTTTTTTTTTTTACTTTTATTTTATTTATTTTTATTTTTAAAATTATTATTTTTTTACGGGGCTGATTTCTAATAAGCGTCAGGATCAGACTGCCTGGTGTGACTGTCAGCTTGCCACTTCCTTGTTATTTGACATCGGACAGGTTACTTAACCTCTATGTGTTTTCTCAGCTATAAAACGAGGATGTCGTGGGGATTAAATAATACATGTAAAGAGCTTACAAGTGGTAAGATCTCAATAAATATTAATAACACAGAGCCTTCGTGATAATACTGGTTACTCTTATGGCCAGAGAGAGAAAGAGAGAGAG
Source organism: Potos flavus (assembly GCA_028534135.1). NCBI lineage: Eukaryota > Metazoa > Chordata > Mammalia > Carnivora > Procyonidae > Potos > Potos flavus. The sequence goes on from CM052887.1 coordinate 49,861,806, forward strand.
AGCACTCAGAAAAGAAAGCTGTATTAATATATTGAAAACTAGCATACTACTAATTAATAATACATTAATTCAATATATTAATTTATTGAAAACCAGCATAGACATTAGGAAGACATTAACATTTTGAAATCTCCAAGCTAAGAAATTTCCCCCCAATCAAATTGTACAGATGTTCTAGCAAATGATTCACCAGCAGGGTTAGTTATTACATTATTCCATTCTTTTTTCTTTTTAAACTTGAGATTTCTAGATGGACAATGGGCCCACTAATCTCCAGCAGGTTTGGGCTGGCATAATGCTCCCTCAGACCTTTTCCTAGAGAATGTTAAGGAAGCCTCCCCTTGCCCTAGTTGGGAGTAGGTCCCATGCCCCTTGATGTTGACAGTGGCTGTGTCTGGGGCTGCATGTTCCCTCAAAAGCCTCTGCCAGCAGTAAGGGTCAGAAAGGAGGAGACTCCGGCCTAGGCGTGCATGGTTGGCCCAACATCAGGAAGGCGCTGCCTGGAGGGCCTACAGGAAGTCCAGGAGCTAGGAGGAGGCTCAGGCTGGGCCCCTGGCATGTAGCCTTCTCCTACCCATGCACAGATAGCACTCACGATGTGTTCGGTCAGCTGGAAGGACGCGGCGTGCGGGCTATAGGGGCTGACTCTGACTCTCTGGGCCCCCTTTCCTCGCCCTACCATCTATTTTCTCCCTTTCCATGGGCAAAACATTTAACTTCATTGATCCTCCATTTCTCATCTGTGAAATAGGAATGACAGTTGTACCTGCTTCGTAGGATGGTTGAGAGGCTCAACTCAAGCAATAAGCAAAAAGCATTTAGGACAGCTGCTGGCACATAATGAGCACAAGATTTTATGCTTTGTTTTGTTTTGATTTTATTCCTTAGATTTTTTTTTAAGATTTTATTTATGAGAGAGCAAGAGAGAGAACGAGTGGTGAGATGGAGAGGTAGAAACAGACTCCCCGCTGAGCAGGGAGCCCGACTCGGGGCTCAATTCCAGGACCCCGAGATCATGGTTTGAACCAAAGGCAGACGCTTAACCGAGCGAACTACCCAGGTGCCCCTATTCATTAGATTTTTATTGTGGTAAGATACATGTAACATACAATCTACGTTTTAGCCACTTAAAAATATACAATTCAGTAGCATCAAGTATGTTCACATTGTTGTGCAGACACTACCCCAAACATTTCCAAAACTGTTTCATCACCCCAAACGAAATCTCTGTATCCCCTTCATCCTCTCTCCTCTACCTCTGCTAACCTCTCTTCTATTTCCTGTCTCTATTAACTAGACTATTCTAGGTACTACATATCAGCAGAGTGATGCAATATTTGCCCTTTTGTGTCTGGTTTATTTCACTTAGCATAATGTCCTCGAAGTTCATCCATGTCGTAACATGTGCCCGAATTTCATTCCTTTTTTAAGATGAATAATATTGCATTGTATGTGCACACCACATTTTCTTTATTCATTCATCTGTCAATGGATATTTGGGTTGGGTTCACCTTTGGGCTATTCTGAGTAATGCTGATATGAATATTGGTGTACAAACATCTGTTTGAGTCCCTACTTTTAGTTTTTTAGGGTATATACCCAGAAGTAGAATTGCCGAATCATATGGAAATTCCATGTTTAATTTCTTGAGAAACCACTATACTGTTTCCATAGCAGTGACCCCACTTTACATCCCCATCAACCGTGCACAAGTGTCAGTTTCTCTACATCTGCACCAACACTTGTCTTTCTTTCTTTCTTTCTTTCTTTCTTTCTTTCTTTCTTTCTTTCTTTCTTTCTTTCTAGTCATCCTAATGAGTGTGAGTGGTATCTCTGTGGTTTGGGCTGCATTTCTCTAATGATTAGTGATACTGAGCATCTTTTCATGTGATTATTGGTCAGCTGTATATCTTTTTTTGAGAAATGTCTATTCAAGTCCTTTGCTCATTTTTTTTTTAAGATTTTATTTTTAAGTAATCTCTACACCCAACGTGGGGCTCGAACTCTTAACACCAAGATCAAGAGTTGCACGCATTTCCAACTGAACCAGCCAGGCGCCCCCTCTTCGCTCATTTTTAAATTGGGCTTTTGTTGTTGCTGCTGAGTTGCAGAAGTTCTTTAAATATTCTGGATACTAATTCCTTATCAAAGATATGATCGCAAATGTTTTCTCCTATTCTGTGGGTTGCCTTTTCACTTGCTTGGCAGTGTCCTTTGATGAACGAAAGTTATACATTTTAATTAGTCCAGCATATCCATTTTTTTCTTTTGTTGCTTATGCTTTTGGTGTCATATCCAAGAAATCACTGTCAAATCTAATGTCATGAAACTTCCCCCTATGTTTTCTTTTAAGAAGAGTTTTACGGTTTTATTTCTTTATGTCTTTTATCTATTTTGAGTTAGTTTCTGTATATGGTGCAGTATAAGCATCCAACTTCTTTGTTTTGCTTGTGGATATCCAGCACTGTTCATTAGAAAAACTGTCCTTTCCCCACTGAACGGTCCGACACCCTTGTTGAAAACCATTTGACCGCATAGGAGAGGGTTTATTTCTAGGCTCTTCATTCCATATCATTGGTTCATGCATCTGTCTTTATGCCAGTACCACACTGTTTTATTTGCTGCAGTTTTATAATAAGCATTGAAATCAAGAAGTGTGAGTCTTCTATCTCTCTTCTTCTTTTTCAAAATTGTTTTGGATATTCAGGGTCCTTTGAGATTCTATGTGAGTTTTAGGATGGATTTTTTTTTTCATTTCTACAAAAAAATGTTGGGATTTTGATAGAGTTTGCCTGTCATCTGCAGATCGCTTTGGGTAGAATTGATATCTTAACAATATGAAGTCTTCCAATCCATGACATGAAATGTCTTTGCATTTACTTATGTCTTCTTTAATTTCTTTCAGCAATGTTTTGTAGATTCCAGCATCCAGATCTTTTGTCTTCTCTGTTAAGTTTATTTCTACTGTATGCTAGTTTATTTTAACACTAAAATAGTGCTTTATTTGTGCCTGGCCATGTACCAAAAATACTACAAATGCTACCTTTTTCAATCCTTATAATTCAGTATTCTGCAGAGGAGGAAAACTGAGACAGGGGTACCAAAACAAAGGGATGGTAAAAGGCAAGTAAAACAGTGCGATGAATAATATTATAGGAGAAATATATGTCAATATATAAATATTTGTGTATGTGGGCAGTCTATGTGAGCAAAATAAGTAACGTAAACAAGTGTGTGTGTGTGTGTATGTGTGTGTGTGTGTGTGTGTGAATGATTTTTATGGCCATGTGTTTTGGGGTGGTTAGAGATGTGGCACATACAAGGATAATGTGAATTGACTTCTGTGTTTTCCTATAATGTAGATAAATAATAGCCACACTTTGAAATTTTCCTACCCTATTATTATTTTCTTTTTGTAACATTCCTACTCCTACTCTGTGCCTCCCTAAAGTGCCACAAAGCATGTATTTAATTTTTAAGATAAAGTAAATACTGTTTTGTCCATTGGGATCTTTTTTGAGAGTTTTGCAATAACTTTTGAGGTAACTAGAAACATCTAAGGGTATCAGGAAACCAGGGTTTTGCAAATTTAGCTTGCTAAAACTTGGCTGGTTGATACTAAAATTAGCCAGTTAAAAATATTTGCTTACTAAGGTCTTCAAAACAGCTCAAAGATAAATATCTCCAGGGAAATTTTCCTTTGGTTCCCACCTTTGTGCCATAAGATTGGGCTGTAAACAGCCAGTTTGAGGGGCGCCTGGGCTCAGATAGTTAAGCGTCTGCCTTCGGCTCAGGTCATGATCCCTGAGTCCTGAGATCGAGCCCCACATCAGGCTCCCTGCTCGGTGGGGAGCCTACTTCTCCCTCTCCTTCTACTGCTCCCCCTGCTTGTGCTCTCTCGCTCTCTCTGTCAATAAATAAATAAAATGTTTGTTGTGTTTTTTTTTTAAAAGCCAGTTTCGAGTGTGGGGACCCGAGTTTCACAGTACATCTGAAGCAGATGGGGTGAGAAGTTAGCATCATCTGTTTTGAGAAGCTTTGTTTGTGTTGATGGTAGGACACCAGCTTGAACAACAGAGGGCTAAGCTCTGTCCCTAAGGCACCAAATCCAGGGTCGTCTGACAGTGGCTTCTCTGGGATTCTGGTCTCACTTGCCAAACTAGCTCCTGAATAACTTCCCAGCAGTAATGGAAATCATTCATTCATGCATGCATGCATAAATACATTCGACATGAACCTATCGGACTTTCTGCCAGGCAAAGCACAGCAATGACGTCCAAGGCCAGTCTCAAGGAGTAAGTAGAAGTTTATCAGGTGGATAAGGGAGGTGTATCAGTCTAGGTCCAACTAGGAGAATAAAACTACCCCGTAATTTGAACAGGGGAAGCTTAAAATGAAGAATTGTTGATCATAACAGGGATTGGAATAACAAGGTACTGACTAGTAAGAAGTAAAGACAAGGAACACAAGAATAGCAGATGTAAGGAAGAGCTACTATCTCCGGGGCTGAAATCCAGATCTTGGGAGAGGTGTGTGGCCTCAGCTTACTGACTGGCAAAGAAGACACTGTGCTATCAGTGGGTCTTGCTGGAAATCTGCCATCTGGAACTTGCCAGAAACCCCACTCCCACCCTCAGTGTCAGGGGAAGGTTGTTCACAGTGAAGTGTCTCGTGGGAGACAGGTACCCTGCTGCAAGACTGTTGGAAACGGCGGGATGCCAGGGGAAGCCAGCGGGATCTGGACACTGGGGAAGCCTACTCAACGAGCACTTGGAAACCAGGATGGGACCCTCTCTTCCTCCTGCAGTGTCTCTCCGGCACCCGCTACTGACAAAGCTTAACGTGGTGCCGACTGGCAAAGAAACGGTAATTAAAGGGCTCAGATCCTTTTTCACTGGGAAGACAAAAAGGATGAATTTGGAGCCAAGCAGCAATAAATTGATAACCAGCACAAGAGAGGAGGGAATCCCAAATGGAAGGAATGCCACATTCAAGGGCAGGAAGGCCTGGGAGAGCACGCCATGTTCTGGGAGCAGCAGTGTTTCTTTTTGGTAATCAGAGCAGTGTCCCCTACATCTACCTCTACATCTCTGACCTTTCCGAACACAGGGCATGTTTCTGGGAGTCAGTGGTGGTGGTTTTACAATCCTCAATAGAAAACCCCAGCACATGCAGGCTTAGTAACTAGTCATTGATTGAGTGATTGCCTAATTGTTGCAACACTGAGGATTTTTCTACTGGGCGAGTCCCATAGGAGCCGGAGCCATCAGGGCGTGGGACCTGCATTTTTAGGAGCAGAGGCTCCAGAACATGGGAGGTGATTCTTCTCTACTACATCTGGAGTATTCAAAAATCGCCATCTAATAAAGGTTACTGGAAGCCAAACAAAACAGCAGCAGCAAAAGGTTGAAGTGTCCAGGTGACCAAGTGTTTGGAAACCTTATTGTGCTAGAAACAGTTGCATCCTGTTTGCCTCACTCCCTGTTTTCCCTCTTTTATGCCCACTCCCCACATGCTGCTTCCCATTCACTCTCTCTCTTTTCTTTTTTTCTTGAGTGAGAGAGCACATGTGGGGGAAGAAGAAGGAGAGAGAGAATCTTAAGCAGGCTCTTCGTCCAGCCCAGAGCCTGACCCAGGGCTTGATCTCATGACCCTGAGGTCATGACCTGAGCCAAAATCAAGAGTCAGCCGTTTCACCAACTGAGTCACCTAGGTTCCCCTGTTTCCCATTCTCTTGTCATGCTCTACACATCTGCCTAGCTTCATCCACACCCGAGTCCTCAAGGACCATCCAAATCAAAGACTCACAAATCCCTATCTCTAGCCCAGATCTCTCTTTTACGCTCTGATACCACTTGCCCAACAACTTCACCTGGCCTGCTACCAACAACACAGACTCCACATGTACGGAGCTGCACTCGCCAGCTCTGTGCTCCACACCTGGTTTTTCCTGTCCATTGTCCATCTTCTTTGTCCTAGTGTCACTGTTCAGTCAAGCCAGGAAAATGGACTTGAGTTTCCCTCTCCCACATTCTCACATCTGAGTCTTACTGAGTCAATACTCTTGGCACCTCTCCCATGAGCCCACTTCTTGCCATTCCCACCGCTACTTCCTGAGGTAAGGCCATGGGCATCTCTCCCCTGGGGCTCATGTTAGCCTCCTCACAGACACCTCTGTCTCCAGTTCTGTTCCTCTCAAAACATTTCTGCACGTAGCAGTCAAAGACACCTTTTAAAAAAAGATTTATTGATTTATTTGAGAGAAAGAGCAGTGAGCAGGAGCAGAAGGGACAGAGGGAAAGGGAGAGGGAATCTCAAGCAGACTCCACACTGAATGTGGAGCCCCATGCAGGGCTCCATCGCATGACCCTGAGATCATGACCTGAGCCCAGACCAAGAGTAAGGCACTCAACTGACTCTGCCTCCCAGGTGCCCCAAAGTCATCTTTCTAAAACTGAAATAGAATCGTATGACTCCCTGTGTAGAATTCCAGTATGACCTGCAATGTCCTTTGTGAGCTGGTGCTGGCTTGTGCCTCCAGTGTTATCTTTCATTACACTCCCACTCCCACCCCCCCTTCCAGAAACTTTCCAACATTGTCACTGGACTTCTGCACCTACAGTCCAATGCCCACCTGCTCCTTGCTCATCCAGTGCTGCCGTCTCCCGTGAGAGTCCACCCCAGACTCTCCAACTCTTCCCTTCCATTCTATAAACTCTTTGAAGGCAGAAACCATAAATTACTCATCTTTGCACCCCAAGCACTCACGATGCTGCTTAAAACTGAGTAGGAACTGAATTAAATTTACTTGACTTTTTTTCTCTTCGTTTGGCAAGGAAATAATATGACAAACAGGAGGGAGAAGGACATATGATTGCTGACTTTGAACAATTCAAGTGCTATCATAGAGAAAAGGGAATTCTGTGTTCCTCCCAAAAAAGTAGAAACCAAGATAATAGGTGGGTTTTCAAGGCGCTGAAGTTGAAGTCTGTATAAAGGAGATTTTTAGCAATTAAATCTACCTAATAATGGCTGGGATTATGTTGAAAAGTACTGAGTGCCTCTGCTGGAAGTGTTCAAAAGTAAGACCTCCGTGTCCATTTCTCAACAATTCCTGTCAAGGCGTTCTTTGCGTATGTAGACTCTGAAACTGACTCTAAAGTTCTGTGATTCTAGATACAACATAAAGAGAATTATTTTACAGTGACTCAGAATTTGCCCTCTAAGACCTTAGGATTGCCTCACCAAGATGTTTTCTGGTGAACAATGACTTGAAATGCCTCTGAAAACCAGTGTATAGTTGATGGTGAGTGGGTATCCCTGGGGATGAATCTGGGATTCATAAATCTAGGGGGGCCTCAGGAGATGATGACAAGAACACTCAGGATGGGCAGGCAGCCTGCCAGGGCAGACCCAGCTCTGAGCACAGGTAGGCAAGGGCCTGACCTCCAGGAACTCCTGGGGCGAGAGGATAGAGATGAGCAACATGGGAACCTGGCTGCAGGCAAATGGCAGACAAGGTTGGCCCCCAAGTTTGGTATTAGGTAGCCCCAGGACTCTAGATTATAGAACAACTGGTAAAAACAAGTCAGGGCCCCACTTTCAGGCAACTGAGACAGGAGGCAGGCACAGCACCATGGCAGGGCTGTGATTGCTATGCCTGGGGAGTGAGAGGCGGGCTTGCTTACAAGCATCCTTAATCACCAGCCTCATCTAAAGATCAGAGTGGGAGCACAGTAGGAAGTCAGCATGGACGCTGAAACACCAACCAGCTGCTCTGGAATTCTTCCTTTCCCCTACCTCTCAATGAGAACAGGGTTAGTTTCTTAGCTGGGATAGTTTGGGTTCCTTGTACTTGAGGCGATGTGGCTACATCTATGGAGTGAAGAGAAATGGTGGAGACATAAGACATAAGACATTTTCACAGCTTGGAGATTAATCTCAGTAGGTCACTGAGTTGAGGGAGCCTCAGTTTGAGAAAGAGTTCCCTCTACTGGCTGATCTAAGCCAGGGTCTGTTGACTCAGGGTATCTGATGGATTTAAGATTAGAAAGTTAATGTACTGCGTATAAGAAAATCATTGCTGGTTTTAGTTTATTTTTCTGATTTGGTTAGAGGTTCTTGGAGTCTTCCTTTTTCCCTCAGTCAACTTTCTTGAGGTGTACTTTACATTAAATAAAACATACACACACACACACACACACACACACACACACACACACATCCCTGTGTAACCACCACCCTCACCACAATCAAGATATTGAACATTTCTATCCCTCCCAAAAGTTCCATCATGCCTTTTTGTAGCTAATACCCATCCCTGATTCCCCATATCTCTGGGCAACCACAAATCTGCTTTCTGTCAGTACAAATTGCACTGCCTATTTTAGAACTTCAGGTAAATAGAACCACATAGTATGTACCCTTACGTTTAAATTCTATCACTCAACATAATGAGTTTGAAATTCATTTATATTATATGTGTTAGTGGTTAATCTTTTTATTGCTGAGTAGTATTCCATTGCATGAATATGTCCAAATGCATCCATTTGCTAGCTGATGGCCATATGGGTTGTTTCCACTTTGGGGCTATTATGAATAAAGTGCCATCAACATTTGTATACCAGTCTTTTTTGTGGACATATATTTTCATTTCTCTTGAGGAAATACGTGGGTGTGGGATTGCTAGGTCCTATGATCGGTGTATGTTTAACTTTATAAGAAATTGTCAGGCTACTTTCCAAAGTGGTTGTATATTCCACGAGCAGTATCCAGGAGTTCTAATTCCTTCTCATCCTTGTCAACACTTGATATTGTCAGTCTTTTTAATTTTAGCCATTTTTGTGTATGTATTGAATACGTGAAAGTCCTTATTAGATTTTATTTTGGTTTTGCTCTTCCGATGAGGAGGTCTTGGAGAATCTTTTATTAAACTTTTTATTTTGAGATAGCTGTTGATTCAAAGCAGTCTAAGAGGTACTATGGATCTTTTACCCATTTTCTCCTAATAGCAACATCTTGAAAAACTGTGGCACAGTATCACGACCTGTTGGATCTTTTTAAAAATACACACCTCTCAAAGTTTAATAAGTAAACAGACACCAGGAACCATCTGATCACGCCCTATGCCCAATTGCCAATGAGACAGACAGACTATGGAGCATTGGAAGCTGCCTGAACCATAATGCTGATGAATACTCTGAGCATTGCATTTCAGGGACTAGAAAAAGCACCAATCTGTTAATACTGGCAGTGCTCACTCTTAGTGCTTCCAGTCGGAAAATACAATATGTGGAATTTCAAATTAGACAGCCACAATGAGAAAGCAAGACTTAGAGTAAACAGCAAGGAGATAGACAAAACTATGGCACAAGAGATATTACTTAGAGCTCTGCCAGTAGGACCTTCACTAAGTGTGTCTTTTTTCCCTCGCATTGACAGTTTTCATCTTTCTGACTTTGGGACTAATTGTGGGTGGTTCCATTCATGGATAATGAAATAACTATGAACTTGAGTTAGCCCCCAACCTCATTTGAGCTAATAGCTTAAAATATTTGGCTAGATCCCAAAATAAGTAATAAAATGAACTGCTTGGAGTTTTAGCTTTTCCTGTTTCCTCTGCCCACACCTGGTGGAAGGACTGGTAAGCAGTGAAATGGCTACGATGTGGGGAGTCTGTGGAAAGAGGAAGAGAAAGACCCAGATAATCTTCAGCCTGGATAATTAGCCCCTATAGGCTCTAGAGTTGATGGTAATAAGAGGAGGCAAATCCTTGAGATAAATGTCATAAGATACTCCTACGGAAAAGTAAAGACAGAGAAGGTTGAATAACTAAACTTACGATAATTGTGTATGTAATCGAACAAAATAATGAGAAAGAAAAAGATGAACATTTACTTGATGAAAAACAAACATAGTGAATCTTTTCCCATTTCCTCTAGCATTTTCCTTCAGAAGATGGCCATCTTAGCACAGTCCCCACATTATTATTATATAATAATATCGATTATTATTATGATAGGACAATCACTTTTGGAGATCATTTGTGATGTCATGGCAAAGTCAAAGTCTCCAAGGTCAGCATCCCCCTTTCCATGTCGAATGGCTGCACCATCCCTCTTCCTCTTTCCTTGCCTCAGTCTCTGAAGGGTCTCTTCGCCTTCCCCATGTGAATTTGTCCCCTTGTGCCCTTGGCCACTCCTGCCTGCCCTCGAATCTTGCTCCGTCAGGAAACTGCAATCATGGTTTCATCTCCCCCATCCTTCAAACACATTCCTCAGGCCTGCTACCCTCTTCCTTTACTGACCTCCATGTCTTTTGACTTTCATTAATAAATATTCCTAAGTAGCAGTCCACACTCTTCAGTAAATTTCCCCACCACCCACGTGTCTCCTTGACCTTGGGGAAACTGCTGGCCTCCCTTACACACACCGTTTTCTCAGGGGTATCAGCATCGTCCTTGTCACTAGGGACCATGGCCTTTTCTCCAGTCTCATCACGCTGGTCTCATTGGACATTATGGATGCGTCCCTCCCATGGGTCACCCTTTGCTTCGTGGGGCGCTGAACTGTTACTCTCTTTCCTTGCTCCGTTTCTAGGATGTCTTTGTTGTTGCCTCTGTTGAAGCCTGTGCAGAAGTCCCCTTCTGGGCATTATTCTCCACTGTCCCTATCCAGTTTCTCCCAATAATCTCATCTGCTTCCTCATTGCAACTACAGCCTCTAAGCAGATGTCTTTGAACTTCAATGATTATATCTTTCTAAGGGCACCTTTTCTTACTCTACTTGGCACTCTACATACTTGTAAATTGTAGGGTCACATCAGGCTGAGATTGGGCTTTTTTTTTTTTTTTTTTAAGTTTATTTACTTAAATAATCTCTATGTGGGGCTTGAACACGTGCTCTTCCATCTGAGCCAGACGGGCGCCCTGAGATTAGGCTTTCACCTTTGTACTCCCTCGCATAATGTCCTGAATATAGCAGAGGCTCAGATGACATTTGCTGGATGGCGTTATCTTGCCTGTTGGATGTCGGGAGCCCTCAGCTGGACGGGCCTGTTGACACTGTGGCGAGACGAGGCCAGTTAAGCCCATCACCCCTCCGTGCCAGGATCCCATCCCAAGTAACACCCCTGGCCCGGGACATTTGGTAGTCTTGCCTGTACTGGTTCTTACGGATGACAGGCCGGCCTTTGGGAGAGAAGTCCTGGGAGTAATTGAGCCATGGTTGGCACCCACTCCACTGTTGCAAGCTGACAACAAGCGGGCAGGCGGCCCGTGCCTCTTCCGAGCAGCATCTCGTTTCTCGGAGGTGACTTTATATTGCTTTGCAGAGGCTGGCAAGCTGATTCGAGAGAGCCTACTGGGAGTCACACCTGAGTCTGGTGCCTGACTGCGGCAGACAGCTGGTTAGCGAAGGCGACTTTTACAGTTAAATTGTGTTCTGCCTGGGAATTAGAAGCTACTGCAGAAGGACAAATGCAAATGAGATCAGGAGCTTGTTAAGAAGCCACCCCGCCACAAAGCCTGGCGTCTCTCTGGCTGGTCTTCAACTCTTGTTTTGGGAAAACTTACGAGCCGTTTTCCAAAAGGCTTTCAGGCAGGACAGAGAGGAAGAGCGTGGGCTTTGGGGCATGATGGTGGCGTCGCTATTATAAGTAAGCACGGGCCATCCGGGTCAAATGCTGGCTCCATCCCTTTTGGGCTGGCTAACCTTGGGCAAGCTGCTTTCAGTCTTTGAGCCTCCGTTTCCTCATGTATGCTGTAAATGATAACATTTGCTTTGTTGGGATTAAAAAATATACAGATATAAAAACCTTAGCCCGGCACTTGGCCTAGAATAAGCCTTTAACAATGTTAGCAATTTCATCATCATCATTATTATTTCGTAGTAACTAGGAGACCTTGGGCAAGTCCCTTAACCTCATGGGGCCCTTTTCTCCATCTCTTGAGGTCGTTGTGAGAATTACATGAGAAAAGATCTATGAGGTGTTTGGCATAGGATGGTCACTTCGGGGGTGAGAGCTACATTATTATTGTTATTCTCATTAGCCAGGTGTCAGCAAGTTTGCTTCGCTTACCTTAGGATGGTGGGTACCTGCTGGCTAGGACTCCCTGGGGAGTTTAAAAAAAAAAAAAGCAGGAGAAAACAAAGTAGGCACAGGGTTTCAGAGAAAAGGTTTTCAAGTCAGATGGGTCTGGCTCACAGCTAATGACCTCCTTTAAAGTTGGTTTCCTTCTGTGAAAAAATGGGGACGGTCACAAGGTGATAGCATTACGCAGAGTCGTGGTGAGGATTCTTCAGACTGGTGACCGCAGAGTGCCCAGGAGAGACTCCTTGTCACCGTCAGTCTTCACAGAACAGAGCTGTGGTTATCGAGTGCGTGGGATTTCCTGCACAATGGAAGGGCAGGAGAGAGGAAGGGCAGGAGAGAGGAAGGGCAGGAGAGAGGAAGAAGAGAAGGACAGGGAGCAGGGGGTGGGGGAGGAGAATCAGAGAGGGAGGAGAGAGAAGTTTGGCTAATAACACGTAAAGGAGATGCTAACTTGCAAGAGACCAACCCTGCGTGTGCACTGAGATGACTTCCTACTCCATTTGTGCCCCCCGCGTGTGTCTCCCACGGCGCCAAGCCCTGTACTTAGAAAGCCATCAACAGATACTTATGGAATTAGTAGTTACCCCAGTGAGAGTTTATGTGTTTGCTCATTGCTGCAAGATTCTGGAACTCAAGCCTGCGGAGCTGCAGTGCCCTTCTAAAAGTCTGTGTCTGGGGAGTGCTGGCAGACCCGCCGTCCTCTGCCGTCTGTTCCTGTGGACCGAGAGGGTCTCATAAAGCCCCAAGGGTCGTGGTTTAATTCTTCCCCAAAGAGGGTGTCGGGGAGCCCGGATTGGATCTTTTGCGAGGGCAACAGTCAGCCTCGTGCAAAGTTCATAAAGCAGTATGTCCCTGTGGCCAACAGTTATAACCCGGAAGGAGATAGAGAGGAGCGCCCTCTGAGCCCCGCGGGCTGCAGGGAGAGCACCGGTGTCCTGCACCCTCATTTGCTCGCTGGCCAAACTGTGGGGAGAGGGAAGGGCTGTTTGTTTTCCTCCCAGAACAGGAATTCTCAGGAAATCGATTCTCCCTCGTTGACAATGCATACTAAGTGATTGAGAGGCCATTAAACCCATTAATGGGGTGCTCTTTAAATAAAATACGTCCCTAAAAGGCATCTTAGACTTGGCAAAGTCAGTAGAGCTGACAGTGTGCTGGGCCTGCCCAGGGACCGTAAATAGCACAGAACAAATATTGAGAGGTGGGGGGGGGGGAGGGGACGGGTGGGCAAACAGAGGCTGAGGGAATCAGAAACAATGAATAACTTGGTGCATGAAGGACAAATGTTGCCAGACAAGCTTAATGGCTTTTATTTTATTTTTGACAGGATTTACAAAACGGGTAGATGAAGGGAAGCTTGCATCTTGATTTCAGTTAAACATTTGGCACTGCCTCCCACCAAATTTCATGCACAAAATTAATTCAAATTGTCTTGGATGGAAGCGCAGTCACATGGGTTGGAAATTGGCTGGCGCTTGGTGAACAGCAGGGAGAGGAAGGTGGCCCCCTGTGGCTGGCCTGGTGGTAAGGCCTTGTTTTAATTTCTGTCAGAAACTGGGGCTCCTCATTCTCCAGCTTCTCCCTCTGTAATAATAACAATAACAACAACAGCTAACATTAACTGATCACATACACTGTTCCAGATCCCAGGCACGCTACCTTACTGAGTCCCTTTGTTCTTTTAGCCCCTTACGTTTCTCTCTTCACTCTTTGTCTTCCTTCCCCAGCAGCTAGTCAGCCATGTTGATTGCCTCAGGAGTCAAATGTGATTAGAATGTAGAGGATGCATGGCAAAGAGAAAATGTTCGGGAGAAACGAGAACAGAGAGGGGCTTCCACCCTCTGACTAGAAACCAGCTCCCCTGAGAAACGCTGGTGAGGAGAAGGGAAGATGGGGCTGAGGGCATGGGGCCCTGCTCTCAGTTCCTAGGCAGAGCCGCTGCCTGTGTCTCCCACCGCCCACCGCCCCTGAGAGGGAGTCTCCTGGGGACAGTCACAGAGGCTGCCACCACCAGCGGGGATCAGGAAGCAGAGAGCGGCCCAGCTGGACAGTTTGGCCAAGAACATTGACCTCTCAGCAGTGACCCTCGGGGACTGAGGACTGCGAGTCAGCTGCTCGCTGTCTCTCCCGGAGAGGTGAGGACTCAGTAAACAAGTGAGTTGAGTTACAGGAATATTTTTCCTGGCATACCTGAGATGGTGGAGGCATTGGCTGAGTTATTCCTCACAGAAATGCTGTGAAGGACGGCTCACGAAACAGACAGGGAGAGGAGAAGTAGAGGAGCCAGACAGGAGATCGGGCAGGAGCCCCCTCTACTGACATTTTGCCCTCACTAGAGGGTGGTGAGAACCTTCTGGTTCTAATCCAGCTTGCTGTTTCATGGAAGGCAAAGGCCACTGAAAGTCTTTGGTGAGTGGCAACAAATTTTGGGGAATAAATAGCCCAGTAGAGGAAATTCTGTTTCCGCAAAGTTCTGTTTTGTTTTATGGTGCCATCATAAAAAGTGAGCTTTCTTCCTCCCTCCCTCCCTCCCTCCCTTCCTTCCTTCCTTCCTTCATTTAGTCAATGAACATGTGTATTGGGAGCCTATTGTGTGCCAGGCGCAAGCTTGAGTCAGGCCCCGCGTCTGTTTTCTGAGGGCTGCTGCCTGCTGAGGGCACATACACACAAATGGGCAATTTAATTCAGGGCTCTTTCTGTTTTTAAATGCCCTGAGCATATTCTCCTTCTTGATCCTTCTTCAATAGCATTGAACTTAATTTTTTCAATTTACGGGATTCAAAGTTTAATATTTGAATTTTTAAAGCCAACGAGCTAGATCAACATATATTTGCTCAACTGAGTTTTGACAAAGGTATCGAAGCAGGTTCAACTGGAAAAGGGTAGTTTTTTCAACAAATGATGCAGAAACAGCTGGATATTTATATGAAAAAAAAAAGTGAATCTTGACCTTTATCGCACATTATACACAGAAGACAATTGAAAGGACTAATAGGTCTAAATAAAAAGCTGGAATTATAGAACACAGAAGAAAAGAAAGGATACCATCTTTGTGATTTTCATCTTATTTAAGTTTTCTTAGGACACAAAAAGCAATAATCATTAAAAGAGAGATAAATCTGGGAGTGCTGACAGATGGTAGCTACACTTACTGTGTCAGAACTGCATAATGTAGAAAACCGTCAAATCACTCTGTTGTACATATGAAACTAAAGTAACATTGTAAAAAAAGACAAATTTGACTTGAATAAAATTAAAAATTTTTATTCTTTGAAAGATTGAATAGCCAAGCCAGATAAAGGTTCACAAAACTAATATCTCACAAAAACAAAAGCCTGTATCCAGAATATAGAAAGACGTCTTATAATTCGGTGATACAAAACAAAAAAACCCAACTCAGTTTTTAAAAATGGGCAAAAAAATATGAACAGAAATGTCACAAAAGAAAATGTATAAAAGGCGAAAAAGCACATGAAAAGCTGTTCAACATTTCATCTCATCAGGGAAATAAAGATAGAAACCACAACAAAATATCATAGCATGTCCGTAAGAACAGCGAAACTTTAGAAAGACTGACAATACCAAGTGTTGGCGAGTGTGTGGAGCGACTGGAACTCTTGCACACTGTTACAGGCATGTGAAGGCGTCCACGTGCTTTGGAAGACAGTTTGGCAATTTCTTATAAAGTTCATTATACCATTACCATTTACTCAATGATTTCAATCTTAAGTAACTAAACAAGAGAAATTGAAACATATATCTCAGCAAAAATTTGTGCATGAATATTCCTAGAAGTTTTATTTCTTTTTTTTCTTAAGATTTTATTTATTTGAGAGAGACAGAGAGACAGACAGAGAGAGAGAGCATTCACGAGCGGGGGAAGGGGCAGAAGGAGAGGGAGAAGCAGGCTTCCCGCTGAGCAGAGAGCCTGATGGGGGGTTCGATCCCAGGACCCCCGGGATCATGACCTGAGCCAAAGCCAGGTGCTTAACCAACTGAGCCACCCACGTGCCCCATAGTAGCGTTATTTCTAACAGTTAAAAACCAGAAACAACCCAAATGGCCATCAACTGTTGAGTGGTTAAGCAAATTGCAGTATAGCCTTGCAGTGGGATACTATGCAGAAATAAGGAGAAAAGAACTATTGAAGTGTGAAACAACATGGATGAGTCTTCGATACTGTGTGTTGAGAGAAAGAGCCAGATACCAAAGCCTACATAATGTATAATTTCGTTTCTACTTAATCATTGAAAAAGTAAAACCAATCTGTAGTGAGGAGCGAGCAGAGCGGTGGATTCTTAGGGGTGAAATCTCAGGCTCTGGAAAACAATGATGCATTCAACACATAAGTAAGAAAGAATAGGAGAGGAAGACCTCCCTTATAATTATTCCAAGGATCATTCGATTCCCACTTAATTGAGTTTTTCCCTGCCCAGATGCCCAGGAGAGGTAGGAAACTGGGTATTTATCTACACAGCACAACTAATTCATAAATACTAAATTCGCTTCCTCCCATCTCCTTCTATAATTTCCACAGTTGTGTAGAATGTAGAACAGATTGGCCTCCATTAGAGCCAGGAGAAGGGAAAGGGAATTGCCACACTGGCTTAAGAGAACTATCTGATAAAAATAAGACTTTCTTTTATTGTCTGGCAAAGTGGCCAAGAGTTTCGAAGTAAACATACTATATATTTTGCTTTGAGCATTATATTTCATTGACAAATAGTATAAGTTTTATAACACAAGCTGCCGACATCTGTTATAAACAAGGTTTTGGAATAGGTTTTGGGCACATTCTCCCTCACCAAAAGCTAGATTAAAATGCCTTCGTGCTGTGGGCTGGATGCCCGTAGTGCGCTGTGGAACACACGTAGACAAGAAAACTGTGCACCAAGGGCTTCGTGGAGGAAGAGTCCTGAAGGTTCGAGAGAAGAATTCACTGTGAAAGTAAGCTACGTCACCCTTATGGAATTTGGTGTGGTGGTAGGAGTGAATTTTTTGTTTCTGTTTTCCAAGTGAATGGCTTCGTGCATGACTCATGTTTTAGAGAACAGGGGCAAACCCCAAACTGTGTGTCTTCTTGGTATCTTAGATCGCGAAACAATTCTTCCCTTGTAAGTTCCTTAAACGAAGGCTACCCCCTTCGCCTAGGCTCCTGTCTGGACCCAGGGGCGCAGCCTTAGTGGGCGATTTGCATGTGGTTCCGGATGAGGGTCCCCATGATTCGTATTTGCCTTCACCCCTGCCTGTTTGGGGGGTAGCAGATAGGCCCAACTGGTGCGTGGCCAATAGGGTAAAAGCCCTGCCCTATGTAACTGTTTATGATTACATTGTGTGGGGGAGTGCGGTGGGGGCCAGCGCCTTTGCAGACCTGCTCCTCACCCCATTGCCCTGTAAAGACAGGGGAACTATTTTTCTCTGATGAAACAATGAGTAAGAGAAGTCTAAAAGATGTCTGAGGTCACCTTCTATGCACCTTCTGGGCAAGCAGGGCTTGTCCCTGGGATTACATCTGTGTTTTTCTTTGTACTAGCTTCAAAAATATAGACAGTTTCCAAAGATCTCTTCGAGGTCCTTGTCTGTGCTCTTGACCCTTGGCAATCCCACTCACTCCACGGCTTTCTCTTTCATCTGTGTCCATCCAGTATCTGACATTGAGTCTATGAAGGCGAATCTAACTCATGTGGGGCTCTCTGGATGTTCTCAATCGTACAGGAAGCCAAACGTGGCCCCCTTAGTAGGTAATTAGTTTTTGACGGAGGTGTGCTTGGAGTATAGTCTGCAGGGAGGCATGACAGAAGGCGTGATCCACGGGGTCAGGGGAGTGTTTGTACAGAGGTAATGATCTTGAAAGACAAATGGGGAGTTGGCCAGGGAGAAAGGGATCAGAGAGGGGAAGGGCATTTCAGGTAGAAGAATAGCTACGAACAAAGGCATCACATTGCCTTGGGGAATTACAAGTATAGTGGTTTGAATTAAATATTCATAGCAAATTCCCATAGAGCTCTTACTAGTTGCCAAACACTGTCCAAGGTTTTTTTTCTTACTCCTACCTATCCTTCAAAGCCCAACCCAAATGATTCTTCCCCTACCAACCCTTCCCTGTTCTCTCTTTATGGAAACAACCTCAGTTTCCTTTGGACTTCCATAGCATTTGACTTGTGACATTTATTTCTTTATCTTGTAGTTTAGTTAATAAAGTATCTCTGATACACTGTATTTGCTACATGGCCCGAGAGCCTGGAAACAGGCAGATAGATGCATGTTTCATATCTCCCTCAGGGCGCCCAGCACAATACCCTGCACATGGTTGCTACTAAAAAAATTTGCTCATCACTGAATGAATGAGTGGGTGAGTGAACGGTCTCTTCAGGCAATATCGTGGTAACTCACTATCACTTTTTCCTTCTTGAAACCACCAGCTGTGACTTAAGATTCGAATCCCCTTTCTGTATATATAATCCCCTTTTTTCTTATAGGAAAAGATGTTCTTACTCACATCCAGGGTCATTGCATACATTTTAACTTGGCTCAGGTTTACCCTGTGAATCAAGTTGTTTTGGTGATCCTCCATTTTCCTAAATTCACCTTCTTTCTATAACTCCATTCCTTAGAAAAGCTCTTTACTTCCCTGTGTTTCTGTTGGCCGGCTTTGAGGTTCCCCCATGATCCAGTCAACAGTGTCTTTCTTGAAATTACCTCACCACAGCTGATGAACCCCTGAGTTCGGCCCAGAGAACGTCTACATAGTCACTCCCCAGGTACGCAGTGTTTCTCTCCTCCCACTTCATGTCTCAGACCCTGATTCCTTTTTTTTTTTTTTTTTTTTAAAGATTTTACTTATTTATTTGACAGAGAGAGAGATCACAAGTAGGCAGAGAGGCAGGCAGAGAGAGAGGGGGAAGCAGGCTCCCCGCTGAGCAGAGAGCCCGATGATGCGGGGCTCGATCCCAGGACCCTGAGATCATGACCTGAGCCGAAGGCAGAGGCTTTAACCCACTGAGCCACCCAGGCGCCCCTCGGACCCTGATTCCTTTAAGTGCTCCAAGGCCTTCCCACGTCTACCCACACCTTCCGCCTCTCCTAAAACTCACCTACTCCCTCACCCCTGAGGACTCTCTGCCATCTTGGTGACATGGACCTCATGCCCATTTCCAGTTGTCATTGTTCTCTCCCAGGAAAGCTTTCACAGATCTAAAATTAACCGTTTTCCTCTCACATTCTGAATAATCTTAGGGTTTTTTCCATTCCATATATCATGAAAAGCACTTAATCTCTCACATAGTAAGTTGTGGTTGTTTTTGCTTATCTTCTCTCCTATCCCCTCACAGAAACTATTCCCTTCAGCTCCCTCAGGTAAATCAAAGCCTAGACTTTCATTTCATGGACATCGATATTAATTGAGCACACATTATGTGCCAAGCAATGCAAATAGTTTGGTGGGGGAGACAGATGTGCAGGGAGGACTCCGTGTGTTTAGTGCCCAGGGAACAGAGAGAAGGGGAGGGAGGAACTGATGCCCGAGTTCAGTTGTGAAGAAGATGGAGCTGGGTGCATGGCATGGGATGGCAGAAGGCAGAAGGGTAGTGGTGGAAGGGGAGGGAACATTCCAGACAGAGGGGAGAGAATATAGGTCTTTTTTATGAAGCCCTGTCTCTCTCTCTCTCAGCACTCCTGCTAAATGGCCTTGGGTATTTCTCTTAATGGACATCTGGTCTCCCCAGCTCTATTGTAAGTGTCTTGAGAACAAAGATGCTGCCACTTCCTTGGGATTGTGAGAAATTGCTAGAAGTAGCAGACACTATTAAGAAGAGCACATGCTGGGTAGGTGTTGGAGGGATGAGTGAAAGGTCTGCAGAGGTGGGCTCCTTTAAATGAAATGGTAGGTTTTGTCCCCGTGTGTAAAGATAGCTCCACTCTGTGCCTTGAAATGAAGAGTGAACAGACGATCAATAGCTTCTAGCTTCTGGCCTGGGTGTGGTAACATCCAGGCCATTAATATGCTGCTGAGCCCTTTCCACGGACATTTGTTTCCCGAAGCTGTGCTACAGCATTTCTGAGGTCCTTGGCTTCCTCTCCTACTGTTTGCACACCCTCGGGGAGGAAGGGCTCTCTCTCTCTCTGTTTATGAACAAGGTAATGTGTGTCAAATTGCCTTGGCTTCACCAGGCAATTGTGCACCTTTAAAAGGTATGGGGAAATGTTTCTCTGCGGTCAGATTGGCCCATAATGCACATCTGTTCTCTTGACCAAACTCCAGCCATCTGCCCTCGCTCAGCTGCTAACTCTACAACCTGCTCCTGGCCGGCAGCCCAGGCCCAGCAGGACGTTCTCTGTGTGGCCAGCCGGCTGGGTTTCCCGCTGTCCCGAGGCACTGGAGGGTGGCCGTCAGAGGACTCCAAATTCATGGGTCCTCATAGCTTCAGGGCATCCCCAGGAAATCTACAAAGGGCTCAGGAAGGACCCCAGGGGAAAAGGAGAGACTCGAAGAGGATTTGCCTAAGGAGAAGCAATGAACACTGCCTCGGGGAAGATCAGGGTGGAAACTGAAACCAGGATCTTGTTTGTTTTTTCCTTTTAGAAGATGACCTGCGAGGGGGTTGAATTCAATGAAAAGCCAGACACATTTTTGTCTTTCTCCGAACTTTGGCTTTCCCCAAATTCCATGCATGGGTCCTGCACTTAAGTAAATCCCTGTGAACGACGTGCAGCCACCACTGGGAACAGTGCGGAATTAAACCCAGTTGCCCTCATGGAGGATTTCATTTCCGAAGACCTCCATATCCAGCACCTCAGGACTTCTGACCGTCCCATGACCTCCACCCCTTTCCCAGGGGCTGCCGCCACTCCCCTGGGTGACCGTAGCCTGTCGCCGTGCTTCTGCTCTTGCCCCATCGTGGCCTATTCTCAACACAGGTGCCAGAGTTTGCTTCTTAAAATAGGACAGACCCTGTCACATCTTGGTTTGAAACTTTCCAGTGGCTCCCCTCCCTCCCCCCAACACAGAATAAAAGTCAAGATCCTCATCTTGGCCATCAGGGCACTCCTCTTATTCCTTCCTGACCTCGATTCTTTCCCTACCCCTCGTTCATTCTGATCCAGCCACACTGACCTCCTCTGTTCCTTTTGTTGGGCACTCCTCCCCCAGATGTCTTTGCTTCTTTGCTCAGCCGGCCCCTTATGTCACTCCCTTACCGTCTTCTGGTCTTTGCTCAAATGTTGCCTCTTCCACCGGGCCCTCTTGTCATCCCTGTTTGAGATTGCTCTCATGGCCCGGGTGGGGATGGGCTCCTGCAGCCTGGTCTAGGCATTTCCTCCTGAGGATCACACTTCCTTGTTGGGGTCCCCGTGACTCCTGAGTTATGGCTGCGGATTGGGGAACATAATGGGGAATGTACTCGGTACCGGTTCTCTAAATCACTTGAAGTGCTTGTTAAAGCCCAGACTGCTGGGCCCCACCCCAGTTTCTGAATCAAGGGGTCTGGAGCAGCGCCTGAGAATTTGCATTTCTAACCTCTTCAGTAACATCTTAAGTAATGCTGATGCTGCTCATGCCGAGGTCACCCTTTGCAGCAGTGAGATGAGAGCATGAGAGAGGAAGGTGCTGGATTTATTCTCTGTTGCCTCCTCCTCCGTGGTAGCTTTGAAAATGACTTCTCTCTGTGAAGTGGAGCCAGGTTGCTCTGTGAATGGGGTAACATGTGACTGAATCCCTCTCCTTGGACGTGGTCCCTTTACTGTTCCGTTCCCTCCTCTCAGAATGCCCCCTCCCACACTCTGGGTCCGCTCACCCAGAGCCCCGTGGGCCCCGGTCCAGTGTCATCTTCTCCAGGCGTTCTTCCAGACCCCAACCACAGTAACCTCTGCGCTTCTCACATCCCGCCTTGGGTTTTTGGCAGACATGTGTTCGCCTTAATCCCCTGAAAGTGAGCATGTGTGTGTGGCCAGAGGGAGGTGCCTGATTTGTTTGGGGTCTTCTGTAGCTGTGCTTTGTGCTTTGTGCACCAATCCTAGTGTCTCCCCTGTCCCAATCTGTTGGCAGTTTCTCTTTCTGTAGTACAGAATTAGAGTTCCACTCTCAATGCCTGGAGTTAAGCATTGCCTTCCTCAGGGACCTTGTTCACGGTGTCAGTGTCTCTGAGAGGACAGCAGTCATTCGTGTCTGGAGGTCTTGTCCTCATTCTCCTCACCATTACTGAGAGCATCCCTTCATTGACGCCCAAAACACCAGTGGAGGATCTGTGCCACATTGGGAGAGACTGTCACTGACCCTTCCTTCAGGGAAGAGGGCAGATCCAAGTGGGAGGAAGAGACCGTGTGTGTTCGGAGGGACCGGAGAAGAAGAGGGGCGTGAGAGGGAGGCAGGATCTCATGATGATGAAGAATGTGGGCTTTGAGGCAGGCAGAATTTGTTTAAATCCTAACTCAGCCAGTTATTAGCTTTTCGATCTTGGACAAGTGATCTATTTCTCGGCCCTCCATTTCCTCATTTGTCAAGCAGGTATAATCCCAACTCCCACAGGTGTTTGTCACAAAGAAATGGACCTACAGATTGTCAAGTCTCTGGCGCAGTGGCTAGCAGAGACGACGTGGGCGAGGACCAGCAGCTACCGCAATGAGCAGTGTGGAAGGGGACCGACGTTTCCTTGTTTCTCAGTTGGCTGATGAGTTCTTCCCCTTTCAGGTTTCTGGCCTTGGACCTGCTTGCTGACAGTAGGGTCAAGATAAGGCTCCCTTGTGATGCTGTTCTATCGGGACAGTGATTTCTGTGAGCATTCGATGAGCGCTTGCTGGCCACGGCATGGCGTTAGAGGAGCTAGGAGGGAATTGTTAAAAATGGGTAAGCCCTAGGCTCACGGTACTCACAGCGTGGAAGACCAAGTTGTTGTTGGATGGTGGGATTTTCAGAGAAGTCCTTTCATTCCATCCTTCACAAATCCTTACTGCCCTCGAAATCTAAAGACAAGAGAAGACACACGTGGGATGTGCAATGTACATCTTCCTGATTGTCAAAAATTAAGCAATCTGAAAACATAAGTGTTGGGGAGGCTGAGGACTAAGGGGGCCTCTCATACACAGCCAGTGGAAATATAAATTGACACTATCACTTTGGAAAACAACTTGGAACTGTCTAGTAAATTTGAACATCCATATATACCTGACAACCCAGCAATTCCACTCCCATTATACACCTGGAGAGTCTCTTCACATATGAACTTGAAGACACACGAGGAGTGAAAACAAACAAACAAAAAAACAACAGCCCAAACTTCCATCAGCAGAAGACTGGATAGATAACGGGTGGTCTTTACTTATAGTAGAACAGTCTGTGGGAACGAGAGTAACTAAACTGTGGCTATCCTCGTCGGCCTGGCTCAATCTTGGGTAACATAATATTGTGTGAACAAAGCAAGTATCGAGAGACTACTTAAAGTGGGATAATAATGTTGAAAAGCTTCAAAAGCGAAACAAAACAGTATATTATTTAGGATTATATATATAACATATATATGATAAAATTATTTTTTTTAAATCAAACAGTAAGCACAATTTGGGACAGGGAATGCAGAGCACAGGTGTGTGCAGCGATATTGGTAATATTCTACTCTTTGAGCCGGGTGGTGGATTCATTAGCACTTGTTTATTTTATTGTTTTGCTTCCTATCTAATATTGCGTGCATTACATTGCATGCATTCTTACGAATATATCAAACATCATACAATTTTTTCAGTCTGGCTTTAGAGGCAGACAGGCAGAGCATGCATCTCATTTCCCACATAATCTTGGGTTGTTACTTCCCTTCTCAAACTGTAATACTTAAATCTATCATCTTTTGAGAGCTTACTGGATGCTAGCCACTGTGCTATGTGCTTTCCCTCTAACATCTCAAGTTAGTTCTTGCAAAGTCTTTTTGATGTGGGTACTGTTCCCATTTCACAGACGAGGAACTGAGGCTAAGGGAGGCCAGTAAACTCACCAAGGGATCAGCTCGTGAGTGGCAAGGCAAGAATTCCAAGACAAGCCTCTAGCCGGACACTGTAACCCTTCCACGTTCGTGGAATCAGGATCATTTTCATTCTGCGTCGCCGGGTTGTTCCGAGTCCTGAGTGCCCGTGCACCTGTGAAGCCTCTTACAAACTTAAAGGCCCGTGGAGCGCTAGACGCTGGGAGGAGCCCCCAGCCTGTCCCTCTAACGAGGCCCTGCCTTTCTGGCTCAGCGGGGCTCGCATGGAAGCAGGTGCTGAGGGTCCGGTGCATGGGGCTTTACCCTGAACCAGCTTTCCTGTGGGCGTTTTGGGGTCTGCAGCCTTAAGTGTGGGGGGTTTAGTAAAACAAGGAATCCTCACTCCAGGTTGGATCTTAAGTGCACTTGAACTGGGAACACAGGGCGGTGGTTCCGGAGAACGTGCAGGTCTTTGCTTTTCTACACTTGGGAGGAAGCCGTGCGTTCCCCCTGTGCTTGCCATGGGGGTGTGAGTCAATGGCGAGTGGGACAGGCACCCATATAGGCCACTAGGGGGATAGGCAAGCACAGGCACTTTGATCACCTTCAATTAGAGCAGCTTAACTGGCTTCTTTCTCATTTAGAAATATGGGGACAGCATTTAATGCCCCCATGGGCCTCTTGTCTGGTTGATAAAATCTTCCCATCTGTTTCCAGCAATGGATCCCTCCAGCTTCTTAAAAGCCCAGTCAGAGACTTTGCCTTAACTAGGAGAGAGCCAGGGTGTGGGTAGGTTAAATGTGGGAATTTCTGCTCGCTTCAGCACAGTGGTTTCTGGAACTCATTGGTTCGGGGTTTTGTTTTGTTTTGTTTTTTTAAACAAACTGACTCCGAGGTTAGTTCCCTTTCTAACCGATTAATCTCTTATGCTTGGCAATTACATGTATTTAGAAAGTGGGTAGGATTTGGTTCTCCTGGAATAGAACTAATTTGCCATTTGTGGTAAAGAGCAAAATTCCAGAGTCTGTGGTGTGCAAAGCAATGGGTTTTACCTTTCTTAGATGTACACCCTGGGCTTATGATTCTTGCACTAATCGTAGCTAAATTAGAGCAACTGGCTTGTTTATTTTAGATAATTTATAGCCATTCTGTGTTTTTTCCCGTTGCCTTAGAGAGGAAAGAAAAAGCCGCCATTTGTAGAATGCTCATTATGTTCTGGGCTTTTTATGCGTATTATCTAATTTCGTTCTCATGATATCTCTGGACGAAAGCATTATAAGCTCTAGTTCACAGATGGGAAACCCAGCTAAGAACGTGTCACGTTCACGTTTACAGTTAGCAGAGGAGCTGGGGTTTGACCTCAGGTCAGCTGGCCCCACAGCCTTCCACTAAGTATACTGCTTCCCAGGCCTTCCAGTGTGGGCCAGAAAAAGAGGGCTAGAGCGATGAGGGGGTGACAGCCTAGCCCTGTTGGTTGGGAGGTTGATTGCAAGTATTTGTTACTACACCATGTGGTGAATAGTTTCTTTTCCCACGTAGTGACTTGGTCTCACTCGTATTTTGTGCTGTAATTTGATGTTGCTTTGAGTTCCCAACACAGCTCAACCACTCAACAAGTTCCTCATTGATAGAACTGGGATAATAATAGTATTTAGTTCTTAGTTGCTATGAGTTAAGTAAGGCACCACTTAATGTGTGTGGGTGCCAAGTAAGGCTCAATAAGCGGGGGTCTGTTATTGGGGCCAGCCCTGAATTGCACACTTTCTGTGGCCAATCAGGAATAGCTCGCCGTGGTCTGCAAACCTTGGAATTCCTGAGTCTGCGTCACAATATATTATTAAGAAAACGTGACTCTAAGGTACTCTACCTATTTAGAAGGTGATTGCTGGCATTGGATTTTATGGCTTTCGCGTGTTTGTTTCCTTTATGGAGTGTATAACTTGGGAAATGTATACTTTAAGCTCCCTAGTCTTTATAACAAATGCGTCTTTCATTCTCTTGCCTGCTGCCAAATATTTATGTAGTATTGGATGCATTCATTCACTTATTCAGCGAATATTGAGCTCCTACTTCGTCTTCCTAGAGCCTCGGAATGTATGCCCTAGGTTCCTGTGCACAAGAAGGCCAAGTTCTAGTGCAAGGAGACATATACTTCCAAAAATAGTCATATCACTCATATCACTTCATATCACATATAGGAAATATGTTGGAGCCAGGAGAAGCAGCAGCTATCTGTGTCTGGAAGAAAGGGGGAGAGTAAGGGGGACTTTGAGATGGAGGAAACCCAGGGAGAGGAATGGGAGGCATGTGACATTCTTTGTCTCAAGACTAAGGGGTGTGATAGGGTCAAACACAGGTTACATGTGAGGGAGGCCGGAGGCAAGCCAAGTAAGGCCAACAGTCCCGATTAAGAAGGAATTTCCAGGCCACGCCAAGGATCTGGGGCTTTATATGTACACACCCAGAAAACTTGACAGGGGGTTAATGGAGCGGGAGCACCAGATTTCCACTGTAGAAGGAAAGCGGCTGAGACTGGAGGCAGGGAGACCAGTTAATAATAAGAGCAGCTTGTGTTTTAACTCAGTCCTCAAAAGTACCCTATAAAGTAGGTATTGCTGTTATCACTTTACTGATGAAGACGCTGAAATACAGAGAAGAAACTAGCCCAAGGTTCACACGGTGACTAAGAACGGGCTACTTGGATTTGAACCCTATCAGCATGACTCCAGAGTCTGCAGATAGAAACGCTAGACAATGGCATCTCACTAGAACTCTACCGTCTAAGAAACTATGGTAATAGTCCTCATGAGAGATGGTGAGTACTGAACCACCTGCATAGCCCTGAGGCTGCAGGGTCAGGGACAATTGTCCTCTGTAACAGAGGTCACTACGTGTCCACTCAACATGCATTCTCTCTCTTAGCACTCCCCGTTTTTATCTGAGTGCCTGACTGCCTGGTATAAAGGTTATAATCCCTTCCCTGCAGCTGAGTGTGGCCATGAGGCAAAGTTCTGGCGAATGAAATATTTAGGAGTGTCGTATGACAGCTTCTGGAGAGTTTCCTCATGATTGGCACATGCCGTTTGCTTCCTTTTTACTGATCCCTTTCTCCATCCTGCTTTGTGGAATGGGATGTGGTGGCTACCATCTTGGATCATGGCGGTGGGAGCCACTCCCTGGAAGGAGCAGTGTGGGCAAAGGAGAACTCCTACACCTGCCTGAACTGCCTTCCCTGGGATTTTTGCTGAGAGAGACGTACATTTTTATTTTGCTTGAGACAGTGTTATTTTGGGTCTTTGTTACTTTCAGCCAAACCTGTTACCAAAACATCCCCCAACTTCCTAGAGGAAAATTATAAGCGTTGGAAATATAAAATAGAAGGATCAATGTAAATGAAATAAACTCTGCACGTCGTAAAACAAAAATCACCATTCAATTTGTTTGGCAACAGTTTAGAAATCTCAACATTTTTGTCAAGGTAGATGATGAAAACGAGGAAAGCTACAATCAGTGCAAGAGGTGGACCTGATTTCCCAGTGTGTCAGGGTCAGGAGACACAAATGTGCCAGCATTCCATTGTGTGGGGGTCATACTCCCCATTACCACCCCGAGGAAAGTGATCACCTGTAGCAGATTTTATTATTAGTTCCCCACCCCCTCCCTGTAATAATAGGATTATACTTTTACGCCCTTTGCAACGTGACATTGGCAATGCCTCCTCATAAAGTAGGTGAAATATACATTCCCTTGCCATTAATTTTAGGGCTTGACCATGCAACTTGCTTGATCAATAGAATGTTAATGGTTGCAATACAGGTAGAAGCTTTAAATATGCTTGAGTGGTTCTATTTGCTTCTTACACTTCTGCCATGTACTATGAGAAGGACACGTCCTTGAATGAGGTGCTCATGTATGAAAATTCATGAATGCTCCTTTTAAGTCAGTTTATATAAAGATGTGAAAATACCAACCTGGAAGCATCATGATCCAAAATGATGGCAGTGATCCTTTTATTTTGGTAGTAGCTTCATTTATATATAATTCAATTTACCCATTTAAAGTATATAATTCAATGGTGTTTTGTATTTTTATAGATCTGTGTAGCCATCATCACAATCAATTTTAGAATACTTCCATCAGCTCCCAAAGAAACCCCCATACCCTTTAGCAGTTACTTCTTGCTCCCCAAATTCCAGTCTCTTTCTCCATCCTGAGGCAACCGTGAATATACCTTCTGTCTCTATGGATTTGTCTGTTCTGGACATTTCATATAAATTGAATCATACATTCGGTATTCTTTTGTGACTGGCTTCTTTCACTGAGTGTAATATTTTAAAGGTCCATCCATGTGATAACATGAATTGTTGTTTCATTCTTTTTTTTTTAAAGATTTTATTTATTTTATTTGACAGAGAGAGAGAGATCACAAGTAGGCAGAGAGGCAGGCAGAGAGAGAGGGGGAAGAAGCAAGCTCCCCGCTGAGCAGAGAGCCCGATGCGGGGCTCAATCCCAGGACCCTGAGACCGTGACCTGAGCTGAAGACAGAGGCTTTAACCCACTGAGCCACCCAGGCACCCCTATTTCATTCTTTTTATGGACAAATAATACTCCATTATGTGGCTATGCTACATTTTATTCATCCATTCATCAGCTGATGAATTCAGTGGTACTTTTGCGTAACCACAGAAATATGCAGAAGGAAGAAGAGCGATGCGATGCGCTGATGACTCCACGGGACCGGTCACGTCCACTTAGCGTTACACCCACACAGTAGTCCATTTGTCATTGTAAATAAATATGTTGCCATACGATTTAATATACCAGTCTCTCTGAGACTTAACCAACATGAAACAGTGTCTCCAGGTACGATCGACTTACAATTCCGCATAGCTCATGGAGACTGAAAGTTTCTTACTAGGTAACTAAGTCCTTTCTTCTATCTGGTCTGCTGTGTGATGCTATCAGAATTCTAGTGTTACTTCCTCCTTCACGGCCTGTACTCTTCGATATCTTTATTTTACTGAATCAGCAGGTTTACTGATACCCAGTTTCAAATATATTTGTCCATATTGCCCACGGTCCCCCAAGGACTCTGTCATCTCAGTTATCATGAAAACACTACAGTGACTAAGGAGTCCTGGTGTCCCACCAGGTCAGAGATGCAGCCTATCAGACTAGAGCAATTTTCTTTGGAGCAGTGACTGTCAACCCTAGAGATGGATTAGCACTACCTCAGAAGAGTATCCTTCAAAGACAGAGCAATATTTTGTCCCATTGCTTTGGTTTAATTTCGATTGAATGAAAATTATTATTAAAGAAGGGCAAGAGAATTTCATCTTACCAAAAGTGCTCAGAGACTTGCAATTAGTAGATACCTTAGTAGGTCCTGGAGATTATAGTAAGCAATACTGTATTATAGGCTAAAGTTGCTAAGTGATTATAGTAAGCAATACTGTATTATAGGCTAAAGTTGCTAAGAGACTAGATCGCAGTTGTCCTCACCACAAAAAAGAAATAATAATTATGTGACTTGATAGGGGTCGTAATCATATTACAATATATAAATGTATCAAATCGACATGCTGTATACCTTAATCTTACACAATGTTATATAACAATTACATCTCAATAAGAAAAGAAAACGATCTTTCATGACAAAAAAAAGTGTGCAGGGGAACATGGGTTTAGAAAAGTTTAAAAAATACTATGTAAGGAAAAAAAAAAAAAAAAAACATGGGCAGTAAACCCCAATGCCCATAGGACCAGATGGGAAGAATCAGTCACATGAAGGATTGGAAAAAACTCTATCAGCTGGAGAATACAGATCAGCTACATTTTTTAGTTAAATGCTGATACCATTAGACATGGATCATCAAAAGATGGGTAAAAATATACTTAGACATTATGAAATGCCCTCTTGAAGAACGCTCTGAAAGAGATTATAAAGCCCAGTTGAGATCCAGGGAGGACAAATTGGGGATGGATTTGCCATTCCTGACTTAGCTTGGAATATAAAGTCATACGGATCTTCTGGGATATTTTCCACACATATAACGAAGAATATCTGTAAGAATATCTGTAAGATATCATTACAGATTTCTCATTAATTTATTTGAGAGAATTTATACATATAAGCTCATGAGATATTTTTCAGTTTGAGGACCATCACGGGAAGAGCATCTTTCCTGTGTTTGGTGCTTTTGCTGATGGGTGGCCGAACTGAAATCTCCCCATTCCACCCATCAAACAGCGACCTCAGGGCTTTCTTCTCCTAATCCTCCAAACGCAAAAGCAACCAGACAACATCGCCTCGGTTCCCAAAGGGCAGCTCTTTAAAGGGGCTGCGCTTGCCAACCCTTCCCCGGACTTCTGCAAGACGGTGGCAGCTCCCCCTGCAGGTAGAAAGAGGAAAAGGGGGCCAGAAGTCAGCACGAGAGGAAGAAAGAGGAACTGCCGCAGCGATGAGTAAATCTTCATTACTATGAAAAAGGGAACCGTGGTTTTACTCTCCCCGTTTTTATGAAGTAAAATAAAATGGAAAAGAAAAGCGAGCGAAGTGATTGCTTAGTAAACGGCCTCAAACCCAGCACGTGTTTATTTAAGCGTCTCTGTGCAAACATAACCCTGGATGTCCGTTAAATCAGCAGGCACGTCAGTTGGTACTTCTGGTTACAGACCATTTTACGGTCATACATCATTCATAGCCATAAAAGCCATTTGCCCTCTGTCACCCAACCAATCAGGATCCAGCCAAGAGGAAGCCGAGCAGTTGCCTGGCAGTTTTCTCCGGGCTCCTCTGAATTTCCTCAACCTGGTTCAGCAGAATGTTACAGAAAATTAACTCTCCCGGGTTATTAAGAACCCCTTCCCTCTTCCCTCCCTACTAAACAGCAGTATATGATTTCAGGCTAATATTTACCCCATCACAAGCAACACCTTGTGACGTAGTCCGGGGTCAAAGCCGCGGGCGCTGCATAGGGTCGCCGTCATGCTTGCTGCTCGGAACCCCTGGAATGAAGGTGCCCGGATAGGGGCACGGCTCGCCCTGCCTCTGCAAGTTATCCCTAAGGCCCACTTCGAGCAGATCTGAAATTGCTGTCAGGGTCTAAGCCACCCAGTGGGTAACCGTGATCTGCCCTTGCATCTCTCCTGCGAGTTCACATTGTTACACTCCTTGCCTCCTCGCTGTTACTTTGTGATCGAAACAGAGATGCCTGCCAAGGCCTGAGGACCGCCTCGGGCCTTGCAGACCTTGCATCTTGCGGTTCTTCCCAAATGCATTTGCCTCCGGAATGGTATTTCGCTTGAAATGCCTCCCCAAGTCGAGGGTCTTCCCTTTATATTTATTATTCCTTAACTCTTTCTGGGTGCACACCTTCATTTATGAGTAAGCCTCCGGAGCCATGGACACTACCCCAGGGGACACCGGGACCCCCCGGTCGGGTCATCCCCGCTCCATCTCTGCTCAGGTCTATCCCTGGCCTCTCCAGTCATAACAGGCTAGGATCAATTTTCCAGTGGCAGCTTGGCAATAATAGTGCAAAATGTATATTAATACAGAAATAGATTGTGAAACTGTCCTTAAACAAACAAATGAGCCACTTTAAAATATTACCGCTATAAATGACCATGACAGTAGCACAGCACATATAATAAAAAATAGCTGCTCAAGAGAAGCTGCTGAATTACTATAGTAATAAACCAGATGTGATTATTATCATTTAACACGGTCATTGAATACCATGAATCCCTGAAGCCATTAAAATATTTATGATTAAACATTTGCTATTCCTTATAACAGAACATATAGTTGGGTACTAAAAAACTGTTAAAGTATTATTTCAGCTAATATATGCCAGTTCTATAATAGAGGTCAACCAACATTGCCAGAATTCTTTAGAAGAGGGATGAACAGCTGCCTCTCCATATCTTGACATATTTCAGGATGTTTATGCTAGTATTATATACTCTCATGGTCCTGGGGAGGGTGTATCAACTACACACTGCTAAGGTGAAAATATGTTCCTGTTCTTTATATTCATGAGCAGATGTGGGCTTGGGGCGGTTCTGGTCATTCTTCTAGAAAAAAAAGCAGATGTAGCAGATGCTTTCAAAGCCCAGCTCCTATCGCGTGGCGTTCTTCTTAAGCCTTCTTCAGGGGCGCCTGGGTGTCTCAGTGAGTTAAAGCCTCTGCCTTCGGCTCAGGTAGTGATCTCAGGGTCCTAGGATCGAGCCCCACATTGGGCTCTCTGCTCGGTGGGGAGCCTGCTTCCCCCTGCCTCTCTGCCTACTTGTGATCTCTCTCTGTCAACAAATAAATAAAATCTTAAAAAAAATAAAAAGCCTTCTTCAGCTTCAGCTTCAGAGGGCCTCCGTTCTGCCAGCTGGGGTCGAAGAAGGACCAGGGAATGAATGCCCCTGGGAGAGGCCCTTGGCCCTGGCCGTTGGAACCAGGGAATAAATATCTTGGCCAAATGTATGGACATAGCTCTCTTTCAAGCTCTGTCCTTCACCTGTGCTCTTGACCCTGGTTGCTTTCCCAATGACTGTTTTCAGTTAAAATTTTAGTTCCGTTAAATACAAATTGGGTTTGTTATGCTAGGCAAAACTATGACAATCAGTGTCTTCTCAAATTTA
Source organism: Potos flavus (assembly GCA_028534135.1). Taxonomy (NCBI): domain Eukaryota; kingdom Metazoa; phylum Chordata; class Mammalia; order Carnivora; family Procyonidae; genus Potos; species Potos flavus. Next base: position 49,894,481 of record CM052887.1, read on the forward strand.
ACTGGAGACACTTCTGAGCCACAAGGTCAGTCTTTCAGGGTATTTGCTTCCCATCTCTCTTCCTGTTCCTCGGCAGTCCCAGCTTCATCAGTGGATGGGGGTTGTTGCCAGGAAAGGAATTCATCCATCCTTGGAAGTCCCTGGTGACGGCCCAGGGACGTAGAACTCTGTGCTGGAAAGAAGAGCTGAGTGAGAATTCTTCATCCCTATTGCTTGAGGTTTATCTGAAGACTTTAATTTTTCATGCTATCAGAACTGCCTATTTCTTATTAAATGGGTATCGACAGTAATCACCGTTCCTTATATCTTTAGAGACATATTTTCCAAGAAATAAGATGCTTGAGTTGTTTGAACCCTGCCAAAGGACGATATGGTAAGAAACAAAAATGTGGGAATTCTGGAAGGAGATCTATTCCTTACCTGGTGTAAATAGATAAAGCATATCGTATAACTCTTTCGTGCTTCCTAGCTTGCTAGAGCCTTAATTTTCTCATTTGTGAAAGGGCCATAGCAACTGTATAAATTGATAACATGTGTATAGAGCATTTATATAGACTATTATATGAGTAATAGGCATTTAATAAACATTGATTTATTAAATGATGAATGAATGGTGAATGTACCCACCATGAAGCTGTTCCACACTATCGGGGTGACAACTAAATCTTGGCATCAGATATGACCTAGCGGGAACCCATTTCATTCCCAGCATGTCTCTCTCTAGCTTCCCATCATATGATTTGGGCAGTGTTATATATCTCTGTCGTGTGGGTTCCATATTTGCCTTATACTCCCAGGTTATATCTGTCTAGATCCATCCTGCTCTTGCTGTGGTTTCACATTTGTAGGTTTAATAACCTGGGCAGCTGTCTGATATATGTACAGGAAAACTCGCAAAACCTCAGAGTAGAATAAAAAACATTTTCGAAGACCCCTGCTGGCGCAGTCAACCCTAATGAGCTATTAGATCATTAGAGACTCTTTACCATCAATTAGTCATTAGATCGGCAACCATTCATTGATGACAGGGCTCTCCTACTTAAAGGGATAGTGCTATTAGAATGCAAAAGGGCCATTGCTGGCATCTCTGAAAACTCTGAAAAAGTAGCTCCATGTGGTCATTTCAACTGTCAGTTACTCCAAATCCTAAAAGGAGGCTCATCTACTACAGCCGCTTAAATGTTCAGGTCACCTTGACTTAGTAAGAATTTCCAATGAAAGGAGAACTAAAGGCTTATTATAGTTTACATGTAGACATATAGCCCAGGTGGAGTAGAACAGACTCAAATCCTTTTGTCCATGCGCCTTGTCCAGGACTTCTGTGACTTTCTAGGGCCTCATGTTCTTGGGGGTCTTTTCCTCCAATACCTTGTTCCTGCTGACCTTGAGACCTGTCTTGGACCTCAAGGCTGCTCTCTCTTCTCTGGCCTATGACCACCTGGACATACCCAGTTTCCTGGAGGCCTCCAATTCCTACTCATGGAATACACTGTATATGGACCTATGCTGACAATTCTGCTTGTATGCGTGCGTGTGCGTGTGCGTGTGTGTGTGTGTGTGTGTGTGTATGTGTGTGCTTGCACATAGCCAATATTACCTAGCAGTCCAACTTGGCAGATAACTAACTGCTAACTAAGAACTGATATTGGACGTCATTTTTGGTAATAGTTCCTTTTCTTACCCATCAAGGGTGATGCTTTTGCCAGCTTTCCTCCTAAACATCTCCCAGCAGCTGCTCTGCTGTTCTCCCTCAAAACACTCTTTCCCTCTCTCTGATTCTCAGGCTGCACCCAGAACCTCAAAAGCCATCCAGTGTTACTAGGCAGGGCAATTCACCACTGTCCTGGACCCAATCGGAAGGCGCTCAAATGGTCCATATAAGTATTTGCTAAAATGATGACAGTTCTCTCCCCTAAGATGAATTCTGGTGCAGCCCAACTAACAGGTGATTTCCCCCAAATATGTATAACATTTGTATAAGTAATCAAAGATCATGTGCATTAATGCTTGATATATTTTCAGGAATTGTATTGGAGAACTCCATAACCCACGCTGCATCCACCAAGACATAGCACCTTCTGGAATGAAGCATGATCTCTTATGGTAAGCAGAGCCAAAGTTTTTCTCTGTTCAAATGCATTCCTGAAATTATAATGAGCAAATATGATTCCCAGTGTGTAAATATTTGTCTAAAAATGCTTCCTGGATATCTTTAAATGAAAGTAAATGTTATCACCTTTTAAACTAGTAAGAACCTTTCAGAGGAGCATTCTTCTGCTGGGAATGTCCAAGACCCATTGGGGAGGATGAGTGCCCTTTTAAAGTGGGTGGAACTGAGTTGTCAGATCCTCTCTGCCCTAGAGAAGGTGGTGTTTGATAAAGACTCAATTGCTGGTGATGTTTACTTGAGAGAGTCTATTAATTTTAGTTAATTCATCTTCATGTAGAACTTTCATGTTCTACAGACGTTAGTGTTCTTTCTGTTAAGAACTGGAACTTTACCCTGTAGGGTAAATCTTGTGTCTTTTTAAAGGTGAAATGTGGGGGCACCTGGGTGGTTTAGTTGGTTAAACGTCCCATTCTTGATCTCAGCTCAGGTCTTGATCTCAGGGTCATGAGTTCAAGCCCCACATTGGGCTCCACACTGGGAATGGAGCCTCCTTAAAAAAAAAAAAAAAAGTGAAATGTGGTTCTTTAATATTAATTTTGGGGGGAATCCTGGGACGATTCTTTGCAATAATGACAATAATCACTTTCTGATTTTTTTTTTTTTTTGGAGCAATACGAAGCCCTATTGGACACTATCACACTTTTTCTCATAGCGCCCCTATGAGCCAGGTATATTACCTCCTATTTTACACTGGAGGAAACTGATCTCATTTCACCTACATATTACTTTTTCCAGAAGGTTTCCCTAGCATCCCCGATTATCATGCTTGCCACATTTTACTGTAAATGTTGGTCTATCTGTTAGCCCCACTAGATCTATGGGCAAGAACCACAACTGTGTGGTTCCCTGTTACCCACTGTGCCTAACTCAGTGCCTGGCCTATGGTAGGTACCTACTAAGTATTAGCCAACTGATTGGCTGGATCAATGAATCAGTGTGGAGAAGAGGAGTAACTCACTCAAGGCCATTGCATAGGAAGTGGAACCAAGACTCAAACCCACGGCTGCTGGACAGTCGAGCCCAAGCTCTTAAATGTCATGTAGCAGTTTCCTCCACCCCATCCCCAGCCCCCATACAAAAACAACACATTGATTTGAACAATGGTATCTTTCTTGCTGCCAAGGCACACACTTTTAGTCTTTGTGGAAATGTAAGCTCCATAGCAAAGCATTTTTCATCCCTGGAGAAAGGCAGAATTCCATCCGGAATTTACCCCCCTGAGTGGTGTAAAAAAGCCCCTGACCCTTGGTGCACCCAGAAGCATCCCAAGCCATGCCTTCTCCAGATCATGGTCAAAGTCCCCAAAGAAATCTGTTTAAGACTCCAAAGTCTGGCCTTGAGGAATTCTTAATGGTCCAAATACAAAGGGGCAGAGTTGGGTGAGATGATGCGGAATTGAGGATGGTGGGGGCTGTGCAGAATTTCTTTTCTTAAATGAAAAGCCCAAATAAAATAAATAAATGAAAACATAAATCACAGTGTCTTCTCCGGGCTCCTGGCTGGAGGAAAACAAATTAGAAAGGGCTTGAATGAAAGGAGTATTGAAGAAGCTTGACTTGAATTAAGTGGTTATATATTTTAAAAGCACTTTTGTTGGGTCCTGTAAAAATAGCAAATAAAAAGGTAGTAATATCCCCTGGCTCTGCGAGGCAAATGCCAGTAATAAAGTAAGCTTGGGTGTGTGTATGTGTATGTGGGGGGGTGGGGGCGGGGGCGGAATTTAAGAGTATAAACTTCAGTGGAAGGGAAAAGTAAAGCATTTGGTTTAGAAACACTTTCGTTTTCCCTTAATAATTAATGATGAGGTGCTGTGTTTTCAAATAGATATCATGTGTCTTTCTAACACCATTCACTTTGCTCTTAAAACGGCCCCCAATGAAATTTAAAGACAGAGCTCGAATTTTTTTTCTTTGACAGGCAGCCAAAAGGAGTTATTTCGGGGCTATCGAATACTTATAATTTAGGATCTATTTTACAATCCCTTCGCTCATAGTCCGAGGGGAATTTCACAGCAAAAACCACGGCAAGCACCTACCACAGGCGCCACCGGCCAATTTGCAACTCCCTTTTTGACCCGGCGTGTAATGATTAATTTAAAAATAAACAGCAACTGGCGAGCTTAGGTATTTTTACAAATATACAGAGGCTGGGGCAACAAATTTGGAAAAATGGTTACGGGAGGAAATAACACAGGGAAAGTTACCAGGAAAGCGCTAAATGAACTTTCTCCTTGTTAAGAAATGTTTAGGTCCCTTTGTTTGTAAATGGCAGGTGGGTGGTACGATTCCAGTGTAATTTCAGAAAGCCATCTTCTGAATGTAATAAACATGTCTGCAATAATAGGATTCAGAAAATAGCAAAATGCATTCCAGACACCCTTTGATTGTGCATACAGAACAGAGAATTTAGCTATAATTGGCTATAACACAGTTATGGACGGCAAATGACACACCGTGGAGTTGGGAGATGCAGCAGCTCTGATTAGCGATGGTTCGGTTCAGCTGAACACCGCACATAAAATAGCAGGCGTATGGTGACACAGCACTTTCCCTCCCTTCTCTTCCCGTCTCTCCCTCCCTCCTTCTCTCTCTCCCTTCCTCCCTTCCTTCCTTCCTCGATTTCTTCCTTTCCATCTCATCGAAGCATCATAATTTAGATGAGAAAACTTCTTTTGTTATTACTCAACTAATCATATGTCAGCCAAGCGTCATTCTCTTCGGGGAGTAAGAGTCACATGGAAAGGGGAAGTAGGAGCCCATGGGGAATTGACTTTTGGAGAACTAGATGTAATTTGAATCGAGAATTATAATAGGAAATAAACCATTACAATAAACAAGGAAACATGTACACAATTACTTTCACGGTCTAATTTTATTCACTCTAGTTGAGAAAATAAAGAGATAATACTGACCGTAGCACCTGGATATTTAATGCGAACTGTAAAATCTATTATATTAAACAAAGTCAAAAGCAATGTGAAAGATCTTGAATCTATTCAAGGCATGCACCTCATTACAGACTTAGCAAATTAAAACACAAATAGGATTAGAAAAGAATAATGTAACAATCTCCCACTACGGTCCCTGGAGCATTAAGTCATAAATTGGGTTTGCATTAAATTGTGCCTGCAGTATTGAATTCAGGGAAAGAGCTGTGGGCTGGAGATAAACCATACTGGGCTACTCACCAACTTTGGCAAAGCTATGTGTTTTCTGAGACGTGTAGTAAATTTGTTAGACTATAGCAGGTCCACAAAAAAATGAGCACTTCATATCTTAATTTAAAAAACGGCCGTGTCACACCGTATGTGGCTTGCCGAGATATAAATGCAGACAAAAACCCACATGTGAAATGGAGCTCTGTTACCTGCGTGAGTTTCAAGCCATTTCACTAAACGCACTGCTTACTACCAGACACAATAGTTTGCTTGTTTTAACTCTCAACACCAAGTTTTTGATCAATTTTGTTTTGTTTTTATTTTTGTTTATTTGTTTGTGTTTGCAAAGGAAGGAAGAAATGGAGAAAGCAAACCATCGTCTTTAGAAAACATGTGTGGGCTTTTAGAATACTCAAAGGAACGTTCTCTTTCATTCCACGTGAAGATTAGACCTTAAGTATTCTGGCTGATCTATAGATAAATACATGGGACTTATTTTTTAAAAGCCAGTGAATGTACTAAAATCAATTTCTTTTTTAATGAGGCAGGCTTTGGAAAAACATTGTCCACTGCAATGCATGTTCCTTCTAACAGGGCTCTACTCTCTTTGGTTTGTCTCCTAATCCCCTGTGTGAGGGAGATTAAGATGGAAGAGGAAATCGTTCTGATCATCGTAGGACACTCTCATGTTACTTCCTATCTGCTGGCTCTTTGCAAATGGGCAGGCCACATGCAGAATGCCGACTCTCATCTCAGTCCTCACTCCTCAGGGCTGCTTTCAGGCACAGGACTCTATTTTCTCTGACTTCCTAAGGCTGTTATGAGAATTACAGAAAATCGACGTAAAATGCTGAGGTGCTCAAAAATGTTTGCCTCCCAGATCGCGCTTCATCCTGGAGTGGAAGTTACGGAAGTAACATTCGAAGGCAGCCCAAATACACCGGTTCCCCCGTGTGTGTGTGACTTTCCGTGCTCCGTGGTGTGCAGGAACTTTTAGGTTGTGGAGAGAAGTATTTCTAGAGCTCCCTGTTGGGGGAGGACCAAGCATCCTCTTCCTGGACAGTTCTGTTTCCCTTCCTCGGCCTCTGGGCTCCCGCCCTCTCCCTTCCAGCCTGTGCAGCTGCTCTGACCGCCAGGCGAAGGCTTTCTACATCATACTTAGTAGCAGACAGTCTGTTTCAACTGGCCTTGTATAGTTTTAAAAGCTTATTTGAAAGTCGAAACGACTCCCATTTTGGCTTTAGTAAGACAAATATGGACAAAAACACGCAGTGCCCCTTAAGTATGATGGATACTGGGGACCCACTGAAGTTTCCCGTAGCCAAAGTCTGGCTCATCATAGGGGCAATTTTTCTGCCACGTTATTTATGTGGTGGTTTTACTTCTAATTATGGCTCATGATGGCTGTTAGTGCCGAGCCGTAAGAGAGCAAACTGCATTGTACTGCCATTTAACTCCAGCCCATAAAACGGGCGATAAAGCTGAAGTCTTAGAACCAAAACAAAACCCCCAAAAACGTAACTTTCTGTGACAAGCTCACATCCGCTTCTGCCATTCTGAGGCTGGAAACCTTCACCGAGGAAGGGCAGGCAGGTGGTGACTTCTGAGGCCCGGGGACCTCAAATTTCGCTCAGGCTTCACCCTTAAGTAATCCTTTATTATAGACAAAACAACCCCAGACCTCGGATATAATTAACACATGCCAGGTTTAATCAGAACCAGTGTCCTTGTTGTTTGGAAACTAATGAAAGCAAATGGACGTTAGTTAACACCGTAAATAATGAAAGGTCTTTTGTTGTTCTCAATTTTGATTACTATTTTTTGATGCTAAGACAAATGCCACTTGGTGCGTGCATAAACAAAGAAGATAAATGGCCGGAATGACAATGAGTTGTCCATAATCTGATTACAGCGATAGAGCTGGCTCCTAGGAGAACCGCACAGGGCTTAATGATTGGGTTGTTGTTCTTAATATGTCTAATGTTCACTCTTAAAGAAATCAAGAAAAATGTTAAGAGGTTACTGATATTTCACCGTGCCGTTGGGCCGTCTGTCGGAGATTCTGACAGGAAAAGAACATTCTCTGTGCCTGGAACACAATGTCCAGCCATGTAAGCTAATTTGCCCAAATGACATTAGCAGGCATTTAAAACCAAAATCTGCCCCAATTCACTCCTTCTGCTGGCACAGCCATCGGGAACAAGGCAAGGACAGGCTTGGATTTGTGGAGGTTGTGATGGGATAAAATAGCGGAGAGATGCCACTAGTCTTCGGCATACTTAGTTCCTTTTTCTTCTTGACAGAATGGTTCTGGATTTCAGTAAAATGTCTGCCAGTGTTTGGAAAAGAAATACGTTATTTAAAAGACTGTGGCCACTCTAGCCTATTGGGATATTAGGGGATGAGCTTACAGTTATGGTCAAGTTCGGTAAGAGTTCATGTTGGTGGAATGCAATGATTTGCACCCTTCTTTTTAGCATGAGTTCCATGGTCCTGTGTGAGTGTGTGTGTGTGTGTGTGTGCATCCGTGCATGCACATTCACACATACCAGAACTCATAACTGAGTGGTCCTATAAATTTAAGCCGGTCTAATGGAGAGGTCTCCCTATATGCATTGCTCATCGCCTCCCAGTTACCATCATTGTGGAGCCTGCAGTTCTTCTAATACATTTTAGGATTACCCCAATGCCATTCAGCCATTAAGACCTTTGCTGCCTTTGGAACTCCAAACTGGACAATTGGATTTCAGATAAACAGGAATTGGGATATTCTGCTTATTTTAAATCAGCAACCCAAATGAGTTGGAATACTCTAATTTCAATTTATCAAATATATATTGAGAGCCCACTATGTGCTAGTGTCCCATTTTACAGATGAGAAAGCTGAGGTTCAGAGTGGTTGACTAACTCCCCCAAGACTCCTAGATGAGTGGTTAGATAGTAGTTTAGTCTCAACTTTGAACAAAACCTAGTTCTCAGGTCCATACTCTTTCTACCACCCTATGTGTCTCCATCAACAGTTAAACCTCCATGTTTCAACAAATTTTCTTTTTTTTTTTTTAAGATTTTATTTCTTTATTTAACAGAGAGAGAGAGAGAGAGAGAACAGGAACACAAGCAGGGGGAGTGGGAGAGAGAGATGTAAGCTTCCCGAGCAGCGGGGAGCCCGATGTGGGACTCGATCCCAGGACTCTGGGATCATGACCTGAGCCGAAGGCAGACGCTTAACGACTGAGCCACCCAGGCGCCCCCAACAAATTTTCTTGATAGGGTCTATGAATCTGCTAGAAGCAGGTGATTGGCCCTGTCCCATGCAAGGAGAAGCAGCAGATGACAATGGCCTAGGTGACTTGCTCTCTTCCCTGCGGGGGCTGGAATGTGTCTTACGGCACTTCTCAGTTCCCTGGTGGGTCTGCCTCCTCTCTCCCTCACAGACCACACTTTGGATTCAATGAGTTCCTAAACCCAACAGACTGAGGTTGGACTCCCAGGGACATGGGAAGGACCTGGGGCGGAAAGGAAGAAGGAGAGTGAGTGGGCTGATTCTCTTCCGTTACGTTCCGGGCCTTCCCTCCTCCTGTTGGTCCATTTTAGACCCACATTGTCACACACTGGCACCCCCACCAGAGGGCAGGGAGAGGAAATGAAAGGAGATGAAACAAAAACACAGCTGTGCTGTTTATTATAAGGCCTCCGGTTTAAAGAAATGGTGGAGAAAGAGGTTGGAACTAAGCTGCTCTGTCTTAGAAAATGCTAGCAGCGAGTGATTTTAGTGGCGGGTTTTTGGCATCCGAATATATTAGCTAAAGTATTTTAAAATACAATGAGCTATGCAGGACGGTGGGGTGGACAGAGCCTGAGGCTAACCAGCATGATCGTAGTGACCTTGGGCAAGGCATTTCACAGCTCTGGGCCTCAGTTTCCTCTTCTGCACCAGATACGCAGTGAGCCAGACGATCCCTGAGACTTTTGAGGAAAGCAGTGAGGACCAGAGCAAATCACCCGCTGACTCATGTGAATCTTAGCTGTCACTCCATTCAAGAGGAGCTGTGTGACCAGGGCTCAGTTACTTAACCTCTCTGAGGCTTCTTTTCCACCTCCGTGAAATGGGGATAAGACCTCTACCTCAGAGAGTTGTTAAGAGGTTTAGACCGGCTAGCGCGTGGACAGCTTCTGGAGAAGGCATTTTCCCAGACTTGAAGGAAGGTCTGGTGAGTGGGATGCTTTGAAGGAGAGTGGGGTGGGAAGCAGGTCTATGAAGAAGTGCAGGCTGGGAGAGGCCTGGCCTTGAGGTGGGCTGGGAGGCTCGGAGCCACCGTTCCCAAAGGAAGAGCAAATGAAGTCACTCTTGGTAGCCGGGCAGAAAATGGGACACCTGAATGCCAAGCTTTGTCGGGAACTTTGCCTTCAAGGGGGAAAAAAGAAATCTTGGAACACTGCTGCCTCCTTGCCTACTGTTTTTCATTTCTTAACTCTTTATTTTTAATGAAGATGAGAAGGTTTATGACTTTGACAGTTCCATTTATTTCCACCATTTTCATCTAAAACAATACAATGAACAGCAATTATTTCCACCCGGGGTTTCAACTGCAGCTGGATAAATGTCAGTATTAATTAAACATGATCTGTGTACCCTGTGTTGTGGCTTCTGTCTCTGTCTGTCTGTCTGTATTTCTCTCTCTACCCCCAGCTACCAAACCATGCCTCTCTCCTTCTTTCTTCTTGTCCCCGATTTTTATTCTCACAGCAGACACAGGAAAACATCGAATATGGGCACCTGGGTGGCTCAGTCGGTTAAGCGTCTGCCTTCGGCTCCAGTCATGGGGATCGAGCCCTGCATTGGGCTCCCTGCTCAAGTGGGGAGCCTGCTTCCCCCTCCTCTCTGCCCCTCCCCCCTGCTCATGCTCTTGCTTTCTCTCTCTCTCTAAAATAAATAAATAAAATCTTAAAAAAAAAAAAAAGATAAAGAAAACACCAAATAAGGACCCAGTTGAACTGAAGGGGCTGAACCCATGACTAGGAACCCCGTGTATGACGAAGCCCAGAAGAGTAAACCCTCCCCGGAAGAGCACATGGGGGTTCCTAGTGAGGGGCACACGACACCTTCCATTCTTGGGCTCACTGTCCAAGGCCTCCAGGCTACAGAAGGGGTGACCCAACTATTCCTCCAGCCCCAGAAGCTGGCCCGTCCCTCTCACCCCCCAGCAGAGGACAGAGGATCTTGAACCTGAGCAAGTAGATTTAATACCTTCCACACTTAACTTCTCCCCAGGGTTCCTCCTCGGGTATCACTCACCTGGTGTCCCTGGGGCTCTATAGACACACCGTGTCCCCAAGAAGGCGGCAGGAGCTCTCTGTGCATCATCATGATCAAACACTTTTATTTCTTAGGACTTTGCTTCTATAGGTTTTTTTTTGGTAATGCAAATTTATTTCCAAAATAAATATGGATCTCTTCTATAAGTAAACACAAGAACAACAACAACAACAACAAAAATAGAATGCTAGAGGAAGAAAAGAGAATTGAAATCACTGAAAAGGTGTCAGATGTTACCAGCCATCTAAGATGAGATCATTAGAACAGCTCGGCTCTGGGCTAAGGCAAAAAAGAAAATCTGGAGTGAGATGGTTTATATCATCTGACAAAATTCCATCTTTTTTTTTTTGCTGAACCACTGCTTTCTAGAACAAACTCAGGGAAGAATTTATTACCTGGGTCCTTGTATATGTGCCTGTTGGATAGCTAGTTGAACAAAGCTTTCAAATAGAGTCTTAGAAAAAGACCTTCGTCTTTGTGCCATGGATATTCCCTTGTCTGAAAGGCTGGGGGATTTCAGGTTACAGAGGCAGACCAGTGTGTGGACATACCTTTAGGTTGGATTTAACCCCATCTTTTATTTATGTATTTATTTTTATTGTGTTATGTTAGTCACCATACAGTACATCATTAGTTTTTGATGTAGTGTTCCATGATGCATTGTTTGCATATAACACCATCTTTTTAAAAATAATTGCTTTGTAAATACATCTTTCTTGTATCGAAAGTAATACATGTACAATGCAGGAAATTTAGAAAATACAGATTTTAAAAAACTGAGAAATCTCCAACCCCACCACTCACTTTTTTTTTTTTTTGACATTTCAGTGTTGTCTTCACCTTCTTGTCTATGTGTATCTTTGGCATGCACGTCTATTTGGTTTTGTTAAATGTTTTTTAAATTTAATAACGCAAATATGTCCCATTCAGTAAATCTCCCTACAATATCACTTTGAGTGCTTGCAATACTGGGTTGATGTCAATACTATAGAATACATCAGGAAAATGTTATTCCAATGTATTTAGCCAATTGCCCGCATGCTAGATATTCGGGATTCTAATACTTTTATAAACAATTCTATAGCGAACATCTTGTGCTAAGTGTTCTCAAGGTATCCTCCGTGACCAGCCGTGTTTCAGGGAGGGCAGGTTTAGTCCATTAAGACCTGAGTGCCCCAAAGGCTAATAAATTATTTGCCCAATGACTTGTAGGCATAATCTTTCTACACTTTTCCAGGCCGGAAGGAGGAAATAGTACTGAAACACACAATCTTGATATAAAGAGTATTTTCCGGGCTGCTTATTAAAGGCAGTAAAATCCTTCATTTCTGTCCTTATGTCCTGCAGCCTCGAGTTAGGAGAGAATAAAAAAGGTGGATGTGGGATCACTGAAGAGGCAGACGGGATGGGGTTCGTGTCGGCCACTGAGTGGAACCCTAATATTCCCTGAGGGGAGTGGACTCTAGTTTCTCTAGACCCTCTATGTGAGCTTCTGCCTCTGCTTGGTGGTCCTGCGTAGAGATGGAATGCATTTGGATGCTCTCACTTGTATGCGGTGACTTTGTTCCTTGTTCCCAAAAGGTGTGTGGCATTTGGAAGTAACTGTCCCTCTCTGTGGTTCTTTGGAAGACTCAAAGACAGTTTGCGATCTAGACACCAAAGATTGAAATCTCCTCCAAAGAGCCATGCAAATACACGCCCTCCCCTTCCATCAAGTTCTTCCCATGCACAGTAATTCCTAGTTAAGGTCGGACAGATGAACATTTATAAGATGTCTGAACACCAATAAGGAAGGATTTTTCTGGGCGATGTGGTTTGGAAGCAAACACAACTGCATAATGTCCCCAGGCACATCTTTCTTTATTCATTTGCACACGACCAACAACTTCACTCTAAGTGCATATAGGTAGACGTAAAAATTTAATCATTACAAATCTGAATTTATTGTAATCATATTCCCAGTACTATTCTTTTTCCCTAAGTGTTTTTTATTTTCTAGATTGTACTTCAACCCCAAAGGACGTACTTTTGAGAAAATACTCCGTTAAAGACATTGTTGGAGCAACTTTGATTATTCATTAGCGTGTTTTAAAGTGGACCTAAATAGAAATGCTTTTCACTAAAGTAAAAATACATCCGTTCCTATGATCTAATTGTGCAATTGGTTAGAATTTCTATCAGTTCAAAGGGAAACTTGGTTTCAATGAATTTGTTTTTAATAAAAATGTGTTATCTATGATAAATATATTTCACTTTGTTCAAATGGATTTGATTGGGAAAACGTATTGAGCAGAAGTACTGGTAGAGCTTAATTTCATTGCTTCGAGAAAACGTATTGAATGCTGGTTTGAATTAAATTCTATTTGTTTTAATAAAAGTGTATTGGCCTGAGTGTACATATATTTGTTTTAGTGGCAGTGCATTGGATCCAATAAAACTATATTGGCTTCACTGCTTATGTCTCCTTTTCAGTGAAAATGGATTGAATGGGAAAACGAAATCGGCATGAAGCTGCCAGCCCCAAGGTCTCTGCTTGGCGTGAGTATCCACATAACTGAGAGGGAGTGGGTTTCTATAGACTTTACATCAAAATATGCTTTTAAATTTAAATACCTTTTACTATCAAGGACTCAGATGTGAGACTGAATTGCCACCATAAAGAGTGTAATTTTCTGAAGCAGCCCTTTCCATGGACAAGTTATGGGGCTGCCCAGGACACCAGAGGGAGAAATTCTATGAAAGCCAAGAGCAGATTTGTCAACGTCCCTTAAGCTTTATGTGGCCTTGTTGGTTCCAATAAGATGCTGTCTACCAGGCATTCCTAAATCCCTTAAATAAGCAGAAAAGAGATCATGAGTACTCCCTAAGGTTGGTGCTGGCCCATCAGCACTGAAATGGGTCTGACTTTGAACTGATTAAAAGGGGGAAGAGTTGAAACAAGTGTTACCCAGAGATGCACGTCAGAATTACCAGACTTCCTGTGGGTTATAGACCCTTAGAGAGGAGTCAGCTCTCCAGAGGCAGCTGACACTGGTACTGCTATCCAGAAAATGGCAGCCTCTGCAAAGCTCAATGATCCCATGGGATAGCTGGGTGAGACGCCCAGGACCCTTGACTTGCAGATACCCCTTGTGTGGGTGCCCTGTCCCAAAGCTGGAGTTAAGATAATGAAGATTAATGATAATATTAGCCGTTATTCTTTTATGACTATCTCTCTATTAAGAGAGTAGGTGCTCTGAATTGTTTTTCCCCCAGAAGATGAACTTGACCTGACTCTCCTATCCAGTTTCATTTAAGCCCTGATGAGAAATAAATGCAAATACCACTGTCATTAACACCTTTGTTCCAGCTAAATGTGCTAACAAGCTCTAGACTTCAACCTTCCCACTAATAAGTGGTAATTTTCAGCTAGTACCATTACCAAGGAACCCTAACCCCTTGGTGTATAGTTGCTCATTTTTTGAATGCCTGGATTCTTATAAGACCCTACGAGGTTAAGAGATGAAACCTGAATCATGGGTTTTTTTCTTCCTCTGTGGCAATATCCCCAATTATGTACTGAAAATCAAGAATTAAATGGAATTTCTAATAAGAAAGTTTGTCGTGCTGTCCTTGGAGATGTGGGATTGTTATCCTAGGGGACAATAAGTGGTTCACTCTGTCAGATCCTAGTACTGATCCATCACATTGTAGAAATATGATATGGAGCTGAGGCTACCAGCCTCGGAAATAAAATAACAACATACAAACTTAATTCACTATCCTAAAATGGAGTTTTCAAAACCTAAGCACAGGCTTAAAAAAAAACCCCAAAAACTATATCCATTGGGGGAACCAATAAGAAACAGGCACCCCCTTTGGAGAGACCAGTAAAAAAAAGGTTGCCCTTACACTTCCCAAGACAAATGAGAAAAGGTCAGTCTCTGAAATGATCTGGGAGATGATTTCAGGGAACTCCAGAAGGTGAGTGGGCAGTAAGGCAAAGAAGGAAGGCAGCCAGTAAAGGGTAGGCTATGATGCAAGCTACCAATCGATCTGCTGTAGAAATCTGAGAGTCAAAAAAAAAAAAAAAGAAAGAAATCTGAGAGTCAATATACAACCTGTGTTTTACAGTTACGCCTCGCAAGAGGTAAGGGAGTGGAGGTATTTATATACCAATACCAATTTATTTATTTATTTAATTTTTTTGACAGAGAGAGAGCAGCAAGAGAGGGAACACAAGCAGTGGGGAGTGGGAGAGGGAGAAGCAGGCTTCCCGCTGAGCAGGGAGCCCGACGTGGAACTCAATCCCAGGATCTTGGGATCATGACCCGAGCCGAAGGCAGACACTTACCGACTGAGCTACCCAGGCTCCCACCAATACCAATTTAAACACCAACTCCCAACCTCGTCGGCTGAGAGCGGCTCCGGGGAGCATGAATCCTCAGCGGCCTCCGGCCTGCCAGGTGAGCAAGCTCGGTGCCTCGGACCACCAGAAAAAGCTTCAAGGCAAAGGATTCAGTTGGGAGTAGTATGGTTGCAGGGCAGGGCAGGGCAGGGCACTGACAAGATCTGCTAGCCCCATGAAGCCCATTTTACAGGTGAGTAAACTGAGATACACGTAAACGTTAAGGAGTTTTCCCAGTGACGTTCAGCTAATAAGCAGCACGGGCAGAATGCAAAGCTAGCTTCTGTTCCACTTGAAAGTCAGTGACCTAACCATGAGCCACACGGCCTTGGCCATGCTTACCAGCTGAAGAAGCTGGAGAGCCTCTCAAGATCTAAATACCGTGTCTCGAGGATTTTAGACTACCTCCGGGCTGGGGGCTCAGTATTACAGGCAGGAGAGGGGAATTGGAAGCCTTCTATTGCCTGAGCTTCTCTCTAGGAATGTGGCCAGATAGTGATCTCTCTTTGGCTGAACTGAATCTTAGTGTCTAGATATCTGTCTACTCACCAGACACTAAACTGAACCTGTCCTCTGGTATATCTTTGCTTCATCGCGAATTGCAAAAAAAAAAAAAAAAAAAAAAAAAAAAAAAATCTGATCACGTGCTCCTGTGTGATTTGCATTGAGCCAAAGGGCTCCCTGCTACCTCCCAATTCCACTAGCCCCCGAGTTGTCCTCTTTCCTGTTCATTCTTTCTGCAACCGGCTTTTCCATTTCAGCTGCACTTGCTAGATGCTAGCTGCTTTGTAAAGTAAGTTATGATGGCTTTGTGCTATAAAATAAAACAGCAATCCTCACAGCTGTTTTGATTCCATTTAATGAAATGGTGGTGACATCTGAATGTCACAATTGCAGAGAGGCGGACGGGTTGTTGCGGTTGCTGAGAGTAGAAAGATCAGTATTATTCCCCAGGCTAATATCTCATACAATTCCACGGTTATTATTGTTCTCTGTCAGTCGTGGTTGCTGCTGTGCCCCTCTTAGTAGGGAGGGACTTCAAGGATAGCAACGGACCCCTACCTATTTTTTGTTACCTATGAATCCAATCGGACAGCCAGCGGGGAGGGGATGGGTGCAGTATTGTGAAGATGAGTACAAGATGTCAGTGGGAAGGACCCTCAAGTAACAGTTCCAGCCATTCAAGAGTCAAAAAGCATACCAATCGGGAGAGCCAATAGTGTTGTGTCATCCCAGCAGAAAGTGCCAGAAAAATCTTTGGTTTCTCCTTCGTCACACATAAAGTGGAGAGAGCGGTGTTGGGAAGATATCAGACAGCAAGCATGGAGACAAGTCAAGAAGCCAGTCTCGTCCTCAATCAATTATGCGAGAGTATTATCAAATCAATAAATTCACAGTGTGAATGCTCGCGGCAGATGGACGAACACTTGTCGGCTATCTGGAGCCGCGAGAGAGTCAGATTTATTTTCGAAGCTTCTTTGTCTCATTTCTCCTTCCTGGTGCTGGAAGGCAGAGCATGCATCTGTGATTTTTCAAATGCAAGAGATCTCCAACTATTTTATAGCGTGTGAGATTGGGCTCTGCAAGCTGAACTCTCTAGGACTTCTGGCTTTTTCCCCTCAGAATGAGGACAAAGGGGAGCAGGTTTCGCAAGGGGTCTCCCTCTCATGCCTGCGGTTGTCAGCCACGCCAGACCCAGGTTGGCTGGTTCTGTGAACGGGCCTCCCACACTTGGCTGTGACGGTGAGGGTCGGCTGCACTGTGACCTCACGGACGGGCTTACAGGAAGGGCAGAGGAAGCTTCAGCTGGAGCCCGAGTGAGGACGATGTGACCTCTAGCACACAGGGGAGTTACCCGTGGTCGCTGACAGTGCTAACCCTCCTTCCGGGCACCAAGGATTCTGGTATACGTAACTGGCAGAGAACTCCAGATGAGCTCTTGACTGAGCTAATCAAGGGCGAAAGGGACATAACCTTCTGAGTCAGAATGGGTAACTTCACAGCAGCTGCCATCCAGTTCCAGAAGGCATTTTTCGGTTTCCATCCCATGGGAGGAATCATCATTCCCGTTTTGTATATTGGGACAAGCGTGTTCTTGAAATCAAACAAGGAGCTCATTAACATTCTAGGTCTGAATTTGCAGCCTGCTGACCAGGTGCATGACCCAAAAGCCTCATTAGACAAATTCTAAGTACCTAAGGGCAGAGCGAATCCTAAGTCTCCAGGTCTGGTGGAGGTAGGACAGAGTCTCAGGCTCGGGGCTTGGTGTGTTCATTCATTCCTTCAGCCGTTCGGCTGGTCAGTCGGCAAATCTCAATGAGTCTAGAGGTTCTCAACCCTAGCCCACCAATGGCTTAAATCAGACTTTCTAGGTGATTCTATCATCCAGTCCGAGTTGAATCACTCACTGTGCCAGGTGCCGAGGATACATAATGTGGAGAACACAGTCCTCCAGGGACTGTGGTCTAGGAGTGATAAAATTCAACAAGGTTGTGATAGAAGTAAGCCTGGGCTTCTAACAGGGGCAGAGAGAAGCAGCCCCAAATGGAGGGAGGGCAGGGAGATGAAGAAGCAGGAGATGACACTGAGCTGCCTTCAGAGAAGAAGCAGGAATTGCACATTAGCCAGTCAAAGAATGGGGAAGGCAGATCCTGCAAAGTCCGGGAGTATCTCCAAGGAGACTCTTGAGGTCTATGTGAATAAGGCAAGTCAGAGGGAGAGGGTGGCAGACAGAGGAGAGGTGAATGGGGCGCTGTGATGAGCGTACCAGCCTGGGGACTTCGGCTCACATTTTATAAGGACACCCTGTGAAGGGACTGATCTAGTCAGATTTCAGTTTTCAGGAAAGGTATTCTGACAGCTGAATGGGAAAATAAATCGGAAGGGGTTATGAACAGTTACAGAATGAGCAAACCAAAATCACTACAATTTCTACCTTTTCCAACTAAGTTTATCTATCTTTATAGATGGTGAAAATTTCTTGAAAGAAAATCTACCCATAAAACTCCCATTGGTTTGATAGGGAAACCCCTTTTAAAAATTGAAGAACTGGATTTGAAATTGAAAAATTTTAAAGTTTGCTCCAAATGTATATCTTTGGGGACATAGGTTTTGTTTGTTTGTTTGTTTGACTCTCCAAACAAAACACTTCTGGCTTGAGATTTTTTGGGCGACGATATTTGATGAGCCTTGCTGTCCCCTCCCTTCCAGCAAGAAGGACAGGACTTTGTAGAGTTAATTAAGAACCCAGCTTCTGGGGTCAGAGAAATCTGATTTAAATCCCAGCTCTGATTCCAACTAGCTGTGTGATCTTGAGAAATTTACTTAACCTCTCTGTACCTTAGATTATTCATCTGTAAAGTAAGAGGACAATGGTGTCTCCCTTCCAGGATTACATGATGAAATTCATATAAACACATATGCATACAAGTAAAAAGCTTAGCACAGAGCCTGGCACAATGAAAGCACTCAAAAACGACAGAAGGAACCAATGATCAAAAAAATAAAATAAAATAAAAGGGACTTAGAAAGAAAATGTGATGATCCACTAAGAAAGTCCTACTTCTATTCCCTTCTATTATTTTTTTCTACTCTAGCATGATCTAGCAACTTTTTTTTTTTTAACAAAAAGGAAAAGAAACTTGTCATTGTGTGGGTCAGTCTCTCTTATAACAGTCGTTATAACCTCTGTGCAGAAGAACTGCATTAACCTGATGATTTCTGCTCCAAGCTCCTGAACCCAAACCCCATCTGCAAAGTGACCTGTGTCTGCTCCCGCAACTCTCGCTTGTTCTAGTGACGGCGGAGGAGAATTTGGCTCCTTCGCTTATGATATTTACAGTAACCCATCAGCTGCTGAGCTGAAGAATGGGTTCGGTGCGCCCCTTTCCCCTTTAATGTGGCATTAAATCAAATACTCTATTAGCAGAATTAGTTCATTCAGGGTCTGCACTGAAATATCCCACGAATTGTGTGATGTCTCTCGCAAATGGCCCTGCACTCTGGGTCTACTTCAGCAGTTTATATCCCGCGGAGGAGGGCCGAGCTGCCCAAGGATCTGACCGCCTTCCTCTAAGTGAAATATTATGGCTTCCACAAAGGATAATTATGTCGATCATTTTGCTGTGTGCAAACCTGGTGAATTCCAAATGCTGTCGATCAGGCTCTGGCCCAAAGCCTGATGTCCTCACACCTGCAGCCTCGGACCTACCTTGGCTGTGGACTTCCCCACCCTCTCAGCCTCTCCGCTCCGCACAGGTCCAACTCCAGACACTGCTGCCAACATACAGGATATTGCTGAGAGTTCAAACACGGAGAGATTCCCTTCCCCAAAGAACTGGGCAGGAAGCAAGTGTGTCTCCACTTTTGTACTCCCTAGTAACAGCTGTGGGCTGAAACTCAGCATCCATATTCCCTCTTATATACACTTGTCACCCAATACACGTGAAAACGGGAGATGAGCACTGCTGTGCCGCTCTCATAACAATCTCATGCTCTGGAGATTAGCGAGGACCTCAAGCACCCCATGTCACTTTCAGCTCGGCCATGTCGAGCATTGGAGGCCTTCTTTATCTGCGGGCACTCTGGGTTGCTGCTGGGGCACACCAGCTGCTTTTCCTTTATGCTGAATTGCTTCTAGCCAAGGTGCATTTAATCTGGTGTGCTCTCTTTCCCTAAAAGTAGGAAGTCGGTGTGTTAGGGAAGCATTTGCTCCTATAACAGATAAACCTTAGAATGATATACTGGTTAACCTTTTCCAGTGGGGATTGGGGGGGGGGTTTGGGGGGGGCCTGGTTTGTAACGTTTGCCAATTCCCCTGGTGTAAGTAACTACCACCGTGGCTGATTTCAAGCGACCCACATACATTACTGAACGCAGAGTTGGGAAGAGATATTTGTAACAGCCCCGTTACAGAACATTTCCACAAAAATAATCTCAAGAGCAGGACATGATCGTTAAATAGGGTAAAATTGTTGTGTTGGGATGAGTTATGAGCATTTATTACCTTTTAAAAATATAATGTATTTAATCGCAAGTTTGTAAAACTTTTAATGATGACCGTATTGAACAATTGACTTGTGAAATTCCTCAACATTTGATAATTGACTTTCACAAGCTCAAATAAGCCAGCTCCAGTACATCACTGGGTTTAAGAGCATGACGTGGTATTTCTCATTGACAACCCAGTCCAATGTGATATGTGGCAGTGGCTCTCCACATGGTGATTCAGGGACCCAGATTCTCTCCATCTTGGATCTCTGTTACCCCCTGGGGACCTCAGACATGAGGTCATGGGCAAAGAGCACCTGGGTGGTTCACATGGGACAGACTTGGAAATGGTTTATGTCATTTTCCACCATGTTCCCTTGGCTAAAAGTACATCACATGGCTACAGCTAACTTCAAGGGAGGCTGGGAAATAGAATCTCACTGTGTGCCCAAGAAGGAAAGGCAATAGGGTTGGTGGGCAGCTGGCCAGTTTCTGACATGGCGCTAAGAGCAACTCCTTCCCTGGCTTCTGTCAGGAAACACATGGACCAAATAGATGGAAAAGAGAATCTGGCCTTCCTTCCCTTATTAAGCATCAAAGAGTTTAACAGGCATGGATAGTGAAATAAATTGTTATGAAGTTTGCAATTAATAAATAGAATTATGCCCATGTAAGAACTGGGTTATATGTTATGCAGTAGTACTGTGACATGAGAGTGATGGCAACTAGCAGGATTCTGTGGCAATTATAGGAGCTGATTTTTCTAAGTTCAATGGTCTATCTGCCTATCCATCCGTCCATCCATCCACCCATCCATCCCCATCCATCTATCCATCCATCCATCCATCCATCCATCCATCCACCTACTCATCTAATAAGCCTGTCTGTGGGCCCTGTGTCAGCATCTGGGGATACAGAGAAACTCAGGAAGTGCTCACAGTCACAGGAAGAAAGAATTGGACATGCCCAGGTCAAGATATGTGCTCTAATCAAGGAGAAAATAGATTAAAAACCTGGGGAGTTAAAAGGTTTTCTGAGGAGGAAACATCTGATGTAGATTCAGATAGAGGCATTGGTAGAATTTTCTAGGCATAGAAGGGGGAAAGGGATTCTAGACAAGGGAGATAGCTTATACAAAGATCCAGAGGAACGGAAGAGCATAGTTTGTTCCAGACATGGGACAGAAGATGGGGGAATGGCTGCCAGGTAGGCTACCAGGAGCTGACCTATATAGGTGGAAAAAAAGCAAGTGGATGACTCTTGTCCCGGAAACTGCCATCTGCAATAGAAAGCTAGTCAGGTATGAGAGATGGAAAAAAAAATTTTTTTCAGTTTTTGGTTCTTGAAAACTGAATCAAAGAGAGAACCAAAAGAATCAAGAAAGGGCTGCTTTTACTAGATAGAAGCAAATGGGAAGCTGGGAGGCCAACCCCTTCATCTCCAGCCTTTGAAATAGAAACCAAGGCCCCATCCTGCTTCCCCTCAGGCCCCTGGTCTGGGTGGCTCCTAGGCAAAGCCATTGGCTTCATTGCGGTCGCTGTCATTGTGTCAAGTCATGAACCCACAGGCGTGAGTCAGGAAGGCCCTGCCCCACAGCAGATAAGCGAGGCTGGTAAGTGCGCGCCCCACACCTCACATCCTGCCTAACAAATGGCTTTAGGGGAACCACAAAGCCCAGAGCAGACCCTGCCGGGCTGCTTGTGGGAAAGCGCTCACGGCCAAGCCAAGATCACTGTCTACAGGCCAGAGGTATTATTTATGAGGCTTCTGTGTGGTGGATGTGGTAGGAAGAGTCAGACCTGGGAATCAGGCAGCCCAGGTTGAGATTCCTGTTGTGGGCTCATCACCTCTGAGTCCCAAGGCGCGGGACTTTACCCCTGAATGGGTTCCCTTCCAGGTACGTGGGGGTGACAGTGCCCACCCTTCGGGGTTGTAAAGATTCAGTAAGATAGCTCAAGTAGGGCACCTGGCATGAGGGGTGGCACAAAGCAGGGGCTCAGGGAATGCCAGGCTGCTCAACCATCATCGCGGACACTGAGGAGGAGTTTCTATGTCCCAGAGCCTTTCCTCATATTATCTCATTTAATTCCCAGCACTGGAGGCGGTGAGTCGTATTATCATTCTCCCCTTACAGGTGAGGAAGGGGGTCCAGCTGTTGCCCTGGGGTTCCGTGGCTGGTAGGCAGAGAGCCAGATTTGCCCTCAGGCCGCGGGGGGGTCTAAGGAGACCAAGAAAGAATGGCTTTCCCGCACTGACGGAAGCAGCAGGTGATGTCACCTGAGAAAGGCATGAGGCCGGCTTCCCTGGCCAGCAGTTGGTGCCGCAGCAGCCACTCCTCAGCGAGTTCAACTAGCTGCAAATCAAGCTTTTGAGTTTCCGGCAGCTTCGAGCTGTCCCCGCTGAATGGAGCACAGGAGGTAAAGGGAGAACGTAAATGGTGCAAGGCACCCATTAAAAATTTACAGCCACCATCTAATTTTAGAGCTTTCATTTTTCAGTATAAAAACGCTACTGTATGTGCTGCCAAATGATGAAACCAACAGAACAGTGCGGTCAGAAAGGGCCCTCTGTAAGTCTGATGCTATGAAAATGTCCAGTGGGGGAAAACTTTTTTTTAATTCTTTTTTTTTTAAAGATTTTATTTATTTATTTGTCAGAGAGAGAGCACAAGCAGGGGTAGGGGCAGAGGCAGAGGGAGAAGCAGGCTCCCCATTGAGCAGGGAGCCCAACGTGGGGCTCGATCCCAGGACCCCGGGATCATGACCTGGGCTGAAGGCAGATGATTAACTGACTGAGCCACCCAGGCGTCATGAAACCTTCTTAGTATTAAATTACCCTACTACCTCCCCTTCATTTTAGATCAGAAACTCTCCCAAATTTATACTGGGAAATGCTGAAGGCTGGGCTAGGAAAATTCTGGAAAATTACAGTGAAGGCATTGACTTCAGGGTCTTTTGTATATTTTCAGCTGGCGTGGGAATACCAGAGTTGACATTGACATAAGCCTGGTGTTCAGCAGCTCCGCCACCACCTCCAACACACACACACACACACACACACACACGGTCACAGTGGAGAACCCACTGTCAGGAACCAGATTGGCAACTTCTGCCATTGGAGTGATGAATTGCTACATTGGCTAAACTAACAATTGTAATAATAATAATAACAGTTAACATTTATGCAGCATATACTATGCTCCAGTAACATACTCTTTTAAGGTCACAATGTATCTTTATCATGACATTGCCATAGTCTATCTGTAATAATAGCAATACTAGCTAACATTTACTCAATAATTACTGTGCTTACTTTACCTCCATTATCACATTAATCTTCAAAACTTCAAAACGATGCTTTGATGCTTTTATTCTTTCCATTGTACAGATAATAAAATAGGTTTAGGTAATTAGTAAGTGACCGAGCTAGACTGCAAAGTCCTATGTGTCTGAACCGAGAGCAGGAGGTCTTACCCACTGTGGATATTGTCTCTCGGAGAGGGCCCAGAGGAATGGGAAGGACTAGGGAGGTCAGATTGAGACCTGGGTTGGAATAAGAGGATGAAGACATTTCTGTGATCGCTCAGAGACAGCAAGACCAGGAAGGGACCTTACCTGCCATGCACACGACGAACGGGGTGAGTCTCTTCCCTGGGCCTGGCAAAACACAGGCTTTGCTCTAATATACCACGTCCATCGTATAACTTCTCATCCAAACTCAGATACTTGGTGAAGGGGAGCGCTATTGATAATCGGTAGAACAGAGGGGTAAACTGGGACAGTACTGGGCAAACTGCGACGTGCGTCACCTTGCAAACTGATGCGAGAAGATCAACACATTACAGGTGAGTTTCAGTGCAGAACTTGGCACCCGTGGCACCTCTGGAGCACCCTGTTACTAAAAGTGTGGGGTTGTGGGGTACAACTAGGAGAATCCGGCAAAAAGACAGCAGGCATTTAAGCGTTGCTGCCTTTTTTCTTTTTTTTTTTTAATCTTTTAAGGTTAAATGCTTTATCGATACTGGATCATTTCTTCTACATCTACCAAGTTTTGCAGATTTGCCTTCTAGAATCTATGAAGCTTTTCTGTGCTTCCTCCTTTAATAAAGGGAGGGATAATTAAGTAGCCTGTTATTTCCACTGCAGCCATCTCGGAGAATCTCCCACGTATATCTCTGAACACACACACACATATAGACATCATATTTACTTACCTTGCAATTACTTACTTGTCTTCAGAATACTAATTGTCAAAATGTGTTTATATCATTGGATAACTAGGACTCCCTTATTTCTGTCCAAGGACCTGAAGTCTCTATAGCTAGATATTTTTAAAGTACATTTTTAATTTTGAAAAGTAATGCACAAATATGATATCATTATAAAAGATTCGAACAATATAGAAGGGACACTGGGGGAAATGTGAAAAATCCCGCTTTATATAACCCATCCTCCGAAAGGCTCTCCTTCCCACCCACCCCACTCCACCCCCTTGCAATATAATAGTTTTGAGTTTATTGCTGTCATCCTTTTTCTAACTAGATATAGTTGTTAGCTTAGTGTGCAAAAAAAAAAAAAAAATCTAAAAATCGTTTTGGAAAGCGCCTCTGGTCATATAAGTGTTATAGTCTATGAAGAGGAAAATGTCTGTGTTAAGCAGCAAGGATGCTTCTCTGAACCCCCAGACAACTTTTACCCCAGTTTCCTTTTGGCTTATTGGTTGAATGTGACTTTTGACTTGCCTTTGGAATGAAGGAAAGCCTGGGTTTGAATCCCAACAGGATCGGCATTTAACTATGCCTTGGGCAGATTGTGTGGTGTTCGTCCCTTTGCAGGAGTCGAGGGCCATGACCCTGGAGTCATGCTGCCTGGGTTCAAATCCCTGCTTCACCACTTACTTAGTGGTTAGCTCTCAAAAAGCCACTGGACTTCTCAGGGCTTTAGTTCCCTCATTTGTGAACTGGGGATAATGATAGTATTTACCTCTTAGGGTTGGTGTAAGAATGAAAAAAGTCAATTCATTACCTGATACACAGTGCGTGCTCAATAAATAGCAGCTATTTTTTATTACACTCCTATGCATATAAAATTCAGTTATGAGTCTACAAGCAGGTAGTAAATATCCTGCCTGAAGAACACAGATGAGGGCAATCAAATTATTACAAGCTAAGAAGAGGGCAATGGCCTTAAAAATCCTTACAGAAATTCTCATCACCAGGGTCTGCACAAAATTCTGCCCCTACTCAAAACACAGAACTCTCAACACCACCTTCTGTGTCATCAGCCACCCTGTTGATTCATTCTTTCAACCTCCAAGTCCCCCTCATCCCTAGCTCCTTCCTTCTAGTCCCACTGCCCGCACCAGGCCAAAGCTACATGACCTCAAACGCCTACCACTGCCTTTCCTTGCCTTCTATGCCCAGCAGTCAAGGTCGAGTCCTAAATTGGCACTTGGAGCACAAACACCCACAAAGGAGACTTCACCTATATCAACTCCCTTGTCGATTACAATGTCATTCAAAATCCTTTGTCAGGGTTATTGTCAAACCCTTCTCTCTAACGAGCCTCCTCACCATTCTCTAAATGCGTCTTCCATAATTTCTGCTTTGAGCCAACACATTCCAGTTTCTTTTGGGATGTGGGTAAGATGCTGGAGGGAGGGTTGGATTAGAAGACATTTAATATCCTTTCCATTTGGAGATGGTCTACAAATCTCTGAATTTAAGCACTTAGCCCTTACTATGTATTAAACATTATGATAATTGCCTTAGTTTTACATTTATTAGCTCATTTAATTCTCCTAACAATTTTATGAAGGAGGTAATATTATTATCCTGTTTTACAGATGAGAAAGCTGAGTCTTGGGGAAGAAAAATTACGGATGCAAGCTTACCCAGCCAAGATGGAGAGCACCTGAACACAGAGTCTGTCCTTGGTGTCGGGGGCTGCCTCTCCCCAGCTTCTGTGAGCCCACACTACAGGTTTCCAGGTATATCCTCCACCCCCACTCTCACTCCTATGTTTTCTTCCTAATCAACAGGTGAAAATAAAATGGGAGTGGTTCCTCCCCGGGGTCGCAAACCATAATCACCGGAGCACAGCCACCTGGGTCCCGCTAGAGCCTGGAATCAGCATTTCTGCAGATACGTATTTTAGAAGGTGCTGCCAAGTAATCTGATAGACCTGGTTAGGACTCTGCTGAGGGACAACCCCCCCCCCCCCCACCGCCAGTTGAGTCAATGGCTCCCTATCTAGCCAGTATTACTTGGATTTGTTGACTGTACTTCATCCTTCTGTTTTTCTAGAATCCTGACAATAGAACCACAGCTGTATGCTCACGGGAAATTTAGGTATTTTGACAGCACAGAATTGTGGTGCATTTGGGGGTTTTTGGGTGCGGCCAGAACCAGACTTTCTAGTCCTAAATAAATGGGTCCACTGCTTCCGGTTCCATCACTTAACTTCTGCATGGTGGCTGACTTCCGGAGCTTAATTCCCTGACAGTCAGGAGGAAGGAGGCAAAAGGAAACCTTTTAATTTATAAGAAGCAGACATCAGCTTTATGGTGTGTTTTTTTTTTTCCTCTCCCCTGCCTGATTTAAAATGCCAGGCCCACTTGAAACAATAAAATCTTGTATAGTTTTTCCCTTATAAGAAATTTCCTAGGTATTTACCAAAATCCTAGAAAAATACATTTTTGTTAATATACTACAATTCCCATAAGAGAGAAATATTTACAAAATTTGCTTTGGGCAGTGATGCTACAAGAATATTAAAAAGTATTGACTTTATCACCAAGCGAATCCTTTCTCAATTTTTTTTTTATTATGACCACAATAGATTTGAAAAACTGGAGCAGTAGGAAAACACCTTTGTTTTAAACAAAAGCTCCTTTTCTCAGCAAGAATAGAGTTACTAGGGTGGAAAATCAGGTTCATTTCAGCTTCAGTAATAATATCTGAAATGAAATAATGTTACAAATCTCCCTCCAACCTTGTGGCTAGACACCTGGAATATTTATTTATTTCCCCTCCAGAGAAAATAAGAGTGGATGTTACCTTTAGACTACATACACGTTTAATTAATGAATGCAAGGAAAATGATTCCGGCTGCATTTAAATTAAGGCCCAAGCATGTAGAATTTAAGAGATCTGACCTTAAAAATGAAGAAAATATTATTGTAATTACTCTATTTGCTAAAAACAAATGATGTGGCATTTGAATTTAAGACTTCTATCAAAAGCAGATGAGGGTCTAATCAGTTCACACCTTTCCATTTTAATGGAGCTGGGGTTGAGCCATTGCATTTACAATTATCCAGGCTGACTTCATCCCTTTGAAATGACTTAAAAAGATTAACATTCATGGATTATTTATTAGCTCCTCATGAATGTATTTCCAAGAATGGAAACAACATATTGCATCAAAGTCTAGTTTCCAAGTTTAACTCTTTTAATTAACGGCACGACTACACGTTGTTGCAAAAGGCGTCTGAAGTCACAGGACATTTCGTCAGGCTTTCTGCTCCATGGTTTTAGGAGCGGTCTTTGTTCCTTGGGAGCTCAGAGAGAATGCTAATCCCGGTCCTGGCGGCCTGGGGTGCCCCCTAAACACCACAGCGCAGACAGCCGAGAGCGAGAGCCCGCTGCCTGGAGAGGGAGCAGCCCCTGGCCCGGCTTTCTGTAGCTATCACTGATAGGGGCTCAGCCGAGAACTCGGTGACATGGTGGCACTGGCAGTTTAACCCAAACACACTGTCTGCCTAGATAACGAGAACGTCACGCACGAGTCCCTGACAGCGACCGCACAGAAGCCCCAGGTCCGAGGCGGCGATGGGCCATCTGAAGCCCTGCGACGCTCACCTGCCTGTGAGTGGGACAGCAGTCCGCACAGTGTGGGCCGAGCCACCTCGCAGCCAGGCGGGGGGAGGGGACAGCAGATCCTGCGGGGCGGGGCCGGTGCACAAGTCCAACCAGGCCCTCTAGTGAAAGCTGATACACCATTCTGGGGGCCTGGCTCCTGCAAGAATCACGTCTGGAAAAGCAGGGGAGGTGACAGCAAGGCAGGAGTGACGGTCACAGCCAGCCTGGCATTTGTCTGATGAAGTCCTGATTCCTTGTAGTGGTTTGACTCTCGTATGCCTTCCATGTAGAGGCTGAATGTATTTTGCTATGTTTTTTTTTTTTTAACCTAATGATAAAACGGAAAAATACAACCTCATGCTGCACTTCTAGAAAATCTGATCCTGCAAAATTTACAAACTGTACAAATGATGGCTGGTTACTTGCTTTGCAAATCTTGTTTTAAAGAATACTTCTGGGAAGTTCCATCAGAACAGTGACACCCCTATGACAGCCAGACTATAGTTTGACTTATGAAAAGTTTATTTACACAAAGAGGCATCTCTCACATGCAAAATAGCACCCACCTGTAACTTTTCCCCTAGAGAACAGGTTGGAGACATACAATAGAACAGGACCATTTTATGATACATGTACCCTGTCTTGGTATGAAATATCTGAGATCAACGTTAAGGCAAATTTAGATAATGACAATTTGCCTTTATTGAAGTAAAAATAGATTCACATAATTTAAAATACAGAATGGAAATAACATGGTTACAAAAATTATGATTCTTATTATAGTTATAATTTTTACTAAGTGCAAGGAATAAAAATTGGACTGATCACAAAGAAGTCTTGAGGATAAGAACTGCCGTTTGGGAGAAAAGAAGAATCAACCCAGAACTCATGAGAAAAATGCCCTGGCTGACTTGATTTGTCGATTTGCTCATTGAGAGTTCAGTGATCATGCCATTCATTCATTCACTTAGTCACTCATTCATTCATTGTCACTCGTGCAGCGGCTCTCCCTTCCGGGAGTCACTGTGAGGAGACAGTGTGTCTGGGGACACACAAATGTGGCAAACCTGGGTCTTGACCTCAAAATGTCTCTAGTCTAGTGAGAAAGAGAAAATAGGTCCACACAGAACTATTATACAAGACAGGATATGATAAATGCAAAAGGCGAGGTGAAAGGAAATGTCCTAGCATGTCCCCATCAGGTGTTACTTGACTGACTTTGGGCAATGGGGGAGCGAGTGGTGGTGAGGAAAACCCCAAGGACACTTTGGTAGGGAAGGTGTGGTGAATCCTGTAGAACAATCTGGGTCCCTGAGTGTGGAGGAAGAGAGAAGGGCTTGTGTGCTTGCCTGCCTCGCTGCGTGAGCCAATGACTCCACGGTTCTCCTGGTTTTGCGGCTGACTCTCTGACCTTGGGCAAGCCATCTATGGGCTTTGGGCTATTTTTATAAAAAGTACTTACTCTGACAAAGTAACTTTTGGACAGAATTCCAATATATATCATTATAGAGAAAAATGAGAAATGTAGGAATATGAGAAGAAAAAAAATTAGAGAATATCGCCTGTAATTCTAATACTCACTATTAATATCATGCGGGGTATTCCTTTAGACTTATCTATTTATATGTCTATCTCTGTATAATTTTTTAATTGTGGTAAAAACCATACCACATTACATTTATCATCTTAACCATCTTTAGGTGTACAGTTCAGTAGTAAGTGTATTCGCACATTGTGTAATAGATCTGTATAACTTTTTCATCTTACAAAACTGAAACTCTGTGCCCACTGGACTCTAACTTCCACTTCCCCTGCCCTCCCTCCTCCCAGCCCTTGGTACTTTCTGTGTCTATGATTTTGACTACTCTAGATACTTCTTATGAATGGAATCATACAGCATTTGTCCTTTTGCATCTGGCTTATTTGGCTTAGAGTGTCTTCGAGGTTCATCCATATTGTAGCATGTGACAACATTTCCTTCCTTTTTTAAGGCTGCATAGTATTCCGCCACACATATGTATTGCATTTTCTTTATTCATCTCTTAATGTATATCTGGGTTGCTTCCAGCTCTCGGCTATTGTAAGTAACATTTGGAACATGGATGTACAAATATCTCTTTGAGATTCTGCTTTTAATTCTTTTGGATATATACCCAGAAGTGGAATTGCTAGATCATATGGTAGTTTTCTTTTCAATTTTTTAAGGAACCACGATACTGTTTTCCATAGCAGTTGCACCATTTTGCCTTCACACCAATGGTGCTCTGGTGTTCTAATTTCTCCACATCTTTGCCAATGCTTATGTTCTGTTCTTTTGAGAGTGGCCATTCTAATGGGTGTGAGGCGATTTGCATTTCTCTACCCTAGAATGATTCCTACAGTGGAAGAAGTCTCATTGCCAGAGACAGCCAAGCTCAGGAGCCAAAATTTGGGATCGGAGTCCGCGTCATAGCCTTGATGATGGCTTACACTCAACACAACATCGTCACGTCTCTCAGCCACACAGTAGAAGACTAACACCCGCCCTACCTCTGTTTTCCATGTTAGCACTAAGGAGCTTTGAGCTAATCTACAAGGATAACAAAGCTATTAACTCTGTTCCAAAGATCCAGTCATGTATAAACACAAGGTACTATGGACAACTTGTCAAGATCTCCTTAAGGTCCCCAGAACAAGGCAGGACCCTGAAGTCTCATCATAATAAACATTATTAGCGACTCACTCTAAATCCTATGGTGACCTCGATCTTGAAATATAAACCACACCGAACCAAGCACTTATCACTTTATCTGCACTGGGAGTCCGACCATATGTCTCTGCTATTCCCCTTCAACGACTAGAAACAAATTCAGAGTTTTGAGTTTCAACTGTTTCATTCTTGTAGCTGCTAAGACAATAACGGATTAAATAAGATGAACCAAGCAGCCATACTTCTTGTAAAGTTATCCCTAGAGATAAATGTACAATGTTGTTTCAGAGGCTGTGGCGGTGTCTGCAGTGTAACTAAGGTTGACAGACTGCCTGCATGTGGGTGGCTGTCTCCTTTCCAGCTGTGACCAACTGAATTATATCACCTGTCCCATTTGATGTATTAGGATATGCCCAAGCTCAAGATGCATGTTTCTGCAATAGGGAAATTAATGTCCACCACTGGAGGCAATTAATAATGATTAGGAGCAAAACAGCGGGGTTAAATCTGTGCATTTAACAGAGTGTTCATACACTTTTATACTATATTTCAGTCTAGTTGCTCAAAGGAAAAAAAAAACCCTTTTGGGGAACTAGAACAATCTTATCTTAATTAACATGTAAACTTAGATAAAATGTCAAAGTCGCTTCAATGAGACATGTTTATTCATTATTTACTCAGTCCTCCCTTCCTGGGGTTAGAGAAAAACATTGCACAAAAAGTAGTATACTAAGGAGAGAAATGCTCCGATTCAGCTGGGTAGCTAGGGGAACTCCTGCTCTTTTTGAACTTCTGCATTTGACACGTTGATTGAGGTGAGAAATTCTCACCCCTTTTATTTTACGATTTTGCAGTTAATATTCTAAAAAAAAAAAAAAAAAAGGCAGCAAACTGGCACACCATAGATCTGCAATGGTTGGTTTAGTGCAACTCGATAAAATCTGCCTGTAAAATACTTAACGGTGGGTAACTAATTTTTATTTGGTGACTAACAACTAGATACAAATTTTTGTATTAGAAATTTAAACCGAACACGGGATTTTGCCTGAAAAATGCGGAAAACACTGAGAGCAGATTAGTTATAAATCTATAAGACGCAGGAGCCTACACAGTATCGATGTACGAAAGCACACAAGTACCTCTGACTAGGCATTTGTTTCGCCCTGTATTAGTGTAAAGCACACACAACACAAATATTCATTGATCAGATATTTTATGAGGAAATTTCATTAAATAGATTAAAAGGTAATTGGCCACCAGCTGGACTTTATAGCCCCAAGATGATTATATATTGCAGTGATAATGCAATTCTCATTAATTAAAAACTATGAGATAAAGGTCTTGAAAAACTTCAAAGCCATATTTCATTATGATGGAATCTAAAAATAGAGACTCTGAAATAATTCCTTCGTTGTGAACTCGCCGTGGCTAGGGTGACATCGAAGTTCTGTTCGCAGCCTGAGCTCATGGGGCTGGCTCCTCCTTGATTTCCTCCTTCGTGGTGTCCTCAAGAGTGTCTCAGGAGGCACAATCTCGAAAGAGACTCAATTAAAATAAAAATTTCTGTCAATCATCAATCCTTTGGCTAACTTAACCGGATATCCAGATATTGGATGTAACTAAATATTTGAATTTGAATAGCAAATATAAATACTTGGCACCATTTTTTTGGTGGACATTTAGCATCCTGTGATTCGATGTTCACACAGTAGTTTGGTTTCAACGATTCATTCATTTTCTATTAAGCAGTCTTCATGACTGTTATTTAACTATTTACCTCAAAATCTCCCCATGGCTAAGGGGGGCTGAGTTTCAGAGACAGGATAAGCCTGCTGTTTGTCAATCACTTTGACTACATTACTCTTACTTATTTATTTTTTTAGGAATCTGTTCATTCCACAGGCATTTTTTGAGTACTAACTGTAGTAAAGCAGTCTGCGGGATGATCGATCACAAACATAGAAAACAAAACAAAACAAAACCTCCCAAACTTACCAGCGTTGACGACATGCAGACTTTGAACTAGGTATTCTCCGTTCGTTCGCACGAAACTATGAGGTAAGCATTTTCCTTATCTACGTTTGGAAATTGAGTCTTGGGGAGATGACTTTGACCCGTCCAAGGTCCCACAGCGGTGATGGCAGAGGTGGGGTTCCAACCTTGGCCTCCTGTTCTCAGGGTCCTGGGGTCTCCACAGAGCAGCAATCTCTTCAGGGGCTGGCCGGACACAACAGCAGATCAAGTGGTCATGCGCTTGCAGCCCCTCTCTGCCAAAGATCAGTTTCTCAATCAATAATTCCTGGAAAATCACAGATCAATTGAGTCTGCTCCAATTGTCAGATAATGCTGGTGTTTAAAGTACAGCTGCCCCACGGTGCCACCACAAGTAGACAACAACGCTTGACCTTCACAATGGCCCTAACCTCTCCCCTTGACCCACTGCTCCTGCTTCTCAGCTTCCCATTGGATGCGCAGCTTCCTAGGCTTGTCCTCTTTGGTGCTGGCAAGAGGTTGAGCAATTCTTTGACAGCTTGATGAACTGGAGCTGTCCACTCTGCTTGCTCTTCTGCCCTCTCCTCTAGTTTTGGCGCCCCCTGTAGGCATGGATGACAGTCAGGGCCCACCAGCCTAGCGCTAGAGAACCCGCCTGGTGTTGGCAGCTTCACTCCCCCCTGCCCTTCCCTATCTTGCCAAGGAAGAAGGAGCGGATGACCCCAGAAGGCAAGTACATGGGTTCTTACACTTGGGATGTGTCACAATCTTCTGAGGACTTAATAAAAGTATAGATGACTGAACCCTTCTCTAAGCCTCCTAAAATCTATAAGAGTGCGTTTTCACCCATTTCCCAGGCGATGAAGATGCACACCAAAATGAAACGAGATCATGGGGGAATGTGCTTAGCACAGAGCCTGGCACCTTAGAGGGGTTACTCAATGGTGGCGTATTATCTATTGTTGCATAGCAAGTTACCTCAAAACGTGGTGGCTGGAACAACAAACATTTATTACCTCAGCTTTCTGTGGGTCAGGAAGCCAGGAGTGGCTTAGCTGTGTGCCTCTCCCTCAAGGTCTCTCATGAGGTGCTGTCGAGGCTACAGTTGGTCAGGGCATCAGTTACCCCACAACTTACCTCGTGCTTCCAAGCTCCCTCACATGGTTGTCAGCTGGCTTCAGCTCCTCGCACGCTGATGTCCTGAAGGCCTCAGTACCTCACAAAATCACATGGGTCTCTCTCCAGGGCCAGCCACAATATGGCAGCTCTCTTTTACTAGGGTGAGTATTGAAGAAGAGAGAGAACCAAGACAGAAGTCATTCCTAATATTCGGAGTAACATCTTATCAGTTCTGTCATATTCTATTTTTCGGAAGAGGGTTCATGCTCAAGGTATTACGTGAGGCCATGGATGGTCACAGGCAGGGATTGTTGGGAGCCATCTTAAAGTCCACCCACCAAAGGCAGCCAGTTTCTGTTCGGTTCAGGGAGTTAGGGCCAGTCAGTGGGACTCACCAGGGGGAATATTATTCAAGGTTATTGGAGAAGGGCAGACGTCAACCAGTAATCTGGAATACTGGTATCAGTTACATCCTCTGGACATCAGTTACAGTGGCCTTGGCATCTTCAGTTCATCCATCCATCCATCCATTCATTCATCCATCCATCCATCAAATAATCACTTACTGTTTGTTCCCTTCTGTGCCAGCTGCTGCTCTGGACACTGGAGGCACAAAAGTGAAAAGCCTGGACACAGAGCCCGCCTTCAGTGGGTTCAACAGTTTATTGGGGGCGGGGGGGGTGGTTAACAAAGAAATAGGTGACCACATGAGAAGACAGCAGCTCTGATAAGCCCTGCCAGAGTGCGATGGCAGCCTAGCATAGAGACTGTCTGCTCAAGTTCAGGGGCTGGCCAGGGAAGCCTTCCAGAAGGAGGTGATATTTAGGCTGAGACATGAGGACAAGAAAAGTTTTGTCAAGTGGAGAGCAGTCTATGCAGGAGTGGGAGGGATGAGAGAAACATGAATTTTTCCAGATTTCAGATGGAAGTCAGAATAGGTATCCCTCAAGTGAGGTAAGTGAAGGTCAGAATGGGCCCCTGGGGATATTTATAACATTTCCAAAAGTGTAATGGAAATTGAATAAGGCATACAGGCCAAAAAAGCAGTTTATTTTTCATGACCTTGGTCTCTTAACTAGAAAATTTAGTCAATTTCCATTGAGTGTGATTATTAATATATCTGAATTCTTTATACTATCTTTATCTTATTTTGTGATCCTAGTAGAGGTTCATAAGCGTAATTCAGGTTGTCATGTGCTAATCAAAAGTTGTCATTGGCAATGTCATGTCTTCGATTAATAAAAATGGGAATGAGAATTAATTAATACAATTTGCTTTTTCTCAAGTCCCTTTACTATTTTACATTTTATTTTATCTTACATAAGGCTTATATCACTGTAAATTGTCTTAAAAACCTCAGAGGACTGAGGCAGGATATAAATAAACATAGACATAAAATTCTTACTAAATATATTAATAATCACACAGTAGAAATGGACTAAACTTTTTAGTTAAGAGTCTAAGACCATCAAATCAGATTTGAACTAAAAGAGAACACACAACAGCAAAAAAAAACTCCAGCCAAGTTGTGTTTATAGTCAATTTCCATAAAATATAGAAATGGAAATTACAAAGCAAAAGGAAGAAAAAAATTCAACAGATATATTCATTGTGAAATGGATTTGACTACAAGTAACAGAAAACTCCAAATGACAGTGGCTTAACAACATAGAAATTTACTTTTTCTCTCCTATGAGTTGGTGTCCGAGGTATTCCCTCCTATCAGAAACTTAGACTTTTTCCATCTCATGGTTCCATATTAGGTTGGTTTGAGCACTAGGTCCAAGATGGCAGCATTGGCATTCCAGGATGCAGGATGAAGGAGGGATGAAGAAGAAGAAACGACACATCCTGTATTATGTCTTAAAGTGGATTCTTGGAAGCTGTCAAACAACTTATCTATTTTCATCTCTTTAGCCAGAACTTAGTCACATGGCCACATCTAGCTGCAAGGGAGGCTGGGAAATGTAGTCTTTACTCAGGAGTTCAAGTCTCCAGCTAAAAGTAGGAGAGAAGAAGAATCATATCATAAAAGATGGGGAGAACAAACTGGAGGAACAACTCTATCACAACAGGTACATAGGAACCAAAAGACAGCTAGCATAATAATATCAGAGAAAATAGACCTTAGGTGAAAAGCATTACTGTAGATGAGTGTCAGTACATATTTTTAAAAAGATTTAATTCACTAGGAAAATGTATGTACTTAGTAATAAATCTTCAAAATACGTAACACAGGGGCCCCTGGGTGACTTAGTGGGTTAAGCATCAAACTCTTGATTTTGACTCAGGTCATGATTTCAGGATAATTGTAAGATAGAGCCCTGCGTTGGGCTCCATGCTGGGTGTGGAACCTGCTTAAGATTTTTTCTGCCCCTTCCCCTCCAAATGTAAAACAAGGATTGACAGAATATAAGAAGAAATGACAAACTGTCATCGAGAGAGACATTCAGTGGTTGATAAATTAAGAAGAGAAAAAAGTAAGAATATAGAAAAATTGGACATTATAAGATTAACCTAATGGACATACATCCATAGTATTTCTAATAATCAGAAATAGAGGTTATTTTCAAGTACAGAAAATAATGATGGAATTTGACAATCTTATAAGCCAAAAGCAAGTATTGGAAAATTTCAAATAATTGGTATGTGTCCAGTCACATTTACTGACAACAATGAAATTAAATTACAAATAAAGTACAAAAAGATAATTTGAACATTTAAGGAATATGCTTTAAAGTACCCATGATTACTAATGGTTGTTGGTGAAAATGAGAAGATGCTCAAAATGAAAAAAAAAATTAAGAGAAATATTATCAATCAAACTTGTGGAATGAAGAACTAGTAGTATCTAGACTATATAAAGGACTCTCAAAGCTCAACAGCAAAAATCAAACTATCAATTAGAACATGGGCAAATGAAATGAAAAGATATTTTACTAAAAAAGATATGCAGATGGAAAATAAGCACATGAGAAGATGTTTAACATCATTAATCTAGGGAAATGCAAATTAAAACCACAATGAAATATCACTACAATATTATCAGAACAGCTAAAACTGAAAAAAAAAAAAGCAACAATACCAAATGCTGATGAGGATGCAGAGAAACTGGATCACTCCTACATTACCGGTAGGAATGTAAAATGTACAACAGCCACTTCAAAAAAGAGTTTGGCAATTTCTTCAAAAAACTAAACATGCAACTACCATAAGACCCAACAATTGCAGTCCTGGCATTTATCCCAGAGAAATGAAAACTTATGTTCACACAGAACCTGTATATCAATGTTCATGGCAGCTTGATTGGTAATGGCCAAAAAAGAAGCAACCCAAATATATTTCAATGCATCAATGATAGAATAAACTTGGTACATCCGTACAATGGAATAGTATTCAGCAATAAAAAAGAACAAGTTTTGATTATGGATACGTCCAATAGTCTAGATATATCTTCAGAGAGCTATGATAAGTGAAAAAAGCCAATCCCCAAAGGTTTCATACTGTGTAATTTCACTTACATAACATTCTTGAGAGGACAAAATTAAACAAAAAGGCAACAGATTAGTTGTTTCCAGGAGTTAAGGAGATGCTGGGGGCAGGAAGAAAACTAGAGTGACCATGAGAAGGGCAACACGAAGGACCCCTGCAGGGATGGAAATGTTCTGTGCCTTGGCTGTGTCAATGCTGATATCCTTGTTGTGATACGGTGCTGTAGTTTTGTAAGATGTTACCACTGGGGAAACTGGACAAAGGGTAGAGGTGCTCTCTCTGAATTATTTCTTACAACCGTGTGTGAATCTATCATCTCAAAGTACAGGGTTTAATTTTTTTTAAGATTTATTTATTTGAGAGAGCAGGAGGAGGGATACGCAGAAAACTTGAGGTAAAGCAGGAGAGTGATTAACGCAAAACACACAACAGTGTTACCTCAGGGCTGTGGGGAAAGGGACACCCTTGAAGGTGGCTTCTTTTGAAGAACAGACTCAAAGGGAAGTAAAAGGAAGAGCAAGTAGTGTTCTTTGAGCTTTTCCTACTTATTTCTGGGTCTCAAATTTGTGGGCCAGCATTATTTCTGTGGCTCTTTCAAAAGGCGTATCTGCCTCAAGCAGCCTCAGCCTAAAGCAAATCTAGCTTAGCTAGAACTAATTACCCGTTATCCTTTCTATTAGAGTCTGTATAACGCATCTCTAAGCAGTACCATTGACTCCATCACTTCAGTGGGCAGTTACGGTGTGCCAGCACTAGACAAAATCTAACATAGGCACTAGCTTGGTTTCCTTCCCCCCATGAGGCACCTGCCACAATTACTCTCATGGCAAAGGTAAGGGAACTGGCCACCTGGTTAGGGTAGAAGAGAACCAGGATTGAGATCCAAAGCTCTTTGTCCATATTCTGTGTCGCCCATGAGTACAGAAAAGAGGACTGCCACTTTTAAGGACTTGATTTGGGTAAAGCAAATGGCATTTGGAATATTATCCGATGCTGAGGAATGTGGGGACAGCCCTTGTCTAGGAGACAGGACACCGAATGCAGTAGAAAAAACTGCAAAAAAACTGAAAAAAATGTCGTATTGCCTTTGATTGGCCCAGACGCACAATGGACCCATAGCCCATCAGCACGGCGAGCTATAACTCAATGAACCGCTGTATTTCCTCAGAATCACCTGAAAGAAGCCGTAGGACTTAAAGACTGAAGGCATCTTTCATTTACAATCACACACTAGTCTTAATCAACTATAACTAACTGTCCTCAGAGTTCCAAAGTGACCTCTTATTAAAATGAGCTCTAATTTTGATTAGTTTCTATTGCTCTCAGCGGTTATGAATTCCCCTGTTTTCTTCCTGAACAGGAGCCGGACCGCTCATTTGTTTGAGGAGCCCCTCTGAGAGAGGAACAGTTTGGGCCACTAGACTCAAGGTAATTTGCCCTTGCTCTTATTATTATAACAATTAACAGATAAATAAGTGGATGACCTTTGCGCGTACATAGCCTAATTCAGCTCAGCCCATTTTCTCAGTTCAACTTCCTTTACCAGAGTAGGCTGAGGTGAGGGAGCTGTGGCTTTGGGTTGGTCCTCGCCATAAGGACGGCTGTTATCTCTTCTGCGCCTACTGTGTACAGTGTATGAGATGCTCCATCCCCCGCATTTGGTTTAGTAATGGGTTATTATTCATCTGCACTGGAGGTAAAGAACTTGGGACTCTGAGAAGTGAACCATGTTGATCAAGGTCACAAAGTCAGAATGGAACAGAGCCGGGATTTGGAGCCAGATCCTGCAAAGCTTCTCCTGTCCCTGTACAAGCTGCTTATATGAGGATTGTCTCTCTGATTGGTTGAGACTAACAAGTCAACTAAAAGAACATCACACCCCAGTGTGGAGTTTTGGAGCATTCTTCTGTGTGCACTCTCTCCCCAAGTTGGAAAGCAAAGGGTTGATCTCCTTCAAACACAAACCCATTTCGGACCCTGAAGGCAAGATAGTGTTTCTGTCTTTCATTATCACTGGCAAAGAAAAAAAAGAATGCTGCTGAGCTGGTGGAAGTTTGTGATCCACCGGTGATACATGCTAAACGCGAAATGGTTGCTTTAAAACAATGTAATGTTTTCATCTGAAAGATGATGGAGACATGGAATCATTTCGGTATCTTCATGGTATCATCAGCTCTATAGCTGGACAAATAAATAGATAGACCTATAATATCACCATTCAAATGATTAAAAAGGAATAAAACGATGCCAGATGTTTATTTGGAATAACCCACAGAACACATTGAGAACAATTCCTATTTCTGCAACTGGAAATTGGAATTGATCATTACTGGGCATTAAATGTGCGTATGTTTTTCTGAAGTTCCTAAATCTACTTAATTTCTATGTTGACAGAGATATTAGACAGCTGTTTGAAAATCTGTCTCTCTTTCCTGAGCTATGCACAAGAAATCTTTATGTTAAACCACGAAATGTCAATGAGAGCTCTTCAGTGTACTAATCAGCCTGCGAGTGGAATGTGTGCGGCTGGAAGCAATAACCTTAACTTACATTCTCAATAGTCTTGATTGCCCCCGCGCACCCCCTTAAGACATGGCTGTTGAAGGCAGCGACTCCAAAGTGCTGTGTGTGATGCAGGCTCCGGCGATTAGAGTCGGGGCGAGGAGCTAGCAGATGAGACGTGTTCTCCGCCAACGGCTTTGGCGGTGACTCACTGCGCACCCCAGGGGACTGGTCCTGAACCCCCCACCTCTGTTGCCCTGTGACCACCTCAGCCCCATCCACCATCCGCCGGGTGGGCTACTGTGGGTTCCAGGTACGAAGAGAGCCAGCTTCGTGCCTCGGAGTCCTTTTAAGGGCAAGCTGGTGGATGAACTTGATAACCAACATCATCTTAGCATCGCTTAGCTTGTTCGAAAACATTTCCACGGTACAAACAAAAACAAAGTCTTACATACAATCGTGTTCTTTGTAGTGTCGTTTATGAAAATAAAACAAAAGGATTAAGTTTAGATGTCTTAGAATACGGCAATGGTAGGTAACTTACGCTAAGTTCACGCAATGGATTATAGCAGACTCGTTGAAAATAAAGTTTACCAAAATCAGCAGGTTAAAAAGAAAAAAGGAAAAGCCCCCTGTATTCATTAGCTTGGTACATCTTCCAAGTCAAAGTTTGGCCTTTTTTCTCTTAAGATTAGAAATCCAACGTCGTCAGCATACTAAGCGGTGGTCTGTTTCCTGGGAATGGACACATTAACCACATTTTTGACATGGATGCATTGGAGCAGAATGCCAATGTATCATTGGATATTCAGAAAGCTGTTACAGACGCTGGAATACTTAGATGGGCATAATCAGCATATTCTGTTCCCGGAAATACGCTACATGGGAAGTAATCTCCTATTTGCATAGTCATTTACTGGCTACTGTTTCCTGAGCATTTATAGTGTGCCAGGTGCTGTACCAAGACGTATTAATATCTCATTTAAGGAGATCATGTTTGCCAAGCACTTAGCACGTGCCTGGCCCACACTAAGTGCTCCATATTTGTTAGCTGGTGTTATTTCTACAGCCACTTATCCTTCTCAACCCATCATGATATCTCGTTGACATTATCCCCTTTCTGCAAATTAGAAAAGACAGAGAAGTTTGGCCACTGCCCCAGCAAGTTGGTAAAGTGGCAGGGTCACAATGAGAAATATGATTGTCAGAGGAACTGGAACACTCGGTCACCACGGCCTTTGGCAGGGCCCTGGGGAAACCTGGTCAGAAGGTTATGTTTTGAGTGCAGACTCCCAGCAAAGGGAGTTAGACGAATTAAATATTTCAGAGCATTAGGCCCAAACAACCCGATGTGTCCGCCTCCTGGTAGGATGACCTTGCATTTGAGACCCGTTGGCTAAGACGTCCTTTGCCCTGAATAAGAAAGAGAAGCCAACATTCACTGAGAATTTGTGTGACAGCCCTCACCTAATCTTCATAAAAACATCATGAAGTAGGTAGTGAAGGAAAGTTTCCGAAGATGCCACCGTTAATAAGTTGTAGAGCCTGGGTTCCAAGGGTCCTCATGGTCACTCCCCAGCTGTGTCTATCTCTGCGTTGTCCAGATTTCCTCTTTTTATAAGGACACATTCGTGTTGGATGAGGGCCAACCCTAACCACCTCATTTTAACTTAATCATGTCTTTAAGGACCTGTTCTCTGACTATGGTTATGTACCATGGGCACTAGGGGTTAGGACTTGAACATGTGAATTTTGGGAGGACACAGTTCAGTCCATTATCATGCATCTTCTTAACCAGTAAATAACACTGCTGCTGATAAAGAAATTATTTTATATTTTATATTTTTATAAATTTCATGCTGAAAAAATATTTTATTTCTTATTATAAACTGGAGGATAACCTCCTAGCTGTTAGATCCTTTGTTCATTCATTAATGTAGAAATAGAATGCCAGTTGGCAAAAGGAAAAATGATTAACTAGAACTCATGGAATTTCAAAATGACTCACCTAATCCTCTTGCTTTGGGCACTCAATAAAATGTATTTTGCTGTCCAACCAGAGCTTAAATCAAAGAGCAAAATTATTGAAATCAAGGCAGTATGAAGAATATCCAGAAGTATAAACCCCTTTAAGGAGCTTAAAATTTAGTTGAGGAGACAAAAGCATAAATATATGAGACATTAATAACAATTCATGGCAGTAATACAAGAAATGCCATGAGGCAAAATGGGATGGATTGCAGAAAGTAGATGCTGTGAGTTCGGAGAAAGGCCAGTGCCTGGGAAAGGTGATCCAGGAAGGCTTCCTGGAGGAAGAAGTTAACGTGTTGAGTAAGTGGGAAGCAGATTCCCTTAGAGGCACCTCTTAGGGATAGAATCACTCACCTCTCCCCATCTCACAGGGTGCTGTGAGATTCAACACGCTTTCAATGAAGCCATGTATCTGGGAGCAGCTGGTAAGATAGAGGGGAATCTCGGGAGGGAGGAAATGAATGGATAAATGTTGGGTAAAACCTGTAGGGGAAGGAAAAAAGAAAGGAAATTCCTAGAATACCGTAGTATTGAATCTGTATGAATTTGAAGATTCAGAGTAATGCCCATCTTTCCCCTGGTTTGGGTCAGAGGCACCATGGTGGCACTTGGGGCAAATCAGCTGGAAAGGGGAGCAAGACACAGCTGCAATTTCAGATCATGCTGGTGAGGAGATGCACAAGAATCCAACAACAGGGAAAGGGCTGCAGCTGGCTGCTTGCTTGCTTTCATTTTCCAGGAGAGATAGAAGGGAATTCAAAAGACTCCCTGAAGCTTTGTGCAAGGTAGAGGAAAATAAGAGGGACAAAGGGACAATGTATGGAGTGAATGCTCCTTACCTGGGAAGAACAGGTGCCCAGACCATCAGCCCTGTGGCTGCAATGGAACCCAGGACCACGTCTGCAAGTCATTCAGTCCCTGAGCTTCATTGGCAGATAGATTGGCTTTGGTCTGGAGGCCATGAGAAGGAAAAAAAAAAAAAAAAAAAAAGGAAGTATCGGGAAAGTTGGAAGAACTTTATTACTATTTCACTTAACAGGCCAAGGTCAAGTACTCTATTCATTCTCTTCAAGAAGGAAGTAGTGTAACACAAAGGGAGGCAGATGGTGATGAATTGTGGGGAGCTGCCTGGGGTGCAGCGGTTAATGTATCTGGAGTCGGGCTGCCTGGGTTCAAATCCCTGCCCCCTCCCCCGACTAGTTGTGGGATTTTGAGCAAGTTAATCTCTCTGTGCCTCAGTTTCCTCATCTGTAAAATGGGATGAACAATTAACCCTATCTCATGGGGTTATTTTAAGGATTAATTAAGAGAACATATGTCTGATATTTAGGTACCACTCAAGAAGTGTCAGCGCTAATATTAGTATTTGTGGGAGTGGCAGGCCATTCTGGGAGTGTGGATGAGGCATGGGGGGACAGGGGACGGGTGGTGAATTAGAGTAGATGCAATGAGAGCATGGGGAGAATTTAAAGAGAGAAAAGATTATGGCTCCTAAGGTCATGAACAGACTAATCAGATTGCTAACCAAAAAAAAAAAAAAACAAAACCCAAACAAACAAAAAACAAAACAAAAAACCCAAAACAAGATAAAAGCATCTTGATGCAATGCCTAACAGAAAAACGTTTCAGGTGTGGGGGACATGGATTTAGCAGAAGCTGTATTTAACTTTTGCGTGAAGGCACAGCGATGCATGCAAGCTCTCTGGGAGACTGTCACTGGGATGAGGAGGTGGCCCAAGCCTGGCAGCCTCCAGAGCCTTGAGGAGACGCATGACCAAGTGTTCTCTGGTCCAGTGAAGGTGGTTGGAAGAGTGAGCGAAGTCAAAAGTTGAAGGCCAAGTTCTGAGGCAGGCATGGGGAAAGTAGACGAGACAATGGCAGCGGAGGTGCTAAGCCTAGGGGGAATGGTGAGAGCACTCAGGGAGAGGGCATCAGCA
This sequence comes from Potos flavus, assembly GCA_028534135.1. Taxonomy (NCBI): domain Eukaryota; kingdom Metazoa; phylum Chordata; class Mammalia; order Carnivora; family Procyonidae; genus Potos; species Potos flavus. The sequence goes on from CM052887.1 coordinate 49,938,124, forward strand.
GAGAAATCGAGAAGGTGTTGCGATATCTGGGCAGGGAAGGTGGGCTCACCTCAGAAGCCACGGCTCCTTTGCTCACAGTCCATGGACAAGTCACCTGACCTCATCCATAAAGTGAGGATAGACCTCACAGGATTGGTGTTGTGTAGAATAAATAAATGTATACGAAAATCTTTTGTCAACGAGAAGAATCTCTCCATTGATAAAATTTCCTGTCAACAAATATCCATTTGCCTTTGGTAAAATGTCAGAGATGTTTAGGCAAACCCCCAAGGTTATTTAATTGTCGGATAATACACTGATAACAGAAATTAATCTTGCAGGTACTGCGAAACCCCCCACTGTGTTAGTCACAGCACCTGGCGCTGCAGAGAGCAGGGGTGAGTCCGTGGGAAACTGTGGTCACCGAGCCCAGGCGGTGATAGCAGCTGAGCCATGAAGCTTCCTCCACACAAGTCTGTTAGTAGCTTGTGTCACCACGGGAGTGTACACGAAGCTCCTATAGTCACACGGGCCCTGAGGTAACCAGGTAAATAGAGGGCAGTTTAAATCCTCAAGAGTAAGAGGGGGGAGTGCCTGGCAAATCGGTTCATGAATATTCTCAATACCATCTCCAGACAGTATGGTTTTCACTAAGAATGGGTCTGCTCGGAGCCTGGCTCGTGGTGGCTGTGCCTTGTTGGATGTGACCCAAAGGCTGTGATCAGGCAGTCTTCCCAACGCCGCCTCCAAGATGGCGCGAGAGATGGCTTGGGGCGGGGAAGGGAGGCATCGAGGTTGCAAAGGAACATGGAGAACGTGTTGGGCTGAGGTCCGTCACAACTTGTCTCTGAGAAGAATTTCAGTTTCTAAGAGGGTTTGGTTAACCTCCTTTCACATTTTAAATAAAGATCGAGGATGAAAGCGAAAGATTCAAAGAGCCAGGACTTACCCAGAGACCAGAAGTGTGCGGGTCACAGGAGGCCTTCCTGCCTCACTTTGCAGATCTGGTCCTGGGCCATCCTCCTTCCCCGTGGCTTGTTGGGGGCTGCTTTGTAGCGCTCGGTAGAAGGCCGGTCACCTCCATCCCTGCGGCGCCGGGGATACTCCTCAGTGTTAAAATCGGATGAGTGCATAACGAAATGTGGCATGTATGTACAAGGAGTCTTATTAAGCCTTAAAAAAGAAAGAAATTCTGATACATCCTACACCACTGATGAGCCCTGACTACATTATACTGAGTGAAATAAGCCCGACATGGAAGAACAAATACTGTGTATCTCCACTTCTCTGAGGTACCTAGAGTAGTCACGTTTGTGGTGATAGAAAGTAGAATGGAAGTTACAAGGGGCCACAGGGAGGGCGATGAAGAGTTGCTGATTAACCCGTACAGTTTCTGTTTGGGAAGATGAAAAATTTCTGGAAAGGCAGGGGGGTGATGGTTGCCCAACAGCATGTACGTCCTTCATGCTGCTGAACTGCGCACATAGAAATGGCCCAAATGATACAATTTATGTTATATCTATTTTACCATAATTTTTAAAAGATGTGGTTCCAGAACGTAAAACAAACAAACCAAAAAAAAACAATAAAAATTAGAGGAGCCTCCACATGTCATAAGGAACTTGCTCTGACAAAGCCAACACATAGACATCTCACTGACGTGTTGTTCACTTCCATTTACTGCTCCTCTCCAAAATGTGAGATTTGTCACAATCCGCGAATATATAAGAAGGTTGGGACAAGTCAAGAATAAATATTTTTGCGCGAGCTGTGCTTTTGTGTTGGGACATATAAAAGCATTTTTTGGTGGAGGTTGGTTGGCTCTCCCAATATTTTAAGCAGTTTACAGGTGGTGTTAAGTACTTGGTTAAAATCCTTCTAATGTGTGTGGTAATCATTTTAGCTGTTAAAACATAATGTGAGTTCAGACATCCAGTTATACTAAAATCTTTCCCACTCGCCTACCTCTTGTGCAGATTACAGAGGGAAATGCGTTCTAGACAATAAAATCTAAGGGGAAAAAAATTGCCATCCTCTTTCAGCTCTGCCATTAAGCCCAACGATGGCGGCCATTGCTGTGTAAAAGGAAAAACAACAAGTTTACAGTTCCTCATTTCCCATGGTAAACAGATTGCTTATTTTAATTTTGAAAATAAAGCGATGGAGGCTATGTAGGTCTGTAAATAAGAGTGTGCATCTCAATTTTCTGCAAATGCTTAAGTGGTTTACATCTGTTTCCTCCCAGTTGTATTTCTCAAACATGAATTTCCATTTTAAAAAGAGTCGTAAAATCACTACTGTTTCTCTGTGGATCTATTAGCAATAAAATAGCCTACAGAGGTTTGCACAGCCATGGAAAATGTACAGTGATAATAGGCTGTCCTGCTGTTACATGGCTTATGCAAACTTTACATTTATCACGGCAGAACCATCTATCCGCAGGGCTGGAGCCCAGCAAACAGCGGAATAAAAAAGACCAGGAGAAGGAAGATGAGACAGAAATCTCTATGTACACATCATTAATCAGACAAGATGAATTCTCAAACTTGGAAGCGGGTTTCCTCCAAGCCAACCAAGAGAAGGAGCAGGAGGGAGAGACTGTGTCAGGAATGTGTCACAATTTGCAACGGACAACTTTCCATACAAATGATCTCCCACCACGGAAAGCGTTTGCTTCTCTCATTGGCTTGCCAGAGAGTTCGCTGCTTTTGTACTTTTTTTTTTTTTTTTTTAAGAACAAAGCCAGGTCAATTGTTGAAAACTTTTAGTGCCGCAGGCAATGCAATGATTCTTTCATTACTTTAAGTAAAAGGACTCAAAGTAGCCCATTACTTTCTCACACACCAGTTCTCCATCCTCCTGCTCCACCTGCCCCGTCTGAGAAGCAGATGTGGGACACAGAGCACATTCTCCAGCCCCTAGAATCCTGCAGCATAAGTGGGACTGAGTTGTTTATACCCCTGTAATCCCACTTTGTATCCCAGTGAAACTCTCCCACATACCAACAAGGTGTTTGTTGGTTGGTCGGTTTTTCTAAATCTCAATTAGTTCACTGAAGGTCTGGCGTGATGGCAGGGAGCAAGTTTCCACGTGGGCTCCTTCCAAAACAGGACGCGTACATTCGTCAGGTGCACCCAGTTCTTCGTCTGGGAGTCCCGTGTGTGTTTCCCTGAAATGGAAAAGAATCAGTACAATGTGCCCCATGGAGTTTAAATTGCTTCGCATCTCACAGCCTGTTCTCTTCAGTGGGGTATTCTTTATTTGTTTTGTTTTATTAATTTAATAGAGGAGTTGGAGACATAATTCTTGAGGCTTTAAGAGGGAAGATGGAGAGGACACCTTTCAATTAACCATTTACCAGGCGTGTCGCCAGAAGTCCCACCTCTCAGGAACAGACCAGGGTGGGGACGAGAAGAAGGAAAGGCGTGAGGGAAACGAGAGATGGGGTGCGGCTTGCACACCCAACAGCCCAACACTTCCTGCCACTCCTGCACTGTGCTTCTTTTATTCAGGGTGAAGCTGGTTCTTTTGAATTAATTCATATCGATCCACTCCTGGAAGGAGGGTGGGGGCTTCCAGTTACACGTCCCCAAAGCATCAGATCACTTCAAACAATTGAGTAGGAAAAGAATCCAACTCCCAGCACCAACCCATTTGTAAATCAGGCGACTAGTTATTAAGACACGATCATTTTTTACCTTGGTTTGACAGCGGCTGTGTATCACCTAAGTGTACCATTGTATATGCGTGTCTGCAGGAGGGGGACAGAATCTATTTGCATTCTAGATCTGATGTTCGATATCGAGTTGCCCCATGATCTTCCAGGAAGCAGTGAAGCTTTGTCTGACCACTGGAGCTGACAGGACCCTCCGAATCCAGACTTGAGTGGGCTGACTCTCCAGCGGCTTCTCTCTTTGTACTATTGGTCGTCTTTCCCTGCAGGCTTTGCCTTACCTCCTCTGTCATTAGTTCTCTATGGGCAGAAGTCTGAGTCTTCTTAGAAGGGCCTCCCCCAGGCCTGGCAAAGCTCACCCGGTTACTGTGCACCCGCAGAGGGTGTCCCAGCCCTGTGAGGTGGGTGTGAGGCAGAGATGCGGTGTGAAGTCTCACCAAAGACCCACCCGCCCCACATCTGCTCCTGAGACCTTGGAGAGGAATTGCAGGCACGGTGCTCAGCACTGGTTTCCAGAATGGTCTCCGGATTTGTTGGCGGACAGGTGGATGTGGGTTACTGATCTTACTCCTCATTGCTCAGTCGCGTGCCATGTTGGCCGCTCTTCTGTGAATAAAAACCCAGGGTCCATTAGCAAGACTGTCACCTCTCAACAACTGTTTTTAGGTGGAATTGAGACCCATCCAGTGGGGGTCATTGGCAATTCCGGGAGGCATCCGTGTGACCCCTTCCGGTGGCTCCACACTGGCCACGGGTGTCCATGTCTCCTGGATCTCTTTGGCGACTCTAGGGAAATCCTGACTTTGTTTGAAAACAGTGCTTAAAACGTCATGTCCTGGGTCCTTCTGCAAGTCACCGATGACAAGACCAAGGCCTGATAAAATAGCAGTTCCCATAGCAATACTAATCGCTACAACTGTTTGGAGCTTTCTATGTGCCAAGGGCCACAAACTAAGACCCGGACAGGCTCATTAGTTTGTCCAAAGCACGCTGTCAGGCCCTGGGCTAGGCTTCTCCTCCAGTCCTAGCATCTTCCCAGTGTCTTATGTTTGCAGAGTGGAGAGAAATGCTGTCTTGCTCCCAGCCGTCTGAGTGTGCCTGGCGGAGAAGCCACGCGTGGGGCACTCGGTCCAGCTCCTCCTAGTACTTCCGACTGGTTCCTCCCGCCTCTCGCCTCCTCTCCTCCTTCCGCACTTCCCATCCCACTATCCATCTTTTACACAGCAGGACAGGGTAATTCGCTGCATGCTAGGCAGTAACTACATAGTAATAACAATAATTCTTGGTACTTAGAGCTCCTCATCCGAGGATGTCACCCAAGCTTAAAGAAATTTAAATATATCTGCTCACAGCAGCATGGTGGGGGTGGTCTGGGTCTCATTTTCGGGCCTGGAGAGAGAGACACACACATAAAAGAAGGAAACATCGGGTCCTTGGTAACGAGGCCCTCCTTACCAGACACGGAACTAAGAAAGGGAACCACATAGGGGAAGGGCCAGACAAAACCTCACGGCCTCTCGGTTCTCGGAAGTTCCCTTGCATCCGGAGCTTGACAAGTTTCCTGAGCCCTCGGGCTCCGAGGCATCCACGAGAAAGGACTGTTTGCGGGCTAAGTCTTTGTTACGAAAATGAGCCACCAGTGTCTGAGTATTCTTTCAAAGATGCTTCAAATCTTTATTCCAAGCATGTACCAAGCTCTGAGACCAAAAGGTGGTTCTCACCCCAGACTCGGTCACAGGGAGAAATCCGGAAGAAAGAAGAGCAATTTAGTCCAGGTAGATGGGAAGCATTTCCACAGTAAAATCACTGGAGCTTTTCCCTCTGACTCAAAGCAAATACATTTGTCAAATACACCATAAATATACATTTGCACTATTTATTACCTCTGCCTATAAAAGAAAATTGTATTAGGTGATTGTGCTGAAAATGTGTCAAAAATATAATTTGCATCTCTTTTATGTGGGTGTTTTTGTGTGTATTGGCTATATTTCAATTTGCTAATATACATATATATCTCTGTAGAGACATATATAAATGCTGTTTAGTTCTTCTGATCTTTGTTTTTATTTTCTTGGTATAAAAATTTCAATATAATTTGTGATTCTAAAAATATTGCTTTTGAAAACTACGGTATGGATTCTTCATTCCCTTAATTCCCATAATCTAATACAATAAAACATTTACTAAAAGTATATTAAAGAGAATGTCCTGAAGGATTTGCTTCTCTTTGACAAACCGTCACTGGAGGATTGTGCCGAATGCTTTCGGTGTTGTCCTGAATTTCTGTGTTGTCCATCTCTCTTCAGTTAGGCAGATTTCCCCAAGCTTTCCCTTCACCCCCTGGATGGGTAGCCTCATTTTCCCTCTTGGCAACCCCATAAGCCACAGGGGACTGAGGTTAAGTTGCTAGAGCTCATGCTTTCCTCTGCAGATGTTGCGTGTTTTGAAAGGAGGTATATTCTTCTGCGTTATTTTTATTTACGGCATCTGAAAGCATCTTCATGTTTTCAGAAAAGGCTTCTGCAATTACATCTTCTGCTGGTTCCCCTCGACCACCTTCGGAAGTAGGTCAACGCCCCCCTATGTTAGGGGAACAAAGGATAAAGCCCAAGAGGAGGTTATGTCGCTTTAGGGTCACACAGAAAATCATTAAAAGATTAAAACTCAGGTCTCCCAAGTCTCAACTGTTCTGCTTTGCTGTTAAAAATGTCACCTTCGTTCCTTTCCCTCATCTACAAGCCACTTACATATCAGTTTTCCTGCACTGGACAACATCCGGGGCCAAGAGAGGCCGCTGTCCCTTCCACCCTCTTTTGAACCTTGGAAAAGAGATCCACGGTCAGAGTTCCCCTGGGGAACTCAGCCTCACAGGGCGGCGAGGCAGACAGAGACTGTTCTGGACTGGATCGTGTCGTCATCGTCCCCGACCCCACCGCTCGTCCTATGTTGAAACCCTAACGCCCAATGGGACCGTATCTGGAGAGAGGGCTTTTACGAAGTAATTAAAGTTAATTAAAGTAATAAAGATGGAGTGTCGTCTGATAGGATTGGCGGCCTTAAAAGGAGAGAGAGAAAGAGAGAGGGATCTTTGTCTACACCTGCACACACAAGGGAAGCCGTCTGAGGACACCGTGAGCGGAGAGCTCCCACACCGTGAGCTAGGACCTGTAGCCTCCAGAGCTATGAGAAATTCATGTCTGCAGTTGAAGCCACCCAGCGTATTCTGTTAACGAACCCAAGCAGACGGAGACAGAGACCTTACACTTTGAAGTCATCTCTTGAGGTCTACGTGGCACGGGCAGGACCTAGAGGCTGCCCAGAGTCTGCCTGGGAAAAGTTTGCCAGAGGGCGTCCCTGGAGAGGAGGTGACCCTACAGCAAAGGCTGCAGAATGGATCCCTGAGTCCGGGCCGGGGGCTGTTGCAGGGCCCCCGACCAAGCAGAAGCACGTGACTAGGGGTTCCACCAACCACAGACGTGAGCTGCCATTGGCAACGGAACAAGCAGGTCCCGGGTGAACACGGGGCCTCCCCCGGGAGACCGGGGGGCTGAGGACCTCCTGCCCAAGAAGTTCCAACCTTGTTGGTCTCCCCCTCCCACCATATATCTGAGCACCCTCGGAGGAGAAGGAGATGGTGTGGGAGAGGATGGTGGTCTCTGAGAGAAGAAATATTTTTAGTGAAGGGCTTGTTACGCCAGCCGGATTATCTGTAAACAGGATTGGACACTTAGTTCATGCTCCCTTCCTACTGGTGGGGGCTCTGGAGGAAGGCGAATTCAATCACAGGCAAATAAAGGTGTAACAGGAGGTGTAATTTAGGTTGAATTTGTGCCTCACTGACAGAGGGAACCGTGGAGAGTGTGCCTCTTCCCTGGGAGAGGTAGGGTTGGGGACCAGGTAGGGTTGGGGACCAGGCCAACCAGGTCTCCCATGCTCATCTTCTGTGAAAGTGAGCATCTGGGGAACTTGTGTAGATGATGCCCGCCCCCTCCCACCCTTTATTCTGACTCCCCTGTGCTTACGATACCTACGCTCTGCTGTGTTCTTAACACGGTGGATGAGATTTGCATTAACTCTCAGGTATCTGTATCCTCCCAAGTCCACTGTAAAATGTCCTGAGCAGAAACACAAAAGGGTACCAAGTACAGAGCTCTGATAGAGATCGTGCCCTCGCGGCCCCCCAGGGGGGACTTGAGCCCATGTAGACTTGGCAGCATGGTTCACCATCCGAACTGAACTGAGGACTCCTGGGCCGGGCGTCAGCCTGGACATCAGCTCTGGGACCATCAGCTTCCATTTGAGGAACCCAGTCCCCACATCATCTGTAGAACAAAAGAGTCGAGCTCGGGGCCCGTTATGAATCCCTTTGAGGTTGCAATTATATGAGAGCATAAGATCTCTTATTTCATCTTTTATTGCCTTTCCAAAGGGCCATCTGGAGAAACGGAGCTTTACGTAACTTAACTTAGTTAGTCCATACCGCAAGCCTACGGAGAAGGCACTGTTATTGCCATCACCATTTTACTGACAAGGAGACTGAGACCCAGGGTATAACCTGCCCAAGGAAACAGAGTCACCAAGGATTAGAGCTGGCTCAGACTCAGAGGCTCCTGTCTGAGCCACCACGCTGTGCTGCCTCCGGCCTCGGGACTTATTAGCCAGTAGGTTGGCTTTGGACGAGACCGGAACCCATACTTCCTGAGTTTGGAAGCCTCCAAAGAGGTTCCTACAGCCAAGGCCCATTTTTACCCCTGCAGGCTCTTTTCCCCCTCACCCCCAGCTCAAAGATTAACTAACCTTGTCCCTTCACAAACACTTACTGAACGCCTGCCCCGGGCCAGGCTGTCTTGGGCTTGGGCCGGGATCTGTTGTGATGGCCATTAAAAGGGGAAAGGTCGGGGGACCCTCTCTGCAGATGGTCAGCTTCTAAGCTGTTTTTAGGAACTCATATTCAAATGTATCACACTCATTCCAGATAACCCAATTCTATCATCTCACAGAATGCTGTAGGAATTCTCCACGGGGCTCCCAGTTGAGCCCCAACAGAACCCTAAGTGGGCCCGTCTTCCCCTGTGATTTATAATCTTCCTAATCTTCAACAGGTTTATTTGGCTTTTGCAAGGAGATGGTAGGAGAGAAGCGGGAATACCTTGTCTTGTAGATGGATTTGCTTGTAATTCGCTTTAATTCCCTGCCATGAGAAAACTGTGTGCATTTATCCTTTTGAGCACCGTGACTCTTTTACACAAAATAATCATTTCTCAAATGGATGATAGGAGCTCAACTGGAGGCAATGTCCTCTACTGAGAAAACAACAATAACGTAGTTACTTCCTGAATAATACCACGAGGGGCTTGCTTTCTATCCCAAAGAACATGTTTCGGCAACGCGGCCCTCTCCAGCAGACACCTGCCGACCTGTCGAGTGAGGGAGCAGGACAGGCCATCTGGCTTCTAGACTGAATCCGCACAGCTCTGGGTCCTTCAGGAGACCAAGGAGCTGCCCAGGTTACTGCACAAAGCTTGTGGGCGGCCTCAGGGTTTGAGACCCCGCTGAGGTTATTCTGGTCCGGGGGGGAGAAAACAAACGTTTCTTACCCAGGTGGACCCCACCCACCCTCGGGCCCCGTGTGCTTGCTGGGCCGGTGGCCACTACCCCGTAAATACCAAGGGCAGAGGACACGTGGGAGTGAGGAACAGGTTCTCAGCTGCTTCCTATGCCCAGGGCAGAAGAGCCCCGAGGGACGGTGCAAGGAGCCAGGCTGGGAGGCCCTGGCAAAGCTGGGAACCAGGCTGGGAGAGTGGAGAGCTCAGCGCCTGCCGGTGACTCCACACCCCATGAAGGGCATTGGGGTGCGCTGAGTCCACACCTGAAGACGATTGGCCCAAACTCCAGGAGGGCGTGGCCTCTTCTCGTTCACAGCCTGAGTGCCCAGCTGGTAGGAAGAGACCAAGGCCATAGAGAGGCCCCGCAGGGAACCGAAGTGCACTCAGAACAGTGTGGTCCAGCTAGACCATCTCAGGCCCCCCAGGTGGGAAACAATAGGTGGGGTGGGGGTCGAGGGAAAGGGTCTCCAGCAAGAGGGGTTTGTGTCCACCAGGCCTCCAGCAATGGCGGGCGGGCAGCGCTGGCTTGGAAAGGGAGGTGGTGTGCTCTCCCCTGAGGTTCCTTGGCAGAGCTCCAATGGGAATGTCAGTCTGGAAGACATCTCTGGGCTGCGTGACTTCCTTAAAGCTGGCTGAGGCGGTGGCCAGGAGCCAGCAGCGCACCCACCTCTTCTCTGGAAGGAGGCCATCTTGTCTGCCTGGTGCCGCACCAGCCAGCCAGCCCGCCGAGCCTCTGGCGCTCGCTGAAGAAGAAGGCTCCGGCGACCCCGCCCTCCGGTAACAGTTGACTCTCCAGCCAATGTGCGCTCTCTTCGTCTTTAGGAAAAGCAGGAATGCTTCAGTCGTCTACAAAACTGTGTCTTTTCCTTCTACAATATGGCTGTATATAAAGGGGGGGAGGGGGAGACAAGACACCAAGTGCAGAATAACGTCAAAGGAAGCTAGGCTCTCCCTCCATTTTTCATATTGTTTCCTATTTTCAGTAGCTACTGGGTGCCAGAGAGGAAAGGAACAACTTTAAAAAACAATTAGTGGGACATGTGGTGTTCATTCTTGGCTGGAGCTATGCAGCCTCGTCTGCTGGCAAATACTCTGCAGTCTTTCATGAAAAATGTTTTAGAACTAATGAGCTATATTTGCATTCCCCGTAGAATGGATTCGGAATTTTTCATCTACGCCACACCATGAAAAATGGATGTGTTTGGCACAGAAGTCATTTGAACATAAAGCCCAGCCTCAGTGGAAAGACAACCTTCAGAAAAACTTTTCAAGTAACTTAGCTCATTCGCACTTGCTTCCACCGGGGAAGGTCAAGCTCGTGTGAAAGATGGAAATTTCCTGCACAAACCTAGATGCTGATGAGATTTGTTTTTGTAGATAATCTGCAGCGGTGAAATTTTTCATAATGTCACTGCAAAATAAATTAAAATGTTCATCTTCATATGGCTGGTTCCATTGCATTAAAATAAATGTTGCAAGCTCATTTAATTAGTATAGTTAGGAATGTCTCTTCCCTGCTTCACTGACTCTCCAAATCACAAGTTAATTTGTCAAAATCAGACCATTGTTTTTCCTTCATTCTTCATTACTAGAGACAGCCCCATTTAAATAAATGTTTATGCTACAGAGAGCAGGGCAGTGAACAACCCTAAATATTTTCATAAGCCAGTGCTGGAAAAGTTTAAAACACAGAAAGTGAAGATGTGGGGTTTTTTTTCCCCCTCCCTTTGTGGTTATTGGATATCTGACCAGCTGAAAAGGTACAAAATTGAGCGGTCTGCTGTAACTGATGACGCTTGGTCCGCCATTGCTCATGTCGGCGGGCTATGTCCTCTTGAAAGCAGTTTTCTTCTATGTTTTCGAAGACAAATGATGACAAAAGATACCATCTCTATAAATTACCCTCATCAAATCATTCTCTTCACGAACCTTTGGTTAATCAATTAGTCGGTGATGGGAGAGGGTCTCCACTGGGCTAGGGTGGGGGTTTCTGGTTGCAGTTTGCTCACCATTACTGGCCGTGAGCAATCAGGCGTTCCCGCTGAAAATGCAAGAGATGACCAAATCGAGGGCTTCCTCTTCTCCTCCTTCACTTTCCAATCCCCCCGAACCTCCAAGAAAAATCAGAAGTATCCGTGACCACTGACAAAGCATGAATTCCTGGCAGTAAAGTTGCGTTGGGGTAAATGATGAAGACCACAGGAGGGAGGTTCACGTAACTGGCTGAGGTGTTATGTCTGTGGAGATCTTCTGGAAGGCATCCCTCAGTAATGGATGAACGAGCTGATCGGATCATTATCCGTGCTCCATACCAGTGAGATGCTGCTTTCCTGCACAGTGGAGACCCCCCTACATGGGACAGGATGCCACTGCGCTCAGCTCCAGATTCTTCCCCAAGCATGGGTAGGTCAACTTTCTTCCCTGAAGCTCTGCACATCACTCCATGATGGAGTGACCCAACCTCTCTCTTCCATAAAGAAGCTAAAAGGTAAGTCCGATGTTTTCTTCTGACTGTACAGGGTTTTCTTGTCCCATTACCCATCTTCCTCTGCCACTCTTGCTTTGCACGGCCTTTCTCCTCTGGATCAAATGGGTGCCAGGAAATGGATGTGGTTCTTCAGATTTCTAGATCTGCGCTGTGCTTAAAAGACTTTCAAAGTTGTCCTCAGTAGGACTCTGATGAGGTCTGATCTGTAGAATCAAATTCTTTTTTCTCTTCTTTCTTTGCACAAATTGGGACCAACTTTGCTTCATTCATAAATTATTTAATGACCGAGAGGCTCTAATTGCTATGTATTGTACAACGTGCCTACTTGACTTTCCAAAATGAGAACTCTTTGGAGCTGCCACAGATGCGGGCTGGCGGCCTACCTCCCCGACAGCTGGGAGTGGGCCCCCAGTGGGAGCTGAGCACCAACCACACTGAGCAGGCATCCATTCCTTCACTCTTTCGTGTGATGAACATTTGTGGGCCGCCCCGAACTCGGCACTGAATGTGGAGAGCCAATCTTCTTTCCTCAGGCAGAAGATGTGTAGCCTCCTGACTTGACCAGGGGGTTGGGGGGTGGGCAACAAGCCTGGTATGTAGCCTACTGTCTGAAGCCTGAAGCTTGCCACTGTATCTGCAATGATAGGAGTTACTGGAAACGTCTCCCGTATCTCTGGTTGGCTATGGGGCAGCCTTTGTGACACTGAAGAGCGAGCCATGAACCCAATGAACTGGGGTTGGCCAAGCATCCAGCGTTGGTAGCAATCTAAAGGCAATGCAAAATTGTCACTCTAAGTCCCTTCTCCTTGGGTCAGCTCATTCTACACTGCGTTTCTCGGCCACTAGGAGAACTCACGTGCACTTCAGGCGCTGAGGCAGAGGGGCCCTGACAAGGAAGAGCCAACTAGAGAACAGGGGAGACGTTTTCTTAGTAAAAAATACGCTGCCCATCACATCAGCCTGTTTCTCTGTCCCTAGATCAAAAGCCAGGTGGGAAGCGTGGAGCCACATTGGTCAGCCATGGCACACAGAGCAAGCTGCTGGCAGACGAACACAACGAGGCTCTGTGAGGCTTCCACCAGGAGGAAAGGAAGGCCGCTATTCAAATCCCAGGCTCCACTGACCAGCCGTGACCTGGTAGAGGTCCATGACCTTACACAGGCCTTATCTCACACACAGAAGGATCATCACCACCGCCATGTATCTTTTACATGCTTCCTGTGAAAATTAAATGAGACACTACGTGTAGACGTGATCTGGCACGTATCAAGTTGTTGGACAAATGTTAACTCTCTTTTGGGGGCCTTTATTATTTTTTTTAGATTTTATTTATTTATTTGACAGAGAGAGAGAGAGAGATCACAAGTAGGCAGAGAGGCAGGCAGAGAGAGAGGAGGAAGCAGGCTCCCCGCTGAGCAGAGAGCCCAATGCGGGGCTCGATCCCAGGACCCTGAGATCATGACCTGAGCCGAAGGCCAAGGCTTTAACCCACTGAGCCACCCAGGCACCCCATCTTTTGGGGGCTTTTAGAAGGAATAAGCCAGCAGAGGAGCGGGCAGTTTCCTGGATGGCAGTGAGTGCGGGATAAATAGAGTGTCCTTTGAGAAAAGTTAATGGCATTGATTTTCAACTAAGTTTGGTGGCTAACCTACTCTTGCGTGGAACTCTACTTGAAGACTGAACCACATACCTCGCTGGTTTATACGGGGTATAACATTCACAGCTTTGCCTTTTTTTTTTTTTTTTTTCTGGAATGAAATTAGTGATCATCTAGTCACAACCCATTCACAATTTCCAGAACTGTTAGATGCTTTCCCAGGTCCTACCCAAGGTAGTAGCTCCCCTCCATGCTGTCACCTCCCTTCAGATGTAAGAAAAGCCTAGACGGCCTCAGACTGAGGATGCCCAGACCCTCCCATCATTCCTCGCAATCGCCAGGCTTCCCATCACATACCGCCCTCTCACCTGTCTTTAACCGTCGCTAGTTTTACCGTCTTCCTTATTAAAAATGTGATGCTTGAAGCCAGATAAAATACACCAAGTGCCCCTGAGTATGGCAGAAAAAGAGAGGAAGAGGGACCTCTTTTGTTCCGCACACTCTCTGATTAAAGGAGTGTGTTGGCAGTCACACCGTGTTCCCCTACCACCACCTGCAATCCTGGGGACTGTTTTACACCTGAGCGGATGTCGGCCAGCCTCTCTCATCCTGTAGGTGTGTCATCAGTTATTTATCCTGATAACAGAACCTTATGTTTACCACCATTAAATTCTGGGGGGTTGGGGCTATCGCTTCAGACTGTCAAGACCTTTTTGCATCATAATTCTGTCATCTGGTGAGTTAGTTTTGCTTCCCAGTTCAGTGTCGGGCTATGATTCTGCCAGTCAAGCGCTTTTCCCTCGGGTCCTCGAGGATAACACGACACACTTTGTCAAAAGATTTGCTGAACTCAAGACGCTCCCGCCTCTGAGCTTCCTGTTCTCATGACACCCAGGCTCACAGCGACACCATCGCAAATTCCAGTGTCCCCTGGGGACTGAAGACCTTTCGAATAATGAGAGATGAATACTCTGGTGTTTTACCAGTCCACCCTTTATGATGAATTCTGAGTAATGGAACTAGTAGGAAGGATTCTACTAGAGAATGAATGTTTGTGTTTCCCTCCAATTCATATGCTGGAATCAATCCCCTGTGTGATGGTATTGAAAGGTGGGGCTCTGGGGAATCAATTAGGTTGTGAGTGAGGGATCCTTATGAATGGAATTAGTGCCCTTACAAAAGAGAACTTAGAAATTTCCTTTGCCCCCTCCATCCTGTGAGGACACAGTGAGAAGACGACCCATCTGTCTGGGAACTATGAGCAGACCCTCACTAGACACAGAACCTGCCAGGCCCCTGATCTTGTACGTTCCAGCTTCCAGAACTGTGAGAAACAAATGCTTATTGTTTTTAAGCCACCCACCCGCTCGATGGTATTTTGGCTACTGGGGCCCAAACAGACTAAGCCAAAGGGAAGGGATGAAGGCAGAAAAATCCAAGATGTTAAGAAGTAGAGAAACTTGGCCTACTTCACACTTTTCTATGCTCAGAAATTAAGCATGAAAATAAGAAGGCATGAGAGACTTAAAAAAAAAAATTCACTATAGTCAAAAGAGAAAATGGGCAATTACATTTTCGTCCTTTAGATTAGTTCAGTCTTTGCTGCTTAGGATCTAAAGATTGTATATCATGTATATCCTTATTACAAGTCTGCAAACTTTTCCTTTTATCCTTACTTTGAAACTGTTATGAGTGTATCATATGTGGAATTTAAGAAACAAAGCAGATGAACAAAGGGGAAGAGAAGGAAAAATAAAGTAAGATAAAAACAGAGAGGGAAACAAACCATAAGAGACTTTTAACTCTAGAGAACAAACTGAGGGTTGCCAGAGGGGAGGTGGGTGGCGAGATGGGCTAAATGGGTGATGAGATTAAGGAGGGCACGTGCTGCGATGAGCACTGGGTGTTATACCTAAGTGAAGAATCACTAAATTCTCCTGAAACTAATCCTACATTATATGTTAACTAACTTGAGTTTAATTTAAATAAAATCTTGGAAGGAAAAAAAAAAAGAAAATGTCAAAATGTTACATAAAGTTCAAAATCGCCTATGGCGTTAGAAGTGAGGATAGAGGTTGCTATTGAAGAGAAGGGTGGGAGATCTCGAGGAGCTTCTGGGGGACTGGTTTTTGACCTGGGTGGTAATCACACAAGTGTCTTCACTCTGTGGACATTTCTCAAGCCACACAAGCCTGAACTGGGCCCTTCTCTGTATGTAAATGGTAAAGGGAAACTGATTGGCGATGATCAGAATGCTTTCGTAGGTCTCTTCTTTTTTTCTTACTGAGCATAAAGAGCAAAAGAGCATACACTTTCATTCATCCATCATGTTTTTGTTTTCCAAAGGCTTGTAGGTAGAAAGTGTTTGTTGGGGCTCTGGAGGTAAGGATGAAATGCACATGACCCTGCCTACAGAGAATGTACAGTCCAGTGATGGATAAACATGTATTGGATATGGCCATACTCCAAGGCAAAGTGTCCTGAGGTCCTAAGAGGGATCAGGAGGCTGGTCTTCATGAAAAGCCATTTAAACAGCATTCCACATACTCACATGTGATCTTTAAATGTGAATTATATTCAGTGAATGACTTACTGTTTTACTACCCTACTTATATGATGAAGAGCTTCTTAGATTCTACTTTTCTTCCATTTTGTGGCAAGATCAAATCCATACGTAATCAATAAGAGATGTGGGATTGTGATTACTGAAGGTATTAAAATCACATGTACTTTATAGCATTCTTTTTCAAAGATCTACCTTTTTCAAATATTTCAAACAGGAGCAATACCTGAGGAACTAATTATAAGGGAACTTTTGAAACATGTGAATGAAATTCTTTAAATGAAAACCATCCCCCGGTAAACAAAATGTGATATATCCATACAATGGGATATTATTTGGCCATGAAAGAGAATGAAGGACTGATACAAGCCACAACATGGATGAACCTTGACAATATGCTAAATAAGAGCAGCCATATTCAAAAGGTCACATATTATCTGATTCCATTGATAAGAAGTGTCCAGAATAGGCAAATCTACAGAGACAGGAGGTAGATAAGTGGTTGCCAGAAGCCGGGGGAAGGGAGGAATGCTGAGTGACTATTAATAGGTACAGTGGGGTGTAGAGGGGGGGTTCTTCTTCATGTGATGAAAATATTCTGGAATTAGACGGTGGTATATACTTGTGAATATACTAAAAACCACTGAACTGTATGATTTAAAATGGCGAATTTTATGATATGTGAATTATCTCGATAAAAAATCTACAAGGCAATTTTCAAACATATAGATAAAAAATTTAAACTCATAAAATGTTTTTAACTGAGAAATTCTCCATACGATTTTATGATACCCCTAATGAGTGAGTACCAAAAAACATACACATAAAGATGGAAAGTTATAAAGATCAAAATGGGGAAACGGGCTTCCACTTCTGTGAAAATTAAATCAGGACCGAACACAAACCTTTCACACGAGGCTACAGAGGGATCGGATCATGACTGTGTCTGCCCATGTCTCTACTTCTAATTCCAAAACAGAATTCGTTCAGGACTGGATTACCCACATCAGTTTATGAACTGCCGCTTTTCTTAAGCTGATTGGCCACAGAACTGCTTTTGGTTTACCTCCCTGATCAGGTGCCCTTTCTCTGATCCCTGTTGGTGGAAGTTAGAGAATGGTTTGTGCAAATCGGCATTTTAGGTCAGATGAGCTTTCCGTGGAGGGACAAGGAAAGGAATCAAAGCAGCCGAGCAAAGGGCTCTGTGTTGGAAACCCAGGTAGGCCCCCAGTAATAAATACATTTATTGCTTGGACAGTAAAAAGTACTGGAGAGTTTAAAATAAATTCAGAGTTATTTAAACTTAATTTATGACCAGGAAAATAAACCCTCTCTTCCACCATTAATGTTTTTTATCTGGGCCATCAAATGTCACACGCTACTGATTTTGGATGTAAGGTCACTGGAAACAACATATCAGAGGTGTCAGCACCACAAATCAAGTGAAATTCCCTTAAAAATAAAAACGTCAGGAGTAAAATAATAGGCAATAGTTATTTCATGCTATGAGAGACTTGTAATATATCAAAGGGTTCACCTTTTTCTACCTTTATGATGTATCGCTTTGAACACGAAATATACTTCCGCTTAACAGATAAAGTAAAGAAAACAGGCATCAGAATGCCGAAGATAAGAATGATGACATATAATAAAACTATTGGGGGCACATAAACGTTAGAAGGCAGACCGATGAATATATCAAAAGACAAACAATGACCCTGCATATAGGCAGATCTGCTTGTCTCGCATGTCAGTTATTTCAAGGGGTCATCCTAAAGGTCAGCTAAAACGGGGTCTTTGAAATCAGAATACAAATTATAGTGGGTTTGGGTAAGGAAATAAGGAATGTCCGGGGGCTTGCCGGGCTGACATAGTCCCATCCCGAAGCAGTCCTCTGGGCTTTTATCCACGGACTGAAAAAAAAAGAGAGGCAAGTGCCAATCTTCCAGGAGGAGATGAAAGCTGAGGCTGACTTGGAGCAGACAGGTTCTTTATGATCCCGACGTTAAACACCTGACAGGCAGTGGCATTTGCCATAATGCGTCGTTGCTAAAGGCATTAACTCCTGGCAGAGTAAATTCACCCAGGATTATACTTTATGCAAAAGCATCTGACTAAAAGGGTTATCAAAGCCTCGGGTAAAAATGACTTTGTTTCATCCTTGTGACATATCTTCCAGTGATTTTCTAGGACATTAAAGGTAAAATCTCACTTCCTGACTCAAGGACTCATAATCCAGTGGATGAAATGGCTCCAGGGAAGGATAAAGGAGTATAGAGCCATACACACAGAAGCACAAATTTCGCCCAAGATGGTAGTGAGCAGTTAGAGAAAAGCCATAATACTTTAGTTTAAGCCTCCCCAAGTCCTTTTATCATTGGGAGTGGGAAACGGGGGGAGAGGAGGTCATGTCTGCCAATCGGCCAATTACAGGGGGGTTAGGGGGATAGGATACAAACCAGTGCGATCGCTCTGTATGCTTTCCACCAGGGTCACACCACTGGAGCCCTGCCTTCCAGAAGGATGAAGTATGGTCGTCTCCATAACGGAGCATCCTTCCCCCCATGAGGGCTATAGAACTTGAGTGATGAAATGGAACGCAAAAGATCTGAAAATCTATCTCCCTTCCAGTGATGGAGGAGGAAGCAGGCTCAACCGCAGGAGGAAAGTGCTTGGGGACAGAGCTAGGTGGGATCCTCCCTGTGGTGCCGGGCTCTGGCCGGGCTACATGTGTGAGTCACACACAAGCCCCATATGTGTGAAGCGGCTGTTGCGATTGGAAGGCAGGCCCCCCAAAATGATCTCCAATTCACCCTTGACTCAATGTGTTTGTGATCCTAGTGAGTCCCTGAATTCTCTGCACCTCAGTTTCCCCATGAAGCTACGTGATATCCGTACCCATCAACTTTGCAGAGCACGTCTCTGAGCTCGGGCCTCCTAGGAGGACACTATGTCTCCCTGTAGAGGCCAGCAGTCAGAAATCCAACCCTCCTAAACTGAAATCGGGCTCTGCCTAAGATGCTGGACCTTTTTAAGTCCTTATCTGCGAAACAGGGGTAGGAATAATAATACTTACCTGGTGTGGTACTGTGGGAATGAAATGAAAAGCTCTCAGGACCAGAGTGTGCATTTAAACAATAGAGAACAAGTCCCTTGCCACAGAAGGCTGTTGGCCCACCACTGTCCTGCCCCCAGCACCTCGGCTTTCCGCTGCAGACACAGGACCTGCGCTGACTGCGAGTGTGGGATGGAATGGCAGGCGTGATTCCAGGAGTGCAAGCCCCCTAACGGCCCACGGCTTCCCTTCTCCAGCCCGTTATCCTTTGAGCAATCTGCTCCAATGATGGATGGTTCCTCTGGTCAAGATGGGGTTCGATTCAGAGTCACATCGTAAGAGACAAGAGCCCCAGTGCCAGCCAGCACCCTATTTATTTGTGGATTTGGTTTATTAGAGACAAATGGTGCTGAGGCAGTTCTGTGGGCATCAAATGAATTATTTATCCATCCACTTACATTGTTTTATTGGAAGACTCAAATTCATTTAACTCTTGAGTTTTCAGCGTGGTGTGTGAGAATCCTATTGAGGGCTTTCTAATCATTTTCTAAATTTTACTTTGGGGCCCCACCTTGAAAATCCGTGGGCATTACGACGACACAGCAAGGAGCTGTCCATACTCAAGGCTTTACAAAGAAAAAAAAAAATCAAAACCAAACTTAGGTTTGAGAAAACCATCCATTTCTATAAAATGTTTATTGGGAATCTGTTTTTGAACCGATTAGACCTTTGGAATTCTAGAGTGAAAGATATTTAAAATAAAATGTAATGATACAGCACTTTTTTTTTTTTCATTTTCCCTAACTTTAAGGGAGGCTTTTTCTTCCTTCAGGCACACAATTCACTCAAAAGTAATTGCCAAGCTTGCCTCATTCTATTACTTGTAAATTCAACATAATTAGAGACACATTCAGTTCATTACTAGCTTGAACCTTTGCCCAGCTTTTTTTTTCAGCCTGTTGCCTTTTCAAAACACTTTATTAAAAACTTGTTTTAGTATCACATTCTTTAAAGGAAAATAATAACTCCCAAGTACATTTTATAGGAATTGCTCAAAGTACAGGACCCAATGCCAGAAACTAATAAAATCAAATCACAGGACTTACATCAGAAGCTTGCCATAAATCGCCACAGAGCAGCTTGGCCATGTTGGATCTGGAAATTGAAACTCATGTGTTCTAACACATAGTTTCACTGGAGAAACTGACACCAGATCTTGCAATTTAAAAACTATGTTCTTATTCCATTGACTGTAATGCAATTTAGCCCCTAAATATCCTTTTTCCTCTGAAGAACTCCAAACATTTCCCGATCTTATTACTCAAAGCGTCAGACTTGTGGATGTTTATTAGTCCTATTTTATAGTGCGAGATGTTTGGATGGGCAAAGGCTTTCAGGCCAGACTGTTGAGATAAAGGGTTTTGACCTTGACACTTCCAAGAGGTGCTTTAGTCCTGGGGAGAGGGAATTTCAGGAGAGAAGGCCCTGGGGGGCACCTGGGGGGCTCGGTGGGTTAAAGCCTCTGCCTTCAGCTCAGGTCATGATCTCAGGGTCCTGGGATCGAGCCCTGCATCGGGCTCTCTGCTCAGCGGGGAGCCTGCTTCCCCCTCTCTCTCTGCCTGCCTCTCTGCCTACTTGTGATCTCTCTCTCTCTCTCTCTCTGTCAAATAAATAAATAAATAATCTTTAAAAAAAAAAAAGAAAAGAAAAAAGGAGAGAAGGCCCTGGCGAGTGGGTCATCGGGCTTCATGGCTCAGGTTGTTAAATGGCCTGCAAGTTTGAAAGCTTGAGCAAATGAGCCCAGGGGTATACATGACGCACAGTAACCCTGACTATTTTCAACACTAGCCCCTCAGAGAGCACGGAAGCAAAGCGGGCAGGTCCTCCTGGAACCAAGAGCCAGGAATGAGAAGGTGGCCTGGTGGAGAGGAAGTACCGGTGGAAAAGAGAGAGCTGCTGCAGGTCACCTTGTCACCTGACAAGTTGAGTACCTGCCAGGTGAAAGGGTTCAGTTGACGTTACAGTCCAGACAGGACCCTTTCTGGCTAAATTTGCTGTTATTTCAAATGCTACGTTCTGTAGAAGGTGGGGGGTGCTTCACATAGCTTATTTTAAAAACCCACCCATAACAAATCAAAGCATGAAGATGTGCCTCCTGGAATCTGGAAGGTGTTTCTCTGATTGAGTTATGTTATGCCTGGTCCACAGCATGTGGATTAGGGTGTCTTAGCACATTGGCTTCCTGGGTCCCTAGCATCTGAACGTTGAGGTACGAGAACGGCAACTCTGTGGTCACTAGGTAGAGAAATCGAGACTGAGGCATGTTGCTGGTCAATTTCTTAATTTTCAATTAGGATAGCTGGTCATTTTTTTAATGTCAAATGAAATACAGAAATTTGGGCCACACAGACTAGTTTTCTATTCTAGGATCCAAGGCTTTTACTTGGCTGCGAAGGGAAGGATCCATCATGAAGAAATAAGCATTTCTTCATTCTTCCGGGTTTTGTTAGTGGAAAGTATGGAATCCAGTACTGGATAAGATACTCTGACCTGAACAAAACACGATCCTGAGATCAAGACCTGAGCTGAGATCAAGAGTTAGAGGCTAAACAACTGAGCCACCCAAGTGTCCCAACACATTTTATTTCTGATAAATCCAATTCCAATCCACATCTCAATAAGTCACCTCGTGGATATTGATGAACAGGTTCTAAAGTTTATATGGAGAGCCAAAAGACCCAGAATAGCCAACACAACGTCGAAGACAGAGTTGGAGGCCTGTCACTCCCCACTTTCTGCACTTCTATAAAACTATAGTAGTCAACACAGTGTGGTGTTGGCAAAAGAAGAGACAAATACAGTAGATCAATGGTACCGCGTAGAAAGTACAGAATGATAGTCAACAATATAGTACACAAATATACCCAACTCATCTTTGACAGAGCAAAGGTAATTCAATAGAGAAAAAAAAACCTTTCCAACCAATAGTTTGAACAACTGGACAATTACATGCAAAAAAATAAAAGAGAGTATCTAAGCACTGACCTTCCATCTTTCACAAAAACTAAATCTAAATGGATGAGAGACGTAAATGTAAAATGCAAAACTATAAAACTTTCAGAAGATAACATAGGGAAAAAAATCTAGGTGACCTTGGGTTTGGCAGTGAGTTTTAGATACAATACTAAAAACATGATCCATGAAAAAGGAAATTTGATCAGCTAAATTTCATTAAAGTTAAAAACTTGTACTCTGTTAAAAGCACTGTAAAGAAAATGGGGGGGAAAGCCACAGAAACTGGGAGAAAACCCTTGCAAAACACTTATCTGATAAAGACTTGCTTCCAGAATACAGAAAAAGAACACTTAATGCTCAACAATAAGAAAACAATCCAATTAAGAAGAAAAAAATATGAACAGGCACCTCGCCAAAGAAGATATAAAAATGGCAAATAAGTATATGAAAGTATGTTCAATAACACGTCTTGGGGGGAATTCTAAGATAAAACAACAATGAGATATAATTGCACACCTATTAAAATAGCTAAAATCCAGAATATCGACAACCTCAAATATTGACACGGATATGGCACCATGGAAATTCTCATTCACTGCAAATGGTACAGACACTTTGGAAGTCAGTCTATTAGTTCCTTAAAAAAATTAAACAAACTCTTACCATACAATCCAGCGATTGTGCTCCTTGGTATTTACTCACGTAAGCTGAAAAGTTGTGTCCACACAAAAACCTGCACACAGATGTTTATAGAAGCTTTGTTAAGGGTTGCCAAAAATTGGAAGCCACCGAGATGTCCTTCAATGTAAATGAATAAACAAACTAAGGTACATCCATACAATAGGATACTGTTTAGGAAGAAAAAGAAATGAGCTGGGGGCACCTAGTTGGTGCAGTTGGTTGAGCATCCGACTCTTGGTTTCGGCTCAGACCATGATCCCATGGGTCGTGGGATGGAGCCCCATATTGGGCTCTGTGATCAGTGGGGAGTCTGCTCGAAAGATTCTCTCCCCCTGCCCCTCCCTCTGCTCATGCTCTCTCTCTCTCTAAATAAATAAATAACTCTTTTAAAAAAAAGAGAGAGAAATGAGCTATCAAGCCATGAAAATACATGAAGCAGATGCCTATTACTAAGTAATAGAAGCCAATGACAAAGGTCTAAGTATTCTAATAGTCCAACTCTATGACATTCTGGAGAGAGCAAAACTATAGGGACAATAAAAAGATCAGGGGTTGCCAGGGATTTGGGAGGCAGAGGGAGGAATGAATAGGGGGAGTACAGGAGATATTTAGGGCAGTGAAATACACAACAGTGGATACATGACACTATGCATTTGTCAAAACCCATAGAACCATACAACACAGAGAGAACTCTAATACAAACTATGGACTCTAGTTAATAATAATGTGTCAATATCGGTTTTTCAATTACAACAAATGTACCACGCTAATGCAGGACATGAGTAATAGGAGAAGCTGTGCAGGGGAAGATGGGGCATGAAGAAACTCTCTGTACTTCCTGCTCCATTTTTCAGTAAATCTAAAACTGCTCTAAAAAATAAAAGTCTATTAATTTTTTTTCAAATTGATTTGGTAGAGACTGGTTTGATCAGATGATCCAAATTGCTCAAAACAGTTCTTTCTGCCTTGTTCTGCAGATACTGGTCAGGGGCTAGCGTTCTAGAAGAAGCACGCTAGTGACCTTTCACAATGCATACGTACTATTTTTAAATAGCTGACAATGAATCCTGTCATCCCCAGTTTACAGATAAGAAAACTGAGTTTACAAAAGAGTCTTAAGACAGAGGCTAGAATTCAGGCCTCCTGATCACTGGAACTATAACATTACTGAATTAGGTCCTTCTCATCTACACAAGGGGTAGCCACTTTAAAAAGATGAGCAAGGTGTGGGTGTATGTGAAAACCAGACTTCCGCTGCTGGTCCTGGCGTTCAGACACGCTGTGCTGTCCCTGGAGACATGGGCTGGCTCATGCACTCACTCATGGGTCAAAGCTTTAGTCACACACTGGTCTCTCCAATAAGAACCCTATCTCCAGGGATGCCTGGGATGAAAGCCTCTAGTCTTTGTGGTCTATCACTCTCTTAATGAATCAAAACAAGGAGCACCTGGGTGGCTTAGTCGGTTAAGCATCTGCCCTCGGCTCAGGTCGTGATCCCAGGGTCCTGGGATCGAGCCCCTCCTCAACTCCATCAGGCTCTGGGGCTCCGGGCTGAGGGCAGAGTCTGCTTGTCTCTCTCCCTCTGCTCCTTACCCAGCGTGCTCTCTCTCTCTCTCTCAAATAAATGAATAAAATATTTTTTTAAAAAATGAAACAAAACAAAACAGAAAAAAAAAAACAGAGGAGCCAGTCAGTTAAGAGTCCAACTCTTGATTTTGGCTCAGGTTGTGATATCAAGATCATGAGATCGAGCCCCATGTGAGGCTCTGCACTGGGCATGGAGCCTGCTTAAGATTCTCTCTCTCCCCCTTCCTCTGCCCCTCCCCACTTCTAAAAAAAAAAAAAAACCTATTGAATTTATTTGAATCGTAACAGCATCTGCCAAATGAGAGCATTATTTCTAAAAGAAAGAGATAGAGAATGGGTGGGGGGAGGAGCAGGAGACGGATTTGCATTTTCCGAACCAGAGTGTGGTCACTTCAATTCTCATTTACCAGTTAGGGTGGGTGAGGTTATACTCCAATAACAAACAAAAATTTCAGTGGTGTAAAATAGTAAAGGTTTATTTCTCACTCATCCTGTATGGTATTCTCAGGTGGTGAGAAAGTTCTACTCCAGTTTGTCCTCATGCAAGGTTCAGGATGGTGGAACCTCCACCATCTAGAATGTTACCAGTCACCAGAGCAAGGAAATGGAGACATAAAAATCATGTACCTGCAAGACCTGAAGGCTTAGATACTTCCACAGGGAAGGACACACATCCTGTCTGCTCATGTTTCATTGGTCAAAGCAAGTCACATGGTTTGAAGGTTAACTTCAAAGAGATGCAGATGTGAAATCCTACCAGCACCTGGGCAGAAGGGAAAGGGAGTTACTGCCATCTTCATATGCCTTTATCATAGTTCTCTTTTGATGTTACGCAAAATGGATTGTTTTTGAGGAAGAAGTAGAGGAGGAAGGACAAAATACGATGAAATTTAATTGATACTCTGCTCGTTGGGTACTGCTTAAGTAGAGGCTAGACCAAAGCTTGCCTCGGTGTAGAAAACTGTGTTTTGTCAATAATGCAAATTAGTCTTAAAAATACGACTTAGGGAAAGGTTTCAAATCAGACTTGCGAGTTCTTCAGGAAAAAGGAAGGTCAGCGTCCATTGGTCCAACAGAACCCTATTCTAACAGAGTATAGTTGAACCCCTAATGAATTAGTTTACTTCATACTAATCCATGGCTACACTTATACTCTTCATTCTAGGTGGCCTCCTGATAGAGTCGTGGACTAATCGGAAAGGAGAGTCATTTAAGAGATGCAGGTTTAAAAAAATATCAAATTCAGCACTTATGACTTACGTGAGGAGCGGCAGGATCTTTGGCTTTATAGGCAATAGCTATCATCATCATTATCACTGATATACAAATGTTCACTCCGATATGTCAAGGTTAGGCTTACTTAGTCATTAAAACTCATACGTGATCTTACCAAAATGAAATATGTACAGAGAAACTCATTACTCAGAAACCATTTAGTAAACACCCACTACGTGCCTGTTCTCGGCAACAAACACAAATTACTGCCCTGAAAGAACGAATGAAAATTTTAACCTTAGGTTAACCTGAAAGTGATGATTACAATTATTTATTTTTAAGTATCTTTTAACAAGGACTTTCCGGTCTGAACATCAGATAAAATAGATGTTTTAGTCCTTGGGCAACGTGGGTCATGGCTCTGGCGTCAAGCCTCATGGCTAGCCGGCGTGCACGGGGTAGTCGCTGCCCCAGCGGAGCTGTTAGGACGAAACGCTGAGCCAGGAGGAGGAGAATTAGTCGCCTTGCCTCCTCAGCTGACTTCCTATATCACATCAAGAAAGGCACTTGACTATTCTGTGCTTAATTTCTCCATCAGTCAAAGGAAGGCAATATTTCTTGCTCCCGTTCCCACTCCTCCCAGGGTGTTCCATGGATTAATTACCTACGATCTACGAAGTGCTCTAAGTACCTCATAGAAAGGAGTTTTTTCAAATGCAGTGTTCTACTTTGAAACGCCCCTGGAGAAGCAGGGCATGATTTCCGTGTCTGGCTTCCCCAGGAAGGATCTATCTCTCTGGCGATGCCGCTCAATCTCACTTAGTGTTCATTTATTGAAAGATGGCCCTCAGGTAAGTTTGGAGACGCCAGCAGAATGACTGTGGTCCCCTTCAATTACACACCTCCCTCAGATTCAGAGCAAATGCTTGTCTTGAACTTCTCTCCCCTCCGAAGCCCGTGGTGGGCCATCTCTCTGCCTGCTACAGGTTCAGCCTCCCCTGGGGGCATCTGTGACTGCCCCTCTCTCCAGCACTCTTGGTCCTGGTCCTCCCTTCTGCCCCTCTCTCTTTCTCTCAAGCTGCTCTCCCAAACTTCTCGCAGCAACATGCATTTTCTCCTTGCTTTAGGAAACAAACAAACAAACAAACAAACCAAAAAAAAAAAAAAAAAAAACCAAAAAAACAAAAAACCTCTTCTCCCAGATGGATTTTCGCTAAGTAGCCCCTTGAAGAAGAACAGCAGGCACAAACTGAAATCCAGCCCTGCCCCCGGGGTGCACAGGGCAGTGGAAAGGACATGCCGCTGGACGAGTTGAGTGGCTTCAGTTAAGTGACTCCCTCTGTCCGGGCTTCAGTTTCCTTGATTGGAAAACACCTAATCGGGATGAAATGCTTTCCAGGGTTGCGTTATCTGCCAACTGTCTGGCTTCATTTGAGGAGAGGGTAGAGGGTAGACATAAGTGCCTAGGTCCTGGGTTTTAATTTAGACGCTGCCCATTACCAGCTGTGTGACCTTGGGCTAGTTACTTACCCGCTCTGTCTCACTCCTCTTCTGTAAAATAGAGATAATAGTCGTCGCGCGGGGTTGGCGGAGGTATCCATGGAGGATGCAAAGTGCTTACGTAATATCTGGCACCTCAGGAGACTGCCCTCAATGCTCATCATTTTTATCATTCTAGCAGGTGTCAGATATGCATTGGACATCCCTACCACCTTTCTCGGCCCGTCATCCTTCTCTGACATATAAATTTAAGGTTCTTGTAAGGATTCATTTTCCTCCTCTGCCTGTTGCGCTGTGTGGAGGGAGCTGATAGCATGAGCACCGATGTTAAATCACCCTCCGGCCCACGGGTGCCGGTTGGCAATGCTGCAGGGGCCACAGGATGCAGGAATGGGGCGGGAAGGAGGAAGTCCCAGTGCCTGCAGAAAGAGAGGGTAGGAGGGATAATCAGATGAGTCCGCTCAAATCAACCAACACATGCTGAGTGACGCTGCTGAATGCGTATGACGGGTGCTCAGCCCTGCGCTTACGTCGGTGGGGCGGGGATGTGCGCGTGCGCGTGCGCATGCGCGAGCGCGTGCGTGATCGTGTACATGCGCGCATGCGCACGCACCTACCTGCCTAAGCCCACGCAGGGAAAAGTATAGAAATGTTTAAAAACACAGGGTTTCAAAGAACTTGCGGTCTGAGAGGCTGAGACGAGTAGCCAACGCATTTGGTTCAGTTCGGACTGCTGTATATGAAAGGTAAGAACACATGAAGAGCCAAGAAGGACATCCAGTCCTGTGGGGAGTCCCGGGGACGGTTTCCTCATGGGGTGGCCCCTGAAATGGAACCTAGATGATTGGAAGCATGGCAACATTCATTCACTCACTCCGTAAAAATTTATGGCATGTGTACTACGTGTCAGGCACTGTTCTAGGTCCTGTGGAAACAATGACAAACAAAAGCAGACACAGTTAGTTCTTGGTGGGAGAATGGAGAAAAACATTTAGGACTCAAGAAATAAGAAAAGCAAAGGGACAGAGGCAAGAAGATGTAAGCTGGAGCATGGCTGGGATGACAGGGAAGAAGCGGCAGCCGGGAAGGCAGCTGGAGGCAGGTGGGAGGGTTCAGATGCCAGGCAGTGAGCTCGAACTTCATTCAGGGAGGATGCGCGTTGTCTACAGAAACGTAAGGAAGTCGAGCAGGGGGTGCCGCGGGCGGAGCTGTGACTGAGCAAGCCTGATCTGCAGGGGCAAGTGGTGAGAGGGTCGGGGAGGGGACGGACGGACGCATCAGAGCCTATAGTCCCGGAGCAACCGCCTACATGTGACACAGTGGTGCCCAGGACGGGGAGGGGGGGAGGGGGGCAGCAAGGCAGAGATGCGCGAGCGAGAAGCCGATCTGGGGGTTGAGAGGTGGGCTGCTGTCAGATTCACCTGGCTCGCCTTGCATCGGTTGCGTTAGCCAGGCTGCTGCTTAACCTCTGGGCCTCTGCTTCCTCATCAACGAAACAAGCCAACAAGCTACCACCACCGGAGAGTCGTTTTGAGACGTAAATATAAACGGCGTTGTTCTAGACGCTGGATAAATAGTCATTATTGGGCATTGCATGGATGAAATAAGTAGGACGTTCACTCATTTAACTTTTCTTGCCTATGGCCTTGTATGCCTAAGGCAGGTACCCTAGCAGGTCCTGCAGACCTGCGGATGATCTTGACCCCCACCCTTGGTGATGGAGCAGAGTGGCCCAAGGGTCAAATACGTCTTTACAGACTGAGGAATAGGTGTTGTTGTTTTATGGGTATATAGTTTCGTTTCTGCAAGAAAAAAAGAATTCTGGAGACAATGGTGGTGTTTGCATGATAATGTGAATGCACTTAACGCTAGTGAACGTTGCACTTAACAATGGTTCAGATGGTAATGTTATGTTATATATATTTTAACCACAACTAAAAATAAAATAAAAAATAATAAATGAGGGCAGATTTAAGGAGGATAACATTCAAAAAAAGTCTTTACAGTTTCAAGTCTTTGTGACCCGGAGCGTGTTGGGAATCAACAGAGAAACAGGACAATCTAGATGATTCCATTTGGTGGGGAGATGGAGAGCTGGGTTGGTTTGGACACACCGAGCTTGACATACGAGCCAGACGCTGTGTTGGAACCGTCCTGCCAGCAGAGAGAAATGTGAAGCAGGAGGCTGGCACAGAAGATGCACATATGGGGACCATCGGGGCTGAGGGGTTGACACGGAGGAAGCAGATGTCTCAGAGCTCCATGGAGGACAGCGGAGAGAAGGTGAGAAGACTGGCTTTTCTCATGTGGAATAACGACGCTATCCAGGAAAAGCAAACCCAACAGTGGTCTCGATTCAAGCTGGGCCTCATGGGGGAAGAGGATGACAACGACAGGCACAAGGGGGAAGGAAGGTTCTAGGCCTCTGAGGCATCACCAGAGCTGCACAGCTGGTGTGTGTGCAGTCTGTCTCCTGCTTCACCGCCCATGGGCCTCACTTCCGCCGCTCTGCCCCATCTGTTCGCCCCATCGCTGACATTCTTTCCTTACCTCTTCAGACCCCTCCTGTCCCCCTAACTCCTGCGTCCTCAGGACCTCAACTCTGCCTTTTTCCTCAAAATGGCAGGTCACACCTGTCGGCTTCGCTCTGCACATCCCTCCAACTCTAGCCCGGCGCCTGGCTCTCTGCAGACAACTTTACCAGTCTAGCAAACGGTGCAAATACCAATGTCCTGACACACTCTTCTATTATTAGCTAAGTGACCACGGTGGAGATTGAGGGGATAGGGATTCTCGTGTACGTGAGCAGGAGCATAAACTTGGTATAACTATTTTGGAGATTAATTTGATGATATTTATTAAAAAATTTTTAAGCGCATACCCTTTGTTTTTAGGGTTTTAAAAAAAAATTTATTTATTTGACAGAGAGAAAGAGAGAGCACAAGCAGGGGGAGAATCAGAGGGAGAGGAAGAAGCAGGCTCTCTGCTGAGCAGGGAGCTTGATGCGGAACTTGATCCCAGGACCCTGAGATCATGACCTGAGCTGAAGGCAGACACTTAACCGACTGAGCCACCCAGGCGCCCCTCCGTGCATACCCTTTGACTCAGCAGTCCCACTTTTCATTGTGGAAGTATGGAATTCTATATATCTAGGATGATTATTGCACCATCCTGCAGGTTGCATCAGTGGGGAATTATGGACTATATTATGGGACAGCCATCCAAAGAATACTGACCAGTCCCTGATAAACATCTGCATTTCTTGGCCTACAGAGATTCTATGGTACAAACCAATATGCAGAGGGTAAGCCCATAAAATAAATACACACACACACATACGCACACACACATATATATATATAGTTAAACAGGTTTAACAATAGAAAAAAATAAGGAAAAACATGCATCTAACTGCTAATACTGCTTATTTCGAGGGGATAAAATTTCTTAGGCAGATGTGAGGAGGGAAAAGGGTAGAAATTTCACCTCTGTATATAATGTTTCTTAAAAGTGGCAAAATTTGAGGGGGCTGATTTTTCTCTTATTATATTTATCAATATTTTTCATATAAAGTAAATTTAAAATGAAAATGAAAAAATATTCTTGATAGAGGGACTCTCATCTTTTTCATCAGTTTTATTCTTTCATACCCTGCAATGACCGAGGATTCTGAGGAGCCAATGGATTGGCTGCATCTGGGTCACCTGATAACCCCCGTCCAATCGGAAGTGGGACAGGAGCAGGAAGTACTCCACGGGCCACGGTTGGGCTATGGTGAGGGCAATTTCCCTGGGAAGGGTTTGTGGAAATGCAGATAGATATCAGCGTGCAAATGCCTAGTACTTCCCACCTCAGCCAAGGACATCAACTTGGGAAATGTCTACTTTTCAGGGACACATAGAGAGGAGGAGACATGAGGGCGGTCAAAAGAAAACTAAAATAGTGCAATGAAGAGAGGGAAAAGAGCCACTAGAGGGAAGAAATTAAATAAGAGACATGAGCAAGCTATTTCTTGAATAAGCATTTACCAAATGATTACTATGGGTGGGTGTTATTCCAGTGCTGGGCATATGGCACTGAACAAGGCAAGGGAGATCCTTACTTTTATAGAGTTCATGTTCTCTCAGGTGGGAGGCACGAAGGTGAGGATGGAAATTGGCATTAGAAGTTAGAAGCCAGTTTACCTGTAAATGACAGAAGACCCAACACAGCACTAGTTAAGCAAGTTACAACCTAATTTCTTGTCCCATGAAAGTCTAGAGGGGCATGACCCAGGGCTGCTAGGGTCACATCGTGATGTCATCAAAGACCCAGGATCCTGTTACCTTCGTGTTCTGGTGTCCTAGGGATGATGCTTTCACCTCAGAGTCCAATATGGCTGCCTAAGTCCTAGCAATCACATTCACATCCCAGCTGACAAGAAGCAGGAAAGAGGATAAAAAGAGTGCTCCTTCTCCTTCTAAAGACACTTCTACTTATATTTGACCAGAACTGAGACACGTGTCTATCCATCACTGCCAGGGAGGCTGGGATATAGGGTCTTGTTCTGACTGACCATGTACCTGGCCGAAATTTGGGTTTCTGCTGCTAGGGAAGAAGGAGAGAATGAATAGCAGGAGGAACCTGCTCGTCTCTGCCCTAGGAAGAAGTCAGAAAATAAGCAAACAAAAATATCACAGAAGAATCAATGGTTTGGTGAGTTAAGTCCTGTGGAAAGAAACAGAAGATGAGGTTACTCGAGGTGGAGTGGTCGGGTAAGGTCTCTCCACAGAGGTGAGATCTTAGCTGAGACCTCAACGACAAGAAAAGCCAGCCAGCCATGGAAACATCTGGGGAAAGAATATTCCAGGCAGAGGGAAGAGCTAGAACAGAGGCCCTGAAGCAGGAGCAAGCTGGAAATGAATGAAAAGGCCATCGTGACTGTGCTCACAGAGGGACACAGGGTCATGTCTGAGGGGATCGGAGAGCGGCAGGAACATGAGTGGGGCTTACTAGTGCTCTTTCTTAGACATCGTGTGCACACACGTGTTCATATGTATGTGAGAGAGAGAGAGACAGCAGACAGAGGCACTCTCTCTCACTCAGCTGTGTGCTATCTGCCCCAGACTTTCCAGTTTCAAAATGTCAAGTGGATGAACAGTTTGGAGAGTCAGAAATGATCCTCGAATATAAACCTATCGCGTGAATCATTATAATAAAGTTTCTGCTACTCAGGACTCTGTGCCCTCTTCCCTGTCCGCGCCCACTGGACCGTCATGATATCTTTGCCGAGTGGGGAACTCTGGCTCTTGGGGTCGACGACCACGCAGCATTCCTATGCAATCATATGCAATGTGTTCTGATTACAGCCTCTCTTTGGCCCGTGGCCACCTCCTTGTGCTGCCAAAGTCTAGAAATCCAGGCCTAAACTATCGTTCTGGTCCCAAGGCAGCTTGGCCAGAAGATGGAAACCATTAAGAATTGCCCATTCATTCTGCTCAGGTGCGGGCGATGCCCAGTTCCAATGAAGCCAAATTATTTTGCAGCTACTATGTAATTTAATTCTCACAGCATCCCAGGAATTGGGCGAATAGGTATTATTCCCACTGTACAGGTGGAAAAAAATGGAAACACAGGGAAGTAATTGATTGACCTAAGGTGAAGAAGCAAGTTGACAGTATCGCAAGACTCCCTACCTTCCATTGTAAGTGCTCTGTCTGCTTGGCCTCGCAGCCCCCCGAATGGGGTGGCTCCCATTTGAGCCACAGGCCACTAACATAAAACAGCCGAGGGATCCTCGCTCTGTAGCCAGCTAAGGTGACATGGTCTG
Organism: Potos flavus; assembly: GCA_028534135.1. Lineage (NCBI taxonomy): Eukaryota > Metazoa > Chordata > Mammalia > Carnivora > Procyonidae > Potos > Potos flavus. The sequence continues at coordinate 49,970,892 of CM052887.1, forward strand.
CTCTCCGGAACCTGACGTGCAGTCATGATGGGGACACAGGTACACCCTTAGACCTGGGGATTTCTGATGTATGCAGGAGAACAGCAACATTCAAAAGAGAATTTCCACCAAGTATCCTATTTTGAGGCAACGCGGCCGTATACTTCCTATCCTAATTATGGCCAGGTCAAGGGCAGCGGGAGGGGAGAAAGCTCAAGGATCCCCTTAAAATCTGGGCTAGTGGGGAGCAAAATAACACCTGTTACCTCCCCGGGGATGTGAGATTTTATTCCAAGGTATGGAGGTAAAGTAGAGACTCCTGAGTTTCTTTCAATTATCTTTCATAAAGTTCCTCCAGGCTGCGTGCTCCTCTTTTATGGCTAACAAAAGGGGATTGTGCTTGAATTCCTTCCAGCCGGTTTTTGAATTCCTTCCTCTGGGTTGGTTTTTTTTCCCCCCACCCCCGAAGTGAACATTCTGCTCTCAGCTACACAGGTGCACGGCACAGCACCGTGATATCTCATAAAACCAACTCAAGCCAAGGTGCTCAGACACGGCGGCTGAATTTATGGGGCATGCATCGGCGTGTCCCTGCAGGGGGCAGGGCCAGTTCAGGGGGACAGATTAAGGCACTCCTTGCTTCTGTGTTACCAGGTCAAATGAAGTGCTGGCCAAGGGTCCCCACAACACACTCCCCACTAATAAATGCGGGTCCCGTGTGAAAATGATCCCGAGACCTTGAATCAACTTTCATCGTAGACAGCAATCTCATCAAGCATGTGAATCTGCCAAAATATCAAGACGGTCTCAGCAAGGACTCCAGTTCAATCTAACTTTAATGACGGGCACCTTTCGAAGTTAGGCGGCAAGTACAGCGGGCTGGATGTTTTCTTCGCCCGAGACTCAGTTTAGAATTTTGTCACAGAGGCCAAAGCCCCAAGGGCACAACTGCTTGTGTGTGTCCAGCGGGAGGATGACCTGGCTTTGGGGACAGGGAGACCCCAACTCGGGTCTCAAGCTTCCTTCTTCAGCTTTGTGGCCTCGGCAAGTCTCTCTCCTGTCTGTCCCCCAGACTCGTATTTCCCACCTCTTGGCAGTGGCGAGGCTCGAATGAGATGGTGTACGTACAGTCCTTCCTTTGCAGTCGGGGCTCAATGGCTGTAGCCGTTAATGGCATCGGGCGTGAAAAGGAGAGCGTCGTAGAGCAATCGGGCTTTTTCTAAGCAGTTCTTAGAGAAATCGCCAGATGCCAAATGAGAATAAGTTGAAGTCCGGAGATCATGTCCAGGCCCTCACCAGCTCTCATAAGGACATCCCTGTGTGATTCCATGTCCTCGGGCAGCCGCGTCCCTTGATAAACTTGTCCCCTTCCCATTCAGGCCCTGGTGCTCCTGCTAAGGCTTTCAGCTCTGCGTCAGCTGAGCCAGTGACTTCCAGGGCGGAAGCTCTGTTTCCTGGCTCTTTCTCCATTCAGTGCCATTGCTGGATAAAAATGCCATCGGTGATTCAATGGTGGCCTGGCACAGAGCACTGTCTGAACACACAACACGGATAGCCACAAGCCATCACTGCCGTTCTCCTGGGAACAGCAGGCAGCCAAGTCCTAGAAACTTCCCCTAGGAGAGCCCCGGACATGTTAATAACTGGGAAAGCGAAAAACTCAAGAAAAGAGCACGCACGATGAATGGTTTATTCCATCGAGGAACCATTAGAAAAATTCATTAGAAGGTAAAAGGGAATGAAAAGAAAGAAATGTGACAGCCCTCTCTGGCCCAGTCGCTTTCCCTTGGATCCAAGAAGCTGTGGGGTGTGACTTAACAGGACCCACGATGGTGTCCCTCGGGTTCAGATGGTGTCACGCAAGTCAGCGGCTGCGTGTCCGGTGGTGTGAGGTTCCCCGCGGCAGACACGCAGTTTGTATCCAAATCAGGTTGAACGTGCACCGCATGTGAAGGATTGGGGGTTCCCCCGCTCTCTCCTGGACACACGGCCCAATGCCATGGGGTGCACCAGCCAAAGGGAAAGGGGTCCGTGTGTTAGCCGACCCTGCTCCTTCGCTCACCTCTTACAAAGCATCCTGTCACAAATAAAATGCCTCGGAAGCATTGTTCTGCAGAGTGGCTTCCCTTCCTTGTCTGCGTGGGCAAAACGAACTGCAGAGTCAGTGCCGCTCCGGCTAACCTGCTGTCTAAGGAGAGGGCTTCTGTTGTTCACGCAGCCTGATTGGTCACCTACGTTGACCACACTTTCTGGAATCTTCTCCACTATGGACTTCACCGAGCAGAGGTGGATGCCTGCAGGGAGAACGTTTTTGTGCCCTCAAAATCACAGAACTAAATATGACAAACTCTCACAGGAGGCCTGCTGTTTGCAAAGTCCCATGCTGAACTCAGCAGGGTGCAAAAGGAAATGTGCTCTGGGAAGTCACCACATGGAGGGGAGACAGACACACGGGGCCAGAGCCTCCAAAAGGTTCAAACAGAGTTTTAGGGCACAGGGAGGAAGACACTGACCTTCCGTTTGGCCAGATTGTCTATACTTGTAGAACTACCTTGCTGACCACAATAATCCAGCATCTTGCATTGCACCGCAGTGTTTGCCCATCAACAACGCTCAAACCACATTGGCCACACAAATACTGCCTGGAGAAAAGAGTAGGTGGCTATGGAGGGTAAGAACATTCCAGAAAGGAGAAATTGCTTCAGCCAAAACCCGTAAGATTTGTCAGGGAACAATGAATACCAAGTATACTGCAAGCTGAGCCAGGGTAGTTAATTAGCAGAGATAAATTTAGAAAGGTGGTCAAGGTCCTGGAGGCTGGGGGACATATTCAAACCCACTTTCCAAATATATTTCAGAGCAGCTGGTGAAGGTGACACCTTCTGGAATGTAATTTAGAAAGAAGTTAGCTGAACCTTCCCATGGCTTCTTTGTCCTGTCTCTTTTAGCGCTGAGCATGACGTTTCATGGGTCACAAGGAGGCCTAAAGCATGGATAAGCAGAAATAGCCACGGTCAAGCCGCCGATTTCTGGAAACGCCTACATGACAGTGGCTGGGGTCAATTTGTGGAAGAAAGTGTTCACGTGCTTATAGTAGCTTCAAAGAATTCAGGCGTTTCAAATGGACCTGATTTCAAATCCAACCTCTGCAACTTTCTACCCTATAACCTTGGGCAAGACACGTTTCTTTGCTGGGCCTCCATTTCCTCATTTATAACTCAGAGAAAGCAACTCCGGTGTCATCTGGCTGCTGTTTGGACGGCATGAAAGGATATGACCGTCTAGTCTGTAATGGAAGGTGTTCAGTACATGTGAGCTCTTCTTCCCCGCCTGTTTTAAATTTGTTTCCAAACTGCATGCAATTAAAAGTTTACGATGTTCTAAAACTGATTTTCCAATTTAGGGGCAGTAAATTGTAAGTCGCTGCTATTTTCCTGAAATGACATTCTTTAGATTAGAGTCTGCTGGATTTCTTTTCAATTGCATTAAATTCTATTTACTGCGTTTCTAATACGACACTGACGTGTCTAGGAAGAACGTACGATGGCTGATTCTGATGATGAAAGCTACCTACGGGAATAATAACACTGCAGACCACTGTCCACTCCCTTGTCCCACGGACTCAGATGAGGACATTGTTAGCAAATGACGTCAGACACCTTCAAGTTTAACACCACTGTGCTCATTGATTCTATTAGAATCAATGGCCTTCTAGAACCTTCCAGAGATACTGAAATGAGGACATCTTGGCTAAATGGCCATGGGGTGTACCGATGCGCTTTTCATGGTTCCCAAGTGGGAGTGTGACCGTCAGCTGCTGGCCCCACCGAGGCCAAGGGAACCATCCCACTTACATCAGGTCTTGTCCACAGACAGGGAGGAAGAAAGCGGGCTCCTGAAGTTCTGGTCCATAAAAGACCTGTTTTCTTTAGACTGGCCAGGAGGAGGCAGTCAAGGTCCGGAGCCCATCAGGCGAGGAAGAGCCCCGTCCAGGCCCTGCCCTCCTGGCACCGACGCCCTGCTGGTGATCCCCGCCAGGACAAATGTCCCTCACCTCCGGAAACTAGCTGTCTGGGCAAAGACTTTTCTACATCCCTGTTATATGATCAAGCTTTTTATGCAGTGTCAAAGCCGATGACTGTAGGAGACGCACATAAGCCCTGAGCGCCTGTTTAACTTAGACTCTTTCTCCAAATACTCTAATTAAATCTGAAGAAGGCTGCTTCTAACAACTGACTTCCCTCGCACAGCTGCCGGACCCTTCCGCCCGGAATCTTCGTGCCCTCTGAAGCCCCCAGGCGCCCTTGTTTAGAGGGCTCGAGGGTGGCCCGGGGTCCACCACGGCCAACCAGTGTTAAGGGCACCAAAAGAGAAGGCTCGAAGCAACCCAACTGCAGCGCTTGCCCGGGAACAAAGCTGACGGTCTGGTGCGCTGCAGACTTCAGGGACTCTGGATGTGCTGACGGGGAGAGATGGGGTGAAAGCTGCACCCCATGAAGGGCAAATGCTTGCTCGCCGAGGCCTGATGGTTGTCACTGACCTGAGGTGCCCTTTCCCAAGGGGGTGACAGGCTTCAGTGGAAGGGTCAGAAACGTTTCCTCCTCAGAGCGGAACAGGCTCCAGGTGGCTGCGGCTTGGCTAGCTGGGGGATGTTTCTGGATGCCTGCCTGAGCATCCTATGGAACATCCTGAATATGTGTGAATGGTTATGCAAAATTCTCCCTTCTACTTGCCAAGAGCAAAGAAATGTTTAGAACGAATTTCCTAATAGTAGAAAGGGCGGGACTCCTGACCGTTGTAATCAGAAACCGGTAGAATTTACGAATGACCACATTTAACTAACTGCAGAGCAGGCTGGCTTACCTGACGTGATCGAATGGAAAGAACTGGGGTTTAGAGTCAGGTTAGACCGAGTTCAAGGACAGTCCCCAGGATAGGGTGTGAGCGTGGGCACACCATTCAACTTCCCTGAACCCCCATTACCTGTGCCGTTTAAGTAAGAACACCTCTTATCGTAAGAGTGGCTGGGACAACGGCTTAGCCTTTCACTAGTCCTCTCACTCAGGTCAGTTGCTGACCCCTTGGAGGATGAGCCTTGCTCTTGTGGAATGCGGATAATCCAAGGGTCGGTCCCTGAGTTCAGTGAGATGATGCACCACATCACCACGTCAGCGGGGTGGGAGAGGGCTCGGTAAATGGTAGCTCTTTGGTATCCATCTATCTTCCTCACAGAGAGCCTAGAAGGGCAGGACTATTACTCTTCCCATCTGATAACAAGAAAAGTACGACTTAAGAGAGGTTAAATACCTTAGTTAGTGGAGTTCCAAGATCAGATTCCAGATCCATCGGAGCCTTGGCCACACCAAGTACCTCCACCAGCGCAGGGGTCCACCAACCGTGATTTCCGCCCTAGGCTCACCCTACCCAATTCCGAGCTTGTGTGTGTAAACTCGAGGATCTAAGGAATCGAAAAGGCCGGATGGAAGAAGAAAAATAGAATAAAAAGGAGGAAAAATAATCTCACGGGATCATCTCACTAACTGGAAAATTTTTTTTAAAAGGGGAAACTTGGCTCTCTGTTGGGGCCCCGGGAGCCATGGTGATGAGAGGGCGCGAGCATGGCCAGTTCAAGGAGCCGTCGGCAGCTGGATCTCCAGGATGGCTGCGGGACCCCAACAAGGGAGCAGAGCCGGCCGGCCGCGCTAGAGCTGACTCTTCAGTTCCGACCAAGGCCGGCCTCGAACTGGACCCCTGGTGCAGGGGCAAAGATAGGGCCAGCGCACACTGCTCGGGGCTGACTGCCGGCGGCCAGCACGGTGGCGGCGGCCGGAGGGGCCAGGCCGCAGCGCCGTGGCTCAGAGAGTGATGGAGTGGCCTTTAATTGTTTCTGCTCGGAAACCTGGGAAGTGTTGGCACCAGAGCAAGAATGGAGAGGCTGCTGGCAGCCGAATGACAGGCTGGAGAGCAAGCCTCCACCCACCTAAATGGTTAAATGGCCGGTTTGCCAAGGCCACTGAGCAAAGTGTTACCTCACCACGGGGCAGATTCAAATATGCATTTTCTCCTAATTGAGCATAGTGAAATCAGCTGGCGGTCCTGTCACCAGTGCAGGAATGAATTGTCACAGCACGAAACCAGCTACTCGACAGAGCATCTATTATATGGGAGGAAAAAAAGAGCCGCATAAACTTCCTTCACGTTGGAATTTCCACCGATTTGTTGTCCGGGGGGCTTGGAGAAGCGTCTGTGAAAGGGTCACCCGGCCATCCCGATCTTCTCAAACGGCAGCTCCTGATCTAATCGTGGCATCTTGGGCCTGTGACATACCACGCGCGTGGCAAGTTCTGGTTTGTAAACTGGGCAAAGGAGAGAAAAACTCTTTAGACTGATTGTCCCTTTAAAAAAAATGTTTTACATACTTACACGTTTAAATATATATTAGGGCAAATGTATGTAAGGCAAATCCTACTTTTCTACTGCTTTCCATTACAAAATTAAAAGCGTGTCCTTATAAGAAAACAGAAAATCCCGTGACAGAAGAAGTGCATCCCGTCCACCAATCTGGCACAGGACTGGACAGAGGTGCTTAGAGCAAGGCCCAGCGTGGACGCCTCTGTCCCTCACGTGCACCCCCGGGGGGCGCTAATGCCGCCTGGGCATGAAAGCTTCTGCCACAGGCTTATTTCTACGGAGGCCCCTGTGCCCTCGCTGGATGGCATTGGTTATGAGACTTGTCAAGCCGGTTTGATGTCAACACTCTAGAACAGACAGAACCTGCGTTCTCCGTATTTAACTGCGTAGCCCTTGATATTTTTGACACATTGATTGTACTTTCTGGTCCTTTCTTCTTCTGTTTAAATAGCCCTCATTTCAGATTGTCTATAGACATCTGCACCAAATCAAAGGGATTAACCCCTTCGATTTCTCTCTTCAGTGGAGGCATCTGTGTGAACCAACCACAGGGCCCTTGCGCCCCAGGACTGCATGTCAGATGTGAAGCAAACACCCATGCGGGTGGCGCCCCCTGAGCTTACAGCCAACTGAAAGCCACTGTCGTCTTCATAGGAAGCCCTGGGCTCGCATCTTGGTAAAGGATTTGTGTACCTAAATGCAGGGGTGCACTTATTTTTATTAGCTTCCTTGTTATGGTTTCAGCCATGTTTTAACTCGTTTGAGGACATTTTGAATCTTAATGTATCACCAGTAAAGTAGCTGTTTCTCCCAATGGTATGCTATACCTATGAACTGGACAAGTAGATTTCTTTGTGTTCAACCATGTCAATGAGAAAAATACTCACCGAGTTCAAGCACAGAGCCTGTGGCAGCCTCTAGAAGCCTCTCCATGTGTGTCGGAATTGTCCTGACCTACCAAGTCGGCTGTTTGCCAGAAGCCTTTCTAGATCGAAGCTTCTAGGAGGCAGGGACTGTAGCAACTCAGTAAACACTAGTGAGTAGATGTAATGGAAAAAAAACCTGAGTTCTGCTTATTCTTTTATTAAGAAGGACAATCGGGGGAGCGTGGCTGGCTTAGTCAGTGGAGCATGAACTCGTGATCTCAGGTTCATGAGTTCAGGCCCCACTTGAGGCATAGAACTCACTTTAAAAAAGGAGAAGGACAAGGACAAGGAGAAGAGGAGGACGAGGAGGAGGAGGAAGAAGAAGAAGAAGAGGAAGAAGAAGAAGAGGAAGAGGAAGAAACATACATTAGTGTGAGACTTAGGCATGATTACAGGTAACCATATACAGAATACTGTGTCTAGAATCCTGATAAATGCATGACATAGAAAATGTAGCCTATATATAGAAATGCAAATACAGTATCTTTTCCTGGAGACACAATGGGCTATAATGACTTCTTCTTTGGTTCTAAGAAATGATGAGAGATAAAAATAGACTAATTAGCCTTAATTAACACATTTCCTTATTATTCTTCCCTGCTGGTGACACTAGCTTATGTTCAGTCTTTGGTAGTAATACATACATCTCGTTCTTGGAGCTCGAAGCCAGGGGCCCTGACAGGAGAGGTGGGTAAAGAGCCTGACATCCGCTGATCCACTCAGGGTCCTTACGGCCTCGCGGGTTCCTCTGCGTCCAGTCACAAAGAGCCTGACACCTGGGTTGCCGGAGGGCAGCAGACAGGGGAGGCCGGCAGCGAGGACGGGCTGCATGGGTCCCTCAGAGGCCCCAGCTTGGGGTCTTCTTGTCCCTGGCACTGCACTCTAGTCCTAATGTTACCTCATTTATAGATACTTCTTTGCCCAGCCCTGTAGTTAAAATGGGTGGGCTGCTGGGTGGCTCAGTTGGTTAAGCGGCTGCCTTCGACTCAGGTCATGATCCCGGGGTCCTGGGATCGAGCCCCACATCAGGCTTCCTGTCAGTGGGAGGCCTGCTTTTCCCCACTCCCCCTGCTTGTGTTCCTTCGCTCGCTGTCTCTATCAAATAAATAAATAAAATCTTAAAAAAAAATACCACTGTAGTACTCGGAGACTGACCATAATAACAGAGACAGCAAAAATTAGCAACGGCTGACATGTATTGGCTGTTTACAGAGTGCGTATGCATTATCATACCTGATCCTCACAGTAATGAAAGCTGTATTATTATCCCCTTCGTGGGAGGGACACTGAGCTTAGGGCAGGGGCTCACTTGGCCACATCATGTGGCAGAGTCAGTAGCCTGACTCCAGAGGGCTTGCTCCTGACCACGAGGCTACGCCGCCTTCCTTATCAGTCTACACCAGATGCAGTTTGGTTAAATTTAATCCCACCAGTGGTAACTGAGTTCCTATCGCCTGTAGACGCTGTGTTAGATCGCATGGAGGTTTCTAGTCAAAAGGCAAAATTCCTCGCTGTGGGCATCTCCCAGCCCATGGAATCAGGTTTCACTGTGGTAATAACCTCAAAACCCAACTGACTTAAAGTATCCAAAGCTTATTTCTCACTCAAGCTCCAGGTCCGCCGCAGATTAACCGGGGTCTCGGCTCACTATGACCCCTCGAGGACACCAGCTAACAAGGCAGCCACCACCTCGAACACTGAGGTCGCCCAGAAGAGGGGAAGAGAGACACATGGAGGGCTCACGGCCACAGAGACACGGAGGGCTCATGCTCATCCCAGAAGGGACACACGTTCCTTGCGCCCCCTACACATTGTCCATGATGCACCCACGGCTCCACAGACTTGAAAAGGGGCACATGGTGACACGATCCCATGACAGTGACTGCCACAGGAACACTAAGTCTTCCTGCCTCACGAGGCAGAATGTGGGACGTCATAAGGGGCACATCATACATCAAAAGGGCCTGGAAAATAATTTCTTTTTGTGGGATCAGGAAAGGCTTCATGGAAGAAGGATGGGCTTTGCAAGATAAGCGAGACTGGAGTCGGCCACACTTGGGGTGTGGTGGGGCGAGGACCTAGGCTGAGAGAAGAGTAAGAGCGGAGGCTCGAAGAGGGGCAGGGGGAGGGCCTGGGAGCAGTAACACAGTCTAGAGCGCAGAGGGCAGGAGGTGCATAGCAAGGACAAGGCGGAAGCCTGGGCTGAGGCTGCATGGAGAAATCTGTTGTTAATTTGGGGGCCCGTGGACGGTCCTAGAAGGGCAGCTGTGACATGATCAGAGCTGGGCCTCAGGAAGCTGCTTCAGACAGCAGCGGCACAGAGGGGAGTTTGAAGTGAAGGCTTCAGGGACACAGGGAGGAGGCTGCTGCAATCCCTTAGGTGAGAGAGCAGGAGAGCCAGGGCCAGGGCGGCAGTAAGGACGGAAGGTAAAGGATGGGTGGAAATGAAACCCCCAGGACCCCAGAGTCAGACATGATACCAGGCTAGATAATCAAATGTAATCAGAGAAAGTGAGAAAGGGAGGGAGAAGGAGAAGGAAAAAAAAAAAAAAGCCCTGATTTCAAGCCTGCACGAGGTTCTGGATGACCAGTGGTACCTCCTGAGAAGCCAAGGTCAAGCCAAGTCTTACTTTTATGGAAACCAGGATGCCCGCGGTCACACAGACGTCTTCCTAGGCAAGAGCTTGTTGCTAACCCTATAAAATATGTTCTTCTCCCAGGAACATTTGAATTAAATCACTACTTACCTCCTAAGTGTGCACAGGATTTGTGTGCTAACCCTTATACATTGGCACTGACCGTGGAAAACCTGTACTCAGTACAGGGACCTGCCGCTGTCTTCCTTGGACTTAGGAGCATACATATTTTATGAAAAGATTTTTAGAAACATTAGGGAGAACCATGTGTCGGTGCGTTTATTCTATATGCATGAACGAGAATTCAATTCAGGAGACCTGAGACAGATTATAGGGGATTTTGCCGAGTCAGCTCTGTGTTACACACCGATCGCTATCATGAGGTCCAAGGTCTAATTAACCCTACTTAGACGGAACTACAATCAAAATCCACCGAGGCTAAGGTTATTTTAACTTCAATCCAGCCTCGCACACATCAGAGGAGCTCGGCAAATACCCCCCCTCTAATCTGCCTTTGCACAGCAGGTGTATCTTACGACCTGCTTTTCAGTGACTAGAAAGCTTTTGTTTTATAATGAATCATATGCATCAGTAAACATACTTTAATGCTTTCGTGTTGTTGTCTTATAATTAGCTCAGGAATTCCAGACAGTTTAGTAAACAGGAGAATGCAAAGCCTGGGAATAGGAGTCAGCTTCTTCTTGGGATTTTTTCTTTTTGTTTTGCATGTCGTGGAAAGCGTATTGATTCCATATTGAAGGAGTGGGTTCTTGGAATGTGAGTCCTAGTGGAGTGTGGTCTGGGCTCAGCAGCCTCCGCATGACCTGGGAGCTTGTTAGAAATGCAGATTCTCAGGCTCTGCCTCAGACCTGCTGAATCAGAATCAGCATCTTAACAAGATTGCCAGGGGATTTGGGTACATGCTGAAGTCTGAGAAGTACTAAGAGAAGGGACCCAACACAGCAAGTGGACTAAGGAAATTGAAGTGACACGTGACCTGCAACAGGCCAGAAGCTGGGTCAGTTTCAGCTAAACCTCTGGATCTTTTTTAATCCAGAGCACTCCAGAGCTTCACTCTCTCTCCACTGGAATTTCTTCAACAAAATTATTGCTGTCTGCTACTGTTCTCCTGGCAGACGGAGAAGATGCAGTTCTTTTCAGAAGGTTGGCAAGTTTTTTCCGTGAATTCACATTTTTGTCTCCTTAGTTCCACTGTAGGCTTTTCGAAAGTAAGGGCAATTTAGTCTTTCTAGACTAGTCTTCTAGACTAGATGACCTTTCTAGTCTTCCGCTAGAGTCCTTCTATTTTAACGTGCCCGGAGACTGTCCAGTTTACTTAGCATTTCTCAGCCTTTTGGCACTTATGCTCTATTTCGAAAAATGTGAAGATTCTGTGTCTTACTGTTCAGTGAAAAAAAAGAAAAGTCCAAGGAGTATTTGGAGTATGCTACTCTTCATGTTAAAAAAAGGGTGGGGGGGTAGAATATAGGAAAATACCCAAGTGTCTATTCACTTGTGCAAAAGAAGTACGGAGAGGGTTAGCGAGAAACTAAGGGTGTGGGCTACCTACAGCAGGGAAAGGGCAAGAGAGGAGAGAAGAGGGGTACAGAAGAGGGGGGGAAGGAGGGAGGAGGAAAAAGCCATCCTTCTCTGAGTACATCTTAAGTATAGCTCTGACTCTTAGCAGCACATATCCCCCCAAAAAATAATAATTTAAAGCAACCAGGATGTGTGTTGGGGGGGAGCCCAAAATGGAATACAAATACTAAAACTACATCTAGCTCTACTGCAAATGAACAACTACATTGAAGGAATGGAGAAGATAATAAACAACTGTGGGAAACAGTGTCCTGACTGGATATTGTAAGGCTAAAGACAAAGAGGACGGTATGCAAATGCTGTGACCTAGTTAGCACACGTGTTTCTCACAGGACTATCAGCTAGCAAGTCGGGAACTAACCTATGTATCTAACAAAGTTAGCAAGTAGGTAAACATATCACAGATAATGAGAGCGGTGGTTTCCTCTGTTGGAGAAAGATGTTACAAGTAAGAAAGGGGACAAGTACGAAATGATCCCTGGGATATATAGTTTGAGACATATGAGAGATGAGGGCGTAAGCGCATTACCACCCCAGGAGCAATGAACACACCTATGACACAGTATCTGGGTGTCTACACACCCCTCTCCAATAAAAAGAATCAGAGCCTTTGGAGAAGTGGCTGATTCTGAACCAGGAGGAGCCTGGAACATCTCGTAGCTCCAGAAAATAAGAACATGCTCGAAGAAAGATGCGAGCCCATCAAAAGAATACAGCAATCCACCTGGAAGAGTCAAAAGCCGCGAGGCTCTAGCCAGAAAATATAGTATTAGAATCTAACCTGAAATAAAATAGATATCCCTAAATAAATAAAATAAATACATTAATAAAAGTTCGCGATCTTAACCACGTCTAAGAGGACAGGGTTTTCTGGCAATAAGTACATTTGCATCGTTGTACAACCAGCTTCCCCATCCAGCTCCAGAACTCTTTTCATCTTGCAAAACTGAAACTCTGCATCCATTAAACAATAATTTCTCGTTCTCCTCGGGCAACCGCCATTCCACTTTCTGTCTCTGTGAGCGTGACTACCCTGGGCACCCCACTGGAGCGAGCGGAATCATACAGTGTTTGTCCTTCTGAGACAGGCTTATTTCACCCCACACAACGTCCTCAGGCTTCATCCATGTCATAGCACGTATCAGAATCTCCTTCCTTTTAAGGCCACTGTGGGTTCACACCGCCTCGTGTGGATCCACTCATCCACCCGTGGACATTTGCGTTGCTTCCATCCCTTGGCTCTTGTGAATATGCTGCTCAGAACATGCAATGGCCTGCTTTTCGATTTATGCACTCTTCACTGAACTAGCAGATATTTAAAAAGCCCTGGAAAATTGGTATTATTATTACTTGCTTGTTTTTCAGATGAGGACCCTGGGGCCCAGAGTATCGTGGTTCCTACATGAGGCAGCAGGGTCTTGAATGCAGGTTTTATGAACCAACGGTCCTTGAATTTGGGCCGCACTGATTAAACACGGCAGTGTTTGTAATGAGTCTTGCATTTGCTTTTGGAAAAAGAATATTGGCTAGAAGAATATCCTCCCTGGGACTTGACTGGATAATAGAGAGCGATTAAACTGCCCTAGGTTTTCAAAAGAACAGGAGTGCTACCATTCTAGGTTTCTAAAACAATCTGAAACCTTTTTAGGAGTCCAGCGTTAATTTAGCTCTTTTCCCCATGACATGTTCTTTTGTCTTCTGGAAGCTTCTGAGGCCTGGAATGAGAAGGTGAGCGGGGGACATATCCACCGCAATGATGCATTCTAATGAGGATTCTGTATCTGTTCCATTATATACCCTCCTTGCATTAGAGGCCAAAGGATCTGACCCCCACAGGGACCTGGCTGGATTGGGGTGTCGGAGGGGTGGGGAGTGGAGGGAAGTCTTGAGCTCGGGTGGGGTCAGTAAGAACAACATTGGTTTCTGGGGTAACTGGTACCCAGAACCACCCCACTGTGCCTGGCCCCCAGGAAAAGCCGTCCCTGGCCGAGCTGAAAGGCGCCAAATCATTAACTGCCTGTAATTTTGACATGGCAGATATTTAATAAGGAACAAATTAGCACTTGGGTCTTTTTTTCCTGAGACAATCCAATTTCTATGCCAGGCACCAACTTCTATATTTCAAAATGCATTTTTGAAGGTTAATTAGAGAAGCAGCAGAGATAGTGTTTTCCAAGAGGGATTTTTCTTGTTCCTTCCAGGTCTATGGATGGCAGAAAAAATAACTTTCAGACACTGTAAATTGAGTATGTGAAGCTGTGAGAATAAACCCATCTCATTAGTCATCATGTCAATTACAGTATCTAAGGAACAATTTTGTAGCAATAGCATATTTATTTGATGTTGCAAAAGCTACCTGGACCCACTGTTAGGAAGGTATTTGCTCTTAATGCTCCGAGTACCTCTTTAACAAAATGGCACTCCATAAAAATTTAGTGTGTTCCTACTGTAATTAAATGGCCCTAGTCATTTTTGCATTTATGATATAAACTATAATGGCTGTAAAACCCCGCAATTAACTTTCCTTGCGCCAACATTTCATACTTGAGAAATTCTCATTACAAATTTCATTACTGATTCACTTATCTGTAATTTGTCCTATGTAACCTAAAGAATATTAACAAATTTAGAGTCACTTTTGCTCTATTAAAAACTAAATATAAAAGTCTTTCACCTAGCAAGTCAATCTTGATATTTCAGCAGGCGCCGAAATGGTTCAAGTTCGGTGGTGAGGAAGGGAAGGGGAAGAGATCGTCTGACTGGAAAAGGGGGAGCGAATGTAGAGGGAAATAAGTGGGTGTCACTGAGCCCCCTGCCCTCTCAGCGCGAGGCACAGACACGGAGCAAGGCCAGGGGAGCAGGGAACAGCGCTACGTGGAGTAAGGCCCGGGAAGTAAATGAAGGCCCGGGGTTTCCTACCCCGGGGGCCTGAGGCTTCTCTCACTTCCGCTTCCGGTCTCTGTCTCCCGTGCTCCTTTCACTTTTGGGGAGGGGTCAGGGCTGACTGGAGCCACGCCTGCGCAGTTGTATCTGGCTCTTCCGCTTTGGTAGAAAGTCTGTCCGATGAACTTGGTTGTTACCAATGGCAACACGGGAAAAGAGTTCACCAGGAGAGGGAAAGACAAGGCCCCGACTGAGGAATACTTAACGTTTCAATTCGCTTTCTCCCTAGGCACAGATTGGCTTGTGGTGAAATTTGGAGAAACTCTCTTCCTCCTCTAAACCCCTTCCCACACTTTTTAAGGCAGACACGGGTATCCACCCCCCTTCAAGGGAAGCGAAGATCGTCTGACGTGGTGTCAGGAGACGTGAATTCTAGTCCTCTTTCTGTCACGAGTGGGTGACTGTGGCAGGTTGCGTAACCCGTCTGGGCCCCAGTGGCTGGACTGGGAAGGGAAGGATTTCACTGGAATGGTCCATTTCCTTCCTGGCAGATAAAACCAAGGGCCTCCCTCCATCCCACGCATGGGTGGCATGGGTGGCATGGGGTGCCAAAAGCCATGTTAGCCACTGGGTTTCCGTAACAGTGATCTCCACAAGGAGCAGCCTGAGTAAATATTTTCCCCCAATAACATCCTATCTCAGCATTTCGCTGCCTTCCATAACTGCATTCATTTTATTCTAATTTGTAATTAACTTTTACCAAATTAAATTGGAGATAGAAAATTACTGTCCCGACATAAATAATCCTGCCGCTGGATGTGGCAGTGTTAACACAATCAACAATACGATTCATAAATGAAAGAAACGTTGTCATACTTATTACTTCTGTGTGCTCCATCTTTTATAGAATATTACAGTGTAAATTGAAATTTTATATGATTTAATAAACCTCAAAAAGATATTATGGCCAAGTAACCACATAACTGTAACAAATTGTCCTCCTCCCTCATTACAGAGCTTTCTCCTCACGCGGGGCTCAGTCTCATTATCGGAGTGGTGTCTTTGACAACCCAGAGCCCATTAAAAACACCTTGAAGAAAGGATACCCCATACTGAGAAGCTTCAAAATCTATACCAGGCTGGAATCCTTAAGGGTGGCATTATAAAACGAGGAAGCGCTTCCTTCATTTTTCATCCTGGGGAATCGAGCCACAGATATGTTATCTGGCCCCCGAAGCCAGCCCCTCCACGCCGCTAGGTGACCCAGGCCAAGTTCTGTGTGGCCACAGGGACGCTGGAGTCAAATAATCGAAACAGCAGCGGAGGAGGGGGTTTACTGCCCCTCCAAATCTTGAGCTGCTTTTATAGGGTGACTAGTTTAGATTTAAAGTTTCTTTGTTTTCTGAGCACCAGAGCTCCCATTTGCCCACTAATTGCCATTTTTCAGAGGTTTCAGACTTACCCAGGAATTCATTAGGGTGGTAGCAGAAGAAAGAGTGGATAGAAGGGATCCTCAGCGCAATTCCGACCCCACTCCCCGCTCTCTCGCCCATACTTCCTTGTTTTCCAGTTGGGAAGGAGGAAGCCGGGGATGTGAGCACTCTCTAATCACATGCAGTGGTTTTCTCGGAGCCTGGTGTGATTTCTGTAGCTTCCAGCAATGTGTGGGACACACTCGCACTGAAGAATTTAATGACTTGTTTTACTGCTGCCTGCCATCAATATTTATCTATATTAACCAAGGAAAGGCATTACTCGAAATGGCGTTTCACACCTCTGAGCATTATACAGTCATTCTAAAGTCATAAGTTGTACCAAACTCTGTGGGCAAACACAGAGATACAGTATGAATGGAAATAACCCGGCTCGAAGTTTTTAAACTTGAATTGTCTGCAGCAATCTGGAAAGCCAAAGTCAAAATTCTTTGAGTTGCTAAAGCTGAGAAGCTCTGGATAAAAAGCAATGGAAACGATCTTTCCTTTGCTTGTTTGTTTCTCGAACTAACAAGAGCACTTTGCAAGTATACAAAATAGAAAAGAAAGTCTTGGGGTGCCTGGGTGGCTTAGTCGTAAAGTGTCTGCCTTCTGCTCAGGTCATGATCCCAGGGTCCTGGGATGGAGCCCCACGTCGGGCTCCTTGCTCAGCAGGAAGCCTGCTTCTCCCTTTCCCACTCCCCCTGCTTGTGTTCTCTCTTTCTCTGTGTCTCTCTCTGTCAAATAAATAAATAAAATCTTTAAAAAAAAGAAAAGAAACTCTCAAGCAAGGCAATGAGACAAGGCAGATGAGTACCTTGCTTCCTTCTCCCTTAATCGTTCAGGCAAGTGGGCTGAACCATCCCTCCCATTTTCCACTTATCCTTCCTCCAGGGGTCAGTTTTCTCACTCTTGGTTTCCCCCTGACAGAGAGCCATCTCTGACCCCGTTTCAATGCAAACATTTTCTGGTTTGCATCTCTTCAACACGCTTATGGAAAAAGTACCCTACTTACCGGAGGGTTGGTACCCTTGCTTATAAGCTGCCTCCCCCACTAGCACGTAAGCGCCTCAAGAGCGGAAACACAGCAGACAGACACGCCATTCTGTCCGGAGCACAGAGCGCGGGGCCAGTATGGGGCAGGGGGTCGCTTTCATTTGCGGAGTAAATTACCCACCCTAGAAGATGGTGAGCTTGAAACACTGTGGCTGTTTTTGGTAGGTGCACAGACCACATCATTTTGAGCCGACAGCTTTAAAAGGACCCTGTAAGTATCCTATACATGAACTTTACTCCAAGACGAGCATTTTCCAGGATGAAAGGGTGTAGGAGATCAGCGGGGCCAACCCTTCACCTTACAGGGGAGAGAACCTAGTCGCACACGGATTGAGAGTCTCATCCAAAGTTGTTCAGTGCTTTCCAGAGGCAGGAGCAGCTCCAGGACCTGCGTTTCTGGCAGCCATTGGCTCTGGCTCTTTCTCAGACACTGTGCTCTAGCTCCGAAAATAAGCTCTCCAGCCAGTGACTTCTAAAATAGCTTGACTTTCACATTCTGGTCCCAAATGAACTTCCTATAATTTTCCCATCTTTAGAAATTATGTTTATGGGACATCTGGGCAAGAGAATTAGTCCTCGATTCATAATAGATAAGGTTTACATTTTTAATAACGGAATTAGAACTTCGGGGAAACTTTGTAACTGCACTACTCGCCTACCACACTTAGGTGTTACATTAATCCAAGATTACTCGCCCAGTAACTGTACACACTTTGGAAGAAGCACAAGACTTGGAAATCGAAATGGTGAACAGAAGGACCCGTGTTCAGCGGGAGTCTGATTCCCAGGCTTTCTGGAGCCGTAAAAACCTGCCATTATTTGGTGGCTTTTGTGAAAACAGGACTGACACATTGCCTATATCTTTAAAAAAAAAATATGAAGTGGAATTATTTATTTTCATTTTAAGGCTTGGAAGCACTCCTTGAATGAACCAGAGATGCGCTGGAGAATGAACTACAAGGGTGAGAATCACAGACTAAGAAGCTGAAACCCAGTAGGTAAGACTGCATACACATCAATCCACATTCAGGCATGACTTTTAACATGACTTATAAAGTCATCCGTGTCCCTTAAATAAATTGATAGTGATGGATTTTAAAAAAGGGGTTGAGGGGAGAAAAAAACGCTATCCAGGAAACATTGGTGCACCCTGTTGTTTTCAGAAAAAAAGGAAGACATGGGTCCAATTTCGTGCCATTCTCAGCATGCGTACTCCGAGTAAATATAATTGTCTACAAAAATAAGATATCTTTTCTCTGATGCCATCTGTTTATCCACTGTTCTGAAAAAAAAAATGAATAGCAAGGGTAAAGAAAAGCATGGTTCATCATATGGGGCAGAATCTCTGAAAAAGAGGAAATATGGAAAGCTTTCTTTCCAACATCAAATCAATATCTCATTTTCTTAGTGATTAGAGAGTCCAGCTCTTAATGTTTTAGCTGATCTATGATCCCGGTCTTTTAGTTACTCTCTATATTTCCAAAGCAGGATCATTCTGGTGTGAGTGGGTCATCGTCTGGATACTCCCCGTGTGAGGTCAGTGGGACACGCGCAGACGAAAACACAGTTTTAGGCATCTCGAAATCAGGATCCAGAAATATTTTCTTCATTCTTTTAGGCTAACAAGCAATGACAGGTATTCAAAGCATCGGACTGTCAACAGCGTGACTTCTGCTGTCGCCTGTATCATAATCTATTTCTTAGTAACACTTGGTCTGAGCAGCAGTAATAGAATTAATTATACTTCATTTTGCTGCCTTTAACAGTATTGACCAAATTTAAGAACAAATGAGAAGTGCTTATCAAGCTTGAAGAAAATAATCCATCAGTGGCACAATTTAAATTCTCTGCAGTTCTCTTATTAATCAAAGTAACACTTACTATCCTATCTCCACTTCCCATTAACAGTCATTAAGCCCTGCTGCTGATTGAAGCAATTTCTTTAGGGATCTCAACCTCATTTTTAAGAGAACCTTCTTTAGTGGAAAACAATATCATATAAGCGCAGCAACTTAAAAGAGAGGAAGAAGGTTCTTCAATCATGTTCTGACCTTGATATTTTTCAACAGCGTGAGTTCAAAAAAGTACACAACTGCGAGACTGGAAAGTTTGGGAGTGGAGGGGCTGTCCTTGCCTCGGCGCCTGAAGGAGGCACGAATCGAACAGGCAAGGCATGAACTTGGCTCTGACCCCTTGCCAGCCTCTCCGAAGCGCGACGGCCCTCATTTTAGTCTTTCACTCACAGTGTTGGAGGCATCTCAGAAACACGGGACCCCCGAGGAGGGCTTCCCAGAAATACCTCTGTTTTGACTTGTGGTTCTGAGTAGGTGCATGGTGGCGAGAGAGGGAAAAGCAGGAGGGGCGGGCCTAGAACAGCACTGGGGCAGCACTCAATGCTTCTCATCCAGGGGACCTTGAGCAACCCAGCTCGTCTCTCTGTCTCCATTTTCCCCTGAAATGGAAATAGCATATCATCCGCTAGGCTTATCTCTCCAAATGGTGCAAAGCATACGAGAAAACGTATGGGAAAGTCTTTTGAGATTGTTAAATGCTATGCAGATGTGAACTCAGTGAAACCTAGAAGTCGTGGAAAGAGTTTCATTGAACTCCATCCCCAGGTCCTTGCTCGATGCTGAGACATGGCAGGTACCCGATAAGTGTTGAACTATTGCTAAAGAAGTCCTATTTCTAAACATGAGAATAATGTAATAGCGTGAATAATGTGATTTTTCAAAACTACCTGTCATGGTTCGGAGTAGAAGGGGCCATGGACGGACAAAGCGGAGCTCTAGGGGACTGAGACAAAGCCAAAACATTACTAGAATCAAGGGAATGTGGAGGGCGATGTCTGTGAGGCTGACAAGAGTTCTGTGATCAGTATAATGGAAGAAACGGTGACCTTAAGAGGAAAATGCCCAGAGAATGTTGGTCGTTGGTAAGGAAACGCAATAACTGCCAGCCAGTTTGGTGATGCCTGGAAAGATGCTAGTGCTGGGACCATTTCCTCAGCAAGTGCCCACCGCCTTCTGCCCCTTGAGGTTTAATGTCACGACCACTGGCAG
Organism: Potos flavus; assembly: GCA_028534135.1. Classification (NCBI taxonomy): domain Eukaryota; kingdom Metazoa; phylum Chordata; class Mammalia; order Carnivora; family Procyonidae; genus Potos; species Potos flavus. The sequence goes on from CM052887.1 coordinate 49,990,916, forward strand.
CACAACCAAGCTGTTAAGAGTCAAGTCACCGAGTTGAATGCAAAGCAACCACAAATCAGGACGGGGGATGGACTTGGGACTAGGCTCTGGGACTGTAGCTTACTTGCCACACTGGAGTATTGGGTCAAGACATCTAGTATTCTGGAGTCTCGCCTCCTTCTTTGCAAAATCCCTTGGAAACCCGTGTCTCCTTTTGGTTATTAATTGTACTTCACCGTAATCCTAATATTTATAAAAGCCAAATACAACATGGCACCGGGTATAAAATTTCAAGGCAGTAAAACCTTCCGTATGCATCCTGCTCAATGTTATCAATGAAGAAACAGGCTCTTGAGAAGTCCAGTGGGGGTGCCTGAGGCCACCCTGCTGGCCACAGTTGGCCATCTTTAGCTCATTCAGAGGTGACCTCGCTCCTTTGTGCAGCCCTCTGGGATGTATTGTGAAGCTCCTCTCTTCCCCCCTCATCCTCCCACCAAGGAGACTGTATTCCTATGGAGGAGACCCAGAGAGACCTCTCAGGGAGGACTTCGGCACGCCTGTCCCCTTCTTATGTCTATGCTTTAGACACGGAACCCTTTTGCTTTGGGTTGGCCCACAAATCAAGGTTTCAGAGATTGGACAGGTGAGATAGAACCGCCATTTTCATAATGGTCCAAGTCCCAGGACAGATAAATCGAGACCTGGATCTGAACTTGCTTGGCAAGTGTAGACATGAAGATCCCAATCGGCTGTTGGGACTGATGTATAAAGACAATCATAGAATCAATGAAGAGATGGAACAGCCTGAAATCCTGATGACCGCTGATGTCTCCAGCTGCAAACCATGCCCCGCTCTGGAGATGTTCCCGGAGGCGAGAAGAGCGCGGAGTTGGTCGGGGAGTGAATTCTCTTGAAGAGATGAAGGGCACCATCCACCACTTAATCTTGGAGAAGACATTAAATGTACGAATCCCATCTCTAAGAAATGAAACGCTGAGCTGAATTTTTGGATCAATGGAAAACCTACTCCTGTTAAGGCACTTAAAAAGGAAAACATCTACAAAATGTCCCATTAGGCTGACAAATTTATAACACTATGAAAAGTGTGCCAGCAGTTTCAAAGCCGAATAGAGCGTTGTGTTTAAAGAGTATGAATGGATCTGAGTTCAGCAATATTTCATCTGCACGAACAAGTTTAGCTATCACATCTCTGCCCAATATCGCCCACGCTGACTTTTAACTAGGCATACGTACTCCATGGCAGAATATGGACATCATCTTAAAAAATAAGTTGTAAAACGAATGATATTAAATGGACTCTCACAGCGTGAAGACATGGAAATATATTCTCATCTTGATGTGTGGGGCCGTACAGACATAAATGCCATTAGCATTAATGGTAATTATGTGCGTAAATCCCAGTGCTCGGGATGAGAATATGCCCCTTAGTTTGCAAGTACAATGACGGGCTCATTTTTGAGATTAGAAACAGCTGAGGCTCCCCCCCCCCCCCAACGGGGAGACCTACACAGAGTGGCTCAGAGCATAAAATCCGATCGGCCACTTTCACAAAACGGGCGATTCAAGCGCTTTACAATTCTCTCACCTCGGAAAAGCGGAAGATGTAGGGAAAAGTCTCAGACTAGAGCCTGAGTTTTCCAGTAACTTATGCCCGCGCATTCAGCGTTTCCTGTCACGCGCCAAGGTGGCTACACCACGGGAGGGCTGCATTCTCGTAACAAACTCGTTTTATTATGGTCCGATAACTATTGAGAATAATATTTTTCAGTCAACCCAGAAAGGACTGTGTAGCTTACAAGGAAAATTTGCAGAAGGTAAGCAGATTCAGCATCCAGTTCACCCAAGCCAATGTCTTCTAATCTTATTAAAACAGGCAGGCAGATGGCAGTGCCAGGGAAAAGGTTCACGTCGTCTCCTTTTTTTAATTCTTCCATTAATAAGGCAGCGTGACCCAAGTGTTCGGTGAGGCCTCACCTTACCCAGTAGGGAAACAAAAAAAGTCCTCTTGGCCAAAAAGTCAGGAGACACGGAGGGCCACTTGCTTTGTAACTTTACAAACACTTCATCAGGGTACATTGGGACCAAGAGACACATGTAATTAAAATATACTAAAAAAAACAAGCCGTCGTGGCTTTCAATTACCATGGAGCGAAGAAGCAACCGTATTATTTCTACAAACTATTTCACTTAGCACAGTTCAGATGGAATTATTGCCATGACCTTTTAAAAATGTGAAAGAGTGAATCAATACCCTTTCAGAGGCAGGATTGCAGGAGCCGAATTGGCCGTGCTCTAATAGTGTGTATTTCTGCATCAGAAGGCAGTTGAAACCTAATTATCGTCAATCACATACAAGGTAGCTCCACGTCGGGATGAGGCCAGGCGGGCGGGCAGCGGCGCGCGCGGGAGGGTCCGTGCGCGCGGGTCTTCCAGAGGGAGGAGCACGTGGGGCGCAGGGCCGGGGGATCCAGGAAGCCCTAGGCCAGTGGAGTCAGGCTTACAGGTGAGTTATAGGGACTGTCACTCATTTACAATAACTAACACCGGCCTGCCAGACACAGCCACCTGTAAATGATGGATGAGCGGCTGGCAGCCTGCCATCCCCCAGTAGACCTTGCAGCCAAGAATCACATTTTATTGTCGAGGTCATCGGAATGCTTACTTGGATACATGCCATATATTATTAAAAAATAACAAACAGCCAATCAGCAACATTTCTTAAGGCTCAAGGGCAAAATAGCCAAGCTGCTTATAGAAAATAGAAACGAACATCCCAGATCCGTTTTAGCAGGTGATTTTTTTTTTTTTTTAATTGTTTCTCTCCACGTAGAAAGAAACAGCACTGTGGAGAGGTCTGAGGCAAGCGCTTCAGTGTCAGATGGAGAGAATACATGGGGATATTCGCTTTTCCTAGGCTGTTTTATCCATGATGCCAGCACCAAAAATAAACTTTTCATCAACAACAATGACAGCCCCAACTGCTACATGACGTGCTGGTGAGAAGTTTCCAGGCTACAAAAGCCACAGAAACCAGCTAGCAGGGCAGGGAAGTGAGGCTCTCTGGTCTGAGTTTTCTATTCGATTCCATCTTTTTGGAATCTGCCTGAGAATACCAAACTGATCCTATGGCCCGTGACAATTTTTTTTTTTTTTTTTTTGCAATCAGTCTTTCCATATGCCGTCGGAAGGCCGTAGCAGTTTTTAATTTTATTCAATCGCCTATATATGGGTAGACGTTTCAACAACATTTCAACGCAAGAAACACACAACATTATCAAATGTTAGAGATATTAAGCTGTGAAGAAGTGTTTGACAACGCCTTGCAACTTTTCTCTAAAGCCAAAAAAATTTCTACTGTAGCCATCCAATTTCAAATATTGTCCCGTCTAGCTTGGTGTTGAAAATCTCTGTGATAATCAGCTTGCACCGTCTTGCTCCACTAGTTTCACTTGCTCCCACAGAAATGAAGGATTCGGCATATTTGTTAACATTATATAGTAATTGGACAATCTTTTGTTCAATGCTCTTAATGTTCCTAGAATAAAAACATTAAAAATGCACTAAAAAAAAAAAAAAAACCAGGAATACTCATTACACACAAG